>CM045729.1:44748579-45116079 GCA_024760905.1 Plotosus lineatus | reverse complement strand
GCTAACTGGGTTATCAAAGGCCGGCCATATCGCTCACTGTCTATGGTGTGAGGCATGTAAAAGAACCATTACTGATTTTGACAAGAGTAGCTGCAAAGCCGTCAGCGTATTTCTGCCCTGCAATGGCCTGGCGAGCTGTCCAGGGTGTACTCTGCCCTCGTCCAGAGTCAGCTGGGATGGGTGCAGGCCTCCTCGCAACCCTAATTAGGATGAAGCGGTTACTGATGATGAACTATAAACAGCAAAAAAATAAATCAATCAATAAAAGAGTATATGTTGATTATTGTATAAATGCTATTATTAAGGCATCACTGAATAGTCCCAAAATTGGAACATGGAAGGACTATTCAATCCAGTGATCTCAACTGAACCTAGAGTGAATAGTTGTTTTAGTATATAACAAGGGACTGAAGGACTTTATTTAATTTTACATTTTTAATTGATTCAAGCATTCAGTGGTCTATCAGAATATAGCTCACAGAAACGGTGTGATCTGATTGGTTAACTATAGCAGGATTAAAAGTATTATTTTGAGTGGATAATACTTGAATCAAAACTGCAGGCGCTCAGAGTTTCTCACTGTCACTTTTAGCAGGAGCATTACCATAATCACACTTTAAAATGAAAAATGAATCATAGAAATCTTGTCTTTGTTTGTTCTTTGCATGTTTTCATGTAGTATATGCTCAACCAGCTTAAAGGAGCACAGCTTACTAATGGTTCTGTGCATATACTTTACTAAAAAACTGAAGGAGCTGCATAAATAGACACCATTAGCTACTACACTGTGCTTATTTCTTCTCAGAGTGTACAGCTCTTAATTGACTTGCCTCGTGTGTGTGTGTGTGTGTGTGTGTGTGTGTGTGTGTGTGTGTGTGTGTGTTGTTATGGTATGGCACTATCCATTTACCCAACCAAAATCTCTAACCTTTGTCAAAACTTATTATCATGGTAAAATTACAGCCATATAATTGATGTTTTTATGTCTGTATTTTATCTGTGGCAGGAGTATTGTTCACCACTGGTGGTCTTGTCTTGTTGCCCATGTCACCATGTGGTGCATACTGAAATATGTCTTTCTTGCTTCAGACTTGGTGGATGTCACTGAATTGAATTTTCCATCTTGGGCGCCACTTGGCGACATCCAACCTTATCTTTAGTATACTTTCCAAGAAAAAACCCAATTGGTTCCCAAGAAAGTAAACCAATCAGAATGTGCCATAGTGTATATGCTAAACTTGAATTATGGTTAAATAAATAACAGTCCATCAGTGAACTATAGGATCACACCTACCTTAGCCCTAATAAAGAGGGTTGAACTTAGTATTTATTGGCCATCAATTATGAAAAGAACTTTCCCTCACATAGATGTTCTGTAGTTAGGCGAGAGTCCACGGAGTTCTGATAACATCCTCTGTGTGCTTGTTTGTAGGTGCTACTGTCTGTGTTGTTGGTGTGGGCTGTGTGTGCTGCCCTGCAGCACTATGGATACATTACTCCTCACTCTGTGGCAGAACTGTTTTTCAAGGAGAATCTAAATGCAACCCAGTTTCTGCAGTGGATGGATTTAAATTCTTCTCATCTGCTTTCTTCAGATTCCACAGCAGCTTGGTTCAGCCCACCCATACCAGGTATTCTCACATAGGTCATGATACATGAAGAAAACTTATTCACATATTTTGAGCACTTACTCTTAGATTTATTTATTCTGATTGGATTTCCATAATTGTTTGAACATTTTGCAGCACTAGATTGCAGTAAGCTCATACAGTACTGTATTTTTTCTGAAGATTTCTATGTATGATTCTGGCATTCATACCGTATAGTGTCTCTCTTTTCTACGTACAGGTCTTGGACTCCCCCTTCTGTCTGGTGACAGTATTGCAGCAGGAATTACAGCAGGCTTGTCCTCTTGTATCAGCTCTCAGGTGGTGTATGTGTTAACAGCCCGACTCCTGAAAGCTCCCACACCTCCTGCACAGGCATGCAACAGGGGGGTGAGTGTAGAGGGCCTGGGTAATGTGTTTGCTGGGCTTATGGGGGCTCCGGTGGGGCTCTGCAGCAGTGTGCCAAGTGCATGTATGACCAACCTCAGCCAGGTACAGTAGAAAAGCTCATAATGCGTTCTCAGCAATGCACAGTCCTGACCAATGACTTCTGACTTTGGTTCTGAATGTGCAGGATTGTTTAATTGCCACTTTAGAAATGGAAATCTTTAGTTATATTTTATATAAATAGTATAACTGTGTACAAATTTTGTGTTGAGCATCATTCTCTCTCTCTCTCTCTCTCTCTCTCTCTCTCTCTCTGTCTTTCTGTTTCTGTCTGTCTGTCTGTCTGTCTGTCTGTCTGTCTCTCTCTCTCTCTCTGTCTGTCTCCCTCTCTCTCTCTGTCTTTCTATCTCTCTGTTTCTCTGTCTGTCTTTCTCTCTCTCTTTCTCTCTCTGTCTGTCTGATCTGTCTCTCTCTCTCTCTCTCTCTCTCTCTCTCTCTCTCTCTCTCTCCCTCTCTGTCTTTCTATCTGTTTCTCTCTCTCTGTCTCTCTCTCTCTGTCTTTCTATCTGTTTCTCTGTCTGTCTCTCTCTCTGTCTCTCTCTCTGTGTGTCTCCCTCTCTCTCTTTCTCTCTCTCTCTCTGTCTTTCTATCTGTTTCTCTCTTTCTCTGTCTCTCTCTCTCTCTCTCTCTCTCTCTCTCTCTCCCTCTCTGTCTTTCTATCTGTTTCTCTGTCTCTGTCTGTCTCTCTCTCTCTCTCTCTCTCTCTCACTCTGTCTGTCTCTCTCTCTGTCTCTCTCTCTGTGTGTCTCCCTCTCTCTCTTTCTCTCTCTCTCTCTCTCTCTCTCTCTGTCTTTCTATCTGTTTCTCTCTTTCTCTGTCTCTCTCTCTCTCTCTCTCTCTCTCTCTCTCTCTGTCTCTCTCTCTGTCTGTGTCTCTCTCTCTCTCGCTCTCTGTCTGTCTGTCTCTCTCTCTCTCTCTCTCTCTCTCTCTCTCTCTCTCGCTCTCTGTCTCTCTCTCTGTCTGTCTCTCTCTCTCTCTCTCTCTCTCTCTCAGTGTGGTTCCCGGGCCACGGTGCAGCTTGCTGCAGTGATGTTGCTGGTTTTAGGTCTGTTCCCACCACTCAGTCAGCTGCTCACTTCAATCCCTCTGGCTATCCATGGTGATCATCCTCTCACACACACCCTGTATTCATAGCTATAAAGGTTTTACCTTTGACTTTATGCCTTCATCTCATCATTGACAGGTGCTGTGCTTAGTGTGACCTACACAGTCGCTGCAGCAACAGGGATCACATACCTTCAGTACACAGATGTGGACTCCGGGCGCAACATTTTCAACACTGGCTTCACGATGTTCATGTCATTGGTGCTTCCACGCTGGTTCAGAATGCAGTCAGGATTTATAAACACTGGTGTGAAGAACCTCCTCTATCTGGAAACTGAGTCATTTTATTATTTTGGTTGATTGATGATGGCTGCACTCCTTTTTAATCCTTCTGCATTTAGGTGCATGCAGTTTTGATATATTTCTGCAGTCCTGTCTGATGCTGCCTGTGCTTTTAGTGAGCCTCTTCGCATTTGTTCTAGACCACACAGTTTCAGGTATTACACATGTGCACTAATACAAATATGCACTATACTGTATTTCATTGAATTGTTTGGCTTTCTTGAAATACTGTACATGGATGTCATATCTGACATACAGTCCAGCTATGCACCTCAAATTCTCCCTCACTGGCTGTTATTTGTGGTATTTTTTCTCCTATTCTTATTATTTGTATTTTTATTATATACTGTATTATTATTATCTCTGTCACTTTCATTCCATTGTTGTGTCATTTCTTCTGTTCTCCTTGCTGCAACTTCTGAACCTTTTTTCTTTTATTGCATTCTTTGATATTTTTTCTTGTCATCTTAATGTCCATCTCCATTGTCTTCCCTTACTCTTATTTTTCTATTTTTTATTATTTTTGTTGTGATTATTGTAATAATAATAATAATAATAATAATATCAGTAATTGCTGGTGTTACTATTACCAGTAGTGCTACTAATCAAGATCATCTTCATCATCTTTAGATCCCGTTCCTAAATACATATCTCTTTCTGTGATCCAGGTACCCTATCTGAGAGGGGACTTGAACGAGATCAGAGAACTAAGAGGATACACTCATTAGCCAATTTGCCTCAAGAAAGCAGCCAAAGCCTAGTGACTGTGTATGAGCCTCTACAACCTGTGAGGAACATACTGAACTGGTCCTGTCTCCGTAACTTTCCTTTCTGTGCCTGCAGGAGCCTGGAAGTGGACAGAATCACAGTGACATCTGCAGAGATGTCAAGCTTCTTACCTCAGTAGATGTAGCATGCATAGTATGTGATGCAAAGAGAGCCGAAGTGCATCAGATATTTTTGTTGTTTTGTTGCACTTTGTCATAATGCTGTATGAAGTTATCAAGTCTCTTGGTTTAAAATGAAGAGTAGGATGTAGAATCCAGCTGCTTTTACAGCCACATTTCATATCATAACCATGCTGTAACAGGGAAGGGGGGAAAATCGGATGGGCATTCACATATTTCCATATAGTTTAATTTTGAAAAATAGATCTTTAAATATTATTTATGAACATATAATTTGACATCTTTTTGGTAAAAAGTAAATAATGCCACAAAAAAAGGTAAATAAACCACGCCAGATTGCAAGTATCACTCCATAAAGCATACATAGGGAATTAGCATACTGAGCATTTACAAATGATGCTGAACAGCCTGCTCTCCCAGACATCTGTACTGAGTGAAGATAATAAATAGTAAATAGCACAGTATAGCTTAATTAGTATATCTGAAGTTGTAATGTTGTGTATTTTACCCCTTGTGTATGCTAGATGTAGAAATACAGTGTACAATGTGACTATTAAATACATGATAAAGTTACAAAGAACATTTCCAACAGGGAAACGAAACAGTACTGCATTGAAAAGTTTTACAGGCTGGGTTTGGACTTGTGAGAAAGGAATAGGACGTAACAAATAACTTACAGAATAGTATGACATCAGGATGGAAATTTCCTGATAATTAGCAGGTCTGGTAGATTTTCTTTGTTGCTTTTAGTAATAATAACTGCATTTGATTTGATTGTGTCTCAAGCTCATGTTATCTCTATAAAACTCTATGATACTGATGTCTGAGCTACTGCTTACCTGAGCTAATTTATCTACAGCTTACCTCTGTTTCATTACCTCAGTCAGTATAAAGATTCTTATTAAGCTCATGTATGCACATGTATGTGGAAGTGTGCGTGTTTGTGTGTATGCTCCAGTGTCGGCCATAAAAGGAACCCATTTCAAATAGATTTGCATTGAATATATTAACATGAGGGTTTTTGAATAGGTTTGGTTAGTTTACTGCACTCTTCAAGTCTTTAAAGGTGTATGTGTGTGTGTGTGTGTATATATATATTTAAAAAAAAAAAAATTTGGTGGGACAAAAACAACTTCTGGGCTTTCAGTTCTCGCCTTCTGTCTGATTTCTCTATTCACGTTTCATCTGTCTGAAGTTTCCACACTCCATGGATGAAAGTGTCTTGGGTCGAGTATGTGTGTTCCTATCCAGTGCAGCAGGGAGGAGTACCAGTGCACCCCTTCAGCCTGGTGTCCCATCGGCCCTCCCCAATGATGAAGTGCCCTTAATGGGGCGAAAGCAACATGAGCAAGCCAGTGTTCATCCATGGTGGCATAGCAGGAGGACACAATGTCATTAACCACAACTGTGCCGTGCAGGGTAAGAGGTGCAAACACTCCCATGTCCTCGTGTAGCTGAACTCTAATTACCCGTGACAGCCTTCCTTCTTGTCCCGGTCCCTGAGCCAAAACCACACACTGACCCAGCTGCACCTCGCTGGCGAACACAGTCCTGAGTTGTCCCCTGGATGCCAGGCTCGAACATTTTCCCTCAGCTACAAACACGAGGTGGGCAGCAGTGAGGCTTAATGCAGCACCTGACTGTGTCTCTATTGTATAAAACAGTGAGCGGGCAGAAGGTTGGCGGTCCAGGAAGGTGATGACTTCACTGAAGATGAGCTGCCCGCTCCCGTCCTCATGCGATGATGCCAGGACTTGTTCGCCCAGTTGAAGATCCTGCATGGCCTTCCGGCTCCCATTTTCCAGACTAACCAGAGCTCCTCCAGGAAAACAGCCACCTGTCTTAGCAGCCACAGAGTGCTCTTATAAAAACAGACATACACATAGTTAGAAGTGTGTATGATACTCCGAATAAATCAATAACACTTGGAGTTAAGAATGCTGTGAAAACCCTTTATGAATGTCTAAACTTCAAGAGCCATCCATTTCATGAGGCAATGTACAATTGTTAATGTTAGCAGAGTGGCTAGATTGAGATGGTTTGGACATGTACAGAGGAGGGATAGTGAGTATATTGGTAGTAGGATGCTGAGGTTGGAACTACCAGGCAGAAGACCCAGAGGAAGACCAAAGAGAAGATTTATGGGTGTGGTGAAGGAGGACATGAAGGTAGTTTGTGTAAGAGAAGAAGATGCAGAGGATAGGGCGAGGAGACAGATGGTTTGCTGTGGCGACCCCTGAAGGGAACAGCAGAAAGGAAAAGAAGAAGAAGAAGCATACTATGATACTTGAACACAGACTTCATTCTGTCCCTGTCACTCTGATCCCCCATCACTCAAAGCAAACACATGAAAAACACCAATAAAACTGAAAGTCGTCTACAGCAGCAACAAAACAACTTTGTGGGCAAGCAAACATTTTAAAGACCATTTTTAAAGCTAATGAGTTTTCTCTTTTCACTCACTTGAGTCTGCACATAAAAATACAATATAAGGTAATTAATAACTTTGGGTCTTAAACACGGACTTCCTTCCTGTAGAAGGTATTGGGTCAGGCTTTGCAAGGTGCTATAAGATCTGCAATGAGAGTCAAGTCTCCGTAGAGCCGAACACAAATATTTGGGAAAGGTGAGGACCAAGGCCAGGTGATAAGCCATGGCTGAGATAAGAGATCTTAGAAAAGGAACAACGGAATAACCGTCTGGAAAACAAAGGAGTGAGTTAATCATCTCAAAAGCACTTTAGTAACTTGCTTTAGTTTTAACATTCAGTCTCTCGCTCGCTCAATCTGCTCTCTGCCCTTTCCACACCTACATTATAGGACCCAAAGGTACACATTATGAAACTCTGTTTCCACAACTACAAAGTGAGAGGTTTAGAGGTCAACAAGGTTTTACTGAATGAATGAGAGGATTTTTTTCCCTTTTTTCCATTCAGTTTTGATTTCCAGTAAGAATATCCCCACCGCATTCCTTCTCTGTATCACAGGTTATACCTTTTTTTTTTTTTTTTTTTTTAGCAAGCACATTCATCAAGTTAATATCATAAATGTTCTATTTTTTTACTCATCAAATACCATTCAGTCAAACATGCAAACATGCAGAGGTACTTCTCCTTGCATGGCAGAACACACCTATAAAGGACTTTGATAAGGCAGGCGCAGACAACAGGGCTTGCCTATGTTTGCACTCCCTATCAGAGTGATAACAAAAGTGTTTCATAAACGTCCACACACACACACACACACACAAGTCTCATTCCTCAACAGGGGCCCAAAACTGATTTTTTTTTTTCTTTCCCTCCCTCAAACTTAAGTGTTGCACTAACACAGAAAAGTCATAGGACAGAGGGTCACATTGTGTGTATGTGTAAAAAGAGTGCAAAAAGAGGTCAAAATCTATTTCTGCAACAGAGTTTCGGACTGAAACAGACAAATCACCCATTCCAGTATCACAGACAGATACAAATACTACAAGTATAGCACAAGAATACACTTTATTCTTTATGTACACAGAGGAATTAGGAAACAGCGTATGTCTCAATCTGATCTGCTTTGAACAAAGTAAGGAATTAGGTCTGATTCGGTCAAACATTACTCACAGTGTACAAAAGATGAGTTCGATAACACAGACAATGGAAGAGTTATAACTTAGAAAAATTCCAGTCTTTCCTTCCTCATTGATAATTTATTCCCCTTTGACATGAGTATAGGGAGGTGTATATGGCCTAATGATGTGGTCTGTTACTTGGTCATCCCCTATAGCCCAAGTCTCCCACTTACCTCATCTACTAATGAGAACAGACCACAATCCACAACCAGACACACCTGGGCACTACTGCTAAATTGATCACCACTCAAAGCCAGGAGTCTATCACTCAACACATCTGTGTTTCTCTCAAACCTTCTCATTGAATCGGGTCTGTGAGTTGGCTAGAGGGTTTAATCTTCTCATTTCTATCCTGGTTGTTAATGTATCATAAGCTGAAAGCTACACTTCTCAATTAATAGCTCTACATAATGAAACCAATTCAACTCTACTTACAACCCAGAATTTTTCAGCCATGTATAAGCATTATACACTATGGAATGATAACTAATCAGATGAAACGTAATTAGATGATGAGTACAGATGGGTCTATTTTAACAACAGGAGTGACAGTACTGTGTACTGTATATTGGTTATTTAGACTGAAGATAAATTATGGGGCAGCATTTTATTATAATGACATATAATCATATACTCATGCAACAGACCTAACATATTCAAGTTTTTATAAGCTCTTTACTTCCTCAAGACCTGACGTTCTTCTCACTTAAGAACTCTCACTGCTGTACCATTAACACTTACAGCTTCCTGCTAAAATATCATTGATTATTTAACATCGACTAATATTGCAGGCTATTCCAGTATACAAATTAAACACAAGTTAATTGTTATATTCTCATATCCTTGACCGTCTAATAGTCTTTAACTGAGAAGATTTGTTCCTACCTGACTTCACGCTGCAGTGGATGTGTGCTTTGGACTCATAGTAAACCCAGTCGAAGCCGGCCTCCACTGCCAGTCGTGCCAACATGCCATATTTATTGCGGTCACGGTCAGACGTGGTGATGTCCACTGCTCTGCCTTCATAGTGCAGTGATTCCTCAAGATGATTGCCATCTTCATCCCAGCCCTCAGTGACCCTCAGCTTCACACCTGGCCACATGTTCATCACAGAGATGGCCAGCGAGTTCAGTTTGTCCTTACAACGCTGTAAGACAAGATATTAACATTAAAATTAAACAAGTGAGAAGGAAAATGCAGTTCTCTGGAAACTAGAGCACTGCAGGTCTGTTTCATCACTACTAAGACTAAGCATTGGCCTAATTCTGCACAGGAAAAGTGTATGGATAGTGCATAGGCAAATTCCAAAAGCAAAAAGTAGCTAAGGTAAGACACATATATCAGTTGACGGATACATATTTGAATTCATACAGGTAGGGAGTCGGCTGAGATGGACACCAGCCTCCCCACGACCTTAATTAGGATTAATCACTTCATGAATGAATGAAATTATACAGCATAAATCAGATTAATGCCAAATTATGCAGCAAGTAAAGGATTAAAAGGGGCCAAACAAGGAAGATGGAAGTGAGACTAGCAGAAAATTGTGTCCACCGTAATAGCACAGAATATATTGACATGTAGTCAACAAGTGATCAGTAAAGCACAAAGGTCACTGCCAGAGAGGATCAAAGTTTATAATCTTAGCAACACATACAATGTGGCCTTTCATCTGAAAATTAAAAAAGAATTTCAGTATGATTTATTGCAAATCCAAGGGAATTTCACATGGAAACACATTATCCATAAATTATATAACCAACTTCAACCATATATTTATAATCTTAATACAGTGTTTAGATTAAATATGTTAAACATGTTGTATATGAAATTACCCTGAATTCAATAAGTACACATTTTCAATTTTTTTCTACTCTTTCCAGAACAATCCTTCTTTTCTGGATTAATACTTTGGGTCAAATCCCAAGCAGTTACAAATGTTTACTTCCTATAACTTCCTAATAATATTCCTGTAATACTTCCTAACACCTGAGTAAACCATAGTGGAAGGATGGTTGCATCAAGGGGTAGCAGCAAGTTTGTTTTTCCCAAAGACATGATTTACAGTGTTGCACCTTTATACATACTGAAACCAGAAAACCTTTAAATATAGGCTACAAAAAAAAAAAAAACATATCCTTTTTGGCTTTTGATTTATTTTAAAGGGTTTTTTTTATATTCTTTGCATATTACTCATATTTATATTTTTATTATAGAAACAAGCAGACACTGCCAGCACACAGAGCACAAACATGACAGCCTGCTATTTGCAGCAATATTTGTTCTGAAAGCAAAAAACCACTACGACTTTGGCAATTTTTTCCCTTGACGTAACTGTCAGATGGCTTATGGTCTCTAAATAAGGCCTATAAGATGCTCTAGAGTGCTATGTGTTAGTCAGTGATGATGTTTTTCTCATTTTGTGTGCTGGCATAGATAATTCAGGTGTTGCTGTTGTTTTGGCAATGTGTCTGTCATGTTACAACACCTGTTCCTTTCTTAGGTAGCCAATCTGCACTGCTATACTAAATAAAATCTAAATTCAAATACTGAAATTACTTAGAAATAACTAACATGCATGCATTTAATTATGTAGGGTATAAAAATGGTTGTGCTGTTTAATCACCTGTACTAGTTTAATAGTCATGTGTTTGGGTGAAGACTGCCTCCTTACACTTTGAAAATACCATTCGGTGTAATTGAATTATGTTTGTATATAAACTGTAAACATATCAGGTGACACATGTACAGTAATGCACTTCATTGAAATTCCTGGACCTTATCATTTGACAGTTGTTTGAGTGAGACACAAGAGCAAAAGGATACAGGTGATAATAATAATTCACCCTCACCCCAAAAAAGGGGAATCAACAATGAAAATCGGGGTTTCTGGTTTCAGGTAGATGAGGAAAATCTTTGCACATAAGTGCAACATCATGAGCAACATCAGATGAAACCAAAGTGAATTCACTTCTACAGTCTATCATGATGAAAAGAGTGCAGTTCACCCTGCAAGTGTGTACGAATAAAAAGTACTGGAGTGAAATCTGAAACAGACGCAGAGGGTTCACGTCCCACGGAAAATGACAGCTCTGGTTTAAACTGCTGGACTGTAGTGAGCTCATGGTGCTGAATGAACACCGAGACTCCAGTACTGTGTGTGTGTGTGTGTGTGTGTGTGTGTGTGTGTGTGCGCGCAGAAGAAGCGCAGAAAGATCAATCGTTCTATAACGTGGCCCACGTGAAAGCAGCGGCAATCGATAGCACCACTTCACGGAAGTCTTAAACCCAGAGCAAAGGAGCGGAGAGAGAGAGAGAGAGAGAGAGAGAGAGAGAGACGTGGAGCACCGCGGCTGCTCCAAATGCGCCGTGTAACCGGATCCCCGGCGCCGAGCGCATCTCCTAATGGGCCCGTAATTGAATCGCTTTACCTGGGTCATGAGGCGGTCCGCGCCCGTGTTCTCCTCATCCTTGAAGATGATGTCGGGGTTGTAATTGGGCGTGAGCTCCTTGAAGCGCTCCGAGTTCCTCGTGATCTTGCCCTCGAGTCGGCCGCTGGCGCCCAGCGTCTTCTCGGCCACGTTCGGGCTGAACTGCTTGTAGTTGAGCGGCGTGAGTTTCTTGGGAGTCCGCCGCTTGCCGTAGCCCCTGCCCGGGCCGCACGCCTCGCTCACCGGGGCGCAGATCAGCGCGCAGGCGACCAGGAGCCCCAGCACCGCGGGAACACGCATTACCCCCTCTCAGACCAAGAAAGCCCCCAAACACGGTGTGCTACGGGGGGGCCACGGGTCAAGGGTGAAACTCAAACTGTCCCCCTTCCTCCGCACTCCCCTCTCAGCTCCTTTATTCCCCCACAGGGGGGTGGTGGTGGTGGTGGTGGTGGTGGTAGATAAGTTGAGGGATCTGTTTGTATTATTATGATTAATAATTCCTTATTGTTTTTATCCTCGTCATCGTCTGTGCGTAAAAAAGGACGCGCGGTCTACGGCGAGGTTGTCATGCGTCGCAAAGGGAAAAACGTCAAAACAAAAGCCAGATCCGGGGGTGCCGAGAGGACAGTGCCTCTCCATGCGCACTGGAGATAAACCGCGAAATGAAAATGAGAACGAGTCCATTTATTTACGGAACGCACGGGAATCCTGGGAAGTCCGTTTATTACGCTTAGTTTAACGGAGAGATTCGGTGACCGGCGCGCAGTGACAGACTGACAGGGTGCACAGTGGAGACTGAACGCCGGCTGTTGTGAGGAGGAATCCTCATGTTCTGCGCTCGTCTTTGCCTTCTGGCTCACTTCGTTCACTCGTCTCTGGAACTGGAGTGATCAGTAGAGACCGCGCCCTGGCGCTCCTGTACTCCTACCCCTACGCTGCCCGCCTGCGCCACTCCTCCCCTGCGATACACACCGGCTCTGCCACGGATCGCCGAGTCGGCCGCTCTGATGCACACACACACACACACACACACACACACACAGACGCGCGCGCGCGCGCGCGTGTTTACGCACGCACACGCACACACTCACGTCGCGGATGCAGCAGGACTGTTGTTGTTGTTTCCCACTTTGTGTACTAAGCTAGAGCCGAGTCCTTCCCAACCTCTGCATTGATTACTGAAGTGCACTTTTGGTTTCATGCGCGGATCAGCGCGCAGTGTTGTGGCCCTGAGTCACCTCAAACCTCAGACTAACAGCAGCCTTCGTTTCCTCTTCCTCCTCCTCCTCCTTCTCCTACACTGACCCGGTGAGCTTGCGCACACGTGAGTAGATACACAAAAGGCACACACACAAACACACACGCTGCACTGATCCCAAGAACTACATCTAGATCATGTTATTTATTAGAAATACTGGTGTAGACTTCATGTGAAGACTTATGGGTAGACTGTGGTGGAGTGGTTAGCGGGCCGGCCTCAAAGCAAGAGGTTCTGGGTTCGATTCCCAGTTTCAGGCTTTTCTGTGTAGAGTTTCCATGTTCTCCTCCTGCTGGTGAGGGTTTCCTCCTTGTTCTTCGGTTTCCTTCCACAGTCCAAAGATATGCACAGTAGGCTAATTGGTTGTTCCAAATCACCATGAAATGTGAGAGTCTGAATGGTTGTGGACCTACTATGGTCTGGCGAGTTGTCTGGAGTGTCCCTCACCCTGAGTCAGCTGAGACGGGCGCCAACCTCTGCACAACCATAATTAGGATTAAGGGGCTTAGAAAATGGATGGATGCATTTGTGGCCATATAATATATATATATATATATATATATATATATATATAGGGCACAAATGGGCCCACGTTTATATTAGTGTAAGTAAAGTACAGGAACCATTAAGTCGGCCCGGTTCATTAAGTCTGCATCAAGAGTGCATACATAAAGCTGATGGTCCTCTTGGAGATGTGGTCTGGGGTTAGAGCCGGGTGCAATTGGGGTAACAAGGCTGATTTTCATAGTCTGCCACCTCATGTCACCAATGTCCTCATTCCACTAGAAACTATATATGAACCTGCCCTTGTGTCCAAAGTTGTAAAACTGGAACAGATAGGATATGGGTTTTAATAGAAACTCTGTCTTTTCTCATGAAGTTATTTGCAATTCATAGATGCATACAGTACTTGTACTCAGTGTAATGGTTCTAAATTACCAGGTCAACAACCTACATCCAACTAACTCAGGTAACAAAGTACACTAAGCAGTTGTCCACGATCACTGTAGTGATAGCACACAGTATTGTTCTGCCTTTGCAACTGAGAATACAGTCTAATTTTATCATCAGTCACAGGGCTGCAGTCTATGCCAGGCTGTACTCAGGTGATGGACAGTGGCATGACTCTCTTGAGGGCTTCAGTGTTCTAATTGCAGATGGAGCAGGTAAGGGGGAGAGGGCAGAGTATAATTAGGAACAAGCTTTCACAGGCGCGGCTCTTATTTTACCACACTGAGAGAGCGAGAGAGAGAGAGAGAGAGAGAGAGAGAGAGAGGATGCTCCAGTTACACAGATGGAGGATTGTGGGCCTCTGTCGATGAGTCTGCCTGTCGGTGGCGAAAGCCTTAAGAAAAGCGAGATCTGTGACACTTGCACTCTGTTAGCTCTTTCTTAAACGAGAAAGAAAAACAGCCACAGGTCTTCTAAATTAGCTCCTCAAATATTTGCCAAAAAGAAGTTTGTGGTTTTGTGCCCATTTCAAAAGCAAATTTTACCAACGTTTGTGGTCTGGCATTGATTTGTATTTTTATTATTTGTGTGGATAAAGTATTTTGGTTCAGGGGAGTATTTAATAATAAGATATTTTGGTTATGTTTGGGTCTGTCTGTTCTCATGAGGGACAGAGAAGTAAAGAGTAAAATCAAGCACTGCTATCACTTTCTCAGTGACTTTTTCAGAGAATAAAAAAATGCTGCTCTTTTCTTCTCACTCACTCCTTCACCAATGCCTTCGTGCTTTCCATCACTTCTAATACAATGTTTCTCCAATGAATAAAAGCAATGTTGAGGTTAAACACCCGTCTTCTTTCTATCACTCAGATTTGTATGGCAGATAAAACTGTCACAAAGACCCAATTACAGAGAGTGTGAATGCTACGCAGCGAGTCCTTGTCCATTTAGAAGAAATAAATTTAAGATCATTGCCACCTAAAGGCCTGCCTGTTGAACTTGACTGTTAACAATACTTCAGATCCTTCAAATAACTTCATATCCAATCGGAATTCCTTTCCATGCTAAAGAGGAGAGCCCACAACCGAAATGGCTACGGGTGCTGTTATAGCTGCTGAGCATCAGGCTTGTGAATGCATTGGTTTAGATTGTGATCCCAGAGCATTGATGTAGCAGAGTTATTCATTTTCTTTTGCAAAATGAGAGGACATGAGGGATAAGCCAGGGGGACATGGGTGGTTTTTGCATAATCCCTGCCAGTCATGGCAGTAATCTAAGTGAAGGGCTGTCAAATGAATACAGGGGCTATGCAAAGACTCAACCCACAAAAGATATAATGGGGGAGAGAAAGATGGGAAGAAAAAGAGGCGAGAGAGAGAGAGAGAGAGAGAGAGAGAGAGAGAGAGAGAAAATAGGCAAATCGGTATTTTCCTGGTAATAAATGGTAAACAACTCTGTTTTGAGTTGGTTTTATACTGCAGGACTGGCGTTCTTGTGGATTGCGGTGGGATTCAGTGTTTCTGTCCTTCATACTCCTCAAGGTAATAGTTGCTGGTTTTTTGCCCTCACCACTTCCTGCTGTCCCCAGCAGCCTTATGGAGAAGTCTTCTCTCTCTCTCTCTCTCTCTCTCTCTCTCTCTCTCTCTCTCTTTTAGTAATCAGTCTATATCAGTTCCTTCTGACATATACTGAAATCAGAGCAGAGCTTGGAGATTTTCGTAGAGCAAAACAAAGAGATGTAACGCATCATAGAATTTTTGTATACAGGAAGCATACTGTCAGTGACTGATCATTTTGTTCCCTGTTCAAGAACTTGGGCTTACTGAACTGCTGAGGCCATCGTTGGAGCAAGCAAGGAAAAAATAATACCAGAGATGTCTAAAAGCAGAGGCTAAAAGCGGCCTGAGCTAGCGGCCTGCTAAAAAAACAAAGCACTGCCCAGGGGAAGAGCGAAGGGTCGGGCAGCGTGGTCCGGACTTGCCACAGCCGCGTCTCTCTGCGTAAGTGCTCCTGCCAAATAGCTGTAATTGAGGCCCAAAGTCCAGAGCCCTGAATAACTCAATGCATCAATGGCAGCCTGTGGAAGCTGCCCCCTCACTTTCTGTTTCTATTGCTATACCTACAGATGCACCTTCACTTTTTCCTGGTTACCCAAAATCCTCTCTGATCTTTGCTATCCTAAATCTTCTCAGCTAAATTTAAGATTTTTAATTAGGAAGTGCAGACACTTGACGATCAGCATTTACTTTAAGATTGAATCTACACAATTGTGATCACATCACACAACAAATAGGGTTAATAAATCCAATCACAAACCGTTCAACTTAGGTGTGAGGTGAAGACATACTGTGCATATAGAGAAAGCATAAGTTACTTAAAGTCAGAACAGAAGGAAGCACAAACATCTGTCTGAAGTTAATAATGAACGTGAGAGGATGCTACCAGTGTTTATGAAAAATACACTGGCTCCGGCATTAAATATGGAGCTGAAGAGCATGCTGCACATCTTTTCCTGCTCCTTGCTCCTGCTGGCTTGCTTTCTCTCAGGATCCTGAGGCCTGGCCTTTTTTTTTTTTTTTTTTTTTTTTTCGTTCCTGCACGTATGCCACAGCTGTGGTCATTGTGGTGATGTTTCACTGCTCAGAATGGATACACCAGCTCAAAAACGTTCTTATTATATTTATATTTTACTACACCGCCGCTGGCTCTGCCAGCTGTGTGCTGGCTAACAGCCCGTTTCCTTTAACTAGGCTGTGACAATATGGTTAAAACAGTTAAAACCTGAAGGAAGATAAACAGTGATGGTCCAGTGTTAACATAAACAATCTTCATATACAAAGTCTGCTTATACAGCGAAAGGGAAGGAGACAATAATGGAAAGAGAGGGATGAGGATGAGTTGTCATGGTGATTACTGAAGCATAGTGATTGTTTTTTCATTTGGGTTTGGGGTTTTGGGCGGCACATGTTTCTCCACATCCATCTCCACAGCAGCTGTCTTGGGTTGTTTCGCACATGTACGTGAATAGAAGCTATACCATGAATGTAATTTCTTACAAGCAATTTCTTTCTTGTTGTTTTTCATCTTTCCTAAAGCAAGCCATTTCTTTGATGCTTCCTTTTCTGAATGGTGTTTACAAAGAAAATGCAGGAAAGGAAGCAAGGATGAAAGTATAAAGCAGGAAGTGAGAAAAGTGGGTTTGTGGATAAGAGAGAGAAGCAGAGGAACCATGAGACAGATTTGATGAGGTTGCTACTCCTCCCTTCATCCCCGGCCCATTTCGGCTTGCTGCTAGCGAAGCGTGGTGTGTGCACTTGCGCACACTTTCCGCTAGCTTGTCCCCAGCTCCGGGCAGGGACCCTCTAATTAGGGCTGTGGGCAGGCTCGCACTCTTTGAAGCCTGCGGCAGCAGCAGAGCAGCTAGCCACAGCCGGGGTGACAGTGGCATCCCGCAGAGGATCGCGAGACAGACCCGTACAACATGGACACGCAGGGCCCATTCTCTCCTTTCCCATTTTGGTTGTCTTCTATTTTGTGTCATCAGTCAAGGAAGCAGCAGAACGTTAAAACCAGCATGCACACAGCGTGAATTAACATGATTGACGCCTTGAGAGGGATAGGTGATTTGTCACATGAATGATGAAATCATGTGCAAAGGCTTTTTTTTAATTAAGATGCCTTGTTTTATGTGAGCTTCAGAATTTAGTGAACCGGTTAAATTAGTGAATGAACACCCTGGTCATTCCGACTGCTATTTTGTTTATGGCTGTAGCGCTGAAAAATAGTAGGGCCTTTTCTTCTAAGTTTAACTTTTTCCGCATCTGTTTTCAGGTCCCCTCACTCCCTTTCTCACCTATATGTAGACCAAGGCTCACAGCAGGGCAGTATAGCAGATCTGACCACAGGTAAACATGGACACACCACAAACGTGCTCACCTAGCACCATAATGGACAAAAATACCGCACGGCAATGAATGCAGGCTCACATATCATCAAGGGGAATGCTTGAAGAAAAAGTTTTTAAGCGCAGCAGACTCACTGGAGTTAGTTATATCATCCAGAAACCACAGGCTGATTTATTGCTGATAGCTTTTCTGTCATCACGATTTGTGTGTGTACTGTATTTGTACCATAGCTTACAGATATGTGTTGTGTTTAAATTAGTCCAAAGCTCTTTCAGCTCCAGTAGACTAGAGGTGAGAAAGGAAGGCCTGGCAGAGCGCAGCTACAGGTCACGGAGCTGTGCTATAGCGTTTTGTACCCAACAGGATGTTTAGAGTAAGGTTATATTTACTTTACAGCTTTAGTTTATAGATCTTGATCCCAGTAGAGTTATAGGGTCAGTGATTTCGGGCTAATGAAAAGCGCATTATCACTCATTCACTTTAAGCACATGGCAGTCACTGGTTGGAATTTTCAGCATTTAATACTTAAATAATCAGCTCATAAATGACAGACCCATGTGACAGGTAGTTTATAAAGTTCCCCGTAACACCTAAGGATATCTACTTATAGTAATTTGAACTTTATTTCCACATATAGACATGGGTGGAGGGTTTTAGTGTGTACTCACAATTGAAAGTTGAAATCCAGAGTAGGAAGGAAATTGAAGTGGACTCATTGAACAAACCTCATGTTAACAAAAGATTAAAATCTGAAGGAAGTAATAATGGCAACTCCCACACAGCCGTCGAAAAGCAGGAGCTGCCGCTGGGCCGAGCTAGCGTGTGCTACAGACCCCACCTTAGCTCAAATTTGTCATCAATAGAGATTTAAAGTGAACAAGTGCAATCAGAAACCAGTATCCAGATGCACCATAACCAAAACACCGGCCTCTGATCTTGGAGTCGACGTGTCAACAGCTGGTGCTCAATCACGCTACTTCAGAAGAGCAGAATTCATCGGCTTGACTTCCTAATCAGTGGAAATAATAATGACTAATACCATTGTCTCCTGAGCTTTAATCAACATATACACTATCTTTTCGAGCAGCTTTTCCGGAATATAAATTACATTTCTGTAAATTAGGAATAAGAAGTACAGGAAGAGAGGAAAAAAGGACAAAATAAATGAGGTTGAGAGAGAGAGAGAGAGAGAGAGAGAGAGAGAGAGAGAAAGATGGAAAGAGAGCCAGAGGGAGGGAAGGCAGAAATATCCTGACACTTAATATGGTGGATGGCATGTTATGGAAAGCTCTTGAAATGAAAGGTATAGCTTGAACGGGCAAGCGGAGCGATCAGGGATGTTGTGTGAGTGAAAGCCAGCGTTGCTCACCATCGCTCAGTGCCGCGACCCAAAAACGTACATTGCCACAGCCCAGAGCACCACTTTAAAGAGCACGAGGGCCGCTCTGGTGCGCCGCTGCTCTGCCACTCCCTCAGCTCTGAAAAAGAAAATATCAATAAATTCATTATGCACTTTATATTTATATATTTGTGCTCAAGAGCTTTTTTATAATGATTTACATTTGTAGTTCTTGATATTTTTAGAGCTGTAATTTACCTTGCAAGACCAGTGTGTGTGTGTGTGTGTGTGTGTGTGTGTGTGTGTGTGTCAGAGAGAGAGAGAGAGAGAGAGAGAGAGAGAGAGAGAGAGAGAGAGAGATAGCTAAAAAATGGAAGAAATACCTCATGGTCTAAAAGGCCAGATGTGATAGTAACTCACATCACCTCTGTGTCCAGCAGTGCACAGCTGGAGTGGTCCTGACTCAAATGTGTGTTTTCTTTATACTATAAGCATATGAAGACATTTGTGTACCACGGTTCAGATCTATTTTTGTCTTGTTAATGCTTGTGGTGTATGGTGGCCAATCAGATGAACAATATAATTCACTTTTTTAAGGAAGCTGTGCTGACCAACCAAGTCCAACTTTTTTTGGCTCATGTTCATGTTTTTTCATGTCTGAATGTTTATTTGACATATTCCTGCTCCCAAAGTTTTCACACAAAGTGTTCATGTAAAGATTCTGAGTGAAACCACTGAAAGTTCAACCTTCCTAAATAGTCGTTCCACAATCAAACAAATTGGTGGTTTTTATTTGACAAGTTCAATGTTTTGTTTATTTAAATTGGAGGTTTTATTTGACAAGCTAAACAAAGATCCCTCATCCCACAAAATTGACCAAACCAGCTTAAAAAAAAATCAGAGAGCTTAAGCATTTGAATCCAAGATTTAGTCTGAGATGTCCTACAAGTCCAAAATGGGCAGGTTTTGCATTACCTGCACAAGTTCACATGACAGCACAGCCTGAACATTTATTGACTGAGTGTCTGTCAATGTTTTACCTGAGGAATAAAGGGAAGCGGTGAGAGGCGAACAGAGAGAGAGAGAGAGAGAGAGAGAGAGAGAGAAGGAGGTAAACATATTGGCCTCTTTCAGCCTTTTATTCCCGGATCCCTTCACAGCTTCAGGTCCACTGAACTCTGTTGCAACACAGTCATGAAAAAAAAGCAAACAAAAGTGTCATAACTCACGTATGATGCAGTGTCGCCCCCATTTCCTATGAACAACCATCCAAAGCCAGGTTAATTAGTACTCGGCTGATATGACGCTGAAGCCGTCTTACTATACCAGCCATACTGTACAACAAAAGCCATTATGGAAACTTACAGCAACTTTAAACACGCTACTAACAATCTCTCGATTTTAAACATCTAAATGCTTGTACTTGTATTGGCCTGTTATATGGACTTTGGGCAAAGGCTGCACGTTAGATCAAATACTTTATAATTTAAAAGCAAAACTTGACCTTTAAGGTACTCCTGCTTAACATGCAGAGCTCTGTGTCCACTGTTGCTACAACCTCAGTCAAATGATTAATCTGCGCTTGTAGCATTAAGCAGTCTAGTAGGTGGATATAGGAAATTCAGTCTGCCCTTACACAGAAGCATGGCTCCATTCTCCCAACAGGGGGCCAGCCTTGTCAGACAGTGGGCATGGGTGTACATGGCCATGCCTTTTTTTTTTCACATATGTATTGTCTAAGCTCACAATTGCTGTAGGTTAGTCAAAAAGATTAAACTGATTGCTCATTTGTTTCAAGTCTATTTCAGTCAATATAAAACCAAACAAGCGGTCTAAGTAGTAGTCTGTTGAAGATATGCTGCTAGTCACATGGCCATGGAGTGTATGTGTCTGGGTACTGTACGAAGCCTGTTCTCTTCTTAATCCCAAACATCATTTTTGTTTTTTGTTTGAATATGATTCAGATTTCAAGTTATTAAAATAGAGAGGAATTCTGAATGAAGGTGTGAAAGGTTAAAAAAAAAACCCTGAATACAAATACATCCCATGAGGCCTTGGTAGAGCAACTCTGACAGTAGCATGAAACGGGACTTGAACAGAATTGCACGTTTGGCTTGCAGGCTGCCGCACTGTGGGGCTTTTGTGTGCTGTGTTTGCTTAAGCCATGCTGCTGAGACAGGAAGTGTGTGGAGTGGAGACGGCTGGGGTGTACCAGGAGTACAGCACCCTCAATGGAGAGGACGCGGGGTCAACAGTTCTGGCGGGCAAGGTGATGATAGAGTCTGATTGATTGCAGTCATACACCTGTCCTACACTTCCAGATCTGTTCTATAAAGCATTAGAGCAGGAGGGTTCTACCATGGGAGCTGAACAGACAAATAAGGTGGTAGTTTTAGCTCCTGTAAACATGATCAGATCAGATCAGAAATGGTGATTAGCAGCTCTTCCAGGATTTTACACAGAACAGCAGTGGGTGTTCTAGATCAGCCATGGATCATTTTGTAGTCTCCCCAATGTCAATTCTATATTCTGTACATCTGCTATGTCTTGAAATACCTACATTATACAAGTATTTACATTCCTGCGTACTGTATAACAATCATGCTGACTTTCAACTTTTTGAATTTGTTCTAATTATCATACTTGGTTAACGTGTAACCTTCACATACTGTACGATAAACAGCCCAAAGCTAAATGCTTGGAAAAACTAGTTTGGTTTAAGAAAGTGCAGTCATCTACATTCTTCATCTATATTCTATCCATCTATCTTCTTCTTTTCCTTTTGGCTTTTCCCTTTTTCAGTCGTCATCATCCGCTTCACACGTTTCATTTGGTATAGGTTTTTTCGTCGGATGAACTTCCTGACACAACCCTTTAGCAAGTAACAGAAATACGCTGACGGCTTTGCAGCTACTCTTTACAAAAGTCAGCAATGGTTCTTTTACATGAACCTCTCACCGTAAACAGTGAGAGACTTGGCCGGCCTTTGATAACCAAGTTAGCTGCACTTGGGGGTACAGTGACAATTCTATCCATCTATATTCTTGTCTTTATTGTGAGTGAAAATACATTTGCAAAAGAATTTGTTTAAGGAGAGGGGTCTGTAGGTGTCACACAGGAACACTGAAGAGGTGCTGAAAGGCGGGCCACAGTAAACATCCGTCTGTACTGTCTTCAGAAAAAAACTGCAGTACAGTTCAGAGCCTCAAGAGGAGGGGGATCATGTGGTTTTGGGGGTGTTGGGGTTTCAAACACCCAGCCTCTAATCCTGACACACTGTCTCCATCAATTAGAACTCCTTCAAAAGGGGAAAGGGGAGGAAAAAACAAAACCAGAAACCCAGTGAGAGCATATTTAGTAACAGTTTGGCAAGCTGTAATTACATGTATGGCTAACAGAGAGATTTAACTACTTTTTCCTCTCATTGATTGACAAGGCAGAAAGAAAGAGAACAGGAAGTACCTGCTTCTGTACACAGGCTTTTTTTAATCACAAGACAATGTCATAACTACAAACAAATTGATGAATTGTGGCAGAAATGATAAGTCTGGGGTTTATGTATGGACTGCAGAACAGTACCATTAATGTGGTGTGACACTGTGGTGCTTGCTGGATAATATTTTAAATCTCATTGTAATGTTTCAGAGCAAATGATGAGCGCAACAGAGGACAGTAGAGAAAAGTTAAGGGATATATATTGAAGATAGCAAAAATTTTATTTTACTACAGGGATCCCTCACTACTTCGCACTTCAATTCAAGCGGCTTCAGTTAATTGTGTTTTATTTTTTTAAATATTCATTGAAAAATGTAAACATTTTAAAAGAATAGGGGGAAAAGTTAAGGAAAATGATGCAAAACAAGGCCAATTATGCAAAAAAAAAACAACAAAAAAAAAAAACAGAATAAACAAAAACCAAAAGAACAACCCCAAACCCCCCATCAAAACTACTTACATTTTTATGTGAGGTGCATATTTGTGTGTGTGTGTGTGTGTGTGTGTGTGTGTGTGTGTGTGTGTGTGTGTGTTTATATTTTATTTACGTCTTATTAATTATTTTTGAATGTTTAATTGTTATTATAAGCATTTATAGCATTGAATATGTATTTATTGATATCATATACACATATACATGTATGTATACATCAGTCAGGGGGTTGATCCTACTTCGCGGAATTTGGCGGTCGCGGGGGGATCTCAGTCCCAATTAATCGCAGAACGTGAGGGATCCCTGTACTGTATTTTTATCAAGTAATCCAAATCAGAACGCAGAATATACTGTTAACATTTGCTCCACTGGGGTATGTTATGTTGAAGGAGTTATAATTTCCCCAAGGGTCAATATTAAGCTTTACAGTAAGAGGCATTACTAATGTCTGGTTTGAGATTTCCTGGAAATCTATTCTTACTCATGTCAAACAAAGAGAACAGAAATTGACATGATTTAAGCTATACTGTCCATTTCTATATGTCTATGGGGGGGAATATATATTGGTTGTGTGGGTAAGCCCCTCCCCCGTGGTTGGCATGGGTGTTTCTTTGTACAGTTTGCACGCTTTCCAGTACTTTCTTCTCCAGGGACTCCGGTGTCCTTCCCAAGTCCAAATGCATACACGTTTGGCTAAATCCCTATTCCAAATTGCCCCTAGGTGGAAATTGTGTGGAAATGGTTGTTCGTCCCCATGGACCCCAAAGTAGACTGGCGAGCTGTTTGGGGTGTAACCTGCCTTTTTGCTTTTTATCCTTTAAGTTCCAATTTCCCTGTGACCCTAATCAGGATAAATGGTATACGCAAACATATGCAGTATTATGAATGTATATGCATGTATGAATGAATGCGTGTATGTATGTAGTTATATATACATGCAGTGGAAAAATTTTGAGTCAAATGCTTGTTCTATGACAAATTTTAGTTGAAAAAGATCAGTGAACTCCAGACATTCAGAGATAATTTAAGGAAAGAATCTAGGTCACACATTGCTGTGACACTGTTTCAACTGACCTCACTTTTTTACACGAGTGAATAAAGTACACAAAATGATATTCACATCAAAGTATTACATCTTTGATGTTAAAAAAAAATGTCCCTGCCATGGTTAGTCAAATGTGAAAGAAGTAGCAAACTATAATTGATTTTAAAAAGTTCTTCTGACTTTCAGGAAGGCACACAAAGTAATTATTAACAATATCAAAGTAAAGTGGTGTCTCAGTATACTTAGTAAGTATTACTTACCATTATGATTAACAGTGACTTCAACACTTTTTTTAATGAAAAGAAACTGTGCATTTGTTAAGCATCGTTTTATTTTACACTGTCATTGAATCAGTACTAACTCATAAATGATTAGACAATAACGGTTTCAACCAAGCAAAATAGTGTTTCCATAAACTCAAGAAACAGCATTAATCACTGCCTTGCCACCCTCTCTCTCTCTCTCTCGCTCTCTCTCTCTCTCTCTATTTCTTTCTTTCTTCCTTTCCTAGGTTGTGCCATAAGCCCCATACTGTCCTTATTTAAGTTGTGCAGCATGGGGGTAGACGGAGTCTGGGGTTAACTCTGAGGTTAGGAAGGAGGACACAGAAGACTTAGCTCGTTCTTCTTCATCTAAGGACAAGTCAACCATAGCAAACAACCTAAAAACAAGACTCCTTTTTTCCGCATTTCAGATGGAGGAAAATTATTCTCCATAAATACCTCACAGTGGACTTTGATGGTGAATGTCCTATTTCACATTCTATGTGTAAAACCCATAGCGCAATAGGCTGCCCTAAATGTAGCTAGGTGTTTGTGTTAAGGTCTGTAGAATGAGGATAAGTTTATCATCACATAGTAAAGGTGATTCAGAGAAACACCAAGGAAAAAGAAACTCAGAAAAATAAGCTAACTAAACGACACCACATTACAGGGAGTTAAAATAGGCACTCACTCTGTGAGTCACTGATTTCTCAGAAAAGGTTATTTCATTGCCATGAAGATGGTAAAGGACTAAACAAAAATGCATCATAAAGACTTCCTCAGACCTTATAGAAATAATTAATTCACTCAGTTGGTTATATTAGAAACTTTTTTCTGTGGACACAAAATCCTTGCATTTGTATTGGACAACATGACCAACGTTTAAAACACTCATTAACTTACTCTTTTAACAAACCGCTTAATCCTACTAGAGTCACAGGGAGTAGGCAGCCTAGTTCATCCGATACTGATTGAAGAACGGAGTGCACCCTGAACAACTCGCGATAACATCTCACAGCCAAAACCCACAACTGTTCACCTTGGCAATTAAGAACAGGCCAGTTAGCCTAATGTGCATGCCCTTGGACTGTGGAAGATAACCACAGTACCCAGAGGAAACCCATCCAAACATAAAGAGAACATGCATAAAGAAATGTCCTCAATGAACCCGGGACACAAACAAACTTCTTGCTGTTATGCGGATGTGCTGACCACCATGCCGCCCCAGCAATCAAAATATTATGATAATTCCTATGATAATATTGGAACACAGCAAAACTGATCTAACAAAATACGAACAAAAGTAACTTAAAACGTTAAAATCTGTGCAAATATACAGTATTTGACTGTGAGGCAAAAAAGCTCATTGACCCTTTGGAATAATCTGGATTGCTAATTTAAGATCCCAGAAATTTTATCTCAAGGAATATTAATTTCATAGTTCATACAATAACTACAGTATATGTTGGCTGGAGGCTACTTCAAGATTACCCGGAGAATATGTAACTACTGCATGTCTTTTCAAATGGCATAAAATATAAGCATAGGCCTTTTTTATTGTGTTTGAAGAACACAGGTATACAATATGGCCATAAGGACACCTTGCCATTAAAGTCAGCAATATAATATCCTTACTCAAGCCCAAACCTGTTCCATCGTGACAACACTGTGTTCTTAGTCAGCTCTCTGAAGGCATAGCTTGACAAGATTGGTGTAAAAGAAGTTAAATGCCCTACAAAGGACACTGATGTCGACCCCAGAATACCTTTGGGATGAACTGGAATTCCAACTGAAATTCAGGGTCCATTAACCAATATTATTGCCAATCCTCTGAAATGAACTTGTGGTTAATTCAGTACTTCTCAATTATTTTCTGCCCCCCACCCCCAGGAAGAGGAAAATATTTCATGCACCCCCAATATAAATAGTGTTATTTGTCTAAAAATTGTTATAAGTAATCCTCTGCATACAATGTACGCTTATTAACATAATAAACCCTTATTATCATTATGGAATACAAAAAAAAATAAAGAAATATGGATCAACTTCCAACAAAGAATAACTTTATTAAATATTTTTTAGCCTTTAAACAAAAAGATTTAAAGTGCATCAATTTGCCTGAAATAAAAAAGTGTCCTTAAACTGTCAACATTTTTTGACCAACAATTTGAACCATTTGATACTGAAAAATAAAATTAAATAAAATCATTAAATAATAATAAATTCAAATTAATCAGCAACATTAACTCATGAGCACGATATATGAAATACTTTAACCTACAAAACAAAAATGAATAAAACAATTTGTATTATTATTATTATTATTATTATTGTCAAAATGACTAAGACAAGATTAATGGCTATAATGAGCACGTTTCGCAGCGCACAGCTTTTTGAAGCCGGGTTTAAAGCACGATACTGAACTCTCAGCTCCTGCTCAATGCTGAACTGGGACCTGGACGTATTTTTGCAGCAGTGACGTCACCCAGCATGACAGAGACCGTGTGTGCTGCAGGTCGGATCAGTTCCTCTGCTGTGCTGTGGGGTTTTCTGGACTGAGCAGTTTGGTACTCCACCTTATCTGATGCGAACAGAGCTCGCTGGTTTGCTGGAGTATCATTCACAAAGCAGGATGGTTGTTGGCAATACTCGGCACGTTTTCGATGAAAAAACTCACGCAGTTCATCATGTGATCAGGGTGTGATGTCTTTAAGAGACGCCTGAATTTATTTGGGTTCATTACTGTCCACTGCCAATGTTTTCAGACAACAGTAAACACAGCGGTCTTTCGTTGTTTCTCACCGCAGCACAGTGAAGCCGAGTGCTACATCCACTTCATCATACCTCCTCGACTTAGCTTTCGGGAGACTTTCGTTTCTCTCACTGTCTCCATCTCTCTCTGCCTCTCTTTTGGTCCGTGTTAAAAATTTCCATGGTGGGTTTATTAACTTCACTTCTTATTTTACCTCTGGGCACACTCTGACAGTGAGGAAGCCACTGCCACCTGCTGTAGTGGATGTAGAATTACACTTTATCCTAATACGGCAAAGAAAAAAAGCATGTTCCCTGGGGGGCGCACCCCACTATTTGAGAGCCATCTTGACGCCATCTTGGACAGGGATCCCATTAGCTAGGAGGGATGACGCAGCTACCTCCCATTGCCTAATTTAGTCTTCCATAAACATTTGTAAGATTATAACTCTGCTAAGAAGACATGGTCAACACACGCACACACACACACACACACACACACACACACACACACACACACACACACACACACACACGCGTCTCTCTTCAGGTGATTATAGAATTATAGAAGATTCTTCTATAATCACCTGAAGAGAGAGGATGGTTTCACCACCCCTCGAAACAGATCTGTAGGCTAAATGGAGTTTCAATAGAAAGTCTTTGTCCTGTCCTTTTATTTTTATTGTTATTTGCTCTACCAAAAAGTATTGAGCACTCTCCTACGGAAGAATCTACTCAGAAAATCATATATATATATATATATATATATATATATATATATATATATATATATATATATATATATATATATGTGTATGTATGTATGTATGTATGTGTGTATGTGTGTGTGTGTGTGTGTGTGTGTGTGTGGGTGTGGGTGTGTGCGTGTGTATAAATTGTCCAATGGTTTATATTTTAAAAACAATTTGTACAGAAATGTAAATAATTTTAAAAATGTTTAAGCTGTGTAATTTCTCAAAACAGTCAAATGCTTCTTGTAATCCACAGGTTTATGAGATGATGCCTCTAGTAAGACCAAAACAGTGACCTTGTTACCTTGAAAAACGGTCAAGGTGACTCATATACAATCCCACTCTTTCACCTCAAAGGCAAATTTTTACATTTTTTTATTAGTAGTTTGATTTTGTATACAGTACTGTATTAATTGTGTAAGGGAAATTATTTTCTCTGCATTTAACCCATCAATAGTGAACACACACACACACACACACACACACACACACACACCCACGCGCGCGCGCACACAGAGCAGTGGGCTACCATACACATTGAGGGCACACGGAGAGCAGTTGGGAGATAGGTGCCTTGCTCAAGGGTTGTTCAGCCATTTATGTGGAGATAAGGAAGGTGCTGCTCACTCCTCCACCGCCAAACATTTTCCCTGCTGGTTCGGGAAATGAATTCTGAGACCTTCTGTTATTTCCTTCCAAAGCTATCTCACTAATAAGTCATATAGATGGATAAACAGATATACAGACGGACAGAACCAATACCTCTAGGTTCTGCTCTGTTCATCTTTGGTTCTAGCTGAAGCTAAATAGAAAAAAGTAAGATATTTACTAAGTTGGGATGATCATGGTGTTATTGTGGCAATTCCTGCTAGAGTCTGGAGTCCCTCACTTTTCTCCATGACAAGAAATATAAAAAAATAATCTCACATACAGTATACCTAATGGGGCAGTGGTGGTCTAGTGGTATAGGGCACTGGATCGCTGATCCAAAGGTTGGGGGTTCGAGTCCCACTCTCCACAAGGTTGTCGCTGCAACCTACCCCCCCAGTGCAGCTAAGTGGGTTATCAAAGGCTGGCCATATCTCCCACTGTCTATGGTGTGAGGCATGTAAAAGAACCATTGCTGACTTCATGCGAATCAGATGATTTGCTGTGACGACCCCTAAAAAGGGAAAAAGCCAAAAGGAAAATAAAGACTGTGTATCTAAGTATTACTATATAAACAGGACACTAGCAGATATGCTTCCATTGTGCAGTCACTTTATAACTATTTCAAACACTATATGTATTGTAACAGCATCTATTATCTATACTGGCTTATCCATAAGAATCATGGAGAAGCATGAGGCAATCCCAGATGAAGTCAGAGGTGGGTTACAAGCCCTCGGCGTGTTTCTGCCCTGCGGTGGTCTGGCGAGCTGTCCATTGTGTACTCTGCCCTCGCCCGAAGTTGGCTGAGATGGGCACCAGCCTCCCCGCGACCCAAATTAGGATTAAACGGTTACAGAAAATGAACTGAACTGAACCTACATTTTCTGAGAAACCTCAGTTTCCAAATTTTCAATAAACTCAACCATTCTTTTAAGTTACCAAGTTTTGCCAAGTTCATATGGAGCTAGAATAGTGACACTAAAAATTTGCCACTTAAAAATTTGTCATAGAAAATAAAACAAAAAAAAAAACAATAAAATTTAACATTGGCCGTCTACTTTCGGTGAAAAAAATTTACTGTCACTGACATAGCTTCATAAATTCATTGAAACATCAAGTGCTTTCCAATATGCTAGCAAATTTACAGTAAGTATACTAATATACATTTGCAGAACTTAGCACTGTTGATTCACAGAAAAAATATCCCGAGCTTCAAATTTCACCCACAATCACTGGGACCTTTATGTTTGGTCTCCATTGTTCTCCCCATGCTTGCATGGGATTCCTCAGTGTGCACAAGTTTCTTTCTGCTGATCAAATACGTAAACATTAGACCAACTGGCTGTTCTAACTTGTCTGTATGTGTAAATGTGAGTGTGAATAGTTGTTTGTGTCAGTGTTAGCCCTACAGTAGTTTGTGGACCTATTTAGGGTGTACCCCACTTCCCATGCCTCTTATATAAGGTCAGATGGGATTGGCTTCGACTTCCCGGGGACCCTGATGGTTAAGTGGTATACAAGTTGGATTGATCCTCTCTAAGTCCGTGTAGACATGCACCTTGGGTAAATTGGATATTCACAATTGAGTAGGTGTTCACAATTGAATAATTGTATGTGTTGACCCTGCAGCACTCCAATGACCTGTTTAGGGCATAGACTCTGCCCTCTCCGTGACCCTGATAAAGGATAAAGCCGTTCATAAAATAAGATGAGATGAATTGTACAAATACAGGGGAAAGTATAATTAATATGGAGGAAATATATAGTTGTTTTCGTCTGCACTATTCAAATTATTTACTAAAGTTTTATATGATCACTTTGCATAGGCTTCTCGTTTTATTTGATGATTTAGTGTAATTTTACTGTGTAAAACCTGAATAATAAATGACTCAAGAAAATAACTAGTGTTGACTAAAACTTGTGGTCAACTGGTAATGTCATCTTCTTATTCATGTAATTTTGTGCTGAAATCCCACTTTTCCCAAGCTTGGCATGTCTCCTTTTTGCCGCTGTGTTTCATCTAAAGAATGGTAGAAACATGTGTGACAAAAAAAACGAAAATTACTGATAAATATCATGAGATTTCAATGAGAAACCTTTAAGCACAGACATCTTCCTCTGGGCACACACACACACACACACACACACACACACACACACACACACACACACACACACACACAAATCACTACGTCCTGTAGAAAGTGGCAAACTCTAAGATAAGACTTGTACAAGGAAGCTGGTGAATATCAAAGGCCATCTGCACCCAGTTTGTTTACTTCCTGACGGAATGCCTGACAGCAGCTACCATCAGCAACAGCGCCAAAACAACAGCACACGCCTCACTCGCACATCCCGTAAATGAGCAACAACACCCATATCACAGAGAATTCCTCTGCTCCCCAACCCCTCATTTCCTCTGGGAACTGACGACCTGTAATCACACTTGGAGAAACCACTATACTTCATTACTGCTGTGATTACACCAATTAGCAACATGTAGGGAGTGGCCCACAGTACCCCACACCACCACCAGACTGCTGATGCTCTCCACGGTGGTGAAATTGGTAGATGCCAATTACTACTGAAATGAAACAGGAAATTGTCACCTGGAGATGGTGTAATTTTGTAGCCCTATTGTAACATTTTCCATTTGTAGAAATACCATAAAATTGCATTTATAGCATGGAGCTTATTGGAGATATGGAGTAATATCTAAAGATAGGTTTGTCATGCTCACTGAAACACAAACAACACCTGTTACATATTACTACACATAGATGATGAGCTGTTTAAGAAGTAATTAAATGCTCAATCGCGAAGCGGATGTGGAGTAACCGCTCTGTATTACACATAAATACAGAGCTATAAAGGAGCCTCAAAGATCTAAAGACCAACTCATCTTTCCACAGTCATCTTGAGGATACTGTTTGTGTGCTTCAATGCAACACATGACACAAATTTGCAAAATCTGAGCATAAGATTAGCAGCTTTTTTTTTCATACTATAACCCTACCCCTTTTAACATCTTCCTCCCAACAGATGTTAAGTTCAGGAGTGGCATTCCAGCAGGCCACAAGTGAGCGCATTTTCCGACCACAGGCTTCAGAGAGAAGCCACAAAACAGCCTGCTGAAGCACAACATAAAACAAAACTCAGAAGAGAGAGTGAAAAAAAAAAATGAAGAAATGTTTTTTAAAAAATAAGTGGAGTAAAAATCTAACGATTTTCTAATTCGGCCTTTATTGAGGTTCCTGGTTTCAGCATTGCAACTGTTTTATGTGTGAGACAAGCTCCCTGTAATTTCCTCACCACCACCACCACTGGACCGGCTTGTAATAAAAAGATGTCTATTCTGGGTTTCTCTGTAATAATGGATTCTTCTTGTCTTCATGCACTTCTCTTTTGCTCCTGCTTGATGAAACAGGCAACAGGTGGAGACTGATTGATGGACAAGTGGACAGATGGATGGTTGGAGTGACAGAGGCATAGAGAAAACCAAGAGTGCAGAGTTTCAAGGACACTAAATAGAAAAGAAGATGGTGAGAAGAGAATGGTTCTCTAGCAGCTTGGTTATTAAGAATCATTCAATCATTCAACTTATTCATTTGTCAAACCACTTAATCCTCATTTACGCCAATGTGAGCCGACTCTGGGTAAACCTCTAAACATCTCTCCACCACATCACAGGGCCATCTCACACACACACACACACACACACACACACACACACACACACAAAAAACCATTCACATTCACACCTAGGGGCAATTTGGCACAGCCTCATAGCCTAATGTGCATGTCTTCAGACTGTGGGAGGAAACTGAATTACTTCTAGAAAACTCATGCGAGCACAGGAAGCACATGCAAACTCCACACAGAAACAGCCTTGCCAAACCCAGAACACGAACCCAAGACCTTTCTTGCCATGAGGCGGCGATGCTAACCACTAGGCCACTGTGCCGCCCTATTAAGATTCATGGATCTGAAAAAAAACAAAACAGTGATTCGAAAACATTTTTAATTGGAATCTCAAGTGTCATGCAGAAGAAGATGCCCCTTTGACTTTGATTTGTCTTAAAGTTTCCTCCTTACCGCCTAAAGCAACCTTTTCAGTGTCTTCTAACACATTAAACTGATGTTAAGTAACAGATTAACGGATGTGAAGTATGGGCATTTTGCCTTGGCATCTAGCAAAAAGAGATATAGTAATACAGTAATAAGCATCAGAGTTTTTACATTTATGGCATTTGGGCGATACTCTTAATTAAAGCAACTTTTTTCTCATTTAAATGACTGATCAGTGGTGGGTTAAGGCCTTGCCCAAATTTGGCCAGTTGGTAGTCAGTACTGGGTCAAGAACCTTTCTGATCAGTAGTCAAAATCCTTGAGTTTAAATCCCAGAACTGTTACAGAATTACAGACCCACCAGTTCCGTGTCATGATTAGGTTCCCATAACTACTATAAAACTACATACATAAAGCAGGTAATTGATAAAAATGTTAATAATAATAATAATAAGAATAAAACAATAATAATAATAAAAATAAAATAATAATAATAATAATAATAATAATAAAAGATATACCCAATTACCCTTTAATGAAAAACATTGGCCACTACAAACCCTGTGGTGAAGGAGAAAAGTGTGGTTTGAATGACTAATGCAGCAGTGGCTGAATTTCTCTAAAAAGTTGAGAAAAAAGTAAAAAACACAGTCTTGTTGCATGACAAAATCCCTCCCAACCAAGACTTGTCCTTTAATACCGAGAGCTTTTCATGTGGCTTCTCTACGATTGCACATGGGGAAACGCAAACCACATAGTCGGAACAGTGCTTATTATGCACTGAGGCTGTGTGTATATGTGTTGCTGTGTGCTCAAGGAATGCTTGCTGTAATCCATGCAGGGCACTTTAAACTGAAATGACACATCTTAATTTGTCAACAAGCTTCCCCATTGGAAAGAAAATGGAGCAAAGGGAAAATGAGTTCCAGGACAGTGTATAGTTCACTATAAAAACAAAAACAAAAAAAATAGTGGATTTCTCACTAATACCACTAGACAACAAGGCCTAAAAATCCTCATCTGGATGCACAAGACATTATGTGCACCTAAAGTTACACTTTTTGTTTTATTCATTCATTCATATCCAGAAACAGCTTCATTCTGGTCACTGCCGTAGTGGATCTGGAGCTTATCAGGAGAACACTGGGAAGGACAGGAATAAACCCTGATGGGATGCTAGTTCATTGCAAAGCATTACATATAACACACACGCACACACTCACCAACCTGCACATTCATTCAAAACCTAGGGGCAATTTAGAGTCACCCATCCACATCCTGGCATGTTTAAGAAGTGGGAGGAAACTGGCAAACTTGGAGAAAACCAATATGGTCACAGGGAGTAAAAGGGAAACACTGCATTGACAGTAACCAGAGCTCAGGGTCACATTGGGAATCCTGGGGCTATGAGGTGGCAATGCTATCAACGGTCCCACTGTAAGCCTTTCTATTTTATTTACCATGAAAAAGATTTGAATTGATTTCAATGCATTCTCTGTCCTAATAATAATATAGGCATAAACATTACCTGTTGAGTCATACACTATACTCATTTTAACATATTGTTGGACTGTTTTAAAACCCCAATTACAGTGTGTAATCACCATGGCATTGTTTCAACAAATTTGAACATTACCATATTTCTCTTCAGAGTCAGGTTCATTTTCACAATGACCTTGAATTGATGCTGGGAAAATCAAACCACTCCATAAAGTCTTTTCCAACAGATCATCAAAATTTGAGTAGGGTTAAGGTCAGGACGTTTTTGGTGCCAGTTCATGTGTAAATATGATTCCTCATGTTTCCCTGGCCACTCTCTCACTATTCAAGACTCAAATTTATACCCATGCCATCAGGGAAGAAAAAGTCCATCAATGTGATAATATGGTCGTTCATGACATTCCACTCATCAACTGACTTCATTTTATTGCCAAATAATGTTGTTGAACTTCGACCTGACCAACTGAAGTAATTATGTCCCACAATCAAAGCTAAAGACAAAATATTAGCCTGCAAGACTTTTTTTTTTTGGCCAGGCAGTGTATATTGTAGTTTAAATAACGAATGTCTTCATTCAGTAATTTCATTTATTAAGGCGGGATCCTTTCCCAGCTGACTTCAGGCAAGAAGCAGGGTACACTCTGGATAGGTCACCTATCTATTGTTGACCTAACACAGAAAGACATACAGCAGTTCACACCTATGGGTAATTTGGATTGTGGCTAGAAAACTAGAGCATCTGGAGCACACCTGGACAGACATAGGGAGTACATGTAAACGCCACACAATAAGGCACCAGTCAACTGGTGGGTTTGAACCCATACATTTATTGTTGGGATGTACAGTTGTTACAAAAGTTTTTTTCATTCATTTAATTTTCAGAATGATTTTATCTTTAATCAGGGTTATAGGAAGGCTTGAGCCCATCTCAGCCAACACAGTCCAAGGCAGGGTGCTCTCTGAATAGCTCACAGGGCCAACACACACTCACTCACTCACTCACACACACACACACACACACACAGAAACAAACTACCAATTTGTACAGCCAGTTACATATGAATATGAATGCCTTTGGACTGTGGGTAGAAACCTGAGCACTGAGAGGAAGCTGGTTCTTGAATCCAAGACCTTATTGCTGTGAGGCAGAAGCGCTAATCACTACACCACCAATGGCCATAATAATAAAAGTATTTTTGGTGAGTACATGTACTCACAATTTAACATGTAACTTTCACTCTTTCGAAAAATAAAAAATAAAAACTAAGTATTACTCAGTTAAGAATTAAGGGGCTTATTGAATGATTTAACTTTTTTTTTTTCATTTTCTGAACCACTGAGCGAAGGCTGAGTATCAACGGCTTGCCAGGCAATCGCAGGGCAGAAACACAATGACGACAGCTATGCAGCCTGCTCTTGATGAAAGTCAGCAATGTTTTTTTTTTTACATGCCTCTCATCAAAGACAGTGAGAGACATGGCTGGCCTTTGATAACCTAGCTAGCTGCACTGGTGGGACGGCAGTGCCAACCCGCAGAAAGTGGGGCTTGAAACCCCAACCCTAGGATCAGTAATCCAGCACCTTACCACCACGCCACCAGTGCCCATTTACCAATTATAAAGATATAAGTCATATTCTGTAGGTCACCTTGGATAAGAGCATCTCAAAAAAAATATCAACTGAGAATGTACATGGTCCGTTTGAATTAAATGGAAGATAGACCTTTTTAATTCTTAGTTGACGAAATATCATGAATGTAAATGTTAATGTTACAATATCAGATCTCAACCCAACCAAACACCCGTGGGAAAGTTTTCAGTAACATGGAAATACTGTATTGCATTTTTCATCATCATTATAAAATTAACCGAAAATATTATTTGGGAGAAAACAATACCTCCCGGTAGAGTTCCAGCGACCTTTAGACTCAATGCTAATAGGCACAATAAAGCAGTTCTATTTTTTATTAAAATGTTTTATGTTGGTTTTCTTTTAATTGGTCGCATTTTTATGTAAATAGTATTAAAACAAATTGCCATTTCATTCATTCACTCATTTACTAAACTGTTTAATTCTACTAGAGTTGTATAGTGGCTTGTGTTTATCTCAGTCTGGGTGAAGATGGGGTAACCCCTGAAGAGCTTACCAGTCCATCACAGTGTCAACAAAAAAAATTAAAGAAAAGTAGGAGGAATGGTAATGGCAAAAAATACAGCCCTGGTGACCAGTTTGGGGTGTAACCCACCTCTGACTTCAGCTGAGATTACCTCATGCTTCTCCATGATTCTTATGGATAAGCAAGTATAGATAATACATGCTGTTACAATACATATAGTGTTTGAAATAGTTATAAAGTGACTGCACAATGGAAGCATATCTGCTAGTGTCCTGTTTATATTAATATTTAGATACACAGTCTTTCTTTTCCTTTCGGCTTTTTCCCTTTTTAGGGGTCGTCACAGCAAATCATCTGATTCGCATGTTTGATTTGGCATAGGTTTTTATGTCGGATGCCCTTCCTGACACAACCCTTTAGCAAAGGACAGGAACACGCTGACGTCTATACATTCTACTCTTTATGTAAGTCAGCAATGGTTCTTTTACATGGACCTCTCACCATAGACAGTGTGAGACATGGCTGGCCTTTGATAACCCAGTTAGCTGCCCTGGGGGGACAGTGACAACCTTGTGGAGAGTGGGACTCAAACCCCCAAGCTTAGGATCAGTGATCCAGTACCCTTTACCACCAGGCCACCACTGCCCCAATATTTAGATAGGTGAGTGAGTGTATGAAGTTTAGATTTTTTAATATCTACAGGAGGGTGGCACGGTGGCGTAGTGGTTAGCACATCTGCCTCACAGCAAGAAGGCCTGGGTTCCAATTTGGTCTCCAGCATTTCTGTGTGGAGTTTGCATGCTCTCCACTTGCTTGCATTGGTTTCCACCACGTTCTCCGGTACCTCCCACAGTCCAAAAACATGCGGAGTAGGCCAATTGGTTGTATGTGTGTGTTAGCCCTGTGATGGCAAAGTCACCTGTTCAGGGTGTACCCTGCTCTCACCCAGTGTCGGTTGAGAAGGGCTCCAACCTCCCCATGACCATAATTAGTATTAAATGACTTAGAAACGGAATAAATGAAAATAAATGAATATCTACAGGACAAATGAAAACACATTCTGCTGCATTATGGAATAGCATTTTTTTCTAGAAGCCACCATCCTAGTGTATAAAAATAGTAAGTATTGTGTGAAATTGCAATTACTACAAGTAAATTCATCAAAGACGTTCACTTAACAACATGCTTGAACATGCTACTGTAAGCGTAAATCAATCAGTGAATATCAGTCAATCCATTTACTCGCTGTAAACAAACCTACATCTGCTTCACGGACTTTGTGACCTGTCTGAAGATCATAGCTGAGAGTTAATGATATTGTAGTTGCTATTTTCCATGATGACCAAAGTTCATGCAAGTCTTCCCAGAACCTTACCTGATAATCTTCACACTGTCATAATCTTTGCATTCTGAACCACTATTCACTTTATTTAACAGCTTTCGAGTTTAAGGTCATATTCTTGCTGAGTTAACAGTCAAGCTAACACTACTGCAGTTATAGCACAAGATAAAAGTTTGCATGCATTTGATAAACAAATATAGTGAATGCACACCTTCATTTGTTGACAGTTTACAATAAGGATGCAATGTGAAATCATGGATGGACTTTAATCAAACTTCTGGAGTCAAAACACCCTTATGGCAGGATGCAAAATGAATGCATATGCAAGAACCTCTTTACTTTTTAAACGGGATAGTGTTTAAAATAAATAGGATTTACAAATTCAGAAGTGATTATGTACAGGTATTATCTTTAAGGAAAAGCTTGTGGTGGTACCACAGCTTATTTTTATTTTACACTTAATTTTCCGAACTGCTTGATCCTTTATCTGGGGTAACAGGGAGACTAGAGTCCATGTGGGACAATTTCACACAAAGGTGGGATGCACCCTGAACAGCTTGCAAAACCACCACAAGACAGACACAGACATGCAGTCATTCACAATCACAATTGTTTTTGTTTTAATTTGTATTCACTTCATTGTATAATACTGTGCTCCAATTAGTAAACACAGCCTGCAAGAAGACATTATTGACACCATTGAATTATGAAGCATGAGTAGGAAGTTGCACTGGAGTCAGAATTACATCCAGGGTGAGATGAGAGGAGACATTTCTAGAGGAACTTGAGAGTAATGTCTTATTCAAGGGCGTAAAAGTTGAAAATAGCATATCAGGTCAAAATACTGGAGGAGAGGTAGGAGAATAAACGTTCTGAATTTTTATGTCTTCCATTTTCCTTTTAATCTCATCTGTAGTCTCTTATCTCCTCTCCTCCATGGTGCCAGTTGATTAAGGACGGCAGCTTGGTGGCTACACTAATGGGCTCCAGAGTTGGGTGCTAGGCTGCCTGGTCAAAGGTTCTCAATGCTTTCTCTCCCAAAAATCCAGTCTGCTAGCTGCTATGCATGAATTACCAGCCACAGGAAAGTTAAAAAAGAGGAGGCTAAATTAAGTGCCCTCTCATTCCAGCATTTTCATGGTTTGTCTAAAAACAGGTTGCAAGATGATTCTCATTTTATAAGCCCGCTCTTGTGGCCGCCTGCGTCACCCTGGCGCTCGGACTCCACCACTCATTCACACATCTCATTCTCACTCTCTCTCTCTCTCTCTCTCTCTCTCTCTCCTTTTTACTAATTCACAAACACTCATCTTGTGATTGTCATTTGATAATATACTAAGAAGTGAGAGGAAATCAAAAGTGGAATGTCTAGACAGGTCCTTTGTACTCCTTTCACACCAAAAATCAAACACAACCTTGGGAACGCTGAAAACAACTGCTTGTTGCTAATTTGTCTGTGCTTGGCCTACAGTGTGACTGATCTGAGCATCAAGTTTGGTAAATGGCACAAAAACAGTAGCACACCAAAACAAGCAAGGGGAACGACCTGCACAACATTTTATGTTTTCAGCAGAAAAAGAATGTAGTTGCCAGCCGGAAAGGAGAAAAAGAAACGGCAATGACATTACTCTAAGTGAGTTTGACAGCTAGTGCTGCTCTGAGCACTGTCCATTATCATTTCCTCATCATGGCTGCCACTGTGCTGGCACTGTGCTCTGGGGAAAATATCAGTCTGCTGAGAGTTGAGGAGTCTCCCTCAAAAGTGTGTGCAGTCCAGAGTGTGGACAGAAAGGCCACTACTCTAGCGGCTTGAAGTTAGCTTCTACTGCCCCCTATTAATCATTAGTGATATTACAATGGATGGCACTCTGGGATGGGCATTCATAAAATCTTTAAATGGACAATATGTGTCTATTTATCCATCCTTCATCCCACCATTCATTTCACCTCACTCCATCATGAGAAGTATTATGTGCATATGTAGGTGTGTCAGGATGCTAAATTTGACAAACACATACCATATGTCCAGCTCGGAGCCCTTCATGTAAACACAGGGAGAAAAAAAATCAGGCAAAAAATAAACTTGCCACCTCACCACAAAAAAGCCAAAAACCATTACAATGAATTACATTCCCCAATTACGACTGTTCACACACAGAGGCCATGTACGTTCCTCAAGCCTCCATTCATCCCACAGTGGGAGGAGGGGAACCTTTGAGCTCTTTGAGTGAGAAGAATTGGCATGGCTGGCCTGAGGTTTGGAGGAAGAATGGGAAGTATGCTGTTACTGTGGTGCTGGTCAGACGGCAGGCTTTGGGTTTCCTCACCGCAGCAGCCGTGACCACAACTCCCCATCACTTGCACTCAATCTCCTTAACCATTTTAAGCTATAAAACGCTTCCTTACTAAATACTGCTCCACCCAACACTTAAATTCCATACATTAAAAGAACACCCCATTCTGCACCCACATAATAGAAAATTAAATTGGCTTGTTGGCTTGTTAAAGCTGAGAGAGCGCACTAATCGGCTTTTCATTCACATGTTCTGATGTTGTTTGTGGGTACTGTTTCCCCTGTCACAAGCAGACGCACAAAAAACAAAGGCAGTGATGAGTGAGATTGAGTCGAGTGAGGCAAAGGAAGAACAGATGACAGCAGTCAGAAGGAGAATTAAAGAGATACAATACAATGAGACAATGGTTCTGGTCTTGGAAAAGATACAAAAAGTGATGGAATGATGAATATATATATATATATATATATATATATATATATATATATATATATATATATATAATAAAAATAAAAGGACAGGACAAGGACTTTCTATTGAAACTCCATTTATCACTACAGATCTGTTTCGAGGGGTGGTGAAACCATCCTCTCTCTTCAGGTGATTATAGAAGAATCTATATAGAATTAGGATTCTTCTATAATCACCTGAAGAGAGAGGATGGTTTCACCACCCCTTGAAACAGATCTGTAGTGATAAATGGAGTTTCAATAGAAAGTCTTTGTCCTGTCCTTTTATTTTTATTGTTATTTGCTCTACCAAAAAGTATTGAGCACTCTCCTACGGAAAGATCTACTCAGAAAATTCTCTCTCTCGCTCTCTCTCTCTCTCTCTCTCTCTCTTTATATATATATATATATATATTTATCTATCTATATATATATATATATATATATAAATATATAGATACATACACACACACACACACACATACCCAGTGCAGCGAACTGGGTTATCAAAGGCCAGCCATGTCTCTAACTGTCTGTGGTGTAAGGCATATAAAAGAACCATTGCTGACTTTCGACAAGAGTAGGCTGCATAGCCGTCAGCTTGTTTCTGCCCTGCGATGGCCTGGTGAGCTGTCCAGGGTGTACTCTCGCCTCGCCCGGAGTTCACTCAGATTGCCACTTACTTAGGATTAAGTGGTTCAGAAAATGAATTATATAGATATATTTCAAATCCTTCATTATCTCCTGTTTAGTTCAGTAATTAGAAATAACTTCAGTCTTAAAAATTGCTTAGTCATATGTTTTTATTCTTTAATTTAATGTGTTTCTTCTTAATGTTATATTAAGTCATATTAATGATTCACATGTTTGATTTTGCATAGGTTTTTACATCGGATGCCCTTCATGACACAACCCTTTAGCAAGGGACAGGAACACGCTGATGGCTACGCAGCCTACGCTTGCCAAAAGTCAGCAATGGTTCTTTTACATGCCTCACACCATAGACAGTGAAAGACATGGCCGGCCTTTGATAACCCAGTTAGCTGCACTGGGGGACAGTGACAACCTTGTGGAGAATGGGATTTGTACCCCCAACCTTAGGATCAGTGAGCCAGCACCTTTTACCACCAGGCCACCACTGCTCTCTTTAATTTAATGTAATTTAATTAATTGGTCAATCTTTGTGCTCTGTACAGAGGTTGACCAGTCAACTGCCTGAAGCCTCATATCACTTGATTAAATGAGCCAAGTCAGGTGTGATGCTGCTTGGTTGAAACAAAAACCTGCAGCCACATAGCCCTTTGTGGCATGAGTTTGACACCCCTGGTCTAGGTGACACAGTGGCACAGTACATAGCACTGTCGTATCGCGTCATAGCAAGAAGGTTTTGGGCCCATTTTATGGGGAGTTGTGATATTCTCCCCATACTGTGTATTTCTCCCATGGTACCAAGACATACATATTAAGTCAACAAGGTGCTCTAAGTTGACTCAGACATGAAAATGACTGTGATCAGTTTGTGCCTGGGAAGCATCGTGGTAGTAGTTGGCACCTTTGGCCTCACATCATGAAGGTTTTGAGTTGAGTCTTGGGCTTGGAAAGGACATTTCTGTTTGAAATTTGCATGTTTTTAATGCCTGCGTGGACTTCTGGTACTCTGGTTTCCGCTCACAGTCCAAAGACATGCTCTTAAGACCAACTAGACGTTCCAAATTGCCATTGGGTGTGAATGTGAATGCTTGTGTGTATGTGTGTGTTGTGCTGCGATGGGTTGGCGAGCTGTTTAGAGTGTGCCCGCCTTCACCCAGAGTCAGCTGAGACCCCTAAGTAGGATCAAGTGGTTCAGCAAATAAATGAATTAACTGTGTGTGTATATGCACATTTGTTGTGTTTCCTAATAATTCCTTTTCTTCTTCATGTGCCATGTTTGTTCAAAGCTTCACTGCACACCAGGTGCACATGGTTGAATAGGCAGATCACTTAAGTTGGTTTACCTTCCCTTGGTAAGCACCTGGTATTCCCTGGCGGGCTCCCATCCAATTATTAACCAGGACCAGGGCCTTGCTTAGCTTACAAGGCCAGAGAGGGTCAGATGTTCCCAAGTGGAATGAGGGTCCTTTAGAAGATTAATTTTAGTCAGCCTTCACAACAAAACCAAGTTGAACCGTTTATATTTCTTCTACATACAAGTCACACTTGTATAAGTTACATTATAATAAAGTAACATTAATGCATTAATGCTCAGACCGATGCATGTTATAGACTGCAATACTTTTAATTTAATAGCGGAAGACTTTTCTTTTGATGTGTCTCAAAGTACGCCTCAACCGGAAGTGAACTATAGCGCTAAGAGTCCTTACATCCTGTTCTATTATGTAGCAGGTAGGGCCATTGAATATTTTGTCTTAGGTTTATTACACACTTTATTAAAGTACAATACATATTGGAATGACCGAGTACTTCACTGTGTAAATGTAAGTGTTACAGAAAATTTTATTTTTAAAAGTTTATTACTATGTTTTTCTGTCGACAAAGTCGATCTAAATACATCTTTCCGTAACCATATTTGCATGTGAGTGTTTCAGCTCCCGTTTTAATAACAATTATGAAATAAAGAAACACTAAAAGTTTAAAAGTGTACATGTGAGACTGAAAGATTGTTTTGTTAATTCAGGATAGTTGTGTTATTTAGAACCATTCTGTTTATATGCATATACAATACATCATGTCTTCCCTTCGGCTTTTCCCCTTTTACTCGGGAGTCGCCACAGCGAATTCGCACGTTTGATTTGGCAGAGGTTTTCACGTCGGATGCCCTTCCTGTCACAACCCTTTTAGCAAGGGACAGAAACACGCTGACGGCTTTGCAGCTACTCTTTACGAAAGTCAGCAATGGTTCAGAGTGGTATAGGGCGCTGGATCGCTGATCCAAAGGTTGGGGGTTCGAGTCCCACTCTCTACAAAGTTGTCACTGTCCCCCCCAGTGCAGCTAACTGGGTTATCAAAGGCGGGCCATGTCTCTCACTGTCTATGGTGAGAGGCATGTAAAAGAACCATTGCTGACTTTCGTAAAGAGTAGCTGCAAAGTTGTCAGCGTGTTTCTGTCCCTTGCTAAAAGGGTTGTGTCAGGAAGGGCATCCGACGTAAAAACCTCTGCCAAATCAAACATGCGAATCAGATGATTCGCTGTGGTGACTCCTGAGTAAAAGGGAAAAAGCCGAAAGGAAGACAGACAGCATCTATATCAACAATGGGTGAAGACCAGGTAAACCTCGAAAAGCTTGCCAGACCACTGTGGGGCCAACACATAGGGGCAGTTTAGAACAGCCAGTTTAGCCTAATGCATAGTCTTTGGACTTTGGAAGGAAACTTGAATACCTGGAGGAAACCTACTCAAGCACACGAGACCATGCAAACTCTATACAGGAACTCCTCTTCTTCTTTTCCTTTCAGCTGTCCCCTTCAGGGGTCGCCACAGCAAATCATCTGCCTCCATCTCACCCTGTCCTCTGCATCTTCTTCTCTTACGCCAGCGACCTTCATGTCCTCCTTCACTTCATCCATAAATATATACAGGAACTCTCAAGTCCAGAATTCGAACCCTGGACTTTACTGCTTTGCAAACGTGATAACCATTACCCCACCATGCTGCCCAAAAATACATTTTAGTTTTTTTAAATTATTATAGCTTTCACTTCATGCTGTCATTTTTTAGTCTCAACAAATGGATTTTAATACAGATGATACTTTTTTCCTCCCAGAATATTGTTGTGATCTGATCTGATTCAGCACAGGATTGTTTGATATTTGTACCAGATATGCCTATGGGCTTGCCTGTTAACTGTGTAAAAATTAATACCATGATGATACCAAGTGTGCCACGGATCACATGGGATACACTTAGTCTTCTGTGTCAATAATGCATTTCCAGTGATTATTTAGATAAAAAGTATTCAATTAAAGTCACCATTTCTGTTATTCCAGAAGAAAAACATTTGTTTGTCATTTACAGGTACATTATGAAGTTATCTTCTTCACATATCTCAGTTTGTTTTAAATTTCGAGTTGGAGTACAGGGTCAGAAATTATATGACACCTCTTCTGCCTTTTGCTCACGGGATCAACAATGACAGCTTGGCAATGCTTAGGCTTAAACTCTGATCATCACTAATCCAGAGCCTTAACTTTAACCACTGAGCCATCACCGCCCTGAGGCATATAACTATCAGGAAGAAAAAGAAGGAACAACAAAAGAAACTGACTCTGATAAATACGTATACATGACAGCACAATGAAATATAATAAACAGTTATAGTCACTAAGCTGTGCACTGTGTGTGATAAATGATGGTAATCTCCATCAGACTTGCACTCGTAACTTCCAGCAAAGACTGATTATTACCATCTTGCTTCCTTTCTGTGATTCATCCTACAGGAAGCTTACTGAAAAAACTCTCAGCACACCTTTACTACAACCATGAAATTGAAAGAACTGGAAAGTTGCCTTCAGCAAGTGGATGGATTTGAGGCACCAAAGATTCTCCTTGAACAGTATCCCACCAGCCCACATATAGCAGGTAACGGTAGTTTTGGATTTGGTTAGTTATTAAGAAATAGATTGAGGAGTCACTTGTACAGACTGAGGATCACATCTCTGAAAATATTGCCTCACAATGCCTTATTCATGAAAAATGAACAATTTATAGAATGTCTGTACAGTGGTACCTCACCTTACGAAAGTCTCACCAAACGAAAAATTCAGGTTACGCAAAGCATTTTCCAAAAATTTTTGTCTCAGGATATGAAACAAGTTCACGTTACGAAAGCGCCATCTTAAAAATTCAAACGCACCATTCAAACATTCAAACAATGCATGAGCTGCTCTCCCATCAATGACGGTCAAACATCCCATCCCACTGGCCTCCAATTGGCTAACAACTGAGCTGTCGTTCATGTCGCCTTCACTCAAGTGCCATCTTGGACAAGTCCACCTGACGCCATCTTGGACAGGGATCCCATTGCCTAGGAGGAATGACGTATCTATCTCCTATTGCCTATTATAGAGCTGAATCCACCATGATGCTTTTCGTTTAAATGACAGAGTTACTGTTGTTTTATGCTTTATTTCTTTACTCAGGCTTTTACCCTTCCATAAACATTTGTAAGATTATAACTCTGCTAAGCAGACATAGTCAACACGCACACACACACAGTGAGAAGAAGAAACGAGTTCGGGTGATATCGCAAAGGAATATGGCCAAACCCGTCTACCATCGGTATGATATTGAAGCAGAGGGATTTCTTAAAAGGTACGCTTTTATAATTTTTAAAGGCTTTAGGGGGTAGTATTGGGAGCCTTGGAACGAATCACACATTTTACATGTAAAATTTGGTTGAACTTACGAAAAATGCATGAAAAAAGCTCTAGAACGGATTAATTTCTTAAGGTGAGATACCACTTTATTGGTTTGGGTCTGAAGACTATAAGCTGAATTGAAATATCATGCATTGTGTGTGTGTGTGTGTGTGTGTGTGTGTGTGTGTGTGTGTGTGTATGCATGTATATATAAAAACATTCCTTTCTTGGGTCAGATTAATATTTAGATTTAGAATTATTTCAAATGAAAAATTAAAAAATTACCAACAAAAAAAAAAACATTAATCATTTCAGGAAATAACTTATAATAGACTAATTATAATAATGAACTTCTTTACAAACTACAGTAGCTGCAAAAATAATGACAACATTAAGGCTGTTGAAACAGTTTGGTTTCATGCCAAGAAAGAGCACCACAGATGCAGTGTTTGCCTTGAGGATGTTAATGAAGAAGTACAGAGAAGGTCAGAGGGAGCTGCATTGTGCCTTTGTGGATCTGGAGAAAGCATATGACAGGGTGCCGAGAGAAGAACTGTGGTATTGCATGAGGAAGTCTAGAGTGGCAGAGAAGTATGTTAGAGTGGTGCAGGACATGTATGAGAGATGTAAGACAGTGGTGAGGTGTGCTGTCGGTGTGACAAAAGAGATGGAGGTGGGACTGCATCAAGGGTCAGCTCTCAGCCCCTTCTTGTTTGCTATGGTGATGGACAGGCTGACAGACGAGGTGAGACAAGAATCTCCATGGACTATGATGTTTGCAGATGACATTGTGATCTGTCGTGAGAGCAGAGAACAAGTGCAGGAAAATCCAGAGAGGTGGAGGTATGCCCTGGAAAGGAGGGGAATGAAGATTAGCCTCAGTAAGACAGAATACATGTACATGAATGACGAGGACCCAAGAGGAACGGTGAGATTACAGGGAGCAGAGATAAGAAAGGTGGAGGATTTTAAGTACTTAGGCTCAACAATCCAGAGCAATGGAGAGTGTGGAAAAGAGGTCAAGAAGCGTGTGCAGGCAGGTTGGAATGGTTGGAGAAAAGTGTCCGGTGTGATGTGTGATAGGAGAGTATCGGCAAGAATGAAAGGAAAAGTGTACAAGACGGTGTTGAGGCCAACAATGTTGTATGGTTTAGAAATAGTGGCCCTGGGGAAAAGACAGGAGGCAGAGCTGGAGGTAGCAGAGATGAAAATGTTGAGGTTCTCTTTGGGAATAACGAGCATGGATAGGATTAGGAATGAGCACATCAGAGGGACAGCACATGTAAGACGTTTTGGAGACAAAGTCAGAGAGGCTAGATTGAGATGGTTTGGACATGTACAGAGGAGGGATAGTGAGTATATTAGTAGTAGGATGCTGAGGCTGGAACTACCAGGCAGAAGGCCTAGAGGAAGACCAAAGAGACGATTCATGGATGTGGTGAAGGAGGACATGAAGGTCGTTGGTGTAAGAGAAGAAGATGCAAAGGATCGGGTGAGATGGAGGCAGATGATTCGCTGTGGCGACCCCTGAAGGGAAAAGCCGAAAGGAAAAGAAGAAGAAGAAGAAGATTAAGGCTGTTGAAAGGCAGCAAAAAAGAAAACAAAATATGAAAGTTAGTCTCCCGAAGAGTTTAATCAGATTTCCCAATATGTTTTCTAAGAATTTACCATCTAGTCTTAAAAAAAAAAACTGCACAATGTGTACCTGAGAGCTTTGGTGCTTTTTCCCATACTAATTTTTCTGTTTACTGCATTTGATGGTACAGTATACACATATTTGCATACCTTTGAAGAGAAAGCATTTTATTTGATTATTTCCAAAGGCCTTTTTCAGCATTTTCATATGCAATGTTTAGATTTGTGCACAGTACTGTAGACTTTATCTTACAGGTTGCATGCTCTACACCATCCACAACACATTTGATGACATCGAGAATAAACTGGTTGCTGATCTGGGATGTGGATGTGGAGTTCTCAGTGTAGGAGCTGCTGTGTTGGATGCCGGGTGAGAAATGTACTTGAATCTTTTTTTAATTATGAAATGTCTCTAATTATTTTAATATCATATCGTAGTATATGTATTTTCTCCTCACCAGTCTTTGTGTAGGATTTGATATTGACAGTGATGCATTACACATCTTCAAACGAAATGTGGAGGAATTTGAGCTACCAAACATTGACATGGTCCAGTGTGACATCTGCTCTGTTGGATCATTATATACAAAGAGGTTCGACACCGTGATCATGAACCCTCCATTTGGCACAAAACATAATCAGGGTAAGACGGAACTGAATGTGTCTTTTAGTCATTAGCACAACAGTCTAATACTTTATTGGTCATGAAAGATGACAGCATAATTTGGTTGTTTTGACAACTGTCACCAAACCCATTAAAGGTATAGATATGCAGTTCTTGAAGACAGCCCTTTCTATTTCAAGAGGAGCTGTTTATTCCCTTCATAAAACGTCTACACGAGATGTAAGTGGTGTTGCTTATTCTTGCACACTTGCTCCCATCCTGAAATATGGTTTAACAAAACAGCTTTCACTTTATCTACAGCACATTCAGAAGAAGGCAGGGGACTGGAAAGTGAAAATGGAAGTAATTGCAGGTGGTGTCTCTTAGAATTTCTCTTAAAACAGACAGTGTTTGACTATGTAAGCTATGTTAGTATGTTAGTCTGAATTATGGATAACTCTGTGTATTCTCATTCACAGAACTTAGGTATGATCTCCCAGCTTCATATAAGTTCCACAAAAAGAAATCGGTAAGATTTTTACAATTTTATAAAAATTGTTTAGTTATTATTATTATTATTATTGATGATAATAATAATAATAATAATAATAATAACTTTTATGCATGTCTGTTTTTTAGGTTGATATCCAAGTGGACTTCATTCGATTCACACCCACATAAAACTGGAATTGTAACAAGATCTTTATTGTTTTTGTTTTCTTTCTTTTTTTTTTTTTTTAAATACAACTTTCTCTTGACAGTGTTTTTCTACAGTAAATATATTTTTATATTTTGTGCTATTTTATGGTAAGCTTGATTTAATATTTCAAGATATGTATAGAAAATAATTTAAAGAAAATAATAAAAGAATCTTTTTTGTAGTTCCTGAGCTTTTCCCATAGATGGCAATGATGGAATAGACTTGCACATGTATACTCACTCACTCACTTACTCAATTACTGAACCACTTACTCCTGCTAGGATTGCATGGAGGCTGGAGCCTATCCCAGCCAACACTGGGTGAAGGAGGGGTTTCACCCTTAACAGAACGCCACTTCATTTCAGGGCCAACACACAATTTTACATTCACATCCACACCTAGGGGAAATTTATAACAGCCTAGTTAATTTATTACCTAGCATGCATGTCTTTGGGCTATGGGAGGAAACCGGAGTGCTCGGAGAACACCCACACAAGCACAGGGAAACTTCACACAGAAATGTCCAAGCTTTGGACTTGAACCCAGAACTTTCTGGCTGTCAGGTAGATGTACCCCACTGTGCCACTCTTGTATGTACACAGTGTTGATGTAATTTATATATATATATATATATATATATATATATATATATATATATATATATATATATATATATATATATAATAGGTATAATCACCTGAAGAGAGAGTATGGTTTCACCACCCTTCGAAACAGATCTGTAGTGATAAATGGAGTTTCAATAGAAAGTCTTTCTCCTGTCCTTTTATTATATATATATATATATATATATGTGTGTGTGTGTGTGTGTGTGTGTGTGTGTGTGTGTGTGTGTGCATATACGTACTTTGCATATGTACAGTGGGGCCAATAAGTATTGGGCAATGTAAAAATGTGCAAGTTCACCCATTTAAAAAGATAAGAGAGGTTTATAATTTATCATAGGTTCACATCAAGCTTGAGAGACAGAATGTAAAAAAAAAAAAAAAAAATCCAGGAATCACATTGTATGATATTTAAACAATTTATTTGTGAAAATGGGAGGCCAATAAATATTGGACAGCCAGCAAAAGTAACTTTTAAGACTTTGTAATGTAGCCTTGGTTGGCAATGACAGAGGTCAAACAATTCCTGTAGTTCTTGACCAGGACTACACACACTTTAGTTGGTATTTTGTCCCACTCCTCTGCACAGATCTTCTCTCGAGCTGTGATGTTTGAGGGCTGTCGCTTGGCAACTCGAAGTTTTAACTCCCTCCACAGGTTTTCGATTGGGTTGAGGTCTGGAGACTGGCTAGGCCACTCCAGAACCTTGAAATGCTTTTTACGGAGCCACTCCTTGGTTTTCTTGGCTGTGTGTTTTGGATTGTTATCATACTGGAAGACCCAGCCATGTTTCATCTTTAATGCTCGGACCAAGGGAAGGAGGTTTTTACCCAAAATGTCACAATACATGGCCCCATTCATGTTGCCATTGATACGGTGCAGTCTTCCTGTCCTTTTTGCAGAAAAGCATCCCCAAAGCATGATGTGTCCACCCCCGTGCTTCACAGTAGGCATGGTGCGCTTGGGATGCAACTCGGCATTCTTCTTCCTCCAAACACGGCGAGTGCTGTTTAAACCAAAAAGTTCAATTTTGGTCTCATCTGAGCACATCACATTCTCCCAATCCTCCTCTGGATCGTCCAGATGGTCTTTAGCATATTTCAGACGGGCCTTTACATGTTTTTTGTTTAGTAGGGGAACCTTTCAGGCAATGCAGGATTTCATCTCATGACGACGTTGTGTGTTAGTTATTATCTTTGTGACGGTGGTTCCTGCCGTATTCAAATCATTGACCAGTTCCTGCCGTGTAGTTCTGGGCTGATTACTCACTGTTCCTAGGATCCTTTGAACCCCACGAGGTGAGATCTTGCATGGAGCGCCACTCCTAGGGAGGCTGACAGTGATGTTATACTTCTTCCATTTTCTAATAATGTTCCCAACTGTTGATCTTTTCCCACAAAGTTGTTTACCAATTTCAGTTTGACTCATCCCAGCTTTGTGCAGTTGTACAATTTTATCTCTGGTGTCTTTGGGAAGCTCTCTGGTGTTGGTCATGGTGAAGACTGCAGTCTGACAGTGTGAAGGTATCTCTTATACATCTAATCAGTTCAAACAGGTGTCATTCATACTGTTAACGAGTGGGGGCCGAAATAATGTTTGTTTTCTAGCTGCCCAACGGCCTCCCATTTTCACAAATAAATTGTTTAAAAATCATACAATGTGAATTCCTGGAATTTTTTTACATTCCATCTCTCAAGCTTGATGTGGACCTATGATGAAAATTAATTACAAACCTCTCTTATCTTTTTAAATGGGTGAACTTTCACATTTTTACATTGCCCAATACTTATTGGCCCCACTGTATATGCAGAGTATACACATGTATATACTGTGTATATACAGTATATGTGTGTGTGTGTGTGTGTGTGTGTGTGTGTGTGTGTGTGTGTATGCCATTTAATATACTAAACACCTAATATAATATATAATTATAATGAATTCTTTTGAAAACCAACGTATAATCGAGAACGACAACTCGAAATGACTTAAGTCGAGGTATACCTGTAATTTAGTATGAATTAATCCTTAGAAAAATAACTTTTTACAAATGAGTGTGTGTGAGATCTGTAAAGAACACATCAAGAGTAAAAATTCACAGTACATAAAGGAGAAATCATTAAATAATCACACTGTCTCAGTTAACCCTGGACCTGCCAGCTTTGTGTAAATCCAGACTCAGTATCTTGTGAACCACCATGTTTAAAAGGCCAGCTCTGTGTAAACACTTTCTGGGTGCAACAGTGTTGCAACACTGGCATATAGCACTGACCCAGTAAATCTCCTGTGAGGTTTTAAAAATATTTACAGCCCCCTGATCTCAAGCTTCACATTAAATATAATCCAGTTTCATTCATTCATTCATTTTTTGAACCACTTCATCATAATTAGGGTTGCAGGAAGGTTGGCGCCTGTCTCAGCTGACTCTGAGTGAGGGGAGAGTACACCCTGGACAGCCCATCCAAGGGCAGAAACACACTGACAAACCTACTCTTGATGAAAGTCAGCAATGGTTCTTTTACATGCTTTTTTCACAGACAGTGAGAGACATGGTCAGCCTTTGATAATCCTGTTAGGTGAACTGGGGGACAAGAGGGACAGCCATTGACACTGGGGCTTGAACCCCCAACTTTGGGTTCGGTAATCCAGCACCTTACCACTGGGCCACCACTACCCTATAACCAGGTTTATGATCTTTAAAGGGTGAATCAAAACATTCTTCTGACGTACCATATTTATACCCAATACTGTACAAACATTTACTAGTAAATAACACCACTCCCCACGCCAGTTACAGTATTGGGTCAGTGACTGGCAGATGATGTATGAGGTTCAGTTTGTATTTAGCACATTTGTGTTAACACATTATTTTTAAGTCTTACTGTAAGAGTATTTAAATGAGGAATGATGGACTTAGTTAATGGTTTCTGAAGAGGCCTTTTAGGTCTTACTTTAAGCTGATGTTTTATCATTTAAACATATATACTGTATTGCAATAACAGTCACAAGTTTCGACACAACTCCTAATGTAGTTAGAAATAGTAGATGTATCCAGACTGCTGACTGCAATTGTATGTTAAAAATCAGTTCAAAACAATTATTCCCTCAATTTTTTCCTACTACTGACGTTAAGGTGTAATCCACTTAACCCATAACTCTGTGAAACTTTATGTAGTCAAAGTTGTGGGACAGTCATTCAACTTGGAATTTTGAAAATCAAAAACTTGGGCAGCATCAAACTTGTCTGATGTTACGAAATTGATTTAAACCCAGTTCATACACTGCCCAGTCTTAAAAAAAGTCTCACACTAATATTTTCATGAAGTACACATAGCCTGGATCACAGCATGTAATCTCCATAGCATTGTTGCTCCAGTTGATTGGTAGTGTTGAGGCTCAGCAACATTAATATGGCAATAAAATGAAGTTAGCTGACAACTTCAATGTACAGATGCTCCCCGACTTACGTTCGACCATCTGGAACCAATTAAAAACATAAGTTGAAAGTGAACGTAAGTTGTTACGATGATGTATGATGCTCATACTGTACTATACATCCGTAAATATCATTACAGTATCTCATAAAACACCCCAAAATCAATTATTATAAACATAACATTGTAAAATAATATCAAATATATCAAATAATATCAAAATTAATTTCAAATAAATAAAATTCAAGAGAAATAATTTCAAATAGATAAATTTTAATTAAATTCACTCATCAAATATCAAATACAGTATCAAATATAACCTTTAACATTCTCTATGATGCGATTTTTCTGCTTGTAAATGGTTCCGATGGTCGACGGATGGTCACATGACATGAAGCTGAGCCGATTCACTTTACATGAAGCTTAAAACAGCCAATCAGCACTTACAATATGTGAGGCGCTCAATACCGAAAGTAGTGCACTTGCTGAAAGTAGTTTACTTGTTTGAAACAAAGCGCGGGTTATATGGACTTCCGGACTTTTAAGTGTGCAAGGGTGCCGTTGAACTCGTTTAGTACTCAGCCTGCACTGATGTGAATCACTGATGTGAATCAGCAGAGCAGAGAGTTCTCTTTCTTGGGTTTTCATTCATTTTACAACTCTCTTTGCTTAACTGAGTATGCATGGTAGATTGTGCCGATCCGAGCAGATAGTTAATTCATATATATAATGATATATATAAAACTGAACTGGGAAGAAGGAGGGGCATGTTCAGGCTCGTTTGTAAACAATGGACATAGAGTTATTACCTCAGCATACTACGTAGGTACAAGTAAACTAAAAATTTGACTTTATTTTTTTTGGGGGGAAAAAAAACGTAAAATGGATGAACGTAAGTCGGGGGCGTCTGTACTGAATGAACAGGTTATCACATCAATGAACTTTTTCTTCTCTGAAAACTGTCTGAACTTTTGACTCGTTGTCTTCCATTCAGCTTTTTACTTTTTCAGGGGTCACCACAGTGAATCATCTGATTCGCATGTTTTGATTTGGCATGGGTTTTTACGTCAGATGCCCTTCCTGACACAACCCTTTTAGCAAGGAACGGAAACACGCTGACGGCTATGCAGCTACTCTTTATGAAAGTCAGCAATGGTTCTTTTACATGAACCTCTCACCATAGACAGTGAGAGACATGGCCGGTCTTTGATAACCCAGTTAGCTGCACTGGGGGGGACAGTGACAACCTTGTGGAGAGTGGGACTCGAAACCCCAACCTTAGGTTCCAGCGCCCATTACCACCAGGCCACCACTGCCACAAACTTTTGACCTGTAGTGTATCTTGTAAAAAAATTGTCTAATTCAACACCTTTTTAGATACAACATCCAAATACAAAGCACTATAATCAAGCTATCAGTACAAATTCTACGATCACATGACTCCAAATCCTACGTGTTTGAAATAAAATCCAGTACAGATATAAATATATCACATAAATATATCAGGCCATTATCATTAACTCTCTATAGACAGAACACAGCAACACAGCCATGCGAGCGAGTTGCACTCGGTAGGTTCCCCACTATCTCCCAGCAATCCAGTTCAGGGTTGTATCGTTCAATACTTTCCAAGTATGTGCCCTTAGAGTAAGAATAGCCACCAGTCACATAGATGCATCCGTTTATTACTGAAGCGCCACATTCCATCCGTCTTTCCTTCATCATGGCTATCTGTGTCCATTCATCCCTTTCTGGGTTGTAGCAATCTGTGATGGTAGTCTGACCACCCACCAAGTACAGCTTGTTGTTTAGTGACACTGAGCAAAGTCCATATTCTGAAATAGGAAATAAAAAGTAATAATTTGAAAGATACTTATTAAAATTAAGCTTTTGGATGTCAACTTTTTCTGTAGCTAAAACTGTTCTAGTTGGCATATGAAGCAACATAGTATGCTACTTCCAAATATCAAACAGATGCATAATGAACAGGAAAACTAGTTGTGTGTTGGCCAGAGTTTAAAAAGTACTGTGAGGAAATAAAATTTAGTTGTGGATAGTAGAACTAAAAAACCTTCTTGCTGTTAAGTTTGTTTTCAAATCTCTATAAATTGCGGTGATTCCAAATTTTTAGGAATTTAAATCTAATATAGTAATCGATATAAGACGGAGTTTAGCCCTACCTGGATGGGGACTTTTTGTTGTAATGCTCCATTCATTGATGTTGGCTCTGTAAGTTTGTATATTTTCAAAGGTGCAGCTCCCTCTGTATCCATAATGACCTCCAATCACGTAGATTCTGTCCTGCACCACACATGCAGTAGCATTTCCAACACCTTCAAATAATAAACAAAATTTTTAAAAGTCCATACATTTTTAATGGCTTGCACCAGCTATTTATTGCAAACCTGTTTGAAGTTTAATGACAAAACAGCAAGCGTGTCTGCAATTTTCCTGGGTCTAACTCATTTTATTGCTGCCTCTAATTATAGGCTGTCTTTGTGAGTGTCTGAAGAACAGGCATGAGCGGTGAGCTTGCCAAATGATAAGTAATGATATGCATGAGCATTTCTACCACTTATGTTCAACAATGTACACTGACTGGCTAAAAAAGTCACCAGCTGAATTTAACTAAGCAAACAATAAGAGCTTTCTATTGGATAATTACAGCAGTGATTAAAGACTCGGTAGGCATCAAGGTGTTTAGCCCTAACTGATGCAGTGAGTAGCTTTTTTTTTTTTTGGTGAGGCCTGATTATAAAATAACAACAATAAAACTCACAGCTATGTTTATTAGTAAAACTAGGAGTACTTCCACATCATCATCTTCATTTTCTGTAACCACTTAATCCTTATTAGGGTCATGGGGAGGCTGGCGCCCATCCCAGCCAGCTTCGGGCAAGGGCAGAGTAGACCCTGAACAGCTCGCCAGGCCATCACAGGGTGGAAACACACTGACGGCTTTACAGCCCATTCTTGTCGAAAGTCAGCAATGGTTCTTTTACATGCCTCTCACCATAGACAGTGAGAGACATGGCTGGCCTTTGATAACCCAGTTAGCTGCACTGGGGGGGACAGTGACAACATTGTGGAGAGTGGGACTCGAACCCCCAACCTTTGGATAACTGATTCAGTGCCCCATACCACTTTATTGCTGCCTCTAATTATAGGCTGTCTTTGTGAGTGTCTGAAGAAGAGGCATGAGCGGCGAACTTGCCAAATGCATATTCTAAATAGAACTCATGACATTGAGATGAAACAGCTATAGCCTTAAGAAAAAAAATTGTATGTGACGCTAATTAGAAGAGAAGCCTTCCGTTTTCTAAGGAGCATAACGATTGGACTCTGGAGCAATTGAAGAAGGTTATAAGATCTGATAAGTACAGATATACTTTGTCCCAAGGTGATGAGCACATCAGGGTGAGAAGGAGTGGTGGATAAATGAAGGATCTCTCATGACTAATGCCTACCATGTAAGCCTGCGGGATCAGTGTTATGATCTATGGCTGCTTCAGTTAGTTAAGGGTCGACCCATCCAAAAATGGTTTCCCGTGAAGCAGACAGTGTTGTTCGTGTTGATGTCGAGTTTAAGACGTGCTACAGTCGATTTTTAGACGTGGCAGGACGTGGGGAAAAATTTGAACGGTGCTGGATGTGGAAAAAAGTTTTGAACTGCTCAAAATTTTAGACCGCGGACAACCACATGGTAAAGACGTGCTAAAGATATGCAACACACGTGAAACACACGTAATAATCCGTGTTCTGGCAGTGATAAAAAACTTGGGAGACGTGATAAGAGGCAAAAGTGGCAATCCACCCTTCTGACGACGCCGAGCTGCAGTTATTAGTGATGAGGCAGTGTTATGGCAGTGCTATGGCAGTGGAGTGCCATTTTATGTTCGCTCTCAAGACGTGATCGGCAGTGATACAGACGTGATAAGACCGTGATGAGCCATGGTAACTTGCAGTTTTTTTTTCCCACGTTCGAACACGTGTTTTGCCTAAGTTGCCTTACACGTTGCTGGACGTGGTAGTCGTGCTTAGGCAGTGTTTTAGCAGTGGAACAGCCGCTGACGGCCTTACCACGTAAAAAGCACGTACAAAGCACGGCCAAGCCAAAATTGACCAAAAGTTATCACTTAAGACCACGTCCACCAAATTTTCAGAACTTTTTGTACGTGATTCAGGCGTGGAATGCTGTGTGACCGGGGCTTTAGGTCAAGGCTCAGCAACATTATGTGCTATGAAAATTAGGTCAGCTGATGACCTAAATGTATTGAATGAACAGGTTATCCCATCATTCAACTTTAAAAAAAAAACCTTCCCTGATACTGTAGCTAAACAAATAAATAGTGAGTGAGCGAGTGATTCAGGGATCATGATAAATCATTTTCACACACGCGCTGGCACCAGAAAGTCCTGAACTTAACCATAATGAAAGCCTTTTGGATGTGCTAGACTTTATGGAGTGGTTTGGTTTATTTGTCTTCAGTTGAGGATGTTGGTGAAAACTGAACACAACCTTGAATTTAAAATAAATATATTGATGATGCTTAAGTTTGCCAAAACAATGCCATGGTGATTACGTGCTGCAATCAAGTGAAAGTCATTCAAATAAAATATTAGCATGTGCAATTTATTCTAAGTTCAGGGCTTGAGACACAAAATTACATACATCGGACATGAACCAGGGGTCACCGTCCATATCCACATCAGAGCACTTTAAAACCAAAAATTGTGGAATTTATACAGTTAAACGATCTTTACCCCTTTTTTTCATTAATTAATTTATTTTTAACTGTGTATCAAATAACAAATCACAGAAAAGATAATATTTGAATAATAGCGGAACATTTTGGCTTCATGAAGCATAACATAACATAACAAACAACTGAAATACAATAATTTTCATTTCTAGATTAATGGAGGAATCAGTTTATGGAAGCTCTCAATGTTAAGGAAAAAAATCTGAAATGTCAGTGTAATTTGCATTTCTGAAACACATACCAGCACAAGTCTGAAAATGCAAATTAGCCTGCAGTTAAAAGAGAGACTTCTTCTTCTTTTACTTTCGGCTGCTCCCTTCAGGGGTCGCCACAGCAAATCATCCGCCTCCATCTCACCCTGTCCTCTGCATCTTCTTTTCTGACTCCAATGACCTTCATGTCTTCCTTCACCACATCCATAGATCTCTTCTTTGGTCTTCCTCGAGGCCTTCTGCCTGATAGTTCCAACCTCAGCATCCTACTGCTAATATACTCACTATCCCTCCTCTGTACATGTCCAAACCATCTCAATCTAGCCTCTCTGACTTTGTCTCCAAAACATCTTACGTGGGCTGTCCCTCTGATATACTCATTTCTGATCCTATCCATCCTCGTTACTCCCAGAGAGAACCTCAACATTTTCATCTCCGCTACCTCCAGCTCTGCCTCCTGCCTTTTCCTCAGCGCCACTGTTTCTAAACCATACAACATCGCTGGCCTCACCACCGTCTTGTACACTTTTCCCTTCATTCTTGCTGATACTCTCCTATCGCACATCACACCGGACACTTTTCTCCAGCCTGCCTGCACACGCTTCTTCACCTCTTTTCCACACTCTCCATTGCTCTGGATTGTTGAGCCTAAGTACTTAAAATCCTCCACCTTCGTTATCTCTGCTCCCTGTAACATCACCGTTCCTCCTGGGTCCTTCTCATTCACACACATGTATTCTGATTTTCTGAGGCTAACCTTCATTCCTCTCCTTTCCAGGGCATACCTCCACCTCTCTAGATTTTCCTGCACTTGTTCTCTGCTCTCACTACAGATCACAATGTCATCTGCAAACATCATAGTCCATGGAGATTCTTGTCTCACCTCGTCTGTCAGGTTGTCCATCACCATAGCAAACAAGAAGGGGCTCAGAGCTGACCCTTGATGCAGTCCCACCTCCACCTTGAATTCGTCGGTCACACCGACAGCACACCTCACCACTGTCTTACATCTCTCATACATGTCCTGCACCACTCTAACATACTTCTCTGCCACTCCAGACTTCCTCATGCAATACCACAGTTCTTCTCTTGGCACCCTGTCATATGCTTTTTCCAGATCCACAAAGGCACAATGTAGCTCCCTCTGACCTTCTCTGTACTTCTCTATTAACATCCTCAAAGCAAACATTGCATCTGTGGTGCTCTTTCATGGCATGAAACCAAACTGTTGTTCACAAATGCTGACCTCTGCCCTTAGTCTAGCTTCCACTATTCTTTCCCATAACTTCATCGTATGGCTCAACAACTTTATCCCTCTGTAGTTGCTGCAACTCTGCACGTCTCCCTTGTTCTTAAAAATGGGCACCACCACACTTCTCCTCCACTCCTCCGGCATCTGCTCACTCTCTAGTACCTTGTTGAATGTTCTTGTCAGAAAATCTACTGCTACCTCTCCTAGACACTTCCATACCTCCACAGGTATATCATCAGGACCAACTGCCTTTCCATTCTTCATCCTCTTCAATGCCCTTCTCACTTCACCCTTACTGATCTTTGCTACATCCTGCTCCTCAATGGTCACCTCTTCTATTCTTTTTCTCTCTCATTTTCCTCATTCATCAGCTCTTCAAAGTACTCTTTCCATCTTCCCAGCACACTTCTGTCATCAGTCAATACATTTCCCTCTCTGTCCTTTATCAATCTAACTTGCTGCACGTCCTTCCCATCTCTATTTCTCTGCTGTGCCAACCTGTATAGATCATTTTCTCCCTCTTTACTATCCAACCTATCATACAAGTCATCATACGCCCTCTGTTTGGCCTTAGCCACTGCTACTTTCGCCTTACGCTGTGTCTCCCTGTACTCCTGTTTACTCTCCTCGGTCCTCTCAATGTCCCACTTCTTCTTAGCTAACCTCTTCCTTTGTACACACTCCTGCACTTCCTCATTCCACCACCAAGTCTCCTTATCTACTTTCCTTCCAGAGGACACACCAAGTACTCTCCTACTTGTGTCCCTGATCACATTTGCTGTGGTTGTCCATCATTTGGAAGCACATCCTGGCCACCCAAAGCCTGTTTCAACTCCTCCTTGAAGACAACACGACACTCTTCCTTTTTCAGCTTCCACCACTTTGTCTTCTGCTCTGCCTTTGCGTTTTTCACCTTTCTCACCATCAGAGTCATCCTGCACACCACCATCCTATGCTGTTTGGCAACACTCACCCACTATGACTTTGCAGTCACTGACTTCTTTCAAATTACATCGCCTGCACAAGATGTAGTCCACCTGTGTGCTCCTACCTCCGTTTTCATAAGTCACCCTATGCTCCTGTTTCTTCTGGAAGAAAGTATTCACCACAGCCATTTCCATCCTTTTGCAAAATCTATCAACATCTGACCTTCTGCGTTCCGGTCCTGGATACCAAACCTTCCCATCACTTCCTCGTCCCCTCTGTTGCCTGCACCAACATGTCCATTGAAGTCTGCACCAATGACCACTCTTTCACCTCTGGCGGTACTCTGCATCACTTCATCTAAGTCACTCCAGAATCTCTCCTTCTCTTCTAGCTCACATCCTGCCTGTGGGGCATAAGCACTAACAACATTGAGCATTGCACCTTCAATTTCTAACTTGAGACTCATCACTCTGTCTGACACTCTTTTCACTATTAGAACATTCCTGACAAACTCCTCCTTCAAGATGACTCCTACTCCATTTCTCTTCCCATCCACACCGTGATAAAATAGCTTAAACCCTGCTACTAAGCTTTTAGCTTTGCTTCCTTTCCACCTGGTCCCCTGAACACACAGTATGTCCACCTTCCTCCTCTGCATCATGTCAGCCAGCTATCTACCTTTTCTTTGCATAGTTCCAACATTCAAAGTCCCCACTCTCAGTCCTAGACTTATGCCTTTCCTCTTCTCTCTCTGCCTACGGACACGCCTCCCACCTCTCCTTCTTCGACGTCTTCGACCAACAGTAGTCCAATTTCCATCAGCACCCTGTTGATTGACAGCGCTGATGGCAGTCGTTGTTAACCCGGGCCTCGACCGATCGGCATTGGTTTTACGTCGGATGCCCTTCCTGACACAACCCTCTGCATTTCTCCGGGCATGGGACCGGCATGAGGGGGAGAGACACTGGTTAGTGCCCCCCCACCTCATGGCTGCATTAAAAGAGAGAGACTACACTTCAGAACTAGCAAGAGTTGAAATGAAAGAAATTGGAAAGGTTTAAAGGATAAAGTATGTCCATGAAGGTAAAGCAACAGGATATGAAACTCAATGCACTTACCTTGGAACTAGTAAATGCACAACAAAACAAATTTGTCAAAACTGTAAGAAATCAGCTGAATGTAATGGGATTACATAGAGTATGGAAAAGCAACACTAACACCAACGAGTTTCCAGAGGCCTGAAGAGAAGTGAATATGGAGTGTGGATAATGATTACAAAGATGAAAGTAATTTTCAGTGAGGATATGATTCTGAAACCTCTTGTATTGCTGATTCATAAGAATACTACTGCCTGAAGATAAAGATTAATTTCTGATATGGGGTTACATATCAGTTTGGGGACCAGGGGAGATAGTAATCAATACCTTAACAGTCGGTGGAGAGGTGATTTTCTGAATTTTTCGGAGACCTTATAAATTCAGTGACATGGCTAGAAAACAGTCCAGATCTCAATATGATTGACAGTTTATGGTATTAATAAAATGCTATGTGAGAAATCTGGAATAAGACTGATAGTGGGTATTCAGTTCAATTTCTGTAACTGCTTAATCCTAATTTGGGTCATGAGGAGGCTGGTGCCCATCCCAGCCAATTTTGGGCGAGGGCAGAGTACACCCTGGACTGCTCGCCAGGCCATTGCAGGGCAGAAACACGCCGACAGCTTTGCAGCCTACTCTTTACGAAAGTCAGCAATGGTTCTTTTACATGCCTCACACCATAGACAGTGGGAGACATGGCTGGCCTTTGATAACCCAGTTAGCTGCACTGGGGGGGACAGTGACAACCTTGTGGAGAGTGGGACTCGAACCCCCAACCTTTGGATCAGCGATCCAGTGCCCTATACCACTGGACCACCACTGCCGCGATAGTGGGTATTGTTTTTCCGAAGAACTAATAGTAAATTTCAAGAAGTTCCTGGATTCAGTTCCTCGACTCAAACATTTCTATATAACGTTTGCATGTTTTCCCTGTGCTTATGTGGGTTTTCTCTATTATATTTATATATAATACAAAGGGTATGTAAGAGATTATATTTGTTTGGTTTGTTTATTTGATACAAATTAACAAGTTAATACAAAAAAAAAAAAAAAAATACTTTTCCCATGGATTATACCTATCAGATCAACTCAGTGGCAAAAAAAACCCCCAACAAAACCCAGAAGAATCCCACACAGAATCTTCTGAAATATCTTACTCTTTGTAAGATTTTCCTACCTTGTATCATATCTGCCACAGGAAACCATTTCTTTTTTAATGGATCGTAGAATTCAGTTTCCTGGGTTGGGGCACCCCCTGTGTACCCACCTATAATATATATACATCCATGCAAGGGCACAGAGCAGTGATAATATCTTGCTGTGATCATAGGCCATCCTTCTGTCCACTCATCTGAGTCAATGTTGTAAATCCAAACAGTATCCAGTGCGTCCACGGTCTCTGTCCTGTATCCTCCTGTCACATAGATGTTAGAACCCAGAAGTGAAACGCTGTAACTCTCTCTTGTGTAGTCAGGCATGTCCTTTCCTTGGACCCAAGTGTTGCAAATGGGGTCCCATATGTGAATTTCTGACAATGGGTGCCAATAATATCCACCTATGATGTACATCTTTGATGTGAGATTCTTATTATTTGTGTAAATTACAGTAGATTTCACAGAGTGACTGATGATAGATCTGATCTTGTGTTCATTACAATGTTTGTGTGCTTCTAAAGCCGTTGTAAGATACATGTCATCCACCTCGACCTGAGCACAGTGCAATAGTTCCAGAATGTTTTCTTTTCGAGAATGTATGTCAAAGGTCACCCACTTCACGACTGCTTCTAAAAGTGTCTCCTCTTTCCACACATTGACATTCTCAGCAGACAGAATGGTGACAAGCTTTTTGAAGTCAAGTCCCCAAAACTCCTCTTGACATATCAGTTCCTCAAATCTGCTCAGCATAATCCTCAACGCTTCACGTTCCAACATAGGGCAGACATGCAGCTCAGCGAAAGCGTGCATTCCGAGGCAGTTATCAACATCCAAAAAACGCACCATAAATTCCTCACAGGCTGCCTTTACTGAGACGAACTGAAGGAGATCAGCTGCTTCCAGGAGACTTTGCACATTAGCTTGGGTGATGCTCAGTTTAGATGTATAAACATAGTTGACCAGAGCGCTCAGAATCTCTCCCTCCATTCCAGGCAGATTGATTATGACATTCAAACGTTCCTTCATGTCTGAGGTGAACATAACTTTGAAGTAAGCACTACGGGCTGACAGCAAGGCTTTGTGACAATGAAACATCTGTCCTGTACAACACTGGAGTGTGATATCAGTAAACAGACCACAAGCATAGAACTCACAAAGAGCTCCCAAGGTTTCTGATGGATGACCTTCATCGCAAAATTCATACATGTAGCTTTCTCCATCGGTTGATGACATCTTTAAGTAGGAGTAACTGGAAAGGGAAGAGTGTTTTTTGTTATATTACACAGATTTAATGTCAGTTTATAGAGCACAGACAAAACAAGAAGAAAAAACAGTTGGGAAAATCACCCAAAATATCTAGATTTAGATACAGCGTAAAAAGAAAATCATGTCACAGTATAAGTGAAGATTTTATTTATTCTTTAATGGAAAAATACAATTTTCTGAGATCCAGTAAGGATTTTAAGCATTATACATATACAGTATATTAAATGCCATTTCATTAAGTTTAATTTGGGGCGCTGATCCGCTGCTCCTCCGCATTGAGAGGGGCCAGTTGAGGTGGCTCGGGCATCTGGTTAGAATGCCCCCCGGACGCCTCCCTGGTGTGGTGTTTCGGGCATGTCCAACCGGGAAGAGACCCCGGGGTCGACCTAGAACACGCTGGAGGAACTATGTCTCTCGGCTTGTCTGGGACCGCCTCGGTGTCCTCCCGGGAGAGTTGCAGGAAGTGGCTCGGGAGAGGGACGTCTGGACCTCTTTGCTAAGGTTACTGCCCCCGCGACCCGACCCTGGACTAAGCGGAAGAAGATGATGATGATGATGATGATGATGGGGCGCTGATAGCTCAGTGATTAAGACTCTAGTTACTAATCCAAAGGCCAGAGGTTCAAACCCCAGTCCCATCAATCTGACACTGTTGGTCCTTTGAGACTAATCCTCGTTTGTTCAGTTCAATTCAGTTTTATAAATTAGATTTTTTTTTAAATGTAAGGTACTCTGGACAAAGAGATCTGCCAAATGCATTTGGAGAAGTAGCATGTGAACAAAAACACAGAGAAAGAAAAAGAAGCATGGGACTGTTAGGTATGCTCATAACAGTGTGATGCTTAATTATGATGTTTGGATGCTGTCACTCCCTCAGAATACAGGGATCCCTCACTTTCCGTGGTTAATTGGGACCGAGATCCCCCCGCGACCGTTGAATTCCGTGAAGTAGGATTGACCACCCCCGACTAACGTATACGTACATGTATATGTGTATATAATATCAATAAATACATATTTAATGCTATAAATGCTTATAATAACAATTAAACATTCAAAAATAATGTGTAAGATGTAAATAAAATATAAATACACACACATACAGATGCGCGCGCACACAAATGTGTGTGCACGCACTCAGATGCACACCTCACATAAAAATGTAAGTAGTTTTGATGGGGGGTTTGGGCTGTTTTTTGTTTGTTTGTTAGGGTTTTTTTTTTTTTGCATGATTGGCCTTGTTTTTTGCGGTTTTTCAATTCATGTAGCGCGAAATAGCGAGGGATCCCTGTATTACATTTCTAATTTGTGTGCTTATAAACTACATGTGATGTGCACTGTTGTTTAACATTTTTTCTCTAAATAATTCAGTTTTTATTCACAAGGATTCATATGATTTTTTGGACGTTGCACACTTCACATTCACTATGCAGTCATAACATTAACACTAACAGAAGCGTCTGTGGGTAGTCAGACCCATATCCATATGCAGCAAGTACAATGCACTGTATGTTTGGAAAATCTTCCTATAATGGGCAGTTTATACTTATAGTTTATACCACAGTAGCCTTTCCTTGGTGTCAGATCAGCTGTACTAGCTTTGATTCTCCAAGTGCATAAATCAGCCTTGGCCACCAGTGAATGTTTGCCAGGTTTCTGGTTATCCTTTCGCGGGCTTCCTTTGATATATACTTCTCACTGTATACCAGGAACACCCCACAAGACCTGCCGTTACGGAAATTAACAGACCCAGTTGTTTAATCATCGCAATGTAGTTCTTGCCAAAGCCACTTTAATTCTTAAGCTTACCCATTTTTTATGCTGGACCTGAAGGTAGGAGGACATGAAGGTAGTTGGTGTAAGAGAAGAAGATGCAGAGGATAGAGTGAGATGGAGGCAGATGATTCGCTGTGTCGACCCCTTAAGGGAACAGCCGAAAGGAAAAGAAGCTGCTCATTTTTCATGCTTCCAACACATCAGTTTCAAGAACTGACTGTTCTTTTTTTGATGAATGCATCCCATTACTTGACAGATGACACTGTAAGAAGATAATCAGTGTTCTTCACAAAAGTGATCTCACACACACACACACACACACACACACACACACACATATATATATATATATATATATATATATATATATATATATATATATATATATGTCTGTCTTCCTTTCAGCTTTTTCCCTTTTACTCGGGAGTCGCCACAGCGAATCATCTTGATTCGCACGTTTGATTTGGCAGAGGTTTTTACGTCGGATGCCCTTCCTGTCACAACCCTTTTAGCAAGGGACAGAAACACGCTGACGGCTTTGCAGCTACTCTTTACGAAAGTCAGCAATGGTTCTTTTACATGCCTCTCACCATAGACAGTGAGAGACATGGCCCGCCTTTGATAACCCAGTTAGCTACACTGGGGGGAACAGTGACAACCTTGTGGAGAGTGGGACTTTGGATCAGCGATCCAGTGCCCTATACCACTAGACCACCACTGCCCCTATATATATATAATTTTCACACATGATTGCTTAATTATGTGACTATATTCACGTCATTAATAAATGAAGTAGAAATTTCTATTTTTACATATAAGGTCCTTCAGAAGGGACAGTCTTGACCCGATGATAAGGTGCTAGATTACCGATCCCAAGGTTGGGGTTTCAAACCCCACTGTTAAAGGTTGCTACTGCTGTCCCCACAGTGCAGCTAATTGAATTATCAAAGGCTGGTCATGTCTCTCACTGTCTGTGGTGAAAGGCTGTAAAAGAACCATTACTCACTTTTGCCAAGAGTAGACTGCATAGCTATCAGTGTGTTTCTGTACTGCGATGGCCTGGCGAGCTGTCCAGGGTGTTCTCTGCCCTTGCCCAGAGTCAGTTGACATGAGCGCCAGTCTCCCTGTGACCCTAATTAGGAATAAGCAGCTCAGAAAATAAACGAATGAAGAGCCTTGAGGATTAATTAGGTTTCAGTAGTTTTTACATTTACAGCATTTGGCAGTTTCTCTTATCCAGAGAGCCTTACAATTATCATTTTTATACAACTTGAATAGTTGAGGGTTAAGGGCCTTGCTCAAGTGTGCAACAGTGGGGATTGAACTGCTGAACTTCAAATTTGTAACTCCTAACCACTTAGCCACCATTGCACTACATGCAAGGAATACAGTTTTATTTTTCCTGGTGACATCATTCATTATTATCGTTCATTCCTGATTATCATCTTGCTGTGGAGGAGTGATTTGCACATGCTATTGACACTGAGAATAAAAATGGTGGGACTTAATCTCCTGGCCAGGTAGCTCAAGGGATAGGTGCCAGATGAAGGATAGAGGCAGGGCTGTAGTCAGGCGTACACGCGAGTTATACGCTATATACTCACTTATTTTAGCAAACATGTAGCATGTACACACTTATTTTAAAAAACTACTGCTTTGTCATCTCTCGGCTTGTAATCATGTCACAATTGTGTTTCTTTACTCTATTTATGATCATTCAGTGTAGAGAGCCCAGTATAATAAGAACCATGCCACGATTGGGAAGTGCGGATTCTTGTTAGGCTGCCGAAGAAGCCTCATAGTATACCCACTTTTTTTTTTTTTTTTTTTTTTTTTTTTTTTTAACCACTACAGCACTGGATAGAGGAGTTGGAGGATTCAACATCAAAAAATAAATATATACAAATTAAAACTGTAAGCCTAGGGATGCATCAAAATGTTTTCTGCTCTTATGTGGAAGACCTCGTTTGAAACAACAGCAAACTGCATTCCACAGTGGGTTAAAGGAAGAATATCAGATGAATATTAATAACCCAGATTGTAAAGTTTATAATGGCTGTCTTTTTAACAGAATTTCCTAAAGCACTTCAAACAAGGTCACGCTACCACTTCTCACACCGTCACTTTACGGCATATTGTTGAAGAGCTGTGGAACTTTCAGAATGAAGCTGTCATCATGTTCATACACTTACTAAAATCATTTGATTTGATTAATCGCCCCAAACTGCTGAAGATCTTCGAAGCTTCCAAATCCCAATGGAAGTTGTAAATCCAAACAAAGTTATGCACCAAGATACCTTCACAAGAGTCATCATTCTGGATGATGAGACAGATTTAAGTCCTCTTGCACCTTTCCTCGATCATCTGCATTGTCTATTCCCCACATACTTCTATCAGAGATTCAGACCGCCTCACCCTTTAGTACTGTCATAGACAATGTCAACTATTCAAGGTTGCTCCTGACGTCGACTATGCAGATGATATAGCTCTGAATCCAATAGGCCCAAGAACTCTTATTCCAGGTAGAGGAAGTTTGCCAAGATATTTGATTATATTTAAATGTGAAGAAGGCAAAATCTTTGCATTTCAACCCTTCTTCAAATTTGTGTTTAAGAGCATCTGATGTGAATGTGAGTCACACATTTCAGTTGAATGTGTGAATGAATCAGTACCTGGATGGTTATATTGACACTGAACATGATATGGCTATTAAGAGCACAGGCTTGGAGTGTCATTATGGAACGTGTGGAAGTCACCTACCAGGAAGGAAATAAAGGCCAAAATATTTAAAGCTTGCATTGAGACATTTCTCTCATACTGATCCAAATATTGACTGTCAAAAAGACCTTAATGCAACTTGCATACATATATAAAACTGCTGCATACAGTTTACATCTCCTGGAAGAGACATCTTACCAATAAGGTGTTGTATAGTTAATGCCCTTGCACCTCCATGGCAGTTAAATGAAGCTTTTAAACCCAGGTTCCTTATGTTGCTTGCAATAATAATCTAGTTGGACACTTACTTGGAACCCAGATGCAAAAGCTGACTTTATTTCAATATGAAGAACATTATCAGCATGGAGATAAACCTTAATGGAATAACCTGACAAATGCTATGAGTGACAGAAATTCCCAGCATAATGAGTTTGTCATGATATCACCCTCACCTGACAGCACTGGATAAACTAAGGAAAAAAAGAATCTTACATATAGATTTTCACATGTAGGCCTATTCTTCTTAGTATTATTAGAAGAAGAAGACTTTTAGTTCAGTTGAGAATCAGCACCCCCAAATCCGAGGCTTTGGTTCTCAGCCAGAAATGGGTGGAATGTACCCTACAGGTCTGGAATGAGGTCCTGCCCCAAGTGGAGGAGTTCAAGTATCTTGGGGTTTTATTCAAGGATGAAGTGGGAGATCAACAGGAGGATCACTGCAGCCTCTGCTGTAAAGTGGAGATTACACTGGTCCGTCATGGAGAAAGGGGGCTGAGCTGCAAACCAAATTTACCAGTCGATCTACGCTCCGACCCTCACCTATGGTTACAAAATTTTGGCATTGGCCAAAAGAACAAGCTCGTGGATACGAGCAGCTGAAATGAGCTTACTTCGCAGCATGGCGGGGCTCTCCCTTAGAGATGGGGTAAGAAGTTCATCCATCCAGGAGGAGCTTGGAGTAGAAACTCTGCTCCTCCGTGTTGAGAGAAGCCAGTTGAGGTGGCTCGGGCATCTGCTTAAATGCCTCCCGAATGCCTCCCTTGGTTGGTGCTTTGGGCATAGCCAACCGTGAAGAAAACCAGAACATGCTGGAGGGACTATGTCTCTTAGCTGGTCTGGGAATGCCTTGGTGTCCCCCCAGAAGAGCTGGAGGAAGTGGCTGGGGAGAGGGACGTCTGGACCTCATTTCTCACGCTGCCGACACGACCCGACTCCGGATTAAGCAGAGGATGATGAATTTTAGATTATTTAATTTTTTTGGGCTGCTTTATCCTACTCGGGTCTCTGGAAGGCTGGAGTCCATCCCAGCTGACTACAGGCGAAGGCCAGACACATGGCACACAAGTATTTACACCTTGAGGCAATTGAAATATCTAATTAGCCTAATCAGTCATGGCCTGGTGGTAGAGTACTGGATTACTGATCCCTAGGTCAGGAGTTCAAGTCCAAATATCAATGGGTTGTCACTGCTGTCCCCCCCCAGTGCAAATAACTGGGTTTTTAAAGGCCAGCCATGTCTCTCACCGTCTTTGGTTAGAGGCATGTTAAAGAACCATTGCTGACTTTCTTCAAGAGTAGTTTTCTATAGCTGTCAGTGTTTCTGCCCTACAGTGGTATGGCGAGCTGTCCAGGGTGTACTCTGCCCTCGCTCAGAGTCAACTGAGATGCCAGATTACCTGCGACCATAATTAAGATTAAGCAGTTCAAAAAAATGAATGGATAATTAGCCCAAAATGCATATCTTTGGACTGTGGAAGGAAATCCATGAACATTCCACACACAGCTTGAAATCGGGATCTTTTTACTGTGAGGTGGAAGTGCCAACAACTACACCACCGTGACCCCCACAAGACTTTATTTTCTCATAAATTTTTTACCAGTACCACAGCATATGGTTTCAGTTTTCATGTGACATTTTCCACAGTAATAATTCTTTTCCACAAACAATCATAATCTCATGGTGAGAGTTTCCTTCTTATTTGTAGTTTTAGGGTATAAAATGCATAATTTCTAAAAGGTTATTTTCAGTGTTGTGTAAAAACAATTGAATCATGACCAAAACTAATGTAAAGTTTTATTTCTCCTCCAACACCGATAATCAGTTCAGACTACATAATTGTTTTGCAGTACTCAGCTTCCCCGACACAGAACACAAAACCTTGACCTACATATTTCTTTGAAAGCAAAATAAACTTCTTCAAACAAAAAAATGGAGACCTTACAGATGAATATATTTTAACTTACCGGATGTGGAATAGTGGGCTGACAGGGATCCTCTTCTTATATTTAAAAGGATTTAAAAAGCATGATGTGATGCATGCACTGAGCTTCTCTTTCTCTTCGGGATGGAAAAGACAGATGGGCCCTCCATTTAGGCTCCTATTTTGGTATCTGTGTATAGTTGTAGGCTGTCACACGACTCTACACTATCTTGTACATGAATGTCAGCTCTTAAACTGTAAACACTATTGCAAATACAAAGAAACCTACAGGCTGTACAATTCCTCTGCATCTACACCAGGCCAGATCAAAAAATGAATTATTAAATGTAGCATTTTTAGAAGTGCAGAAAATAATGATTGCAAGAAAAGCATGGGTTATTTTGTGCACAAATTTGCTCAGACTAATACAGTACCTGTGTTCTGGCGTTATGAACCATGATGGGATTATCTCTCATGCTCACAGTGTATTGCAAAGGACAGAAATATCCCAGCAGTTGCCATGGAGACTGACCCTGCATAAACAATTCTTGCTCCAAAGAACCACTCTGAGCACACAATTTTATTTCATATTCCTTTTAATCATCAACAATCCACACTTCTTGAAAACAAATTAACTCCATCAACTATTACGTGCTGAACAATGTTTTACATTAGAGTTAAACTGATTATAAAGCAATCTTAGATTAAATGGAGTTGACAGTGTGTTCAACTTCCACTCAAATCACAGCACATCTATTTATTTATTTAACTGAGGAGTTGAATCATTTCATCATAATATATTTTGAGTAAGCACTTTACACTACCCAGGGTTGCTGTGGATGTAATCCCAAGTGTAAAGTGGAAATTTACACACTCACCCAACCCCCAACCAAGCTCCTCTTCCTCCCTAGGGCAATTTAGTGCAGCCAATTCCTCCACTGGCCTAATTTTATAAAGTGGGATTAAACTAAGGCACCCAGAGAGGGGAAAAGAAACACATGGAGGCAAAGACAAATGCAGAAATCCACACAAAAAGTACCCAGCATTCAGAATCAAACTTGACAACTCAACTTGCTGAACTGAACCACAAAATTGCAACCAGTTTTCAGGTGAAAATGTAGAATCGTTTTGCCAAAATCCTGTCCTATGGGGACTTGAATCAAGGTTTTTACTCCAACACACATACGAATTCCTCCAGTAACCTTTGGAGTTGAACTATTCATCGATGCAAGGTAAATCAAATTGTGCCAGAATCCAGACCTCCACAACTTGGACTGAGCAATCAGACTTTATTCAATCATCCACCTACTAATCGCTTTGCTCGAAAAATATCACTGCTTAGCCTCAGTAGTGTTAGTTCTATTTAATGTGATTCAGAAAATTTAATTCTGTCCTACAAACAATTACACACACTGAAAAAATACACTATTTGGAACCTAAGGTCTGAGCTCATCATATCAGTTGAAATGTAATGCATTCATAGTAAGTCTATAGTGCAATAACACAGAATCCAAACCTCGGTGTGGCATACAAAGAATCATTTCATTTTATCTAGTCCCAACACAATGATTCTACAAATCAGCCAATTATTTCTTGTGCTGACTTGGATTAATGAGAGTAGGAACAACACTAATTAGTATGACATGTGGAATTCACAGACTAGGTTTAGAAAACTGTGCACACAAGTTAATCTATGCTGGTATTAGATCAAGATTTCTCATTTTCATTCCTAGAGATCCACAATTTTAAAGTGTGAACTACACACATGCGCTCCAATTTGTGTAAAAGGTTAGCGATTACTCGAATGCACCAATTACTTTTCAGCAATACTCTTTTACAGCAGCAGCACATTACTCGTACCAGCCATTTCTTAGCTGAAAAACCAGCATTGGAATGTCAGTAGATATTTATGACAACTGTTCATGCCCATAATGATTACATAATGTTACAGATATATTGGACTGAGATTAGGTTGGAAAAAAACAAAAAAAACAAAACATTACAGATATTCATTTTATAATGGGCTGGATCCACTATGCAATGAATTCCCATGACTGGAACCTAGAGCCTTTTAGCTACTTAAGACACTGGAATGCTAAAGAAAATTTCCACCAACATACAATCAGCAGAACCTTATACAGCGATTTGTGCTGCCTCTTTCACCAAAGGCATGAGAGTGTTGAGGTCTTTCAGCAGTGCAGGAATCCCCACACAGTACCACTGATCAGCACCACTGGCACTAGAGGCACTGAAATGGTTGATCTCAACACTTGCTGCTGCCAGTACACCTGAACAAACAAAAAGAGATTTGTGTTGTTCATGTGATATCAGATTAGAAGCCACACAATCATGAACATATATTGGATTATTCAGCCAGAACCCATTTTATTCCATCTGATATCATTTAACTTACTGGTAACAGTAGGCAGGATCTGAGGTGAAGTTGCAGCCCTGAAAAACAGCAGGTTTCCAGACAGCGGGACTGGCTGCCTGAACACACTACCATTGAGTTCCAATAGGACAGGCACTGTGGTCTGCACTGTGCCCAAGGCTTTATAAATGCTGCTGTTCACAGTGGCCTCCAATATGCAGGTGGTTTTAGCTTCATTCCCATCATTATGGCCTTTTTTAATCTGTTGGGAAAGAGAAAAAAAAAAGAAAAAAAAAAAAGGTTGTGTACCTGGTGGCAGATGCTGTAGGATGCAACATCTCATGTCTCATGTATTCAGACTTGAAACAAACAGTTTGCATATATTTACATACAATAAATGCAAATGATTAGTGAGACATATCCTGACATTGGTGTCCTGATTTTAGTTACAAAGTGTGTATGTAGGACGAATTGCGGCATTGTGGTTAGCACATCCACTTCATAGCAAGGAAGCTACTGGGTTCAAGTCCTGTTCTCAGGCATTTCTATGTAGAGTTTAAATGTTTTCCCTGTGCGTGCTTGGGTTTCCTCCCATGTCCGAAAATGCATACTGGGCTAACTGTCTGTTCTAATTTCCCTCAGGTGTGAGTGTGAATGGTTATGTGTGTGTCACCCTGCAATGGTCTGGAAAGGTGTTCAGGGTGTATCCTGACTTCGCCCTGTGTCAGGTGAGACTGGCTCCGATCTCCCCACAACCCAAGTAAGAGTACTAGAATACAGTGTAATTGTACATCCACTACAGTAGGTGGCAGTGGCTCCCTCACTGTCAGAGTGTGCCCAGAGAGAATTAGCTCAATGGTAAAATATGTAGTGAAGTTAATAAACGCACCATGAAAATTTTTTTAACAGGGACAAAAAGAGAGACCGAGACTGTGAGAGAAACGAAAGCCAAGTCGAGGAGGTATGACGTATGTAGCACTTGTGACTACAGTAAGAAATGAGGAAAGACTGCTGTGTCTAAAAACATTGGCAGTGGACAGCATGAAGCCAAATAAATTAAGGCGTCACTTAAAATACATTCCACCCCGATCACGCTGATAAGCAGTTCGAGTTTTTTACCAAAAACGTGCTGAATATTGCCAACAGCCATTCCACTTTGTGAATGCTACTCCAACAAATCAGCAAGCTCTGTTCGCATCATATAAGGTGCCGTACCAAATTCCTCAGTGCAAAAAAAAAAACCCCACAGCATAGCAGAGGAACTGATCTAACCTGCAGCACACACGTCTCTGTCATGCTGGATGACATCACTGCTGTGAAAATAAGGCCAGGTCCCAGTTCAGCATTGAACAGGAGCCGAGTGTTTTGTATCGTGCTTTAAACCCGGCTTCGAAAAGCTGTGCACTGCGAAATGTGCTAATTATACCATTAATCTGAACTTAATCATTTTTGACAAAAAAAAAAAAAAAAAAAAAAAAAAATTATATACAAGCGCGTGCAGGCAGGTTGGAATGGATGGAGAAAAGTGTCCAGTGTGATAGGAGAGTATCGGCAAGAATGAAGGGAAAAGTGTACAAGACGGTGATGAAGCCAGCGATGTTGTATGGTTTAGAGACAGTGGCCCTGGGGAAAAGATAGGAGTCAGAGTTGGAGGTAGCAGAGATGAAAATATTGAGGTTCTCTTTGGGAGTAACGAGGATGGATAGGATCAGAAAGGAGTACATCAGAGGGACAGCACGTTAGATGTTTTGGAGACAAAGTCAGAGAGGCTAGATTGAGATGGTTTGGACATGTACAGAAGAGGGATAGTGAGTATATTGGTAGTAGGATGCTGAGGTTGGAACTACCAGGCAGAAGGCCCAGAGGAAGACCAAAGAGAAGATTTATGGATGTGGTGAAGGAGGACATGAAGGTCGTTGGAGTAAGAGTAGAAGATGCAGAGGATAGGGAGAGATGGAGGCAGATCATTTGCTGTGGCGACCCCTGAAGGGATCAGCCGAAAGGAAAAGAAGAAGACATACAAATTGTTATATTAATTTTTATTTTGTAGGTTAAAGTGTTTTATATATTGTGTTCCTGAATTAGTATTGCTGATCAATTTGGATTTATCATTATTAATTGATTTTACTTAATTTTATTTTTCAGGATTGAATGGTTTAAATTGTTGGTCAAAAAATGTTTACAGTTTAAATAATGATATATTTTTTTTTAATTTCAGGCAAATTGATGCACTTTATTAACAGTTTTTTAGTCTTTAAACAAAATTATGTAAAGTTATTCTTTGTTGGAAGTCGATCTATATTTCTTCCTTTTTTGTATTCCGTAATGGCTAGTGGTATAGAGCGCTGGATCGCTGATCCTAAGGTTGGGGGTTCAAGTCCCACTCTCCACAAGGTTGCCACTGTCCCCCCCCCAGTGCAGCTAACTGGGTTATCAAAGGTCAGCCATGTCTCTCACTGTCTATGGTGAGAGGCATGTAAAAGAACCATTGCTGACTTTCATAGAGTAGCTACAAAGCCATCATCGTGTTTCTGTCCCTTGCTAAAGGGTTGTGTCAGGAAGGCCATTCGATGTAAAAACCTATGCCAAATCAAACGTGCATATCATTCGCTGTGGCAACCCCTGATAAAGGGAAAAAGCCAAAAGGAAATCGCTCAATTTTAATAATGACACAGTACTATGCACAGTGGGCGCCACGAAACGTTTTCCTCTTCCTGGGTGTGTGTGTGGGGGGGGGGGGCACAGAAAATAATGGAGAAGCACTGGTGTATATACATCATTATACACACACACACACACACGCACACACACACACACACACCCGTACAGCGATCGATCGACCTGCTTGGGATCCAGGCCACACATGTCATTTGATGGAATGCTACCCCCACCCCCATATTAAAATATTTTCTCCTCAAATTTACATATCAATCTGGGTGCCGTGCCAGAATTGAGGCAGCAGCCATAACAGCTTTGTCATGGCTGTATACAAAGGGCAAAAATATCTACAATAGAGGCCCAAAGTTCTTTCTGCAAGGTGTTTTTATTGAGACAGCATCTCTAGCTAGCTGGCCGGTGACTCTAAAGAGTTCATCCGCTCTTTGATAGGTCTTGTTTTTCTTCCTATTGGGTTGCTAGCCACCCTCCTCACCAAATTTGGAACCTGGTGGGGGAGCCAGTTTAGTCGCCGACCACTTGACCATGCAACAGGTTGTACTGGCTTACATGTTACCAGTAGCAGGGCAAAACCTAACCTGACAAACGGCCACATCACAGCTCCAGAATCTCTGGTTAGATCTTCTCCTTTTTCCCTTTCTCGGGAGTCGCCACAGCGAATCATCTGATTCGCACATTTGATTTGGCATAGGTTTTTATGTCGGATGCCCTTCCTGTCACAACCCTTTAGCAAGGGACAGAAACACGCTGACGGCTTTGCAGCCTACTCTTTACGAAAGTCAGCAATGGTTCTTTTACATGCCTCTCACCATAGACAGTGAGAGACATCGCCTTTGATAACCCAGTTAGCTGCACTGGGGGAAGGGGGGGGGGGGCACAGTGAGAACCCTGTGGGGATTCAAACCCCCAACCTGAGGATCAGCGATCCTGCACCCTATCAACTAGACCACCACTGCCCCAATCTCTGGTTAGATCATGTACAGTATTTAGATTTCTGTTTGTAAATCAATGTCGTTAACATGTACAACTATAGGCTTTTAATATATCCAGGCTATTTATTCACAGATTTTGATGTCATCATCCTGAGACTCAGTTTTCAAATCACCACTCACAAAATACTTAGAAAAGAAGCTATCAGTCTAAGATTTTGCCCAAATACAAATTTTAATATCGAGTTTTGTGATTAAGATTAAATTTCAACAAATGCCATTTTCTCCTTTAATAAAATTTAAGAAAGTAAAAAAGATTTCAAATTACATTCTGATTATGTCTGGGCTGCTGGCCTGAAAGCCTTGGCTACTTCTAGTTGTTTTAACTAAATGAGAATTGAAAAAGTGAAATGAAGTTTGGGCCTATTAAATGGTGGTAGAAGGAACATACAGTGGAGCCTCGGTACTCGAACTTAATCCGTTCCAGACGGCTGCTTGGATTCCGTTTATGTTATGGTTTATGTTGTGAGACTTTTTAACTTTTCTGTGGTTTTTATTTTAGTGTTATGGTCTCTCAGAAAAGAGATGCACGTTGAAATGCGAGTTGGAGGGCATGGCTCGAACACGCAGGATGGAGTGCTAAACACACACATTTAATCAATTCCATTTAATCACACGGACTAGTAGCACTCTTCCCGGTGCTAGAAGACTGTCCCTCTTGATCTCTCAACTCTGTGCTCAAGCAGTTCAAGCTTTAGTTTGATTTCCGTGTTTCTCCAGTCTCTATTACAGCTTTTCACATTTTATCTGTGAAAACTGCTGTGCTTTATTGTTCACAGAGAAGGCAGTAGCGCATGGCACTAGAGCACTAGAAACAATAACTAAAGCACTAGAACACTAGGAACATGTGAACAATAAAGCACAACCCGTTTTCATAGACGACTGTGTTAGAGCCACGCCCCTCTCCAACACGCAACTCTTTTCTGAGACCATAACACACTAAAATAAAAACTACAGAAAAGTTAAAGCATAAGAACACTAAAGATGAGAATTTTAACCTTTTTTGAAAAGCCTTCTTTTCAAAACCTTATGGAAGTGGCTCATGATCTCATCGTTAAAAGTGTTCACAGTGCTGTTAGCGCTTTATCTTAGCTTAGCTTACATACATACATACACCACACAAAAAAAGTTAAGGATTTTTGTCAATAAAAAACTGAAATTAAGGCCAATTCACAAAACTGAAAAAAAATCTAGAAAATTTCCAAATATCCTTAACTTTTTTTTGTAGTGTACATACATACTCTTCAGCTTTGTTTAAGCGGTTATGCCTATAAGCAGATCTGTGGGTTTTCTGTTTGATACTCTAAATCGTATTTGTCACTGAAGGTGGTATATGGCATTAGTGATTAGATAGCTGTCGTGCTTTTGTGCTAGCTTTAGCACTGTATCAACAACTTCCGGACTTCCCCAGAACATACATCGTATCAACAACTTCCGGAAGTCGCGCACTTTTCCTCCCTTAGTCTCGTTTTTTCTTGCATGTTTCTCAAGTTCGACCTCCAGTTTTTGTTCGCTTTCCCGGACGGAAGAACTCGCAGATTTTTTGTTTGGACTCTAGAGCATTCGGATTCCGAGGCTCCACTGTATATGTATGCAAAAAAGTTCTTACTGTAATTCCTGTTGCTTCTGCTAATGCAAGAGCATTAACCAGGTTTAGGCCATTCTCAGAGCTTTCAGCCATCAGTCCAACAACTGCAGCTGCGCTCAGAACCTCAGTTGATTTCTTCAAACATTCTCCTGAGTATAACGAAAGAAAAGAACCTTCAAAACCTTTCCATCTTGTTAATATAAACTGTAGACAGTACCATGCCAAAAGACAATGCTTACAATTTCCTTAACCCAATGGAAAAAAAAAAAAAAGGAAAAAACGTGCAGTATATGTTTACAATACTATGGGGCGATAACCAGCTCCTGGAAGAACAACTCTGTTACTCTATACAGCGGTTATCTGTGTTCTTGAGATTCATGTTGGGGTAAATTTTGGCGTATTGGACCCACCTTGAGTAGTGATGCGGACTTGGTCATAGGGCAGCTTATTGTAGTTGCAGGCCTTCAGCAGTTTGCCCAGCACCTCACCCAGCCTGATCCACTGTTGTAACTCAGGGGTGAAAGTGCTAGCCAGAACCTGTGCATTCACCTGTGGATGCCACAAGAAAATGAAATTAATTTTTAGGGACATCATCTACTACGATTGGGACCATTACAAAAATTACAAAATTATTCACACTGGCTGTTCTCAGACAGAAAAAAATAAAATAAACGAGAGAAGAAAAACAAACAAACAAAAAAAAACATATTGGGCATATATCTTTTAGAGCAAATTAATAGAGTACTGTACAAATTTTTCTTCTGTCTTGTGATACTATTTAACATTTTTCATACAAAACTGCATATGCAATAAGGTATATCTGCTCATTCCAAATGTAATAGGGTATTACTGCTTTGGGAAAAAACTTACCGCTCCCACTAATCCTTTGCCTTTGACCATGTCCACAATCTGCACTGCAATGTCTTGACCACAGCGAGCCTGGGCCTCTTTCGTACTGGCTCCCAGATGTGGACAGCAGATGACATTAGGGTGGTTCACCAGGGCCCTGTCCTTGGGAGGTTCCTAAACCATTCCATATAAATCACCACTATCAACTCTAACAGAATTACATATGAACAACAAAACATGGAGTCCTAAGGGCAGTGGTGGCCTAGTGGTATAGGGCGCTAGATCGCTGATCCTAAGGTTGAGAGTTCGAGTCCCACTCTCCACAAGGTTGTCACTGCCCCCCCAGTGCAGCTAACTTGGTTATCAAAGGCCAGCCATTTCTCTCACTGTCAATGGTGTGAGGCATGTGAAAGAACCATTGCTGACTTTCGACAAGAGTAGGCTGCAAAGCCGTCAGCGTGTTTTCACGCTGCAATGGCCTGGTGAGCTATCCAGGGTGTACTCTGCTCTTGCCCAGAGTCGGCTGAGATGGCGCCAGCCTCCCCAAGACCTTAATTAGGATTAAGCGGTTACAGAAAGTGAACTGAAATGATCATGGAGCCCTTGAAATACAGTTTCATAGTTAGTGATAGAGGAAGGAATCACGAGGTAGGAACGTAGTGTTTTAACTGAATACAGACCCCCCCCCGACTTGCGTTAATCTGTTTTTACATTTTTTTTTCCTAAAAAAAAAGGCAAATTTTGAGTTTAGACATACCTACGTAGTACGCTGACGTAATGACGCTGCATCCATTGTTTACAAACGACAGACTGAGCGTGCCCCTCCTTCTTCCCAGTTCAGTTATTTATGCACATACATTTTATATATATATATATATATATATATATATATATATATATATATATATATATATATATATATATATACATACACACACATACACACACACACACACACACACACACACATATATTGTAATATATATTACAGTCGGTCCCCAACTTACGAAATGAATCCGTTCCAGAATCCCCTTCATATCACGGGGATTTCGTAAGTAGGGGTCGCATCTTACATGTTAAACGCCCAATTCGTTCCAAGGCTCCAGTCTTTGACTGGATAAACCCCATAAACCCTTTAAAAATGATAAAAGTACACCAATTTTGTATGAAATATGTGTTAAAAGTAAAAGAAAATTTATTAAACCATTTAAACGTTGTATTAACATTAAACCATTTTATTAACATATGTATTAATTAAACCGTTAACATTTTTAACACACACACACACGCCCACAAGACGTGAATTCAAAGTGCATTCCCTGCTTGACCATTGACTGAATTAAAACAACTTAAAAAACTAAAGTGTGTGTCTCTCTCTCTCTCTCTCTCTCGGCATGAAACCAAATTATTGTTCACAAATGCTGACCTCTGTACTTAGTCTAGCTTCCACTATTCTTTCTCATAACTTCATTGTATGGATCATCAACTTTATCCCTCTGTAGTTGCCACAACTCTGCACATCTCCCTTGTTCTTAAAAATAGGCACCAGCACGCTTCTGCTCCATTCCTCCGGCATCCTCTCACTCTCTAAGGCCTTGTTGAATGTTCTTGTTATAAAATGTACTGCTACCTCTCCTAGACACTTCCATACCTCATCATATGTTATCAGGACCGATTGCCTTTCCACTCCTCAATGCCCTCCTCACTTCACCCTTACTCAATACATTTCCCACTCTGTCCTTAATCAACTTAAATTAACTTGATACACATCCTTCCCATCTCTATTTCTCTGCTGTGCCAACCTGTATAAATCATTTTCTCCCTCCTTACCATCCAACCTAGCATACAAGTCATCATACACCCTCTGTTTGGCCTTTGACACCGCTACCTTCGCCTTATGATGGGTCTCCTTGTACTCCTGTTGACTCTCTTCGGTCCTCTCACTGTCCCACTTCTTAGCTAACCTCTTCCTTTGTACGCACTCCTGCACTTACTCATTCCACCAAGTCTCCTTATCTACTTTCCTTCCAGAGGACACACCAAGTACTCCCCCACCTGTCTCCCTGATCACATTAGTTGTAGTTGTTCATTCATCTGGAAGCACTTCCTGACTATCCAAAGCCTGTTTCAACTCCTCTTTGAAGACAACATGACACTCTTCATTTTTCAGCTTTCAACATTTTGTCTTCTGCTCTGCCTTTGCTTTCTTCACCCTCCTCAACATCAGCATCATCCTGCATGCCACCATCCTATGCTGTTTGGCAACACTCTCACCCACTACTACTTTGCAGTTACTGACTTCCTTCAAATCACATTGCCTACACAAGATGTAGTTTTCCTGGGTGCGCCTACCTTCGCTTTTATAAGTCACCCTATGCTCCTGTCTCGTCTGGAAGAAAGTATTCATCACAGCCATTTCCATCCTTTTGGCAAAATCTATCAACATCTATCCTTCTGTGTTCCTGTCCTGGATACCAAACCTGCCCATCACTTCCTCATCCCCTCTGTTGCCTGCACCAACATGTCCATTGAAGTCTGCCCCAATGACCACGCTTTCACCTCTGGGGGTACTCTGCATCACTTCATCTAACTCCCTCCAGAATCTCTCCTTCTCTTCTAGCTCACATCCTGCCTGTGTGGCATAAGCACGAACAGCATTCAACATCACACCTTCAATTTCTAACTTGAGACTCACTCTGTCGGACACTCTTGACTTCTAGAACATTCCTGACAAACCCCTCCTTCAAAATGACTCCTACTCCATTTCTCTTCCCATCCACACCACGATAAAACAGCTTAAGCCCTGCTCCTAGGCTTCTAGCCTTGCTACCTTTCCACCTGGTCTCCTGAACACACATTATGTCCACCTTCCTCCTCTGCATCATGTCAGCCAGCTCTCTACCTTTTCCTGTTATAGTTCCAACATTCAAGGTCCCTACTCTCAGTCCTAGACTCGTGCCTTTCCTCTTCTCTCTCTGCCTATGGACACGCCTCACACCTCTCCTTCAACCTCTCTTTCAACCAACAGTGGTCCAATTTCCACCAGCACCCTGTTGGTTAACAGCACTGATGGCGGACATTGTTATCCCGGGCCTCGATCGATCCAGTTTGGGATTTGTATTTTTGACTCACGTTTTATGTGCCATTGGTTTTATGCCGAATGCCCTTCCTAACTCAACCTTCTGCATTTAATCGGGCTTGGGACAGGTGTGAGGGTGAACACTGGCTTGTGACACCCCCACCCCCGCATTTGGCAAGTGATAGTACTATAGATACTAAATCCACATGAGTCTGGACAAGTCTCACCTCTACAAACACATCCAGGCCTGCTCCTCCACACTGACCAGACTCCAGAGCTCTTAATAAAGATGCTTCATCAATGATGCCTCCACGGGCACAGTTCACCACCCTCACACCTCTCTTACATTTAGCAAATGAGGCATCATTAAGTAATCCTGCAAACAAGATTTAGAGAGAGAGAGAGTGTGGGAGAGAAACTTGTATTTAAGTACGTACTGCTTATATTTAAAGACTTTAAACATATTTAGGTCCAGGAAAACAAAATGCAATGTATAGAAATACAATGTCTTTGATATAAAATGAAATCGGAAATAACCTAATAATGGAAGATAAACACATGTTATTTGATGGTTAATGAGCACCTTTAAGTTGACCGTTTTTAAAATCAAACATATTTAAACAGGGGGCAGTGGTGGCCCGGTAGTAGGGTGCTGGCTTACTCAGCAGAAGGTGCGGAGTTCAAGCCAGATTCAGGGTTGTAAATACCCCCACCGCCTGTCGCTAATGGGGTTATCAAAGTCCAGCCAGGCCTCTCACCATCTCTGGTAAATGGTTTGTAAAAGAACTACTGCCGTCGTTCGAAAAGAATGGTCCACTGGGCTGCCATCAGCGACTTCTGCCCTGCGATGATGGTCTGGCGAGCTGTTCAGGATGTACTCGGCACCTTGACCAGAGATGGCCGAGATGAGCTCCAGCCTCCCTGTGACTAGGGGTGTCATTGAAAACCATCGTCATTGGTATCGATATATGGATAAAAAAAATTTCCGATGTATCGATACATTAGAATATTGCTGTACTCTTCCATAAATGCATTAAATAGAACAGACTAAGATATATTACAGTAGTTTGTATAATGCATTGAATATTTTATAATAAAGTGACCAATTACTAAAGCCAAATCTGAAAAGGCAGGAAATAGTTTTCCACAGACAAGATTTTAATTAACACCTTTTTGTATTTAACAAATCTATAAACACTTGTTTACTAGTTAATTTCTATTTTACAAACAGTTGTCAATTGAAAAGTTTAAGAGATATGGATTTTTAAAATTCATAATTATGATGCAAGATGCACATATCTGCATTATCTGGTGATAAGTGTCTCTTGTTCAAAATGTTCCGTGCTACAGCACACTAGAAGCAGGGTCATACCATTTACCATACAAAGAGGCAAGAGGTACCATTTACCAGAGGTGTCATTGAAAATGGCATTTACTACAGACGCTGTCGAACACAGGAAGCTATAACGTTAGAAGTATCGATAATCGATCAACAATTATATCGGCGATATTCCAATTGTCAATGACATCCCTACCTGTGACCCTAATTGGGATTAAGCGGTTCAGAAAATGAAAGAATATTTATTCTTCTTGTGCATGTGTCGACCAGCATGCAGCCTGTTGCAGTTGCTAATGCATTTCCTGTACCTGTAACTCTCTTTTCCTTACTTAAGCTTTTTTTCTTATACGTACATACTTATTATTTTATTGTTATAAGTAGCTGACCTCTCAATATGTGGGTTTAGAGAGGGGTTTTTTTTTTTTCCCCTCGCTGCAAAACCTTTACTATCATGGACCACAGAGCAGCAACTACACGTGTTTCGTGTTTACCCCAGAGATCGATTGATCGCCCTGAAGTCGGCCGGATTAGGACTTACCAGTTGAAATCTGGAGAATGTTGAACTGTGTGCTGTTCACATCAGACCAAATTATTTGTGTAGTGAATTCTCCCATGTCATCTTAGTGGTTGATTTTGTTCCTCCTTCTGTCAGCAAAACAGCTGCTTGTGACACTTCATGCTACTATAGCCCAGTTGCAGACTCAGCACCCGAGTGCTTTCATTGTGATCTCATTTCACTTCGACCATGTCACCATGGACAATACACTTCCAAACCTTGTGCAGTGTGTGGACTGTCACACCAGAGAGGAGATAACCTTAGATCAGCCTGAGTGCATTTCACACTACATTCATTTCTGCAAGAACACTATTATCTCAACTCGAATGGTCTTTTGTTATCCAAATAACAAGCTATAGCTGACAAAAGTTGTCAGCGTGTTTCTGCGCCTTGCTAAAAGGGTTGTGTCAGGAAGGGCATCCAATGTAAAACCCTATGTCAAATCAAACATGTGAATCAGATGATTCGCTGTGGTGACCCCTGAAGAAGGGAAAAAGAAAAAAGAAGTGCTAATCTAAGTACTGCTGAGAAAAAGATGTCATGTATCAGCTGTTGTGTGATAAGGGTTTTGAGGTAGGAAGGTGCAGGTCCATTTTTGGCTTTGTAGGCAATCATTAGTGTTTTAAATCTAATGCGAGCAGCAACAGGATGCCAGTGGAGAGATCACAGCAGAGGTGTGGTGTGGGATTTCAGAAGGTTGAAAATAAGCTATGCAGCTTCATTCTGGATCAGTTGCAGAGGTCCTATAGTGCTCAAAAGGTAGACCTGCCAGGACTGGGTTGCAGTAATCTAGTCTTGAGATGGCAAGGGATTTAACAAGTATCTGAATGGCCTCAGTGGAAAGAAATTGACGAATCCTTTGAATGTTAAAAGAGAAGAAATCGACATGATTGAGAAAGATAAGCGATATGAGAAGAGAAAGACAGGCAGTTGTCCATGGTTACTCCAAAACTTTGTGTCTCCCCGACGTGAGCAGATGGTAGGATTGCATAACAAGGTGACTTGCTGGATGCTTGTTGGCAAGTTGTAATGGGTTGTTGTTTTCAGTCGGGCTCAATACACTTCTAACAAACATTACCATCGAAGAAGAGTTTAACAAGTAATATTACATACATAAGGTGTATATGTAGTCATCATTTGCACAGTAGGCCCTTGACTATTCACGGTTTTGCACCCATGGTTTGAGTATGTGATTCAAATTCAGCCAATGGCTGCCCTACTTTCTCCTGATTGGTTGAGCTGATGTCCCATCCCTTTTTCCTCATTCATGCACAAGTTGTCAATGAGCCTCTTTGTGTGTTTCAATTACCAGTTAAGCTCTATGATTCCACTCTCTGGCTAAGCGATAGAAAACGCTGGATGTCTCTTCTGAAGAAATAAAACTTTCTCCTTTCTCTGAACTGTTGTATTAAAATCTTTTTCAAGTATTATTCCAGTACAGTACCTAAGTTTGTGTTTATGCGTGAAATTTTATGTTCTGTAACATGTTTAACAAACGATACCAAAAGGATAAACTTAATTACAGTACTCTTCATGTCCTTTTACATTGAAGTTGGAGTAACGTCTCCAAGATGGCGCTGCCCAGAGGGCGACGTCGCGAAGTTCTCGGAGTCAAATTGTTTCTTTGTTCGTTTGAATTTGTTTTATTTGTTGTTTCGTTTGTTCATGTTTTGCACTATGCTCATCTACGACCGGTACAGCTATAAGATCGGAGTATCTTCGGCATGTATTACTAAGCAGAGCTAGCATGCTATTAGCAGAGCAAGCATGCTAGGGTTCGTTTTAATTTGTTTTGTTTGATCATGTTTTGCACTATACAGCTATAAGATCGGAGTATCTTCAGGCGTGTATAAGTAAGCACGCTCAACTGGGCTTGTTAGCCGGGATGCGGCTAGCAGAGCTAATATGCTATGGTAGCACCCCAGCGGACAAGAAGGCCAGGCGGGAAGGGGCCGAACGACGACGCCGAGGCTTGGGATAGCAGGGGATGAAGGCCGTGTAGTCGGCTGGTATAATCGGCTTATCGGGTGTACTCTCCTCGAGCCATGTTTCACAGAAACACAGTCCTGTAGATCCCTCTGCAATCTAAGCATGAAGCTCGTCCATCTTGTTTTGCAGGGACTGAATATTTTCAACCAGTATGGACGGCAGTGCTAACCAAGCCTCTGAGAACTCCGCCTGGGCTTAGCCGGTAACCGCTAGCATGGAGCTCCCATAGCATAGAATAGATTGTTGTGTGCTTAGTTGCCCGAAGCCGAAGCTGCTCATAGCTGTAGTAGGGTCGACCGATCATAGACGAGCATAGTGCAAAACATGAACAAACAAATAAAACAAATTAAAACCAACAAAAACAATATGACTCCGAGAACTCCGCGACGTTGCCCTCTAGGCACCGCCATCTTGGAGACGTCACTCCAAGTTCATTGTAAAAGGACATGAACTGTAATAAAGTTTATCCTTTTGATATCATTTGTTAAACATGCTACAGAACATAAGATCTCACGCACAAACATTCTCAGAATTAACTTAGGTACTGTACTGGAATAATGATTGAAAAAGACTTTAAAATGAGTGCTTTATAACAGTATATGCTGTATCTTCTTTTCATTTCGACTTTTTCCCTTTCTCGGGAGTTGCCACAGTGAATCAGCTGATTCACACATTTGATTTGGCAGAAGTTTTTACGTCGGATGCCCTTCCTGTCACAACCCTTTAGCAAGGGACAAACACGCTGGCGGCTTTGCAGCCTACTCTTTACGAAAGTCAGCAATGGTTCTTTTACATGCCTCTCACCATAGACAGTGAGAGACATCGCCTTTGATAACCCAGTTATAATGTTTATATTTTATCATCAATAAAAATGAGTAAAACTTGAATTTTTCTCTTAATCATTACTATATTTTACTACATTAATACTATATTAAATGAGTAAGACTGACTACAGAATGTGGTTAAGAAGCATATTTTAGTGCATGTAATACAGTGTTTCCCAACCCCTGTTCCGCGGCACATTAATGTGCCTTGAGAAATCATCAGGTGTGCCGCGGAAGATTAACCAATTTCACTTAGTGTGTAGTAACAGTGCTGTTCTATTAGAGGGCAGTATCATTTTTGTTCCGTGGTGTGTCTCGTGATTTTTTTCTCATGTAAAAGGTGTGCCTTGGCTCAAAAAGATTGGGAAACACTGATGTAATAGATACATAGTATTTTACTTACAGCTGCTCATTCGCGCATGTGACGTCATACATGTGGCTTTACTTCTGGGTACAGAACTCGCGGATTATCTCGATTCGCGGGAGGGCTCGGAACTGATCCCCCATGAATGTCGAGGGCCTACTATACTATTGTACATACTAATCTTTCTGACTCTTGGGACATGGAAGGTCACCTCTCCAGTGGGGAAGGAGCCCGAGCTGGTGCGTGAGGTGATTGGAGAGATACCGACTAGATACAGTCGGTATCTCTCCACTCACCTCACGCACCAGCTCGGGCTCCTTCCCCACCGGAGAGGAGCCCAAGCTGGTGCGTGAGGTGAGTGGAGAGATACCGACTAGATACAGTCAAACTTGCCACAGTGCATAGCTTGGGCTCTGAAACCACTCATCGAGATGGGCTGGACCTTATTCCATTCTGGAGTTGCTCATGGGGAGAGGTGGTGAGCTGGTATGGGCAGCTTTGTCTCAGTGCCCACGTGTTTGCGGTCTCCCCAGTTGACGAAAGGGTAACTTCCCTCCGCCTTCGGTTTGGGGGACTGGTCCTGACGGTTATTTGTGCTTATGCACCAAAATGACAGTTCAAAGTACCCATCTTTCTTGGAGTCTTTAAGGGGTGTGTTGGAGAATGCTCCCCTAGGAGACTCACTCGTTGTCCTGGAAGACTTCAACCCCCATGTGGGCAATGATAGTGTGACCTAGAAGGGTGTGATCAGTAAATAAGACCTCTCCAGTCTGAAGCCGAATGATATTTTGTTGTTGGACTTCTGTGCTGATTAGTTTGTCTATCACAAACACCATATTTGAACATAAGGGTGTCTATAAGCGCACTCCGCACCAGAACACACTAGGTCGCAGTTTGATGATCGACTTTGTAGTCGTGTCACCGGACTTGCAGCCGCAAGTTCTGGACACTCAGGTGAAGAGGCGAGCTGAGCTGTCAACCGATCACCACCTGGTGATAAGCTGGCTCTGACAGTGTGGGACCAGACCTGGCAGGCCAAAGCATGTAGTTAGGATCTCCTGGGAACATTTGGTAGAGTCTCCTGTCAAAGGCCTTTAATTCCCACTTCCGGCAGAGCTCCAACCACATCCTGAAGAAGGCAAGTGACATGGAATACGAATGGGCAATGTTTTTTGCCTCCATTCCTGAGGTGGCAGCCCATAGCTGTAGCCAGAAGGTCATCGGTGCTTGTCGTGGCGGTATACCCTGAATCTGGTGGTGGACACCTGCGGTGAAAGGGGCTGTTCAGCTCAAAAAGGAGGCCTATCGGGTCTTATTGGCCTGTGGGACTCCCGAGGCAGCAGACAGGTACCGGCAGGCCAAACATGCTGCAGCCGAAGCTTTTGCGGATGCAAAATCTCGGTTGTGGGAGGAGTTCGGCGAGGGCCTGGAGAGCGATTATCAGTTGGCCTCAAAAAGGTTCTGGACCACCATCCAATGCCTCAGGAAGGGGCAGCAGTTCTCCACAAATACTGTTTGGGAGAACTAGTTAGGAAGCTGCTCACCTTGACTGGGGATGTCGTCGGAATGTGGAAGAACTACTTTGAGAACCCCTTCAATCCCACCAACATGCCCTCCATGGAGGAGAAAGACCCTGGGGATTTGGGCAGGGGTCTGTCCATCACTAAAGCCATGAAGGAAGTAGTCGAGCTCCGGGGGTGAATGAGATCCGCCCTGAATAACTCCAGACTCTGTATGCTGTAGAACTGTCTTGATGGACACGTCTCTGCAACATCGTGTGGTCATTGGGGGCCATATCTCTGGATTGGCAAACCGGGGTGGTAACCCCATTTTTAAAAAGGGGACTGGACAATGTGTTCCAATGATTGTGAAATCACACTCCTCATCCTACCCGAAAGTCTATGCAGGGGTACTAGAGAAGAGGATCCAACGGATAGTTGAACCTCAGATTCAGAAGGAACAATGTGGTTTTCGTCCTGGCCGTGGCACTCTTGACCAACTCTATATGCGTCACAGGATCTTGGAGGGGGCATCACCCAATCTGTCAACATGTGTTTTGTGGATTTGGAGAAGGCTTTCGACTGTGTCCCTCAGGCTATCTTGTGGGGCATGCTCCAGGAGTATGGCATTCTGGACCCATTGCTACAGGCCATTTGATCGCTGTACCACCGAAGCCAGAGTTTGGGCTGTATTGGGAACAACAGGTCGGATTTGTTTCTGGTGAGGGTTGGAGTCTGCCAAGGCTGTCCTTGGTCACTGATTCTGTTCATAATTTTTATGGACAGAATTTTAGGCACAGCCAAGGCGTTGAGGGGTTCTGGTTTAGTGTCCGTCAGATCTTGTCTCTGCTTTTTGCAGATGACATTGTTCTTTTGGCTTCATCAAGCCGAGACCTCCAGCTCTCATTGGAGCGATTTGCAGTCAAGCACGAAGCGGCCGGGATGAAAATCAGCACCTCTGAGGCCATGGTTCGCAGTCGATCAAGGATGGAATGCACCTTCTTAATCAGAAACGAAGTCCTGCACCAAGTCAAGTGGAGGAGTTCAAGTGTCTCGGGTTCTTGTTCACCAGTGAGGGAAGGCTAGAGCGGGAGATCGACAGACGGATCGCTGCAGCCTCTGCTTTAAGGTGGAGCATGTACTGGCCCATCGTGGTGAAGAGGGAGCTGAGCCGCTAGGCAAAGCTCTCAATTTATCAATTGATCCAAGTTCCAATGCTCACCTATGATCATAAGTAAGTGTTGGGTAATGACCGAAAGAACAAGATCGTGGATTCAAGAGGCTGAAATGAGCTTCCTTCCTTGGGCGGTGGGGCTCTCCCTTAGAGATAATTGTGAGAAGCTCAAGAGGTGTTTCGGGCATGTCCAAGCAAGAAGACACCCTGGGGTTGACCTAGAACGCGCTGGAGGGACTATGTCTCTCAGCTTGTCTGTTAACACCTCGTTGTGTCCCCACAAGAGCTGGAGGAAGTAGCTGGGGAGAGAGACATCTTGACCCCATTACTTAGGCTGCTGCCCCCGTGACTCGACCCCAGAATAAGATGATGATTAACAATTCCACAACGAAAGACAGGTGGATGTTGCTGAATATTCATTTCAGCGACATCCACTGAGCCTGAAGTGGACAGCATCTTAAACAAGTTTAATGCCCCACCCCTTTCTTAGATCCTCACCTGTAGTAGAGGGTATGAGGGGTGTATGCACAGTGATGTAATCACACTGGGGCCAAAGCTCGTCCAGAGACATTTGTTCCACCCCCCAGCTCTTAGATACTTCTGGAGGAGTAATGGGGTCATAACCAATGGTCTGGAAAGAAAAAAGAAACGCATCAATATATTACCCTTGGACAACTAATAAGATTTTTATATCAAGATCTCAAACAGGAACAAGACATAGATGAGCTCATCATACCCTCATTCCAAACGACTGCATTCTAGCAGCCACCTCTTTCCCGATTCTTCCAAGCCCAACAATTCCAAGGGTTTTGCCATACAACTCTGCACCCATAAACTGCAAAAACAACAAAGCATTTAATCTCTGAAAACTGTGGCATAATGATGCCAATGATCAGATCTAATTAGTCACGATTGACATGAATGAATGCAGAGGACACAGAAGTGTCTGTAATTACACCACATGCCAAACTGTCCAAACAGAGTTTACTCAAATCATTGCAATTTACGCAAGCCATCACCTTTTTACGATCCCAGTTCCCTGCCTTCATTGACATAGCAGCTTGTGGAACATTTCTACGAAAGGAAAAAAAAAAAAACATCATTATGAGACTAATTATGAGAACACTAGAGTACTTTATGCAAACAAAAATATTTATGAATTACTTTAATGGAATAACTGGGTCCAGTTCATTTTTATTGGATTTTGCAACATGTTTCTTACCTTGATAAACTCATCACAAGAGCACAGGTCAGTTCTGCAGCACTGATTGTGTTCCCACTTGGAGTACTGAAAAATTAATCACAGGCCGGACTCTTCATACTGATGTTCATGAACAACCATATAATACTGTTTTGTCTTCAAGTTAAAAATGAAATACAGTACATTTTGGTATATTAAATGGGAATGATTGGGTGAACATGGGGGGGGATTCATAGAATTTATTCTTAATTGAAAAATAGTTTCTAACTTCTCATTGGTCAAAAGCTATCAAGTAATGTTTATAATCTTCCTAGAACTGACTACACCTCGCAGTCTAGTTTCCAAAAATGCTGTTCCGAAAGCATGCCTATTATGACAGCACAGTTTATTGTGACTGTCACACTTTAAAAACAGAAAATACACCATTAATAAAATCTTGATTTAGTTAGCTTTGCTGATGTTTCCACCTATTAAATCTTCTTTTCCTTTTGGCTGTTCCCTTTCATTCATGTGTCGCCACAGCAAATCACCACATGTTTGATTTGGCATAGGTTTTTATGTCAGACGCCCTTTCTGACACAACCCTTACAAAGGGGCAGAAACACCAACGGCTTTGCAGCTACTCTTGTCAAAAGTCAGCAATGGTTCTTTTACATGCCTCACACCATAGCCATTGAGAGACATGGCCGGCCTTTGATAACCCTGTTAGCTGCACTGGAGGGGACAGTGACAACCTTGTGGAGAGTGGGACTCGAACCCCCAACCTTAGGATCAGCGATCCAGTACCTTTTACCACCAGGCCACCACTGCCACAACACCAAGACCATAGGTAAAAGGTGAAAATCTTACCAATGGAAATGGAAGTAATATGCTTGTTTTGCTCAGCAGTCCACTTGCATCATAACCAGGTACAGAGTAAATAATAAAGTATATTACTATACACACTTATGCACTACATGCAGAACTCACATGCCACTACCAAAAAAAAAAAAAAAAAAAAAAAAAAAGACAACATTACTAAATTGTGTTAAAATACACTCTTCTGTCCCACAGTGGACCATGTATCCACATACTTGGATCTCTTCCATATAAGATAAGAGATAAGATACAGCTTTATTAAATCTCACAATGGAGAAATTCACTGTTACAGGCTCTTGAGGTACCATCAGTAGGGGGTGCAATAATATGGGTTTATAAATTAATTATGTAATAATATACAAGACTGCACTAAGTCAACCCAAGTGCTGATCACTTTAAAAAAAAAATAATCTATCCAGGCCACCACTGCCCCTTCCATTTGAATATGATAATCTTGATTAATATGAGAGGCAGTCGTGGTCTAGTGGTATAGGGCGCTGGATTGCTGATGCTAAGGTTTGGGGTTCGAGTCCCCACACGGTTGTCACTGAATCATTCGCTGTGGTGACCCCTGAGAAAGGGAAAAGCTGAAAGGAAATCTCATCTCAATCTTGATTAATATGAATACGTAAAGTAATAAAGGGATGTAAAGCCTAGTCTGTGTATTTACTGTTACAGTAATAATAATAATAATAAAAACACTTGAAATTGTTGAAATAAATAATGAACTGAGCCTTAAGTAAACGGTTACATTCCAGTTGAGTGCAAGTCAGGGCATGAACAGAAGGAACAAAATGCTCCTCGATATCCAGATAGCGCCTTCATTCTTACTTCATGACAATTATGCCTTTCTTGGTTGCCGCCTCCACGTCCACGTTGTCCACGCCCGTTCCAGCTCGACCAATCAGCTTCAGGCTTCCGGCGGATCCGATGACATCAGCGCTGACTGTGGTAGATGAACGAATAACCAGACCATCAAAGTCCTAAAGGAGAGTAACAAAGAAAAAAGTTCAGAATGACATGTGGCGCATGGTCGATGATTAGTGGTGTAGTATTATGAACTGATGATGGGGAAGGTTTATATATAATATATGCGCGCGCACCCAGACACCACGTGTGGACAAGTTGATCCTGTTTTAATCAAACAAACATTTTTGGATTTTTTTTTGCTATTATAGAATAAAGCAAGTATCTAAAAAGATGTAAAGTGGTGCGCTTGTAAAATGGATGAGATATATTCCACAACTCCATTAATTGGAGTTGAGTGCTGATCTGCATGCAGCTCACTGTGCAAGTGTTGCTGATGTTACATCAGACTCTGAAGTGGAGGGAGGAGGCAAGAACAACTCTCACAGTTCAACGCACGGATAAACTGACTTGGGAAATAAATGAAAAAAAGAGCTCTAGTCCAGTAGTATTAATAATAAAATAAAAACACAGCATGCAAAACAATTCTTTAAGAGACGATGCGAAACAGTACTTTACCTTAATGTGCTCCTTCAGGTCATCGTGGGTCATATTTAGTCTTTCGGTGACTTCAATTCCATTTTCTTGCAGAATCTTCTTGCAGCACTGATCCACACTGTCGCTTATTAAAACGCGCTTGATTGCAATCGGAGCCATTTTTCTTACCTTCAAGGATGCGACGTGCAAGCGCTCCTGGGCACGTGTGTGAACTGATTTTGCGTCAAGAACAGTGGGAATAACGGAGGAGGTGCTTATTTCAAAGCATAGCTCCGCCCCGTGCCCCAAACAAATAATAATAATGAAAAAAATATTTCTGGTCTTGGGAGTAATCCATGTTACATGTCGTTGTAACTGAATTGTGAGATTTCTGTCTTGACAGACAAGCTTATAATAATAACAATAATAATAATAGGATTAATAATACTAATAACAATAGCATTTATTATTATTATTATTATTATTATTATTATTATTATTATTATTAATAATAATAATAAGAGCATTAATAATAATAACAATATAACATGTATTATTATTATTATTATTATTATTAAGAAGAAGTAGAAGAACAATTAATAATAATAACTAATTAGTGCGCAGGCGTCATTCTGCGTGTCGCCTCTTGCAATTCCTCCTGCATGTCTTGATCTTGATCAAGACATTGATAGGTTAGGTGATACGTCGCAAGGACATTAATTCACCGCGCAAGTGTCAAGCTGATTAGGTGTACTGTACTTGTGTACATGTACTGTACCTTTCACTCTCTTTTTCTTACTTTAACTTGATTTCCCTTAAACGTATTGTTTTATTGTTGATAAGTAGCTTCCTTCTTAATGAGTGGGTTGAGTTTGTTTTTGTTTTGTTTTTTTACATTTTATCGCTGCGGAACTTTTATTTTGATAAACCGCAGCGCAGAAACTACACGCGCACATTGTTTACTCCGTGGACCAGCTGATCGCCCTGAAGCCGGCCGGGTTCGTGGCCAGACCCAAGGAATTACAGATTGAAATGTGAAGAAAAACACATGTGGATGTCGGTGGAGGATCGATAAGGAAGAAGGAAGGAGGTGGCGAGCCAGTGGAGGCTTTCAGAGAAAAAATGGACCAGCCGAGTCTGTTCTGATGGGGAACATGACGTCACTGGAAAATAAAGTGGATGAGCGCGAGTCCGGAGTCAAGAGGGAGTATGAGGAGTGTAGTTTCATGGGCTTCGTGGAGACAATATTACATCCAGATATTTCCGATGACAATGTATCCTCCATTGCGAGCTTTCACACTGTCCAGGCGGACAGAGACTGCACCGTGAGCAATAAGCGGAAAGGAGGAGGGGCTTGTTGTTCTCAGCAAAAACGGGTGGTGTAACTCGCCCACATAACCATCAAAGAGTGGAGATGTGGACCGGACATTGAACTGTGTGCTGGAGGATTCAGACCATTTTATTTGTCTAGGAAATTCTCCCATGTCATCTCAGTGGCTGTTTATGTTCCTCCTGCCAACCCCACAGCTACACTGTGACACTGTTCATGCTGCCATAGCCTGGTCACAGACTCAGCAACCGAGTGAGTCATTGTGATCTCTGGTGACTTCAACCACGTTTTCATGGACAATACACTGCCAAACTTTGTGGACTGTCTAACCAGAGAGGAGAGAACTTTAGATCAGTTCCTGCCCCCACTGTTTCTCTCTCTCTCTCTGTCGATGAAGACACTGATGGGCTTACTGAGTGCATGTCACACGACATTAATTCTGCAAGAAGACCATTAACCCAACTCAGATGGTCTCTTGTTATCCAAAAGCCATGACTGACAAAAGGCATGAAATCCCTCCTGAATGACAAGAAGAAGGCTTTCAGTATTGGGAACAGAGAGGTGAGAAAGAGCCAAAGTTCATTGGGAGTTAAGATCAAAGAAGCGAAAGACAAGAGAAAGCTGGAGTAGAGATGCCATTAGAACAACATGAGAGAGTGTGTCCCACTTCTTCTTAGCTAACCTCTTCTTTTGTACACATTCCTGCACTTCCTCATTCCACCACCAAGTTTCCTTATCTACTTTCCTTCCAGAGGACACACCAAGTACTCTCCTACCGGTCTCCCTGATCACATTGGCTGTGGTTGTCCAGTCATCTGGAAGCACTTCCTGACCACTCAAAGCCTGTTTCAACTCCTCCTTGAAGACAACACGACACTCTTCCTTTTTCAGCTTCCACCACTTTTTCTTCTGCTCTGCCTTTGCCTTTTTCACCTTTCTCACCATCAGAGTCATCCTGCACACCACCATCCTATGCTGTTTGGCAACACTCTCACCCACTACTACTTTGCAGTCACTGACTTCCTTCAAATTACATCGCCTACACAAGATGTAGTCTACCTGTGTGCTCTTACCTCCGCTTTCATAAGTCACCCTATGCTCCTGTTTCTTCTTGAAAAAAGTATTCACCACAGCCATTTCCATCCTTTTTGCAAAATCGATCAACATCTGTCCTTCTGTGTTCCTGTCCTGGATACCAAACCTGCCCATCACTTCCTCGTCCCCTCTGTTGCCTGCACCAACATGTCCATTGAAGTCTGCCCCAATGACCACTCTTTCACCTCTGGGGGTACGCTGCATCACTTCATCTAAGTCACTCCAGAATCTCTCCTTCTCTTCTAGCTTTCATCCTGCCTGTGGGTCATAAGCACTAACAACATTGACCATCATGCCTTCAATTTCTAACTTGAGACTCATCACTCTGTCTGACACTCTTTTCACTTCTAGAACATTCCTGACAAACTCCTCCTTCAAGATGACTCTTACTCCATTTCTCTTCCCATCCACACCGTGATAAAACAGCTTAAACCCTGCTCCTAAGCTTTTAGCTTTGCTACCTTTCCACCTGGTCTCCTGAACACACAGTATGTCCACCTTCCTCCTCTGCATCATGTCATTCAGCTCTCTAGCTTGATCGTTCATAGTTCCAACATTCAAAGTCCCTACTCTCAGTCCTAGACTCACGCATTTCCTCTTCTCTCTTTGCCAACGGACACGCCTCTCCTTCGACGTCTTCGACCAACAGTAGTCCAATTTCCACCAGCACCTTGTTGGTTAATAGCACTGATGGCGGTCGTTGTTAACCCGGGCCTCGACCGATCCGGTATGAATTTCGTTTTGTTTTGACCATTTGCATGAGAAATGTGGCAGAAGTTTTACACCGGATGCCCTTCCTGTCGCAACCCTCTGCATTTATCCGGGCTTGGCACCAGCGTGAGGGGGAGACACTGGTTTGTCCCCCCCCCCCCCGTCCCCCCCCACAGCTGCATTTTTTGGCCACTTTGTTGGACTGTAATTCTGAAATTGGTGGCTATATTCATTGTTACTGGACGTGTATAAGGATGTGTTTGTACTGGACTGTTATTATAAAAGAACTGTTATTTTTGGTGTTTCAATACTAATGGATCCCATGTAATTTATATTGACTCTACCAGGTGCTGGTATCACTAACACCAAACACAGGAGATTATTCAAAATACAGATGCACCCCAACTTACGTTCATCCGGTTTTTTTTGTTGTTTTTTTTTCGATTTTATGGGTTTTTTTTTTTTAAAAAGTCACATTTTGAGTTTAGACATGCCTACGTAGTACGCTGACATAATGACGCAGTGACATAATGACGCTGCGTCCATTGTTTACAAACAACAGACTGAACATGCCCCTCCTTCTTCCCAGTTCAGTTTTATATATATATACAAACAAGACCTCCAATCGCACAAGGAAGCAAGTTTATATTAAATCAGGACCTCTGATCTTTCAAAAAGGTACTGTAATTTTGCTTTAAATACAACATCCTGCCCATTTAAACATTTAAATAGAATTGTTCTGTCAGCTGCGTGTTGCGTATGGGTGGAGCCCACATTCGGCAAAACGCACCATAGAGACAGATTTTTTTTGTGTGTGTGTGTGTGTGTGTGTGTGTGTGTGTGTGCGAGAGAGAGAGAGAGAGAGAGAGAGAGAGAGAGACTGCCTACAGAGTCAGTCAGAGATGAAAGGAGGCTCATCTGGACCTCCGATCCCTCAAGGAATCAAGTTAAAGTTGAGTTTGGACCTCCGATCTGTCAAGCAGGGAATGCACTTTGAATTCCCCATCTTAAAATGCTCCGGCGTCCTGCATGTGGGCGGAGCCCACATTCAGCGGAGAGCACCATGTGTATTCTGTATGTGTATTCTGTATATGTGTGTGTGTGTGTGTGTGAGAGAGAGAGAAAGTGTTGTGTGTGTATGTGCATTAATAAAAATGTTTAGTAATGGTTTAATTAATAAATATGTTAATAAAATAGATTAATATGTTAATAAAATGTTTAAATGGTTTAATAAATAATTTTCTTTTACTTTTAACATGTTTCATGCATATTTCATACAAAATTGGTGTACTTTTATCATTTTTAAAGGGTTTATGGGGTAGTCTTGGGAGCCTTGGAACGAATCAGGCGTTTTACATGTAAAATGCGCCTCTACTTACGAAATTTCCGTGTTATGAAAAAGGCTCTGGAATTAATTAATTTCGTAAGTAGGGGGCCGACTGTATGTGTTTCACTCCACATTGGACACTTTTTATAAGGTGTAGGATCCTTACTTAAATTATATTGGTCATACATTATCAACTTTATTGCTTGGCTTTCCTAAATGTGCCTAGCCTTTCTTGGTACCCCGAATTTTTTTATTATTATTATTTTCCCTCTATTTCTTTATTGTGAATCTGTTGGCCTCATGGTTCCGTGAACTGCTTATATTTTCCTCATATCCCTATTTTCTTTTTGCTTATTTCTCTTGCTGCTTTTCATTTCTATTCTAGAGGTTTAGGATAAAGGGATGGATGTTACAGGATATTGCAACATATTATATTAGGTTGTTATAGTATACTATTCTACCCCAATACTGTTTTGTTTGTCTATGTTCCTTTTTTATTATTACTACAGTACTTTACCAACTTCTTTTCCATGTTATGCCTGAGCAGTTTAGTTATGTTTTGTGTTGGTTAAGGGGGGAAATGGGGGGGGGGACAATAGGTTTAAAAAAAAATTAAACATGGGGTAGTGGTGGCTTAATGGTAAAGGAAGCTGTGGATCGCTAATCATAAGATTGGGGGTTTGAGTACCACTCTCCACAAGGTTGTCACTGTCCCCCCAGTGCAGCTAACTGGGTTATCAAAGGCCGGCCATGTCTCTCACTGTCTATGGTGTGAGGTTCATGTAAAAGAACCATTGCTGACTTTCATAAAGAGTAGCTGCATAGCCGTCAGGGTGTTTCTGCCTCTTGTTAAAGGGTTGTGTCAGGAAGGGCATCTGACGTAAAAACCTATGCCAAATCAAACATGCAAATCAGATGATTCACTGTGGCGACCCTTGGAAAAGGGAAAAGATGAAAGGAAAAGAAGAAGATAAGTTTGAAACATGCTCGCTTCAGTGTACTTGCACAGCATCAAGGAATGGATATGCTGTTGAGTATCTGTTTGAATATACTTTTAGTGGATCTGGAACACACACACACACACACACACACACACACAGAACTTGAGGTAGCCTGTTTGCATATTTTCGAGTTGAGAAAACAAGAAAAACAACTGGGACACATGGAGTGTCAAAAATTCACAGAAGGAAATTAAACTCACATTTGATATATTTTCACCCAAAATTCATTATGAAAGTATGCCTTAAACATTCATTCTGGAATAACCAGCCATTTATGCGGCAGTAATGCAAAATCCTGCAGGTCAGTTTAGTTAATATTCACATTAAGCATCAGGATGGAGGGTGGAGGCTGTGTGATTTTAACCTTGGCAGGATTGTTGGTGTCAGATAGGCTGTTTTGAGTATTTCAGAAATGACTGCATACCAGACACTGGAATTTACAAAGAAATAATAATAATAATAATAATAATAATTACATATAACACTGAGAAACATGGTGCCATTATTCATGATCAGATAAGTGTTTTTTAATAAAGTGGTAAATTTTGGCGACTCATTTACTTCAATCTCTTTTGGTATGAGATTTGGGTCAGTGCTTGTCTCGTGTATTTATTATTTAATGTATCGATTTCAGTTGCGTTTACCCACTCCCCACGCTTGGTGTGTCTTTTCCGTGACGTAAGGGCTCGTGAGGTCGCCAGGGGAAACGGAGTGGTTTGTAAACGTTGTTGCTAAGAAATTGTTGAGGAAACTCTTTAGCAGTGTTCAATTATCTGGCTAGCAGAGGCAGGACCAAAGAAAAGTAATGCAAGAGCGATATTTCCAATGGCACATACTGTAATGTCAAAAGTTTCCGTGGTGTATAATTAAAAGACTCGAGTAAAAATGCCAATATCATCCGCGGTGCAGTGTGGACTGGGAAAAGGTGAGTGGCTAAAGGACATGCTAGTGTGGCTAAGTCCACTCACTCACTTATGACATTAGCTAGCTGTTTTGTTTTTTTTTTCTTTCTTTTTAAATTTCACACCAGCAATTTATTCAGTAGTTACACAGCACATTTAATTATGCTGTGGTTGCATTACTAGTTTTTTTTTTATTAAAGCAATATTTGTATTTTAGTGTCCTGCCAGTTAGGTTAGTAGTAACATACAGCCTGCAAATGCAAATTATTTCAAGGGAACAGTTCAGTCTGCCACCCTGGGCAGCTCGCCAGGCCATTGCAGGGCGAGCACACATTCACATTCACACTTAAGATTGATTTGGCAAAGCCGGTTAGCCTACTGTACATGTTTTTGGACTGTGGGAGGAAACTAGTGCACCCAGAGGACATTCTCACAAGTACAGGCAGAGCATGCAAATACCACACAAACATACCCAAGCTGGGAATCAAACCCAGGCCTTCTTGCTATGAGGTGGATGTACTAACCAGTACACCATGCAAAAACAATTCGACAACAATCCTTAGCCATAGATCTGATAATCTAACAATAAAATGAAGATATGTTTGAAGTATCTGTATCTTAGTTTACTTTAGCCAACAAACCCCCCACCCCCACCCCCAGTACAGCTAACTGGGCTATCAAAGGATGGCCATGTCTCTCACTGTCTATGGTGTGAGGCATGTAAAAGAACCATTGCTGACTTTCGACAAGAGTAGGCTGAAAAGCCGTCAGCATGTTTCCACCCTGCGATGGCCTGGCGAGCTGCCCGGGGTGTCCTCTGCCCTCGCCCGGAGTCGGCTGTTATGGGCGCCAGCCTCCCTGTGACCCTAATTAGGATTAACTGGTTAAATGAACTGAATTTACCCAATCTGTTCCAGGGCAGCATGGTGGCATATTGGTTAGCATGTCTGCTTCATAGCAGGAAGGTCCTGGGTTTAAGTCCTTGGCTCAGTAAGGGAGTTTCTGTGTTTAATTTGCTGTTCTTCCTGTGCTTGTGCGTGTTTCTTCAGTCCAAAGATTTGCATATTAGGCCAATTGTCTGTTCCAAATTGCCCCTACATGCAAGTGAATGGTTGTATGTCTGCTGTCCTGTGTTGCTGTGGCATGCTGCTCAGGGAGTCCTGAGATAGGCTCTGCCCTCCCCTCAACCTTTGTAGGATTAATCAGTTTGGTGACTGAATGAATGATCTGTTTCTTTTGGTTATTCTGCTGTGATAGACCTGAATGAGGGTTGACTATATTGAGCACAGCCTCAAAGGAGAGAAGAGACGACGCAAATTATGTATGAAGCGTACATAGATGGAGAAAATGTCAGCAATGGGTTTCGAACGGGCCACTAACATTGCATTTGCTGAGGATTTGCTACGCAAGGCTTGCAGGCAATGGCCTTATGCTTTCAAAACAAAGACAACAAAATAGACTCTAAATAGGCTGAGCTAACCCTGTTAATCTGCTGTAGCAATTCAATTCATAGAAAATTTAGTACACTTCAAATTAAAATTACAAGAATTAAATTAAAACCCACGCAAGCACAGGGCAAACAAGGAAAGAGAAAAACACTTTTGTTGACCACAGGAGTCAAACCCAAGATCGTCTTGCAATCAGGGAAAGGTGCTTAAAATTATGAACTCATGCATACACAATAGTTACCTCAATAGTTTGTTTAGATGCTTGAAGTTTTCTGTTACAGTCTACAACACAATGCATTAAACATCCCAATCTACTACACACAATACAGTACTGTATACCGTATGCTAAGAAATGTGTGCCACTCTAGGTGAATTCAAAAGTGTTGTTTATGTATACTCTCAATACTGGAAAATGTTAACGTAAACACATTTTAAGACTAATATACACTAAATATCTTTCTGTGTGTTAGTTAGCATATCTGCCTCACAGGAAGAAGGTTTTGGGTTGAAGTCTTCTGCTCAGCAAGACTATTTAAATGTGCTGTATGTATGTTCTCTCTGTGCTTGTGTGGATTTCCTCCGGGACTCCGGTTTCCTCCCACAGTTCAAAGTTATGCATGTCAGGCTTAGGTTGTTCAAAATTGCTGATAGGTGTGTATGTGAGTGAGTGGTTGTGTGCGTTGGCCCTATTATGGTCTGGCAAACTGTCCAGTGTACTGTACCTTGCCTTTGCCTGGTGTCAGCACAGATAGTTTTTCTAATAGGATTAAATGAATCAGTTAGTGAGAGTGCTTTTCAGTATTTAAAGGTCTTTCTAATTAGAGGGGTTCTCTACAGTCTCTCGCTCTATATTTTACACCTTAAACTATGTTTTATTTTCGAGCAGTTATCGCAGCAGAGATGAACAGTAAGTCAAACCCACCCACAAACCTGCATAAAGTGATGGTGTTACCCACATCGGAATGGAGGCGTATCCAGGATAGTGTGAATCATGTAAACAAACAGCATGAGCGTCTTATTCAAGTTGCAAGAGAGCGTGAGGACCTGCAGCGGCGTTCCAAAGAAGTTGTCAGAAACTGGTCTAACACCATTGCTGTAAGTCAACATTCTCAGATTTGGCATGATTTTGTGTGTGGAGCAAGTAGGAGTGGATTAATAACGGCAGTGTTACCAAAGGTTATTTCTAAATTCTTCACCAATTGGTCCCTTCCTTACAGTACTAATCTGGATGCATCATTTTATATGTACTGTATATATAAATATTCCTCATTGTCTTCATCATCATCATCATCATCGTCTAATACTTGTTGCAGAGTCAGAGCCGGGGGTAGGAGCTCAAGCAGTAAGGTCCAAATGTCCCTCTCATCACCCACATCCTCCAGCTCTCCTGGGGGGACATCGAGGCGTTCCCAGACCAGCCAAGAGACATAGTCCCTCCAGTGTGTTGTGGGTCGACCCCAGGTCTCTTTCCAGTTGGACATGCCTGAAACACCACACCAAGTAGGTGTTTAAGAGGCATGCTAAACAGATGCCCGAGCCACCTCAACTGGCTACTCTCAACGCGGAGGAGTAGCGGTTCTATTTCTGGCTCCTCCCAGATGGCTGAGCTTCACACCCAATTTCTAAAGCAGAGTCCTGCCATCTTGTGAAGGAAGCTCATTTCAGCCACTTGTATCCGCAGTCTTGTTCTTTCAGTCACTACCCAAAGCTTGTGACCATAGTTGAGGGAACATAGATCAACTGGTAAATTGAGAGCTTTGTCTTGTGGCTCAACTTCATTATCATGATGGACTGGTACAAGCTTCACTTTAAATCATAGGCTGCACCTGTCTGCCTGTCAAACCCCCACTCTATCGTTTCCTAACACATGAACAAGACTCTGAGATACTTGAACTCCTCCACTTGTGGCAGGGCCTCATTCAAAACCCACCCAGAGGGTGCATTCCACCCTTTTCAGGCTGAGAATCATGGCTTCGAACTTGGCGGTGCTGATTGTCATTCCAGCCGCTTTGCACTCCGATGCTATTTGTTCCAATGAGAACTGGATGTCCCAGCTTAATGAAGCTAAAATGAGTCATCTGCAAAAAGCAGAGCTGAGATCCTATGGCCACCAGACCAGAACCCCTCAATGCCTTGGCTGAGCCAGAGAAATTTTGAACAGAATTAGTGAGAAAGGCCTTGGTGGACTCCAATCTTCACTGGAAATGTATTCAATCTGTTGTTACCAATGCAGACCGAGCTCTGGCTCCAGTGGTACGGAGACGTAATAGCCCGTAGTAAAGGGTAAGGCACACTATACTCCAGGAGCTATTTCAAGGGACACAATCAAAGGTCTTCTCTAGATCCACAAAACACATGTGGACAGATTGGACAAACTTCCATGCCACCTGCAGGATTTGGTAGAGCATATAGAGCTGGTCAAGAGTGCTTGGGCCAGGACGAAAATTACATTGTTTTTCCTGAATCCAAGGTTCAACTATCGGTTGGATCCTTTTCTTCATTATTCCTGTCTAGCCTTTCCCGGGTAGGCTGCGGAGTATGATTCCATGGTAGTCAGAACACACCTTCCATTTTAAAAAAGTGAACTACTACTCCAGTTTGCGGGCTGCAGCATGTTTGGCCTGCTGATACCTGTCTGCTGCTTCATGAGTCCCGCAGGCCAAAAGGACCTGATAGGCCTCCTTTTCCACATGGACTGCCCCCCCACCCCCCCACCCACACACACACACACACACACCACAGAGGTCCACCATCGGATTTATGTGTTACCGCCACAACTGGTGCCAATAATCTTCCAGCTTTGGGCTGCCACCTGAATACTAGATGCACAAAACACTCGGATTCCATGTCCCCTGTCTCCTTCAGGATATGGTTGTAACTCTGCCAGAGGGGGGAGTTTCGAGGCCCTTCTGACAGGAGACTTCAGAAAATGTTCCTAGGAGACTATAGCTACACAATTGAGCCTGTCAGTTACCCAACCATTGGAGCCAGCTCATCACCAGACATTCTCTAACACACCCCCTAAAGACTCCAAAAAGGGTGGCTACTCTGATCTGTCATGAGATTCATAGGCACAAACAACAGTCAATATAATAAGGCTGAGGGAAACTACCCTTTTGTCAACTGAGGAGAAACCCAACATGTGGGCACTGAGAGCGGAAGCAACAAGCCTCCCCCCATTAGCGACTCCAGAAAGAAATAAGTTCCAACCCTTTTTGAGAAGGGTGGTTCCAGAGCCCAAGCTTTGTGTCAAGGTGTATATGAGTGCTGAAAACTGAAAAAAATGCTTTCTGTTGTTCATGTCTTTACAGGGACAACGGCAAAAGAAATTGGAAGCAAAAAAAATTCGAGAGGAAATTGAAGAGGAGGAGAGGAAACAGATTGATATCGAGGAAGCAAAATTCCAAGAGCAGAAAAGAAAAGAAGCAATTGAGAGGGCACAAACCCTGCAATACTACCAGCTGGACAGAGTGAAAAGATTTCATGTTAGTGTTGTAATCTTTTTTTGAAGAAGGAGAAGCGGGAGGCGTGTCCGTAGGCAGAGAGAGAAGAGGAAAGGCATGAGTCTAGGACTGAGAGTAGGGACTTTGAATGTTGGAACTATGACAGGAAAAGCTAGAGAACTGACTGACATGATGAAAAGGAGGAAGGTGGACATGCTGTGTGTTCAGAAGACCAGGTGGAAAGGTAGCAAGGCTAGAAGCTTAGGAGCAGGGTTAGAAATTGAAGGCGTGATGTTCAATGTTGTTAGTGCTTATGCCCCACAGGCAGGATGTGAGCTAGAAGAGGAGAGATTCTGAAGTGAGTTAGATGAAGTAATGCAGAGTACCCCCAGAGGTGAAAGAGTGGTCATTGGTGCAGGCAACAGAGGGGACGAGGAAGTGATGGGCAGGTTTGGTATCTAGGACAGGAACACAGAAGGACTGATGTTTATAGATTTTGCAAAATGGATGGAAATGGCTGTGGTCAATACTTTCTTCCAGACGAGACAGGAGCATATGGTGACTTATAAAAGCGGAGGTAGGAGCACACAGGTAGACTACATCTTGTGTAGACATTGTAATTTGAAGGAAGTCAGTGATTGCAAAGTAGTAGTGGGTGAGAGTGTTGCCAAACAGCATAGGATGTGGTGTGCAGGATGATGCTGATGGTGAGGAAGGTGAAGAAGGCAAAGGCAGAACAGAAGAAAAAGTGGTGGAAGCTGAAAAAGGAAGAGTGTTGTGTTGTCTTCAAGGAGGAGTTGAAACAGACTTTGGGTGGTCAGGATGTGCTTCCAGATGACTGGACAACGACAGCTAATGTGATCAGGGAGACAGGTAGGAGAATACTTGGTGTGTCATCTGGAAGGAGAGTAGATAAGGAGACTTGGTGATGGAATGAGGAAGTGCAGGAGTGTTTACAAAGGAAGAGGTTAGCTATGAAGAAGTGGGACATTTGAGAGGACCGAAGAGAGTAAACAGGAGTATGGAAGTGTCTAGGAGAGGTAGAAGTAGATTTTCTTACAAGAACATTCAACAAGGTCTTGGAGAGTGAGAGGATACCTTAGGAATGGAGGAGAAGTGTGCTTGTGCCCATTTTTAAGAACAAGGGAGATGTGCAGAGTTGTGGCAACTACAGAGGGATAAAGTTGATGAGCTATACAATGAAGTTATGAGAAAGAATAGTGGAAGCTAGACTAAGGGCGGAGGTCAGCATGTGTGAACAACAGTTTGGTTTCATGCCAAGAAAGAGCACTACAGATGCAGTGTTTGCTTTGAGGATGTTAATAGAGAAGTACAGAGAAGGTCATAGGGAGCTGCATTGTGCCTTTGTGTATCTGGAGAAAGCATATGACAGGGTGCCGAGAGAGAGGAACTGTGGTATTGCATGAGGAAGTCTGCAGTGGCAGAGAAGTATGTTAGAGTGGTGCAGGACATGCATGAAAGATACAAGACCGTTGTGAGGTGTGCTCTCGGTGTGACAGAAGAGTTCAAGCTGGAGGTGGGACTGCATCAAGGGTCAGCTCTGAGCCCCTTCTTGTTTGCTATGGTGATGGACAAGCTGACAGACGAGGTTAGACAAGATTCCCCATGGACTATGATGTTTGCAGATGACATTGTGATCTGTAGTGAGAGCAGAGAACAAGTGCAGGAAAATCTAGAGAGGTGGAGGTATGCCGTGGAAAGGAGAGGAATGAAGGTTAGCCTCAGTAAGACAGAATACATGTTTGTCAATGACAAGGACCCAAGAGGAACGGTGAGGTTACAGGAGGCAGAACTGGAGGTAGCAGAGATGAAAATGTTGAGGTTCTCTTGGGAGTAACAAGGATGGATAGGATCAGGAATGAGCACATCAGAGGGACAGCACATGCAAGAGGTTTTGGAGACAAAGTCAGAGAGGCTAGATTGAGATGGTTTGGACATGTACAGAGAAGGGATGGTGAGTATATTGGTAGTAGGATGCTGAGGTTGGAACTACCAGGCAGACGGCCTAGAGGAAGACCAAAGAGAAGATTTATAGTTGTGATGAAGGAGTACATGAAGGTAGTTGGTGTAAGAGAAGAAGATGCAGAGGATAGGGTGAGATGGAGGCAGATGATTCGCTGTGGCGACCCCTGAAGGGAACGGCTGAAAGGAAAAGAAGAAGAAGAGGCTTTCTTTTCTTGTTTTTCATCACATACCCATAATGCAGCTTCACTCATTCATCTTGCCAACAAATTAATCCTACTAGGGTCACAGGGAGGCTGAAGCCTATCTCAAATCAACTCTAGACAAGGGCAAGGTATAACCTGAACAGCTTGCCAATGCTTAGCCAGGCCAAAACATGCACAACCATTCTCATTCAGAATCTGTACATGAAGCTAATTTGGAATTAGCCTTGTGTGCATGTCTTTGGAAACCGGAGTACTCGGAAGAAACCCTCGCAAGCACAGGAACAACATGCAAATTCCACACAAACACCCTCACCGAACAAATTTTTTGTTTTTCATGTTTGGCCAAGATACTGAACACTATGCCACCATGCTGCGTAAGCAGCAAGATGTTTTTTGCAAATTTCTTTCCACATAAATTTTGTTTTCATAATGTTGATGATGGTGTCTGAAATATAGAATGAGATTAGACTTCACTGCAGTAAACTTCTTCTTCAGAGTGCCTTATTAATGACTGAGGTCCTGAAGGAGCGAGAGGCTCAGATTGAGCTGAAGAAAAGAAAAGATAAGGCCTCTAAAGATGTGGGTAAAGAGATCCAGGCCATGATGATGCAGAAGGAGGCACTGGCCTTACAGCAGGAGTGGCTGAAAGCTGTGGAAGAGAAGCAAAAGTGTCTGGCAGTTGCGGAAACTTTGAAACAACAGTAAAGCATTTATTTTATTTGGATAAACCAACATGTGCATGGTTTTGCTGCTATTTGTTACTGTAAAAATAAAGTGAGTGAATGACCACAACACTATACAGTACTACCTTCTACGCAGAATGAGTGAACATTTGGTGATAAACAGTTAAAATTAATAAAACATTACTGGTAAATCTTTTTGCTTAAACGGAAGATCTAGTATGTTGTCACAGTATCCTTCTTTATTAGGATTAAGGAGCATCAGCAGGCAAGAGAGATGGAGAAAATGGAACAGAAGAAAGAGGCGGAGGAATTTGAGCGATTCAAAGAGATGTATATTAAAGAACAAAACAAATGTGAGCAGAAGAAGCAAGAGGAGAAGAGAAACATCATGAAGGCTTATCAAGTAGGCAGTTCTGAGCAGCAGCAAGATTGACAGCTACTTCTCAGTTATTTTAATGTCAAATAATATGATCGTTACTTTTAGAAAATTAAAACAATTCAACATTTTTGTGCCGTCCACATCTCCACCATGCCATGAGTTAGAATGCTATTATTCATTAGGTCCCATCACTGAAAACCCTATTTTGGCTGAAGTATCAATCACTTTCATTTGTTTGTTGTCTGAACAAAATTCTGACCAGCCCCACACAAAGATTTTCACCAAACTCGACGGGAACACAATCTTATCTGATCCCATGGACATTTCCCATGTTAAAATTGAATTTGCATATTATATAGCTGAGAAACCAGGCTACTTGGACCCATAGATGCAATGAAGGACAGCTAGTTAAACATATACATGGTTTTAAATGCCATAATCCCCTTTGGCCTTGTGTGACCTCAAAAGGTCAAAACCAAAACACAGCATTTTGAGCACTTATAACTTGAAAATGAGTACCTGCTGTAATATGAAACTAATAAGGGACCACCTATGAACTTTTAACAGAGACAATTACCGTTTGACCTTAAGTGACTTCTAAAGGTCAAAAATCAAGGTCATAGGATTTAAGTACTCATCACTTAGGAACGAATGTCAATAGACATACTGTTAGTTTGGGACACTAATATAGAGGACACCATGCTGTCAGGATGTGCATATGTAAGACCCGGATATGGATAAGTAAAATCACAATCTATATAGGCCCAGTTTACAATATTATCCAATCTATATAGCAGAGGTCTCTTGCTCTCTAATTTTGTTGTACTGTATAATTGCATATTGGTAACAATACAAACAAAACATTTGATTCAATTATGTCACTTTTTTGGAAATATGGCGTCTTCAAGCATAATGATGTAACATATTTTTGTCAACATACCCATCTCTAGATTGTGCTAATGACTGTGATACGTGACTAATCTTCTACTTTTTTTTAATTTACCTTAATCAGGATGAGTTTACTCACAGGACAATCCTCCAAGCAGCCGAGGCTGAGAAACAGGATCTGGAAGAAGAGAGAGAGAAACTTTTTGTAAAGGCAAGAAGCAAAATGCTGAAGCTCAGGAAAGAAAAAGAGGCAGAAAAATTCAGGTATTTCAAATCTGTAGCGTTTTGGGAAATTTGCCCATGATTGGCTGGTAATCACTTTAAATGACAGCAAGGTGAACATTTGCCATTCATCCCTTAAAAGCTTGAGCCAATCAGCTCCCATGGACTCCCGTCTGGGGATGGCTGTGTTTATCAATCTCAAACTCGTAACCTCCAGGATAATCGCTGCGCACCTTCTCAGTATGTCACTCAGGAGCCCATTGCTGTTGGTTTTGACCCCTAGAAATGCAGTAGCCACTCTGTCTGTCTGTCTTCCTTTTGGCTTTTTCCCTTTTACTCGGGAGTCGCTACAGCGAATCATCTGATTCGCACGTTTGATTTGGCAGAGGTTTTTTATGTCGGATGCCCTTCCTGTCACAACCCTTTATAGTAAGAGACAGAAACACGCTGTATGCAATAGCCACTCTATATTATTTTAAAGTCTCTAGAACATACACTCTATAAACCTGAGCATCACAATTCTGAGCCAAAACCATGGCATCACTATGGAGCTGGTTCTACCGTTACTATTATAAACAGCGTAAACTCTTTTGTGAAAGCTTTCCACTAGACTGACTTTGGAATGTGGCTCTATGGAATTGTTTATTTAGTGGGGGGGCACAAGTCAGTGTTCATCCTCATGCTGGTCCCAAGCCTGGATAAATGCAGAGGGTTGTATCAGGAAGGGCATCCGACATAAAACATTAGCCAAATTTGTTATGTGGATCATCAATACAAATGTCATACAGATGATTCGCTATGGCGACCCCTGAGGGGAGTAGTCGAAAGGAAAAGAAGAGAAGAAGGTGGTAAGTGGAATTACCAGTCCACCACTGTGAAGTGATGCTCCTTTTGTGTACTTATTTATGTATGTGACTCATGATATTTTGGCTCTAATGTCTCACTCCGGACAGGAAGTTCCAATAAAAGGACCTGCTTTGTTTCAGGTTGCATGTTGTGTAAAATATGGGCAAGCTTTAAAATCTTTGTTATTCTGCTGCTTTCTGGTTGATCAGCAAATGAGGGTACGCTTGCTAGTGAAAATCCAGAGTAACATCAGGTGTTATGTTAAGGTAAGATAACAGTGGCACAATGTGTTTTTTATTTCGGCTTCCTACCTTAAGAGTGACCTCAGAGAAAAAATGGCTTCTGTGTGAATATACTCAATAGACCCTTCATTGTTTTGTGCATATTTTCATGCTTCAATGTGTTTGGGTCCCTCTATTCCAGTGAAGGGAAATTATCATTCTACAGTATAGAATGAGTATGCACCTAAGTTTTCAGAAAGGCCCACATATGGGTGTGGTCAGGCGTCCATATCATTTTGGCCATGCTATGAACTGTTCCATATTTGTGTGTGGGTAATTTATTGTCACAGAGAGATTCAAAGACACAGGGAGGCTCTTGTTGGGAAATTGGCAGCATATCACCAAGAGCAAATCACCAACGAAGAAGAGCTGATCTCCAAGGCCGCTGCGGAAGCTGAGGCCAAGCAGGCTAAACAACAGCATGAGAGGGATGAGAGCAAGAAAGCCATGATGAAAAGTATTGCTGAACACAGAGAAGCAGTGGTAAAGTTAAACAGTATTTTATTTTTGATATTTAAATGGATTTTTGGAATGATTGTTGTTGTTGAAGTACATTTCTTTGGTCTCAAATTACCCAATATTAGCAAAAAGAGCTGGAGAATAGGAAGCAAGAACAAAAACAGGAAGATATTAAGATGCTTAATGCAAGAAAAGCATCAGATATTGCTTTCATACAGAAACAGATAAATAAAGAACAGAAAATGAAAGCGGCAGCCAGAATGCTGCAGGACAGTCATATCCATCACATGGTAAGTTAGCTACATTCTACTTGAGTTGAACATGTTTTGTTGAACATTACTACATTTCTGGTCACCTTTGTTTGCATGTAGGCTGAAAAACATGCACAGCAGCAGCGCATGAAAAAGAAGGAGCAGGAATTGGAAGCAAGGAATGCAGGGCTTATTGCACAAGACGAGGAACATTTTCGGAATTACGCCGGGCATGTGATTGAGAAAGCCTACATGGCTCAGAAAAACACATCACTTTTGTACAAGGCCACAAAACAGGGCATGGGTGAAGGACTCAGACCTGTGTTTAGAGGCGTTATACCAAGTTACATAAATTCAGATCAGTCAGGGGTTCTGCTGCCCAGTTATACCTGCAATCATGCTCAGGGTATCAAGGAGATGAATGAAACTTCTGACATTCAGATGTCTAAAAAACGCCTGGGATTTACTTGGTAATCGTGAGCAGTGTTGCTAATGACTTCCGAGAAATAAACAAAACCTTTTTCTTCATTTAAAATGAATTCTCATTTGAGCATTCAATTAATGTGAGTGTGATTTCAGTAGTAATTTCTTTCCCACTATTAGACTTTGAATCTATTTATATGCTTAGTCTAAAATGTTAATTTCTGCATCAGGGTTTCAGAGTGGTTTGCACTATGTCTACCTCACAGAAAGAAGGTAATGGACTTGCCGAAAGCATTTCTATATCAAGTTTGCATGCTCCCTCTGTGCTTGTGTAGATTTCCTCCCACGGTCCAAAGACTTTGGTTAGTGCAAACTGCCTGTAGTTAGGTGTGTGTGTGTGTGTGTGTGTGTGTGTGTGTGCTGTTTCTGCTATGGACTGGCGAGCAGTTTACCTGCCTTTGTCCAGAGTCAGTTTAGATAGGTCACAGCCTCCCAGTGACCCAATTAGCATAAAGTGGTTTGCCAAATGAATGGATAAATGTGCTCTATTGAGTTGAATTGCAGTTACTATATAATGAAATATTGACAAGTGTTCCTATTAGTCCCTTGTGAGTTATCTTTATTGAAAAGCAGCAGGGTTTAACTGTTCAAATAGAACTGAAAAAGCAGGTAAAAGATTCAGGAACTTCCTTAAAGTACCTTGAAATTTCTAAAACTGTACAGTATTAAAGCACTTAGACATTTAAGCAACAGAAAACATCATTACAGTTAAAAGCACAAACTATCACAAAGAGATTGAACAAACTGATCTGCAAGGATAGTAACGTGGGGATGGAACTGGACTTGTCTGACGGCGGCGGTACTGGAGAGGTGAATGTTGCCCAAAATAAAGACAATATTGAACATCTTCCACTTGCTACACAACCTGTCAATCAGACAAAGGAGCACATTCAGTGAAAAACTGTTAACATTAGATGCTCTACTGAACGACAGAGGAAATCATTCCTACCTGTGGCCATTAAACTGTAAAACTCCTTCATATAGAAACAACATCCACTGTTATACATTTACATTCTACTGTTTATCATACTGATAATACTATACACTGACAGGATTCATTCTCTATCTGTTTAAATAGATATTAATTCAACTCGGTTTTATTTGTATAACGCTTTTTACAATTGACCTTGTCTCAAAGAAGCTTTACACAGTAAAACTAGGAGTTTACAAAGTATACAACGTTTTAACATTTTCTACAATCCCTAAACGTACATAATGAATAAGCATGCAGTGACAGTGGTAAAGAAAAACTCCCTCAGTTGACGCGAGGCTGAAACCTTAAGAGGAACCAGACCCAAAAGGGAAACCCATCCACATTTGAGTGATACCATAACGATGCAGACCATATACGAGAAACTTCACTACAGTACAAAATGTAGTCTGGATGGTTATACAACAACTCTTAAGTCCTAAATAATTGTGTGACGAGTTTATATCACCAACAGTCCTCTTCACAGTCTAAGTCCATGCACATCTAAGTCCATACAGATCTTCATCAGCAGGAGAGGGTCTTCCAACATAAGAACTCCAGCCAGCATCATCACACCAGGACAGACCACAGGACTCAGAAAGCAGAAGGATGAAGTTCACCAGCATCACAGAAGCCGCATGTTTCTTCTTTTCGGCTGTTCCCTTTTTTCCTCAGGGGCCGCTACAATGAATCATCTGCCTCCATCATCATGGAACTCATATGAATGATTCGCACGTTTGATTTGGCATAGGTTTTTATGTCAGATGCTCTTTCTGACACAACCCTTTAGCAAAGGGCAGAAATGACAGCTATGCAGCCTACTCTAGGAAAGTCAGCAATGGTTCTTTTATATGCCTTTTATTATAGACAGTGAGAGATATGGCCAGCCTTTAATAACCCAGTTAGCTGCACTGGGGGGACAGTGAACCTTGCGGAGAGTGGGACCTCAACCTCCAACCTCAGGATTAGCGATCCAACACCTTTTACCACCAGGCCACCACTGCCCCACAGAAGCAGCATGTTTACCTCAGCAAAAGCACATACACACACACACACACACACACACACACACACACACACACACACACAAACAGACAGAAGGGGGTGGTGGGTATAGGTATTGTAGGGTATAGTGCTAATAGTGTAATGCACATAGAAGAATACTGTATATTACTGCTGAGTGCAAGCAGGACTGGCTCTGGCAGCATAACTAAAAGAGATAACCAGAATGAAGTTCATATTACAGTAGTAACTTCTAATTTCAGACTCACAGACACACACACACACACACACACACACACACACACATACATACTAGTATATATATATATATATATATGTATATATATATATATATATATATATATATATATATATGCGTGTGTATATATATATATATATATATATATATATATATATATATATATATATATATATTATTTTATTTATTTTTTTTGTTCTTCCCTTAAGTTTTCTTTATCGAGACTTTATCTCACTCTACTTGTATGGAACAGCCAGTGTGCACACAATTTCTTCCAGGATCAGTAAAGTATTCTGATTCTAATTTTTATTTTCAAGATGTCTCAATTATTAAATAATACATTGATCCAGAGCTTGGATTACTGTTCATATGGAGTGTCACATGCTCTTTCCGTTTATGTGGCTTTCCGATTTCTTTTCATACCTAGGGTGGGCAATTGGCTCTAAATTATACATAAGTGTGAGTGTGAATGTGTGTTCATGATGCTTTTTGGTTAGCAGAACAGGGTGTACTGCGATAACACTGTTTGTGTTCCCAGGGTGGTGTGTTCTTCTGATACTCTGAACTTGATCGGGATGGTTTTTATTGTTGTTTTTAATGAAAAAAAAACCAAGCAAACAAACAAAAAAAAAAAATAAAGAAAGAAAAATGAATGCAGTAAAAACTTGTAGTTCATAACACAAAAACATTAATTTACTCAGATATTTTCCTGATAGTAATGTAATACTTTTATAGTTAAAAATCCATTTTATAATTTAGTCTGGAGTCATTTTATATATTTTGTCCTTTCACCTCTGAAATCAACAAAAGAACTGTTTGGACTTTTATTTTGAATTCCTAGAACTGTTGCTTTTCCTTCTCTTGAATCCGGAAGCAGTTGGTTAAAGTCAACACGCTGAATTAGCAGCATGAAGTAAAATGAAAATGGTTTATTTAGATACACCTCAAGATAGATTTGTTGTTATAATAGCCTTCGTTTTTACTTATGGCATACTGTGATTAGTGTAAAATAAATTAATGCCTTAAAATTATAATATTCACGTAAATACGTGCTAGTTAAAAAGTCCCCACGTGAATAACGAGCTTTCAGATGCAGGACAGGTCAAAAGTGACCGATAGCTCTCTGAAGCCGTGTCTTTCCGAATCCAATTTAAGTGATTTTCTTTTTAACGTGACCGCTACAAAATAATACCTAAATATGTTATACTTTATAGTCACTTCCTGGTTATCATGTAACCAGTTTGAGTAAAAGTTTCCCTGTTACCTTGACGTTCCCCACATTTCTAGCTTCTGGTGTAGTACACTTATCTTAACACACAGTGTCCAGGTTCGTGGTAAATATTGTGCGTATCTTTATACCAACATGAACAGGAAGCCTTCTAGCAGTAATTACTTTGTCTAAAGCCAGAATGCACACCATCAGCAGAACCACAGTCCAGACCCTGTGAACTGCTTGTGCACTTTGTCTCATCACATATAGAAGCCCCAATTTTAAAGCGCCCAACATGACCAAGCTGTTTTCCTGACTCTCATTGTCAAAGGTCATGTTAAGGCTCTGTGCACTGCGCTGTCGCCCTCACAGACTGTTCCATCAAGGCACTGTGTGCCAGGATCACATCCTGACGCAACTCCAGGCCTGCATGGCAGAGGACCAGCTTTTTGATGTAGTGAGCAAGAACAAGTCAAAGCTTTGTGCCAATCATGTAGGCCTTGCTTTGGGTTTGCTGTGGCAGTTTCAGCGGGAGAGACCTGAAATGCTGCGGACTACAGAAATGATCCGGGCTCATCCACAGTTCCTCACACTTCGAGTTCTGGCTGAGAACAAAATCAGCCTCATGGCTGATACAACGTTGGTGGACATACTTTATAGTGCACTCAGGTACACAATGACATCTCTAACACAGAATTGCCTCTTAACACATTACTGACTATATATATACACACACACACACACACACACACACATGAATTTCTTACCTCATTTCTACTAACAAAATAGGGGCAGTGGTGGTCTAGTGGTATAGGGTGATGGATCGCTGATCCTAAGGTTGGGGGTTCGAGTCCCACTCTCCACAGGGTTGTCACTGTTCCCCCAGTGTAACTCACTGGGTTATCAAAGGCCGGCCATGTCTCTCACTGTCTATGGTGAGAGGTTCATGTAAAAGAACCATTGCTGACTTGTAAAGAGTCGCTGCAAAGCCATCAGCATGTTTCTGTCCCTTGCTACAGGGTTGTGTCAGGAAGGGCATCTGACGTAAAAACCTATGCCAAATCAAATGTGCGAATCATTCGCTGAGGCGACCCCTGATAAAGGGAAAAAGCCGAAAGAAAATCTCATCATTTCTACTAACAAAATGGCTTTTGGATATAGAGTACAGTGATCTCTCGCTAGTTCGCACTTCAATTCATGTGCCTTCAGTTCAGTGTTTTTTTTTTTTGTTTTTTGTTTTTTTAAATTCATTGAATTAAAAAAAAAAGGAAATTAAGGAAGAAAGGAAAATGGCACAAAAACAAGGTTAATTATGCAAAAAAAAACAACCCAAAACCTCCCATCAAAACTAGTTACATTTTTGTGACATACACATCTGAGTGTATGTGTGCGCGTCTGTATGTGTGTGTATTTATATTTTATTTACATCTTATACATTATTTTTAATGTTTAATTGTTGTTATAAGTATTTATAGCATTGAATATGTATTTATTGATATTATATACACACATATACATATACGTATACATCAGGCAAGGGAGGTTGGGGGGGGGGGTGATCCTACTTCGCGGAATTCGGTGGTCGCGGGGGATCTCGTTCCCAATTAACCGCGGAAAGTGAGGGATCCCTGTATTATGAAATTAACCATAAATGAAATAAAATCTGTAATACATCTGAAGTTGAGTTCTACTCTTGAGTGTCAAACAAAATATAAATAAATATAAATGTTAACTAATAACTTGCATCCCCAGTGTATTTTTAACAGGTTTTACAGTGTAAAATAAAAAAAAAAGCGAAGTAAAAACCCTGTCTCTTTATAATGCTCCCAAATCTACAGATATTCCCCAAACCTCACTTTCCCCAAATTTATTTGCTGGAAAGTTTACCATGCAGAGTTTTCTTTTTGTACCTTTTTACTTCATGATTGATCTTCTGATGTTATTTTGTGCCGTTTCCCTGTAAATAATTTGAAAAACGAGTAATCTATTTTTTTCTTGCTCACTACAATCCATGCATGATGCATTAATTGCGTTTGCAGCTTTGTAATGATGTATTTTTTAAAAATCATGTGATTGAGCTATCTGCTCATTCATTTTTCTATGTTGCTCTTTTTTAAGATTTCAGATTGAACCGCATGACTCTCTCATCCAACAACTGGTGGCTGAAGCCTGGAACAGATTAGAAAGGTGAGGCAGATGCTAAGAGTGCAGAAATATCAGAGCATGGTACTTTAAAAGCGTTTTTCTATATGCTAATGAAATATGTCATGTGTACTTTGGGATGGAATACTGTACAGCTAATTATATTTTTGCCAGCACAGCAGTAGTGCTACAGAGCAGTGTGAATTTACTGGTAATCGTCTTATCACAAAAGCAAATTATTTACCCCAAAAATTAGCACCCAATCAGCTATATAAATGGCACAGTGTTTTATTTACATCAATTATAATAAACCACAGAGGTAAGGTAAGGTAAGTCTGTTGGGTTTTTACACCCGAGCCTAGTGGCTTATCCTCGTGGCTCATCAGGCCGGTACTTATCCCTGGTTTCCATAGCGTGAAGCAACCAGGAGTTCAACTCCCCCTGGATGGGACGCTAGTCCATCGCAGGTTACCTTCCCAGTATATTTTACTGGTACCCATTTATACTGCTGGGTGAACAGAGGCACACTTGTGGTTGAGACCTTGCCCAGGGGTCTTAGCACAGTGCGGGTCTCAGTGGGATTCGAACTCACAACCTCCCGATCATGAGCACAGCACCCTAACCACTACGCCACCGGCCCCACAATATCCACAGAGCCTGAGGTGAATTATTGTTTCAGTTACATGCGTCATGTGAACATAAACCAAAAAAAAAAAAAAAAAAAATTAAAACAAGATTTTTATAATTGGTTCATTCTTTAAATAATGACAAACTCATGAGCTCCACATACATGTGCAAGAAGGTATATAGTGTCTCTGTAAGTGTTTTGGTATACACAGCATAAAGCAAACTATAATTAGATTTAAAAAAAAATTATTGTTAATAATTTATTTTTCTTAACTTATTTTTAACCATGACAGAGGCAGGCCAGGTGTATGACGTTGTCTGTGAGCAGAGCTAAGTGCTGTGTAGTTAATGGCATCGGTTTAGCCTACTTATTCAGAGTTTAACGAATGTTACATGGAAAGAAAGTACAGACGCTCCCCGACTTACGTTTTTAATTGGTACCGGACGGCTGAATGTAAGTTGAAAATGAACATAAGTTGATACAATGACGTATGACATGTGACGTATAACGCTCATACTGTACTATACATCCATAAATACCATTACCGTATCTCATAAAACATCCCTAAATCAATTATTATAAACATTACATTGTAAAATAATATCAACATTAATTTCAAATAAATTAAATTCAAGCAAAATAATTTCAAATTGATACATTTTAATTAAATTCACTCATCAAATATCAAATACAGTATCAAATATAACCCTTAACATTCTCTATGATGCGATCTTTCTGCGTGTAAATGGTTTCGATGGTTGACAGATGGTCACATGACATGAAGCTGAGCTGATTCACATTACATGAAGCTGAGTCGACTCACTTTACATGAAGCTTAAAACAGCCAATCAACGCTTACATTATGTGAGGCACTCAATATCGAAAATAGTTTACTTGCTGTGCTTGAAACAATGCATACTGACTTCCGGTCTTTCAAGTGAGCAAAGCGCCATTGAAATCGTTAAGTACTCAACATGCACTGATGTGAATCACCAGCAGAGCAGAGAGTTCTTTCTTTTCTGGATTCGGGTAATCATTCATTTTACAACTCTCTTTGCTTAACTGAGTATGCATGGTAGATTGCGCCGATCCGAGCTGATAGTTAATTCATCTCTGTGTATGAGACTTGCACCCATGCTAGTAGGCTTACGCTTCTGACCAACCATATTTGCTTAGGGTTACAAAAGTCCGCAAAACAGTGTAAACACAAAGATCACAGAGTCGACGTCTTAACACAAAGGTAACACGCTATATAACTTATATTTATATATATATATGTATATGTATATATGTATATATATATATATATATATATATATATATGTATATATATATATATATATATATATATATATATATATGTGTGTGTGTGTGTGTGTGTATATATATATATATATATATATATATATATACATAACTGAATTGGGAAGGAGGGGCATGTTCAGTCTGTCGTTTGTAAACAATGGACGCAGCGTCATTACGTCAGCGTACTACGTAGGTATGTCTAAACTCAAAATTTGACTTTTTTTTTAAGTAATAATAACGTAATATCGAAAAAACGTACAATGGATGAATGTAAGTCAGGGAGCGTCTGTAAACTGCTACATGAAGGTGTTTTAGTATATACTACACAGCAAGGAAAACAAATTAAAACAATGCTTATATGGTTTATTTTTGCATTTCAATATGTGACAATGATGGCGGTGCCTGCTCCAAGAGGCCATGATAGACTGCGAGTGTCCTTCATTTGGATTCATGCATTATCTACTGGAATAATGTTATTTATCCCCCAGATAACAAACCCATCAGATTATGCCATCCATTGTAGTTTTTACTCAATTCCAGTATCCGTATTATATCCTTCAACTGTAGGTGATTTGTGCAAATTTTAATATATAACCTCAAGCTTTATGTATTTTACAGTTTACCCATGACAACGCTGTCAAAGTTATCTGTTTGTTTGAATGACCTTGGGCTGCACCACAGTCCACTGATGGGCCATATTACTGAGCTTGTGAATCAGAGACTAGATACAATTGAAGATGTCAGGTATTGATTCATTCTCTCTGTCAAACCAAAAAGTAAATTTTCCATAAGTCTTAATACAAAAAGATCTAAATCTTTCTTTATCTATCTCAGAGTGTTCACTACGCTCATGACCAGTATATCATCTCTGTTGTCTGCCCGCTTGCGAGATTCACTGATTAAAAAAGCTGATATCCTGTTGGACAGCATGGACATATCACACTACAACAATACCAGGAGGATTGTGCAGTTCCTCCGAAATATCAAGTACATTCATCGGCCCTTACTGGAAAAGTGCAGTCGCATTCACCACAAAAACATCTCTCATTTGGATATAGAGAACCTTCGTATTATATTGATGCTATATCAGTCGCTACCATTCAGCAACTGGGACTTCAGCCAGGCTGCCATACACAGGCTAATGGAGCTGAAAGACTCGTGCACTGAACCCGAATCTTTTACAAGGCTGTTTACTGCATTGGGACCCCTGGCAGCACCAGCGACTAGAGAGAGGTAAAAGTCTAGGACCTGTTTCATTTAGGTCTTAACTGGCAGTAAGCATCAAATACAATACATTCTGTTTGACATGTTGCATCCAAACACCTAACACCTGTCAGTAATTGTGCAGCATTACAAAGCCATTCTTGTTAGTGTGTGTTTATAAGAATCCCAGCTGTCATAAATAATTTTTCATAGAATAATATAGGATGCTTCAGTTTGAAGGACCTGTGGCTGAAATGTAGACATTTTCATTCATTCTTTAGCATATCAAAGCAGGGTTGAAGGCTATAATCTGATTGGGCAGAAGGTATGTATCATTGAATGAAGTTAGATATGGAGAATTATTCTGTTGAGTTGCTGTTATCTGCTATCTCTATACAGAAGACAAATTCTAGAATCATTTATTCAAAATATTTTCAGATTAGACAGTAGGCTGCAAAGCCGTCAGCATGTTTCTGTCCCTTGCTAAAAGCGTTGTGACAGGAAGGGCATCCGACGTAAAAACCTATGGCAAATCAAACATGCGAATCAGATGATTCGCTGTGGCGAGTCTCGAGAACGGGAAAAAGCCGAAAATAAAAGAAAAATATTTTCAAATTCGACAGTAACTTTGCTATGTTGTGCATGCCACTCATTGAATAATTATTCTGCTCTTCAATTAATTAGAAGATGGCTGCAGTGCAATACAGTGAACCCTCACTTTTCATGGTTAATGGGGAGCGAGACCCTCCATGAATGCCGAATTTTCACAAAGTAGGATCGACACCCCCCCCCCCCCCCCCACTGATGTATACCTACATGTATATATCTTTAGAAGGAGCTCTCTGTGCGAATGCTTGCTGCACTGCACACTGCAAGAAATAATGCAAAAAAGATTGCAAAGCGTTGTGCCAACAACTACTAGCTTAACCTCTGCCAGGACATACAGCTTTCTGCAGAATCTTGGAAATGAGCACAAAATGTACAAAGGCATGAAGAAGGCTTTCAGTCCCAGTGCCATCAAGAGCGCCCCACTCAAATCAGCTGCAGGCGACGTCATCAAGGATCGTTGCAAACAAATGGCGAGGTGGGCTGAGCACTACCAAGAGCTCTACTCAAGAGAAACCACTGTCTCGAACACAGCCCTTGAGAACATCCTTCCGCTGTCTGTTATGGATGAGCTTGACGCTCCACCCACCATCGAGGAGCTCAGCATGGCGATAGACTCCATCTCAAGCGGCAAGGCTCCAGGCAGCGACAACATCCCGCCTGAAATCATCAAAACCGCAAAGGAGAGCTCGCCCTTGAAACATCTCTATGAGCTCCTACTGGAGTGCTGGGAAGAAGGGCTGTTCCCCAAGACATGTCTGATGCCAAAATCATCACCCTCTACAAGAACAAGTGATTGCAACAACTATCGTGGCATCTCACTCCTAAGCATAGTTGGCAAAGCCTTTGCCCTTGTTGTCCTCAACAGGCTCCAACTACTTGCTGAACGTGTGTATCCAGAGGCGCAGTGTGGATTCAGGGCAGCCAGGTCAACCATAGATATGGTCTTCTCTGTGAGGCACCTGCAAGAGAACTTCCGGGAGCAGAGACAACCCCTCTATTTGGCCTTCATCGACCGGACCAAGGCTTTTGACTTGTTCAGCAGGGATGAACTGTTTGCCCTCCTTCAGCGAATTGGATGTCCCCCCACACTTTTGAGCATGATCAAGTCGTTCCACCAGGACATGAATGGCATCATCCAGTTTGATGGATCATCCTCAGACCCTTTTCTGATCAAGAACGGTGTGAAGCAGGGTTGTGTCCTCGCTCCAACCATTTTTGGCATCTTTTTCTCCCTGCTCCTGTGCTACGCCTTCCGGAATTCTGAAGCCGGCATCTTCCTCCATGCCAGGAGTGACGAAGGCCTCTTTAACCTGGCACGCCTCAGAGCGAAGACCAAGGTGCGGAGCGTTCTCATCAGGGAATTGCTCTTTGCTGACGATGCTGGTCTTGTTGCCCACACCGAGGAAGTGCTCCAGCGTCTCATCAACGGCTTTGCTGGTGCCTGCTCTGAGTTTGGTCTCACCATCAGCCTTAATAAGACCGAGGTCATGGGCCAGGATGTCAGCAGTGCTCCTAGTATCAACACCGGCGACCACACCCTTGAGGTGGTGGAAAATTTCACCTACCTCGGATCGATCATCTCCAGCAACCTCTCTCTAGACGCCGAAATGAATGTCCGTATTGGCAAGGCATCGACAGTGATAGCCCGTCTGGCGAAGCAAGTCTGGGACAACTCCATGCTAACCACCAACACCAAGATAAGCGTCTACAAGGCCTACGTACTGAGTACTCTCCTTTATGGTAGTGAAGCATGGACACTCTACTACCGCCAGGAACGCCAGCTGAACGCCTTCCACCAGCGCTGCCTGCACAGACAACTGGGCAGCACTTGGCAGGACCATGTCTCCAACATCGACGTCCTGGCCAGAGCAGATGTGCCCAGTATGTTTTCCATCCTGACCCAGAGACACTTGCGATGGCTTGGCCATGTCACCCGAATGGATGACGGCCGCATCCCCAAAGACTTACTGTACGGGGAGCTGGTGACTGGAACCAGGCCAAAGGGACGCCCAGCTCTCAGATTCAAGGATGTCTGCAAGCACGACCTCAAGGCTGGAGGCTTTAACCCCTCCGACCTGGAGTCAGCCGCCTCCGACCACTCCGACTGGCGGACCACCACCCAGAATGTCATCAGGACAGCAGAGAAGAAAAGAGACACCCGCTGGGGGAAGAAGAGACTCCGCAGTCAGCGGAGACTGGCCTCACCCCCACCACACTGCGAGGACTTAATCTGCAGCAGCTGCAGCAGGATCTGGAGATCCCGTATCGGCCTCTACAGCCATGCCCGATGCTGTAGCTCCCTGACCAAAGACCTACGACACAACCCCCCCCGATGATCTTTCGAGATCGATGGGGCCAACAATAAAATGTGTATATAATATCAATAAATACATATTCAATGCTGTAATTGCTTAGAATAACATTTAAACATTCAAAAATAATGCATAAGATGTAAATAAAATATAAGTACACACAGACGCATGCACACACGCACACACACATATACACACACAAATACAGACCTGCGTGCACACACTCAAGATGCGCATCTCACATAAAAATGTAATCAAATCGTAGAATACTTAGAGATTCCAAGCCTCGCTGTCAAGCAAGCACAGTGTACCGCTCTCTGAATAAAAGTGAGAAAAGCAATTACCAAATGTAAAAAAATGATCCAAAGGTGAGCTGATCCAATTTATGCATCTGTGATCTGAATTACATAAGAAACCAAAGTTTAGATTGGAGGCAATTCCTTAAAGGTTTAGAAGGAGGAGGATGTATAGGAGCTATTTTCAAGGGCATCACAAACACTTATTTCGCACAAACAAATATCACTGTAATAAACAACACAGATAGTCACGCAGTACGTTTGTACACCAGCAGCGTTCCTCAAAAATGGATGCTGGGATGCCCAAATGCTGGGAAATTCGTCTCGTCAGCTTGTGAGATTTCAAAGTCAAGTCAACCAGAGTAGCAACCAGAGTAGAGACGGTAGCAACCTCGCGGCATTTTCCTTAACTTTTCACTGTTTTTCCTTAATTTCCTTATTTTTTATTTTTCGATAAATATTTTTGAAAAACCTTCGATGCACTGAAGCCGCAGAAACTGAAGTGTGAAGTAGCGAGGGATCACTGTAATTCAAATGTCACATGGCAAGGATGCAATACCAAGAATTGTTTGATGGCCTTTCACAATCAGGAATGAGAAAGTCGATAATAATATCGATTAACAGCACAGCTTGGAAAAATTGTTGTGGCTACAATGTGAATGATAGGCAAAGAATAACAATGCACATGTGTTCATACATTATTATTGTTTCATTAACAGGTTTTACAAGGAACTTGCCTAGAGCATATTTTACATAATCTAAGATTAATTAAGGCTAAAGATTAGATGAGTTAAGAAAAAATAGAGGGGATAATGGAACAAATAAGCATGATGGGTGTGCTGTTTTAATTAATTAATTTAATCACCCATGTTGTCAAATATTATCTGTTATATATTGATGTGACCAAAAAAGAGGGGAAAATATCCAATAGATTAAAGATTTTATGAAATGACTGAGGTTTCACCTTTCAAAATCACTCTAGTTTCAAGTTAAGTCTCATTTGGATGTCCATATGTGGTAATGACCGGCTAACAATTTTTTAGGTTATAAGCCTTGACTTTCCAAAGTCTAAAATTACAAACTCAAACTGAGTCAGGAACACAGGTATGGTTAGTATTTTGCTGAAAGGAAAACTGATGGACAAACAAACAGACAGACAAATGGACAGACTCTCAAACACCAGTGATTACAATGCCTGTGCCCAAACTCTGGAGGTAAAATAGGTTGTTTATAAGGGGAAATGGGAGGGGTGATAGTGAAGTACGTATTTTCTATTTTCCCCAGCAATAATCTAGATTAGGACAGGAACTAACTCGACTCATAGACATTTCACAGCATTAAATCTAACTACGAAAAAAATAAATTGTGCAGTTTGTTCACTAATAACTTGCAAGCTATAGTCTTTCTCAGAATGGGATGTTAATCCACATTAGAGCACAATTCACCACCATTCACAAACATTTAAATGGATTACCATGTTTTTAAAGATTTGAACAATCCAGAGAAGCCAGAGAAAACCTGAACATAGGGAAACATTCACAGAAACTCCAAACAGACTGTAACTTAAGATGATGGTTGAACTGGCAACCCTCAAGCTGTGATGCAGCAATATACTGTAAAGTCATCCCTTGAATATCGCGGATAATGTAGACCAGACATGGCCGCGATATTAAAAAAACAGCGAAGTAGGGATGCCCCGCCCCCATTTCTACCATGTTGTCTCATTTCTGTTTTCGCATCTATACAATACCAAGAAGTGTATATTAAATGTTACACAGTTATATGCATATGTAAATACTGTAATGTATTAATATTTAAATAGAATTTATATATAATACTTTAAGTACTATACTCACCTCTGACAATACTGTACCTATGTTTATGACTGTGGGGAGAGTCCCATTGACCTTCGAGAAAGTTAGGATGACAGCTCGGCAAGACGGCATGCTATAGTGCTAGGGCCAGCAACCCCACGCACTGCACATAATCGCGACAAGTTCCACTACAAGAGAATACCCCTTGCAGGCCGAGAGGCGGGGGAGGATGAACTGCAAACCCGGATGGATTCAAAGGATCACGAACCATGCAACGAACCAAGGACTAGAAGTTTGATGCAAGCCCTCAAGCAAGCAGCAACAGAATCTAGACGGCGGTGTGGCAGCTGCGGAAGACTCTTTAAGAACAAAAAAGGCGTGAAAATACACCAAGGGAAAACCAAGTGCAAGGAGCAGTTAAGAGAGTGCAAAGCTACTGAAACATCAGCAGCTAATAAGACACAGGAGGATCTGAGCCCGGAAGCTCACCACAGTGCTCAGAACCCCCACGTCGAGACCAATCCTGGCGCAACGGCTCAGGAAACAAGAGGTGTAGCAAGTGACGTGGCCCAGGAGAAGAAAGCTAGATTACAACTTCCACCATCAACAGACAAGAGGTGGCAAGTTCTGGACAACAACCTGGACAGCATTCTTGAAAACTGCCTGAAAGGAGAAGCTTGTAAAAAGATCCAGCTCTTGAGCAAGATCGTTTATGATGAATGCAAGAGTTTGTTTGGAGCTCAAACTGTGAAGTCAAGACCAACCCGAAAAGGAGCAAGGAGAAGACAAAAACAGCTAGCTAAGCTGCGTCAAAACCTCCTTAGTGTCAAGAAATCATGGAAGAAAGCTCCAGAGTCTGAGTAGGAAGGTCTGCAAGACCTGCACCACACTCTGCATAAGAGGCTGCTTCAATTCCGGTCAGCTGAGAGACTCCGCAAGAGGCAAAATGAGAAGAAGAAACAAAGAAAGGCATTCTTCAACAACCCTTTCCAGTTCACCTCAGACCTACTGGGAAAACCCAAGAGTGGCAGACTCCAATGTTCTCAAGTAGACGTTGAAAAGAGTGTTGCTCTTTGACATGGCCTTCTCTACAGTAGAGTCAATGGAACGACTGTGCAGCAGATTTCTGCGTAAGTGGCTGGGGGTTCCACCAAGCTACAGTACTGTAAATCTTTACAGCAGGTCAGCTAAGCTAAGTTTGCCTCTGTCATCTGTGATTGAAGAATTCCAGACTGCAAAAGTTAGGGCCATTTCTACCCTACGTGTGTCCTTGGACATGGTACAGGTGGGAACAGTTTGAAAAGGAAGATTAGGCCTTGGCAACTACGAGGGTCATCGATGGAGCACAGCAGATGACCAAACAAGAAGAGATATGATTGTGCAACAAACTAGAAAAGAAGCGGAATACACCAGGTTTGTCAGAGCAGTGGGGTTAGGAAGCCAAGGCAGCTGGACCAAATGGGAATCAGCCATCCAGCGCCCATTCACATGGAAGGAACTGTGGAATACTGATCAAGGACAGCTCAGCTTCCTACTACGTGCTGTGTCAGACCTGCTTCCTACGCCTTCTAACTTGCGGATTTGGGGAAAAGAGGAGGACGCATCATGCTCTCTGTGTAAAGGAAACAACTGCTCCCTGAATCACATCCTCTCAGCATGTCCTAAGGCTCTGGGAGAGGGGAGGTACCGATGGAGGCATGACACTGTCTTAATTTGCCATAGTGGTGGACCAGCGCAGAGTGGAAGTCAACCATCAAAGTATCCAGGATACAGGAAAACCCATCCAGTTCCTGAAAGAAGGAGAGATGAAGACCAAGCCTCGCAAGCCTGCAACTAGAGGCTCAGTCCTGTCTTCAGCCTCCGACTGGCAGCTTCTTGTGGATGTGCAGAGGAAGTTGAAATTTCCAGAAGATATAGCAGTTACTCAGGTGCGCCCAGATATGCTGCTACTATCCCGAGAAACGAAAGCCATCCACATAATCGAGCTTACAGTTCCCTGGGAGGATAGACTTGACATCTCACACGAACTGAAAGCGGCAAAATACCAGGACTTGGTAGATGAAGCTTGTATGAAAGGGTGGAAAGCAAGCCTGATGCCAATAGAGGTTGGATGCAGGGGTTTTGTTGCAACATCTACAAGAAACTTCCTGCACAAGATAGGTCTTACCCCTACCGCCACAAAGAAGGCGATAAAGACCATAGCTGCTTCAGCAGAGACATGCTCAAGGTGGCTGTGGATCAAGAGGAGAGAGAGTTGGACCACAGTCAATTACCAGCCAGGAGAGTAGTGTGTAGATGCACGTTAGAAGACCTCAACAATCAACCAGAAGCCAGCCTGCAGGTGAAGACAGTCTTTTGTCTTTGCTGCCCCACTCAGGTGAAGCGTACAGGTTTGGGGGCGAAACGCTAAAGACCCTGAGATACCTGCTGATGATGCAGACTAGGCACGAAGAAACTACAACAACCACAAGCTGCTGATTATAAAGACGCTAATCAAGCTTTGAGTAGCGTACCATCATGGATCGATGTTTAAAAACCTAGCTCTTTTCCGCGGTGCAGGAAGTTCACAAACACGATAAAGTAAGATCACATAATCACAAAAAATCCCACAGGAATGTGCGAGGCAACAGCATCACGCATCTAAGCCAATCTGCTTGCGAGATTGAGTTGAGTGGGTGGTAGGCAACAGCATCACGCGTCTAAGCCAATCAGCTTGCGAGATTGAGTTGAGTGGGTGGGAGGCAATAGCGTCACGCATCTAAGCCAATCAGCTTACGAGATTGAGTTGAGTGGGCGGTCCCTGCCTGAACTAGGGAGGAGGGGCACTTCAATCTGTCGTTTGGAAACAATGGACTTGCCTTTATTCCCTGCCTTCCGCTTGCTTACATGCAAGTTTCAGCGCAAATTAAAAATTTTTTTTTTTTTTTTTTTTTTTTTTTTTTTAATACTGTGATGTACCAAGACCGCGATGCTCAAATCACGAAGTGGTAAGGGATGACTGTAATATACAGTACAGGGATCCCTCACTACTCTGCACTTTAATTCATTTGGCTTCAGTGCATCGCATTTTTTTTTTTTTTTTTTAAATATTCATCGAATTAAAAAATAAGAAAATTAAGGAAGAATAGGGGGAAAGTTAAGGAAAATGTCACCAAAACAAGGCCTTTTCTTCTTCTTTCTTCTTTTCCTTTCGACTTTTCCCTTCAGGGGTCGCCACAGCAAACCATCCACCTCCATCTCACCCTATCCTCTGCATCTTCTACACTTACTCCAATTACCTTCATGTCCTCCTTTACCACATCCATAAATTTTCTCTTTGGCCACAAAAACAAGGCCAATTATCCAAAAAAAAAAAAACCCCAACCCTAAACAAACAAAAACAAAAAAACAACCCAAAACCTCCCATCAAAACTACTTACATTGTTGTGAGGTGCACATCTGCGTGCATGTGCACGCGTGTCTGTATATGTGTGTATTTATATTTTATTTACACCTTATGCATTATTTTTTAACGTTTAATTGTTGTTATCAACATTATATACACGTATACATGTACTTAGGCTCAACAATCCATAGCAATGGAGAGTGTGGAATAGAGGTGAAGCAGCGTGTGCAGGCAGGTTGGAATGGTTGGAGAAAAGCGTCCGGTGTGATGTGTGACAGGGGGGTATCGGCAAGAATGAAAGGAAAAGTGTACAAGACTGTGTTGAGGCCAGTGATGATGCATGGTTTAGAGACAGTGGCACTGAGAAAAAGACAGGAAGCAGAGCTGGAGGCAGCCGAGATGAAAATGTTGAGGTTCTCTTTGGGAGTAACGAGGATGGATAGGATCAGGAATGAGTACATCAGAGGGACATGTAAGATGTTTTGGAGACAAAGTCAGAGAGGCTAGATTGAGATGGTTTGGACATGTACAGCGGAGGGATAGTGAGTATATTGGTAGTAGGATGCTGAGGTTGGAACTACCAGGCAGAAGGCCCAGAGGAAGACCAAAGAGAAGATTTATGGATGTGGTGAAGGCGGACATGAAGGTCGTTGGAGTAAGTAGAAGATGCAGAGGATAGGGAGAGATGGAGGCAGATCATTTGCTGTGGCGACCCCTGAAGGGAACAGCCGAAAGAAAAAGAAGAAGGGTGACTTATGAAAGTGGAGGTCGGAGCACACAGGTAGACTACATCTTGTGTAGGCGATGTAATTTGAAGGAGGTCAGTGACTACAAAGTAGTAGTGGGTGAGAGTGTTGCCAAACAGCATAGGATGGTGGTGTGCAGGATGACGCTGATGGTGAGGAAGGTGAAAAAGGCAAAGTCAGAGCAGAAGACCAAAGACAAGATGTATGGATGTGGTGAAGGAGGACATGAAGGTAGTTGGAGTAAGAGAAGAAGATGCAGAGGACAGGGTGAGATGGAGGCAGATGATTCTCTGTGGCGACCCCTGAAGGGAGCAGTCGAAAGGAAAAGAAGAAGATACCCATATACATGTACTTATACGTCAGTCTGGGGTGTGATCCTACTTCGTGGATTTTGATGGTAGCATGTGGCTCTCAATCCCAATTAACCGTGGAAAGCGAGGGATCCCTGTAATAGCAATGCTGCTGCTGAAAAACAGAAGTGAATAAGCTCATGCTGTACAAATTGTTGCCAGACTTAAAACATTATAAGTTACAGTATTATTAAACTTACAACATGTAAGAATTAGCAGTATCTTGCGGCATCTATTAGTGAGGTTCCAGACTGCAATCGATTTATATTTTATTTTCCACCCCTCCCCCTTGAAACCTGTATGGTTCTGGGTTACTGTAAGACCATATGGTGGTGCAAGATGGCCACCTCCTTGAGAAGGAACTCACTCACCATGTTGATATTATCAGCTTATTGTCAGGTTCTGAAAAATCTGAGACCTCATTTTTACTGATTATAAATATAAGTGTAAAAATCATTTAAATGTGAGATTCAACTTGTAGTAAATTTATGTCACAGGTTGGAAAATTCAGCACTGCTGTTGGTTGATCAGCTCAATGCTCACCAGGCTCTAATGATCATTGAAACGCTGCAGGAAATGCGGAGCCGGAACTTTCAACTGCTTAAAAAGTAAAACCCATACTCATGATTTTTTTCTTTATGTATTAAAGTGATTAGTTATCTTTTATATAACTGTCATTGAGTTCAAGGGCACTTCATTATATTGAAATTAATTGTCTAGGCCATAATTTGTCTATCCTATAGCGATGTGTGTTGATTGATTTTGGTCATTTTGCAGGGTTGCATCTGTACTGCACAGGAATCTGGAGGTGTATAGGCCAGTGGATATTACAAAGATCATTCAGGCACTTATTCTGCTGCACCATCAGAGTCCTGAACTCTTTTCCAGACTGCGGAGTATAGTTCTTCAGTGAGTCTCATGCACTTCAAATAGGTAGACTAGGGGTTGCCGTCACAGACATGTACAAGTGCTGAGCAACAGTGATGGGTACTTTTTTCAATGCGCTATTGTAAACATGGTAATTGCAGTGTTAATTTCTGCTTTTACACAAAAATTAATTTAAGTGTTAAACATCCTGTATGTCCATGTTATATGTGTATAACTGGCATATTTAATTAATTATCAGCGATCTCAAAGCATGGTGGATTCTGAGAATTCACACAGTGTTGCATTAATCAGGATCGGCTAGACCATGGGTTGGCAACCTTTATTATCTAAAGAGCCATTTTGCCCCCCTTTTTTGAAAGAGAAAAATAATCTTGAGCCGCAGGGTTGCAGGGAGGCTGGTGCCTATCTCAGCCCACTCTGGGCAAGGGCACAGTACACCCTGGAGAGCTCGCCAGGCCATCACAGGGCAGAAACATACTGACAGCTCTGCAGCCTACTCTTTTCAAAAGTCAGCAATGATTCTTTGACACAAATCTCTCACCATAGACAGTGAGAGGCATGGCCACAGTACAGTGAAAGAAAAAGAACAATAAAGATAAGAATTTTTACCTTCGTAGTGGTGAGCAGGTGGCATACGTAAATGTTGGAGAGGGAGAGAGGAGGAGGATCCCCTTCCATAACAGCTTCAGGTGAATCAGCCAAAGGTGTTTTTTTCTCTTGCTACTCGCTTTGACGTGGATGACCCTTCTTCAGGATGTTCCTTTCTTTTCTTGAAGAACATTTCTAACGTGGCTTGTTTCTGCCTTATTTTCAAAACCTTACAAAAGTGGCTCATGATCTTATCATTAAAGGTGTTCACAGCACTGTGAGCTTTAGCTTTATCACAGCTGAACAACTTCCGGACTTCCGGAAAGCGTGCGTTTGCCCTCCCTCTCAGTCTCGTTTTTACTCTGTTTTTTTCTTGACTTTTCTCGACTTTTCTCCCGCTTGTTTCACCTTCAGCTTCCTAATTTTGTTCGAGTTCTGGGACAAAAAAAAATTCCGAATTTTTTGGTCGAATTCCGATTTGTTCGACGTCTAAAGCGTTCGAGAACCGAGATTTGCTTGTATTAACATCTATTGTGAGTAGATTATGAGATTATTTATTTTGTAATCCCTCTATTTTTTGTTTGTTTAAATTATAACAATTAAAAAATATTCATCTCTAAAACAGTAACACTTGTAGGGAATTTCTGGTATGTTTTTTATGAGGTTTCTACCAACGATGGTCCAAGGAAGAACAACCAGTGAACTGGCAAGAGTGACATCAATGCCCTAGGCCAGTGCTTCTCAATTATTTTCTGTTACGCCCCCCCTAGCAAGAAGAAAACAATTCGCGCCCCCCCCCCCCCCCACCACCACCCACTTTCCGCCGCAACTATAAATTATAACTTTTTTCTATAATATAGTAACAGGTATATCTCTTCATTATATCGTATCCTTGTTAACATAAATAAAACAAAAAGAAAGAGATATAGTTCAACTTACAAGAATAACTTTTTAACATTTTTATTAGTCTGTAAAAGAAAGTGCATCAATTTGCCTTAAATTTAAAAATAATAATATCCTTGTTACATTTTTGACAAACTTACCACACCATTTGCTGCTGAAAATAAAATCAATAAATAATTAATTCAAATTGACTTCAGAAGCATTAACTCAGGAGCACAATATATAAACACTTTAACCTACAAAACAAGAACAAATAGAACAATTTGTGCTGATTTTTTTCTCAAAATGAGGAAGCCAAGATTAATGGCTACAATGAGCACGTTTTGCAGCGCACAGCTTCTCAAAGCGAGGTTTGAAGCATGACACTGCAACTCTCAGCTCCTGCTCAATGTTTAGCTGGGACCTGTACTTGGTCTTCAGTGCAGCAACAGCAGAGAAACCAGTCTCACAAAGGTAGGATGTTGCAAAAGGAAGCAGAATGCCCATTGCCCTCTTCCCTAACAATGGATACTGCCTTTCTACACTCAGCCAGAATTCACTGAGTGTCTGTGATGTGAAGCTCAGTCTCAATGTGGAGTCAGACGCAATGAGGGCGCCACTGCCAACTACTGGAGTGGATGTGCAATTACACTTTCTTGTAGTACGGCGGAAAAAAAGCATGTTCTCCTGGGTCACACGCGCCCCCCTCAGCATCCCATCGCGCCCCCCCAGGGGGGCGCACCCCACTATTTGAGAAGCACTGCCCTAGGCTCAGTGATGTAGGTGGGGAGGGAAGGCAAGTGCATCTCGTCCAATCTCACAGAAGAGCTGCTGATAATACTGGCGATTGATAGAAAGGTGCCAGAACACAAAGTGCATAGTCGCTTTTGTATGGGGCTGCCTACCTCCAGACCAGTCAGGTGGTGTAAATGTTATGTCAATTGGTGTACGTATAACGGTGAGAGCCAGGGAAAAGTGTCTAAGAAGTACAGAAAGTAATCATTTTAAGTGAATCTGTTTTAAAGTAGCTCCAGTACTTAGATCTTTTCATTAAATATTTGCGCTGTTACGGATTAATGATAAATATTTTTGACTCCCATCATTTCTGTTTTTATTAGTCACTTGCAGACCTGTATACACGTATACGAGGTGATCATACTAACCCGTGTGCTCGCCTTGCTGCCCTCTGCACGTATTGAAGAGTCGGTCCTCTCTCGCATTTATGCTGTGTTGCCTCAGTGCAATCTGATGGGCCTTGGAACTCTCACAACCGCCGTTGCCAAATGGATGAGAAATGAGCCGTCATACAGTCTGAGCACTCATAGCCGATATGTGCAACTGCTGCAGAACCTTAACCAGTGTGCACATGAGCGAGTACACAGGGCCAAGAGACTGGACCTGCTCATAGACGAACTTAAATTTATGTCAGGAGAATGGTTTGAGGAGCTGCTGCTTGAGGAGACGATTGTGGTACTTCAGGGACTATCAGATCAGCTCACTTTGAACAACATGCTTGACCTGGTCCTTTTTTTGACCAGAACTGCCTCCCGCTGTCTTCCACTATTGGACCAAATTGCCACCTTGGCATTTGAGAACATATCTCAGGTAGGTTGATTTTAAATGCTCAGTGTGATTTTAATAAGTTAATAAGGATGTTGATGCGAGTTGGATTGATTGAAGTATACTAAAGAACAGGGCTGTTCATAAACAATAAAAATCTTCTAATCCTCATGACTGCATGAATAATAGTTCAGGGGTAGAAAACACCTAGGTAAGAAAACGCCAGACTTGTTTGAGGTGATGAGGCATAGAGTAACTGAAACAATCAATCTTTAGTGCCACAGTGAAAGAGAAGAGCAATAAAAGAAGCTACAACCATAGAAGATGACATTATTGTTCGAGACCATGTTGGACCCAGGCTCTCCCAAACTGGACAGATAAAGAGAAAAAAAAAAGAGCATGGAATGTGCTTCCCATCTTCATCTGTGTAAACTCAAAACACAATTGTATGTGAAAAGTAGTGTTTAGATGAAATAATTTATGGTCATTTACCAAACAGCTTAATCTTACTATGGTCACATTGAGGCTGGAGCCTATGTCAGCCGACTCTGGGTGTAGACTGGGTACGCCTGGAAGAGCTCGTCATTTTAGTGCAGGGCCAGAACACACACAACCATTTACACTCACTCCTGGTGGCCAGTTAGCCTAATGTGCATGTCTTTGGACTGTGAAAGGAAACTGGTGTATCTGGAGGGAACATGAAAACTCTACAAAGAAATGTCCTTGCCGAGCCTGGCATTTGAACCCAGGATGGCCCCTTTGTGAGCCAGACCTGCTAACCACTGCGAAACTGTGCCAAATTGATGTATGATGCCTTTTCTTTTATCCCCTTTAGATTCATTACTCTGTGATTTATATCACTTTGCTCCCATTTGCTCTGCTGAATTACGAGTCTCCAAATGTGGACAAGTTATTCGATGCTTGCATTCAACATTTCATTCCAAAAATTAGTGAGTTTTTTTTTTTTTTTTCAATTTTGATTATAGAAATTTCGCATTCGACTGAAATGTTTTGTCTTGTATATTTCCAGGTTTGTTTGATCCTTATATGGTGGTTCTATTGGCTTATGTCTTGGCTCTGACCAGCCGTTTCCCAGAACCGCTCATCAGAGAAATATTCAGAGTGGAATTCCTGGCCAAGCTGGATGCACAGCTTGAGAGTATGTGCAGTGTCTTCATTTTACCAGTCAGAAAATCCCAAGTGATGTAATTATAACAAATCAAAAGCTTGCATTTTGAGCAAGTCGCATACCGTATTTTCCAGACTATAAGTTGCACTTTGGCTGAAGGTGCGACTAATACTCCAGAGCGACTTGTATGTGAAATTATTACATATAATTCTGTTCATCATCATTAACATAATTTCAAATGTTTGTTATTTTTACACTCACAGCCACAATAGGGCAAAAGACCTTGGTAGCAGTACTTGGTCATCCATTACTGAAAAAATGTCCCAAAAAAGAAAACCCTATTCTGCGGATGACAAGCTGTAAGTAGTGAAATATGCAGCAGAAAATGGTAATCAAGTGGCAGAACTTGTGAGGAACTGGAGAAAAGCGGAGATTATTATTACTGCTATGAAGAAAGCAAAAAAAGCTAATCGCAGGCTAAAAGCTAGATGGCCACAGCTAGAGGAACAAGTTTGCACATGGGTGCTTCAGCATCGTGCTGCAGGGAGAGGCTTGTCAACAGCGCATCTGCGTCTCGATGTCCAGGTAGTGAAATTATTACACATAATTCTAACAAGAGGGCAGAAAAGCAGAGATTATCATTACTGCAATGAAGAAAACAAAAAAAGCTAATCGCTAAAATGCTAAAAGCTAATCGCGGGCTAAAAGCTAGATGGCCACAGTTAGAAGAACGATCTTGCACATGGGTGTTTGACCAACCTGCTGCAGAGAGAGGCCTGTCAACAGTGCAGTTGTGTCTCCACATCCAGGTAGCTGTCAAGGAAATGAATATTAATGACTTTGTGTGAGGGCTTTCTTGGTGTTACCGTTTCGTGCAACGCAACCCTCTCTGTACTAGTCCTTCTCAAAAAATTAGCATATCGTGATAAAGTTCATTATTTTCTGTAATGTACTGATAAAAATTTAACTTTCATATGTCTGTCTGTCTTCCTTTCGGCTTTTTCCCTTTTACTTGGGAGTCGCCACAGCGAATCATCTGATTTGCACGTTTGATTTGGCAGAGGTTTTTACGTCGGGTGCCCTTCCTGTCACAACCCTTTTTAGCAAGGGACAGAAACACACTGATGACTTTGCAGCTACTCTTTACGAAAGCCAGCAATGGTTCTTTTACATGCTTCACACCATAGACAGTGAGAGACATGGCCCGCCTTTGATAACCCAGTTAGCTGCACTGGGTGGGGACAGTGACAACCTTGTGGAGAGTATAAAATTTAACTTTCATATATTTTAGATTAATTGCACCCCAACTGAAATATTTCAGGTGTTTTATTGTTTTAATACTGATGATTTTGGCATACTGCTCATGAGAACCAAAAATTCCTGTCTCAAAAAATTAGCATATTTCATCCAACCAATTAAAAAAAGTGTTTTTAATACAAAAAAAGTCAACCTTCAAATAATTATGTTCAGTTGTGCACTCAATACTTGGTCGGGAATCCTTTTGGAGAAATGACTGCTTCAATGCGGCCTGTCATAGAGGCAATCAGCCTGTGGCACTGCTGAGGTGTTCTAAAGACCCAGGATGCTTCGATAGCGGCCTTAAGCTCATCCACAGTGTTGGGTCTGGTGTCTCGCAACTTTCTCTTCACAATATCCCACAGATTCTCTATGGGCTTCAGGTTAGGAGATTTGGCAGGCCAATTGAGCACAGTAATACCATGGTCAGTAAACCACATGCTTTTGGCACTGTGAGTAGGTGGCAGGTCGTGCTAAAAAATGTTCATCTTCATAAAGCTTTTCAGCAGATGGAAGCATGAAGTGCTCCAAAATCTCCTGATAGCTAGCTGCATTGACCCTGCCCTTGATAAAACACAGTGGACCAACACCAGCAGCTGACATGGCACCCCAGACCATCACTGACTGTGCGTACTTGACACTGGACTTCAGGCATTTTGGCATTTCCATCTCCCCAGTCTTCCTCCAGACTCTGGCACCTTGATTTCCGAATCTACTTCTTCTTCTTCTTCTTTTCCTTTCGGCTGTTCCCTTCAGGGGTCGCCACAGCAAATGATCTGCCTCCATCTCTCCCTATCCTCTGCATCTTCTACTCTTACTCCAAAGACCTTCATGTCCGCCTTCACCGCATCCATAAATCTTCTCTTTGGTCTTCCTCTGGGCCTTTTGCCTGGTAGTTCCAACCTCAGCATCCTACGACCAATATACTCACTATCCCTCCTCTGTACATGTCCAAAACATCTCAATCTAGCCTCTCTGACTTTGTCTCCAAAACATCTAACATGTGCTGTCCCTCTGATGTACTCATTTCTGATCCTATCCATCCTCGTTACTCCCAAAGAGAACCTCAACATTTTCATCTCTGCTCCCTCCAACTCTGACTCCTGTCTTTTCCCCAGGGCCACTGTCTCTAAACCATACAACATCGCTGGCCTCATCACTGTCTTGTACACTTTTCCCTTCATTCTTGCCGATACTCTCCTATCACACATCACACCGGACACTTTTCTCCATCCATTCCAACCTGCCTGCACGCGCTTCTTCACCTCTTTTCCACACTCTCCATTGCTCTGGATTGTTGAGCCTAAGTACTTAAAATCCTCCACCTTCTTTATCTCTGCCCCCTGTAACCTCAAAGTTCCTCTTGGGTCCTTGTCGTTCACACACATGTATTCTGTCTTACTAAGACTAACCTTCAATCCCCTCCTTTCCAGGGCATACCTCCACCTCTCTAGATTTTCCTCCACTTGTTCTCTGCTCTCACTACATCACGGTGTCATCTGCAAACATCATAGTCCATGGAGATTCTTGTCTAACCTCGTCGGTTAGCCTGTCCATCACCATAGCAAACAAGAAGGGGCTGAGAGCTGACCCTTGATGCAGTCCCACCTCCACCTTGAACTCTTGTGTCACACCGACAGCACACCTCACCACTGTCTTACATCTCTCATACATGTCCTGCACCACTCTAACATACTTCTCTGTCACTCCAGACTTCCTCATACAATACCACAGTTCTTCTCTCGGCACCCTGTCATATGCTTTCTCCAGATCCACAAAGGCACAATGCAGCTCCTTCTGACCTTCTCTGTACTTCTCTATTAACATCCTCAAAGCAAACACTGCATCTGTGGTGCTCTTTCTTGGCATGAAACCAAACTGTTGTTCACAAATGCTGACCTCTGCCCTTAGTCTTGCTTCCACTATTCTTTCCCATAGCTTCATTGTATGGCTCATCAACTTTATCCCTCTGTAGTTGCCACAACTCTGTACATCTCCCTTGTTCTTAAAAATGGGCACAAGCACACTTCTCCTCCATTCCTCTGGCATCTGCTCACTTTCTAAGACCTTGTTGAATATTCTTGTCAGAAAATCTACTGCTACCTCCCTAGACACTTCCATACCTCAACTGGTATGTCATCAGGGCCAACTGCCTTTCCACTCTTCATCCTCTTCAATGCCCTCCTCACTTCTCCCTACTAATCTTTGCTACTTCCTGCTCCTCAACGGTCACCCCTTCTACTCTTTTTTCTCTCTCATTTTCCTCATTCATCAGCTCTTCAAAGTACTCTTTCCATCTTCCCAGCACACTTCTGTCATCAGTCAATACATTTCCCTCTCTGTCCTTTATCACTCTAACTTGCTGCACGTCTTTCCCGTCTCTATTTCTCTGCTGTGCTAACCTGTATAGATCATTTTCTCCCTCCTTACTGTCCAACCTATCATACAAGTCATCATACGCCCTCTGTTTGGCCTTTGACACTGCTACCTTCGCCTTACGCTGTGTCTCCCTGTACTCCTGTTTACTCTCTTCGGTCCTCTCAATGTCCCACTTCTTCTTGGCTAACCTCTTCTTTTGTACACACTCCTGCACTTCCTCATTCCACCACCAAGTTTCCTTATCTACTTTCCTTCCAGAGGACACACCAAGTACTCTCCTACCGGTCTCCCTGATCACATTGGCTGTGGTTGTCCAGTCCTCTGGAAGCACTTCCTGACTACCCAAAGCCTGTTTCAACTCCTCCTTGAAGACAACACAGCACGACACTCTTCCTTTTTCAGCTTCCACCACTTTGTCTTCTGCTCTGCCTTTGCCTTTTTCACCTTTCTCACCATCAGTGTCATCCTGCACACCACCATCCTATGCTGTTTGGCAACACTATCACCCACTACTACTTTGCAGTCACTGACTTCCTTCAAATTACATCGCCTACACAAGATGTAGTCTACCTGTGTGCTCTTACCTCCGCTTTCATAAGTCACCCTATGCTTCTGTTTCTTCTTGAAGAAAGTATTCACCACAGCCATTTCCATCCTTTTTGCAAAATCGATCAACGTCTGTCCTTCTGTGTTCCTGTCCTGGATACCAAAACTGCCCATCACTTCCTCGTCCCCTCTGTTGCCTGCACCAACATGTCCATTGAAGTCTGCCCCAATGACCACTCTTTCACCTCTGGGGGTACTCTGCATCACTTCATCTAACTCACTCCAGAATCTCTCCTTCTCTTCTAGCTTACATCCTGCCTGTGGGGCATAAGCACTAACAACATTGACCATCACGCCTTCAATTTCTAACTTGAGACTCATCACTCTGTCTGACACTCTTTTCACTTCTAGAACATTCCTGACAAACCCCTCCTTCAAGATGACTCGTACTCCATTTCTCTTCTCATCCACACCATTATAAAACAGTTTAAACCCTGCTCCTAAGCTTCTAGCCTTTCTACCTTTCCACCTTGTCTCCTGAACACACAGTATGTCCACCTTCCTCCTCTGCATCATGTCAGCCAGCTCCCTATCTTTTCCTTGCATAGTTCCAACATTCAAAGTCCCTGCTCTCAGTCCTAGGCATTTCCTCTTCTCTCTCTGCCTATGGACACGCCTCCCGCCTCTCCTTCTTCGACGTCTTCGACCAACAGTAGTCCAATTTCCATCAGCACCCTGTTGGTTGACAGCACTGATGGCGGTCATTGTTAACCCGGGCCTCGACCGATCCGGTATGAATTCTGTATTGATCATTTGCATTTTTAAATGTGGCAGAAGTTTTACGCCGGATGCCCTTCCTGTCGCAACCCTCTGCATTTATCCGGGCTTGGGACCGGCATAAGGGGGAGAGACACTGGTTAGTGCCCCCCCGCCTCATGGCTGCATTTGGCACCTTGATTTCCGAATGACATGCAAAATTTGCTTTCATCTGGTTGCTTCTGCCGCTGTTTCTGGTTCAAAAGTGGCTTGACCTGGGGAATGCGGCACCTGTAGCCCATTTCCTGCACACTCCTGTGCACGGTGGCTCTGGATGTTTCCACTCCAGACTCAGTCCACTGCTTCCACAGGTCCCCCAAGGTCTGGAATTGGCCCTTCTTTCACTTTTTCCTTCCCACAGACGTTCCACTGAGGTGCCTTGATACAGCACTCTGGGAACAGCCTATTTGCTCAGAGATTTCTTTCTGTGTCTTACCCTCTTGCTTGAGGGTGTAAATGATGGCCTTCTGGACAACAGTCAGGTTGGCAGTCTTACCCATGATTGTGGTTTTGAGTAATCTACCAGGCTGGGAGTTTTTAAAAGCCTCAGGAATCTTTTGCAGGTGTTTAGAGTTAGTTCGTTGATTCAGATAATTAGGTTAATAGCTCGTTTAGAGTACCTTTTCATGATATGCTAATTTTTTGAGATAGGAATTTTGTTTTTTTTATGAGCTGTATGCCAAAATCATCAGTATTAAAACAATAAAAGACCTGAAATATTTCAGTTGGTGTGCAATGAATCTAAAATATATGACAGTTTAATTTTTGTCAGTACATTACAGAAAATAATGAACTTTATCACAATCTGCAAATTTTTTGAGAAGGACTAGTATATCAGAGCGGGGACCACAACGTCACATAAACTGCCAGCAGATTTCCAAGCCAAAGTAGACAGTTTTCATGAGTTATATACTTATATTCCAGTGCGACTTATATATGTATATTTCTTCTTTATTATGCATTTTTTGACCAATGTGACTTGTACTCCGGAGCGACGTATAGTCTGTAAAATATGGTACTAATTTATCAATAGGTGAAAAATGAAATCCATTAATCTGGTTTTAGGAGACTGTTTATATTTATAAAACCTCTGATTAATAAGTGTTGGAACTCTATAACTAGTTTAAGGATTCAAAATTAAACATGTTTATAATGCATTTTGCCTGCATTTGATCTTTTCTAATCTCTTTGTGGAAGTGGTACATGATATTCAAAGGGTTTCTCGATACCTCATCAATGCCATGATCAGCTGTAATTAGGGCATTTGTGAATAATAATAATAATAATAATAATAATATTATATATATATATATATATATACACATACACATACATACATTCGGCCCCCAATTTACGAAGACCCCTTTGTACGAAATCTTCAGATTACGAAAAATATTTTCTTGAGTTTCCATCCCCGAAATACGAAACAACCCCCTCTTACGAAAAGAAATTCAAAATTCAAACGCGCCAATCAAAATTTCACACGACACGTGAGTTGCTCTCTCATTGGCTGTCTCAACATCCCGCCCCGCCGGCCACCCAGATAGAGACAGAAGGAAGCTTCACTCTTTAGTTTTTAGTTTAATTTTTTTAAATTGTTTAATTCAGTAAATGTTTAATAAATGTGGGTAAATTTGAGCTCATCTGGAATTCCGATCCTTCAAGGAATCAAATTAAAGTTGAGTTTGTCAAGCAGGGAATGCTCTTTGAATTCACGTCTTGTTGGCGTGGCCCGCAGTACGCGTGAGAGAGAGAGAGAGAGAGAGAGAGAGAGAGAGAGGGAATAACGCTTTAGTTTTTAGTTTAGTTTTTTAAGTTGTTTAAATTCAGTAAATGGTCAAGCAGGGAATGTGCTTTGAATTCATGTCTTGTGGGCGTGGCGGTTTTTTATTTGCTTATTTATTTTTTATATAAATATTCATCAAATTAAAAAATAAGGAAATTAAGGAAGAATGGGGGAAAAGTTAAGGAAAGAAAGGTTTAGAAATAGAGGAAATGAAATATTCATACAGGGGCAGAGCATGTCATGTAAAAAATCATGCAAACAAGTTAATCATTGTTTTGTAACATACACAAACTCTAAACAAAACAGCTTAAATAATGCAAAAATACAAAAAGGTTACTTCAGAATAAATTTCTTTCTTCCTTTCAGCCTTTTGCCTTTCTCAGGACTTGCTACAGCGAATCATCTGATTCGCACATTTGATTTGGCAGAGGTTTTTACGTCAGATGCCCTTCCTGTCACAACCCTTTAGCAAGGGACAGAAACACGCCAATGGCTTTGCAGCCTACCCTTTACAAAAGTCAGCAATGGTTCTTTTACATGCCTCTCACCATAGACAGTGAGAGACATAGCCGGCCTTTGATAACCCAGTTAGCTGCACTGGGGGGACAGTGGCAACCTTGTGGGGACTCGAACCCCCAACCTTAGGATCAGCGATACTGCGCCCTATCCACTACAACACGCACAATTCAAGTAGCATAGCCCTATGAATCGTCATTCATGTGTAACATAATTATGAAACAATTATGAACTAATTTGTAGAATGATCACATAACACACGACATATATTATCACAACATACATTTGTGTTCAACTAGTAAGCATACCTGCTACGAGTTCGTATGTTAATAGTATAACATCATAATTCAAAATGCCAATATTTACCCTACACCAGTAAACAGTCTTACACTGTACTTAGAGTATTGCTGAAATTTATAAAAATGACTCACCAGGCAGCTTGTAGTTTTGCTTTCTCAATTTTTTTTTTTCGGCATGTTTACTCCTCTCACAACACTGTTTCAATGCCAACCAACCTTTACCTCCATTATTGATCACTTTCCCATCACACAGACCGCAAAGTTCTTTCCCCATATCTTTATGTTTGTAAATGAATTCTGATAGCGGGCAGCCGTCTACTACTTTTTCAGCCACGACCAGTTCCATAAATTTTTGATCCCAGTATCTAACCCCGATACCATTCTGCCATCTCGCTTATGGAGAATGTCTCTCTTCCACGACATGCTGAAATCGAGAAATCTGGCAAGAAATCAACCGGAAATTCGGCAAGAAAGCCACCATATGTGTTTTCTCATTATTTCGCGTACATTCTCATGGTACTTAACTTCCGAGTATTATTGAATGTCAGTGGAAACAACCAACATCGACCAAAATAATATATATAATATAAAGCAAGCCAACTCGATTGGCACACATTCTGCTAATCTATTAACCGTCCATGCATTTTTTTTGCAAAATTATACAAGAATTAAAAAAATTATCATTTTGGTGAGTAAAAATAGAGTAATTCCTCTAAATAGAGGACATCGGGGATCCCTGCTTTATAGTATTGAAGATGTATTTATTGATACTATATACATGTACGTATACGTCAGTCAAGGGGGTTAGAGGGGTGATCCTACTTCGCGAATTTCGATAGTCACGTGGGAATCTCGGTCCCAGTTAACCACGTAAAGTGAGGGATCCCGGTAAATATATATATATATATATATATATATATATATATATATATATATATATATATATATGTATATATATAATATTAATATTTTTACTTATTACATGACTCATTTGAATTTTGGTTAATTGCAGTATCCTGCAGTCTGTAATTTCTCTATAAAAGACTGTTGCTATATATACCAGACTGTCATTACCAGAAGCAAAAAAATTAAATAAATAAAAAGTTTTGGTTTCTTTAGTAAGTAGCCATGCTATGAGCAGGATAACGCACAGTGAACTACTTACTCATTTTCCATTTCCTCCACTTGTTCTCTGCTCTCACTACATCACGGTGTCATCTGCAAACATCATAGTCCATGGAGATTCTTGTCTAACCTCGTCGGTTACTCATTTTCCAAGCACCAAATCCTAATTGAGTTGCAGAGAGGCTGGGGTCTATCTTAACCAACACATGGCAAAGGCAAATTACACATTGAACATCTCTCCAGACCATTGCAAGACCAACACACACACACACAACCATACAAACTTGCTTCTACATGCGAGGGCAATTTGGAACAGCTAGTTAGCCTAATGTGCATGTTTTTGGACTGTGGAAGGAAACCAGAGGAGCAAGAGCAAACCCGTGCAAGCATAGGGAGAACATGCAAACTCCACACAGAAGTGTGAATTACTACGCAACCATGCCGCTCAAGCCATTCATTATTGTGGAATAAACCCTGACTTGCACTCTGAAGTTTTAGTGATATTTTGTTGTAATGAATAGCTCACTGTACATCATACCTTACATGTACAACACTAAGTGATGCTCAACGTTTACACTCTCCACTGATAGCACTATCCAGTACTCAGAACCTGCGAGTGCGTTCACGGTTGATGAAGGTGAACCGCGCCGTGTGTCTTGAGAGCCCAGAGTTCCAGGTACCCTGGTTCCATGAGCACTACTGTTTACAGCTCCATAGGAGAGGTGAGCGAAGATACATGTTGGCTATTGTAAGGCAGTTGTATTTAGAGCACTACAAGAGTACTGTATGTCCAAATTACCTTACTGATTAATACATAGAATTTCATTTTCTGAAAAATTTTCACAGAGCAGAGCTCGGTCAATCTAGGCCAGCAGCAGATCCACAGGATGCTCGGAGAAGTGCTTGGAGGCATAAACTGTGTCAGAATATCAGTGTTGACGCCATACTTTTACACTGTTGGTGAGTTTAAGCTTTAACCCTTTTTTCCCTGAGAACAGTTGGAATAGTTTAAATTTTTTGAATCAATTTTGCAGACTATGAATGCATCCTGGATCCCAATCAGCAGGCAGTACCTTACAGGGATCTGGGTGAATTGCAGATTGATGATGATGGCAAGGTGCACTGGGACTCAGGGTCAGAGAAGCAGAGGACAGAACTTCCTCCAGGGTCTCAGCGGTATGTACACATTATGTGCATGTGCAGTGATTTTTTTTGAAAGATTTAATTTATTAATAAACAACATGAACATTATTTTAATTCCAGCGGCATTTAATGAGTTTTAATAGCCTGTAATAACTGTTCATTCCTATTATCAACAATGACAGATGTAAATATTGATTCCTTCCAGCCTTTCTTTTTTCTTGCCTTTTCTTGATGTTAAAGGAGTTGCGTCATGATTTTTACCCAAATTAAATTGCCCAAAGTCCTGTAAATATTCCAGTAATGTCCAGAATACTTGTTTATATTTAATAAATAGCCTTTCAGCTTGCAAATCAAAAGAATTGAGAGTTTTTAGCATGATGTATAGTGAATGGAAAGGGATGGAACATGGACTTTTTGGTATCTTGTTGGGCCAAACCATTTTCAAACATTGAAATTGTTTTGCAAACCCCTCACAGACAAAGTGGAAAGAAAGGCAACCCTCCCAAATGCTCCTGCTACACACACACACACACACACACACACACACACACACACACACACACACACACACACACACATATACTAGTCCTTCTCAAAAAATTAGCATGTTGTGATAAAGTTCATTATTTTCTGAAATGTACTGATAAACATTAGACTTTCATATATTTTAGATTCATTACACACAACTGAAGTAGTTCAAGCCTTTTATTGTTTTAATATTGATAATTTTGGCAAAAAAGTAAAGAAAAAACAAAAATCCCCATCTCAAAAAATTCGCATATTTCATCCAACCAATAAAAAAGTGTTTATAATACAGAAAAAGCCAGCCTTCAAATAATTCTGTTCAGTTATGCACTCAATACTTGGTCAGGAATCCTTTTGCAGAAATGACTGCTTCAATGCGGCGTGGCATGGAGGCAATCAGCCTGTGGCACTGCTGAGGTGTTATGGAGGCCCAGGATGCTTCGATAGCGGCCTTAAGCTCATCCACAGTGTTACCAGTGGTTTTGGCACTGTGAGCAGGTGCCAGGTCGTGATGAAAAATAAAATCTTCATCTCTATAAAGCTTTTCAGCAGATGGAAGCATGAAGTGCTCCAAAATCTCCTGATAGCTAGCTGCATTGACCCTGCCCTTGATAAAACACAGTGGACCAACACCAGCAGCTGACATGGCACCCCAGACCATCACTGACTGTGGGTACTTGACATTGGACTTCAGGCATTTTGGCATTTCCTTCTCCCCAGTCTTCCTCCAGACTCTGGCACCTTGATTTCCAAATGACATGAAAAATTTGCTTTCATCCGAAAAAAGTACTTTGGACCGCTGAGCAACAGTCCAGTGCTGCTTCTCTGTAGCCCAGGTCAGGCGCTTCTGCCGCTGTTTCTGGTTCAAAAGTGGCTTGACCTGGGGAATGCGGCACCTGTAGCCCAGTCCACTGCTTCCACAGGTACCTCGAGGTCTGGAATCGGCCCTTCTCCACAATCTTCCTCAGGGTCTGGCCACCTCTTCTGGTTTGTGCAGCGTTTTCTGCCACACATTTTCCTTCCCACAGACGTCCCACTGAGGTGCCTTGATACAGCACTCTGGGAACAGCCTATTCGCTCAGAGATTTCTTTCTGTGTCTTCCCCTCTTGCTTGAGGGTGTCAATGATGTCCTTCTGGACAGCAGTCAGGTCGGTAGTCTTACCCATGATTGTGGTTTTGAGTAATGAACCAGGCTGGAGTTTTTAAAAGCCTCAGGAATCTTTTGCAGGTGTTTAGAGTTAATTGGTTGATTCAGATGATTAGGTTAATAGCTCGTTTAGACTACCTTTTCATGATATGCTACTTTTTTGAGATAGGAATTTTGGGTTTTCATGAGCTGTATGCCAAAATCATCAGTATTAAAACAATTAAAGACCTGAAATATTTCAGTTGGTGTGCAATGAATCTAAAATATATGAAAGTTTAATTTTTATCAGTACATTACAGAAAATAATGAACTTTATCACAATATGGTAATTTTTTGAGAAAGACTAGTGTATATATATATATATATATATATATATATATACATATATATATATATATATATATATATATATATATATATCAATGTATTTACTAACTCTGTAAATTCTAGTAGGAATGTCAAATAGATTTTTATGGCATATTTTTGTTGCATTTTTAAAAATGACTACTGTTGTGCTGCCTGTCTATCACAGTGGCGATGTAATACCACGTCTTTTGAAAGTTATTCAAAAATTTGAATAGAGTCCTTTTTTTGTACCTTAGAATACACAAAGGCCATATTGTATAGCTTTGTTCTCTTTTTGGTATAGCGTTTTGTTGATTTCAAAACAAGTGACTATCATAAATTGAGTTTTTCAGTTGTTTTGTTTGAAGTATGCAGGGTGTATAATTAGCAATTATTCAATGACACAAAGTATAGAAATGGCTTGTTGAAGGTGGTACCTGTCAAGGCTGCAGGAAAAATGTGTGGCGGTGGAGGAGTGAGTAGCACCTTCCCTTCCTCCACATAAATGGCCGAAGTGCCCTTGAGCAAGGCATCTATTTCCCAACTGTTCACTGGGCATCCCCAATGTGTGTGTGGCAGCCCAGTGCTCTGAGGGTGTGTGCGCTCACCTTGGATGGGTTAAATGCAGAGTAAATCATTTCCCTAATGGGATTAATACAGTATATCAAAATCAAAATAAAAACACTTATATGATACCTATGAGTAAAAAAGATTTGCTGGATTGCCAGTCATGTGCCATAATTGTTCAACCTATTTAATCTTGGTAATAGAATATGTCAACTTGTAGAAGCATATCACAAATTAGCTGATGGCTTTCCACCAATCAGTAACAAGAACATATTTTCACTGAGTAATAAAGTTAATAATCTTGAGATAGTGAACCAATCAGATTATACCATTACCACAGCTGTTAAAGCTGCTTACTTACCAGTCAGATCTATAATTTTGTTCTTGGGAAATCTCTTTCCTTAGCATTGCGCTATACTTCCTGAGTTCCAAGGCTTACTGTACAAACTCGCAGCATATTAAAGGAGACATCCTGATGAGAAGACGACATCTAGAGATTTTAGGATACCAAGTTATACATGTGAGTAAAGAGAGTTTGTTCTGTTACTAATATCTAATTACAAAAGAAGAAAGTTGACCGAATCATGAACCAACTGCTCTCGGACACAGATACCTCATTTTGAATGGAATTCTATGGAGCTCTCAACACCTGACGCCTGGAAGGAATATTTGAGAAAGAAGTTATTCACAGGACTGCCTTGAGAAACTCAAAATGTTTGAACACTTGGCAGTACCAAAAATGCCCCCTTCTCAATATATCCATGCTGGGTGTGATGACTAGTGATCAACTGTGTATCATGTACAAGTGCCCCATTTTTCTTCTTATATTAATTTCAGGAATGCAGAGAAATACCACAGCATCAATGCCACCTCTTCTGAGACCTTTCTTTCTTTATTTATATGGGAATATTCTGCAATATAAATAAAATTGCTGAAACTCGCAAATTGACTACCTAATATCAAATGTGGTAACATTTCATTATGAATGATTATCTGAAACAAATACATGTTCTTGTGCTCAAATATTAAAAACAAAAATACAGACACTCCCCGCTTTACGTTCATTCGTTTTACGTATTTTTCAATTTTACGTTATTTATTTATTATTTTTTTAATTATGTAGCGTGCTGTCTGTAGTACGAGATGTACCTACGTCATACGCTGACATAATACGCTACTTACACATGACACTGCGTCCATTGTTTACAAACGACAGACTGAACGTGCCCTCCTTCCCAGTTCACTGAGTGTTACCCTTGTGTTAAGACGTTGTCTCTGTTATCTATGTGTTTACACTGTTTTGTGGACTTTTGTAACCCTAAGCAAATATGGTTGGTCAGAAGCGTAAGCCTACTAGTGATAATGGTAATCAGAAAAAGTGGAAAGCTATCTCGTTAGAAACGAAGATGGCTATTATCAAGAAAATTGATGCTGGTGAAACACGTGAATGTTGCACGTTTTTTCCAAATCGCTCCGTCGACCATTAGTACCTTTTACAAGCAGAAAGATCTCATCACAGAGCATGTTAAAGGTTATATTTGATACTGTATTTTATATTTAATTCGTGAATTTGATTAAAATTTGAAATTATTTTGCTTGAATTTAATTTATTTGAAATGAATGTTGATCTTATTTGATATGTTTGATATTATTTTACATTGTTATGTTTATAATAATTGATTTAGGGGTGTTTGATGAGATACGGTAATGGTATTTATGGATGAATAGTACAGTATGAATGTCATACGTCACTGGAACATACAGTAACAACTTACGTTTTTTTTTCTCACTTTATGTTTGGCTGTCCGGAACCGAACTAAAACGTAAGTCGGGGAGCGTCTGTAAATGACCGTGAAACTATCCAAAACCCTTAAACACCTGTTGCTTTCATGCTTATGCCTTACTAAATTATATAGTTTTGTAACTGGAATATTATGTTAGGCTAAAAATAAATTGTCCCTTGCCAGAGACCTGTCTTTATAGTTTTGGCATTTTCAGAGGATTGAGTCGCATAGAGACGCATGAAGCTCCGGCTGCATAACGCATCTCTCTCAGAATTCCAGCCCACTGCTTCTTGTCCTCTTCATACCTATAATAGAAATAGTAGCCTAAAGCTTAGACAGTTTTTTTCCAGGATCAGTTAATTGCTAATTATATTATTACACCATTTACTGTGATTGTTATAAAAGCATTCTGCTGGTGATTGCTTACTGCCAGATATCTGTGATTTCTGATGGAACACACTCTTTATCCTGCTGTACCATGGTTAAGCCCCCAATTAAATAAAGCTCTCCATCAATACTGACAACATTTACTGAGCTCCTCTCTTGTGCAAATTCAGGGAATGTTTCCCACCTATGATACAAAAATGATAAAAGATGATTACAAATATAGACAATAACAATATGTGTGTAGATATCTGTTGGTGACCTGGTGTATTATGTTATTTAACAAAATTTAGTAAAGTTTTGGCTCTATAGTTCAAGCGGACTAGTCAGCCATCCTTCTCAACAAAGGTAGAGTTGAACTAATTTTATAAACAACAAGAAAAAAAATTTGATAAATTGAGAATATTAATGATTCTTACAGCAAATTTCCTGTTTCTGTGTTGAATATGACTTCATTTTCTCATACACAAGTGGTGGGGCAGTGGTGGTCTATTGATATAGGGTGCTGAATCGCTGATCCTAAGGTTGGGGGTTCAAGTCCCACTCTCCACAGGGTTGTCACTATTTTCTGATGACTGGTCCACATATAAACATTTGACAGGTCAGTATTTTGAGCGGTGTTTATTATTGTGAAGCTCATTTAATCTCTCCAGTATTAACTCATGACACTGTAAGGCTGTCAGAAAATTTGGAGAGTTGGAGGAAACTGGTGGTCACGTCATCTCCGGTGCCCCTACAGTACACAGAGTGTAGCGTTTTTTAGCAAAAATATATAGAGTATGTGACTAATGTCGGAACTATGCAAAGAAAAGGTAGAGAGCTGGCTGACATGATGCAGAGGAGGAAGGTGGACATACTGTGTGTTCAAGAGACCAGGTGGAAGGGTAGCAAAGCTAAAAGCTTAGGAGCAGGGTTTAAGCTGTTTTATCACAGTGTGGATGGGAAGAGAAATGGAGTAGGAGTCATCTTGAAGGAGGAGTTTGTCAGGAATGTTCTAGAAGTGAAAAGAGTGTCGGACAGAGTGATGAGTCTCAAGTTAGAAATTGAAGGCGTGATGGTCAATGTTGTTAGTGCTTATGCCCCACAGGCAGGATGTAAGCTAGAAGAGGAGAGATTCTGGAGTGACTTAGATGAAGTGAGGCAGCGTACCCCCCAGAGGTGAAAGAGTGGTCATTGGGGCAGACTTCAATGGACATGTTGGTGCAGGCAACAGAGAGGACGAGGAAGTGATGGGCAGGTTTGGTATCCAGGACAGGAACACAGAAGGACAGATGTTGTTCGATTTTGCAAAAAGGATGGAAATGGCTGTGGTGAATACTTTCTTCAAGAAGAAACAGGAGCATAGGGAGACTTATGAAAGCGGAGGTAAGAGCACACAGGTAGACTACATCTTGTGTAGGCGATGTAATTTGAAGGAAGTCAGTGACTGCAAAGTAGTAGTGGGTGATAGTGTTGCCAAACAGCATAGGATGGTGGTGTGCAGGATGACTCTGATGGTGAGAAAGGTGAAAAAGGCAAAGGCAGAGCAGAAGACAAAGTGGTGGAAGCTGAAAAAGGAAGAATGTCGTGTTGTCTTCAAGGAGGAGTTGAAACAGGCTTTGAGTGGTCAGGAAGTGCTTCCAGATGACTGGACAACCACAGCCAATGTGATCAGGGAGACCGGTAGGAGAGTACTTGGTGTGTCCTCTGGAAGGAAAGTAGATAAGGAAACTTGGTGGTGGAATGAGGAAGTGCAGGAGTGTGTACAAAAGAAGAGGTTAGCTAAGAAGAAGTGGGACACAGAGAGGACCGAAGAGAGTAAACAGGAGTACAGGGAGACAGCGTAAGGCGAAGGTAGCGGTGTCAAAGGCCAAACAGAGGGCGTATGATGACTTGTATGATAGGTTGGACAGTAAGGAGGGAGAAAATGATTTATACAGGTTAGCACAGCAGAGAAATAGTGGAAAGGCAGTTGGCCCTGATGACATACCAGTTGAGGTATGGAAGTGTCTAGGGGAGGTAGCAGTGGATTTTCTGACAAGAATATTCAACAAGGTCTTAGAAAGTGAACAGATGCCGGAGGAATGGAGGAGAAGTGTGCTTGTGCCCATTTTTAAGAACAAGGGAGATGTACAGAGTTGTGGCAACTACAGAGGGATAAAGTTGATGAGCCATACAATGAAGTTATGGGAAAGAATAGTGGAAGCTAGACTAAGGGCAGAGGTCAGCATTTGTGAACAACAGTTTGGTTTCATGCCAAGAAAAAGCACCACAGATGCAGTGTTTGCTTTGAGGATGTTAATAGAGAAGTATAGAGAAGGTCAGAAGGAGCTGCATTGTGCCTTTGTGGATCTGGAGAAAGCATATGACAGGGTGCCGAGAGAAGAACTTGTGGTATTGTATGAGGAAATCTGGAGTGGCAGAGAAGTATGTTAGAGTGGTGCAGGACATGTATGAGAGATGTAAAACAGTGGTGAGGTGTGCTGTCGGTGTGACAGAAGAGTTCAAGGTGGAGGTGGGACTGCATCAAGGGTCAGCTCTCAGCCCCTTCTTGTTTGCTATGGTGATGGACAGGCTGACAGACGAGGTTAGACAAGAATCTCCATGAACTATGATGTTTTCAGATGACATTGTGATCTGTAGTGAGAGCAGAGAACAAGTGGAGGAAAATCTAGAGAGGTGGAGGTATGCCCTGGAAAGGAGGGGAATGAAGGTTAGCCTCAGTAAGACAGAATACATGTGTGTGAACGACAAGGACCCAAGAGGAACGGTGAGGTTACAGGGGGCAGAGATAAAGAAGGTGGAGGATTTTAAGTACTTAGGCTCAACAATCCAGAGCAATGGAGAGTGTGGAAAAGAGGTGAAGAAGCGCGTGCAGGCAGGTTGGAATGGATGGAGAAAAGTGTCCGGTGTGATGTGTGATAGGAGAGTATCGGCAAGAATGAAGGGAAAAGTGTACAAGACGGTGATGAGACCAGCGATGTTGTATGGTTTAGAGACAGTGGCCCTGGGGAAAAGACAGGAGTCAGAGTTGGAGGTAGCAGAGATGAAAATGTTGCGGTTCTCTTTGGGAATAACTAGGATGGATAGGATCAGAAATGAGTACATCAGAGGGACAGCACATGTTAGATGTTTTGGAGACAAAGTCAGAGAGGCTAGATTGAGATGGTTTGGACATGTACAGAGGAGGGATAGTGAGTATATTGGTCATAGGATGCTGAGGTTGGAACTACCAGGCAGAAGGCCCAGAGCAAGACCAAAGAGAAGATTTATGGATGTGGTGAAGGGCGGACATGAAGGTCGTTGGAGTAAGAGTAGAAGATGCAGAGGATAGGGAGAGATGGAGGCAGATCATTTGCTGTGGCGACCCCTGAAGGGAACAGCCGAAAGAAAAAGAAGAAGAAGAAGATATAGAGTATGTGACTGACTGATGACTGGTCGGTCAGGGATAAAGCTTACAGAGACGTCAATAAGCGACTAACATTAGTTATTGGTAGCAAAAGTCATAGTGTAATGTTTGAAAATATTTGAAATGTTTACGTTTTGTTTTGGGCTGTTTTTTTCTTTTTTTTGGGTGGGAGGTGTTATGTTTTAAAGAGGCCCCACAGAAGACTGAAAACACAACATGTATTTTGAAGTTGACATGAGCGGGGGAAAGAGTCTTCTCTGTCTGTTAAACAGTGTTTCTACACATAATTTAAAACCAGCCACAGAGTCAGTTCACTAAAAAGGCCAAAGAGGGACATTTAACAATCTGTTAAAGTCTGTTCAATATTAACTTTTTCTGGAATAATAAAATATATAGCAGAAGGTATTTGAACATTTGAACACCTGACCATCATACCAACATTACTTTGATAAAAAAGTTATAAGCACTAACATTTTTAGACCTACTTTAGCCTTGATTAAGGTGCATAATCACCATGGCACTGATGCTTCGGGTGGTCAGGTCGAGGCTTAGCAACATTATGTTTCAATTGAATGAAGAATGAGTATACAGGGAGTCCTCGGTTTACGTCGGTCCTGACTTAGGCCGTTTTGTGGTTACGAACGCGCCCCCATAAAAATATAAAAATTAATATTACGTGTCATTACGTGTTACGCGGTTACGTAAACAAACACGAACTAGTTTCAGGCGCGCGAGGCAGAAGAATACGCTGTGTTGTGGTTGTGGGCTGAGGAAGATGGCGTTGCTTCCCTTCACTCAGTCTCGGTACTGTAATATTACGCGTCATTACGTCTTACGCGGTTACGTAAACAAACGCGAACTAGTTTCGGGCGCGCGAGATACAGCAAGCGTTGGCAACTTTTGAGGCTCAGGATTCCAACTTGGAAAGGTTCACTAGGGTTTCCAGAGGCATCATGGATTTGATGTAATGCTACAAGGAGATCTTGGATGAGAAGAGGTTGCTCTCTGTCCAGTCGAACCTGGAGCAGTATTTTAAGAAGGTAGAGAGGCCTGCAACAGATCCTGTACCCTCTACCTCAGCTGCATCTACTACTCCAGGCTCACCTGCACCAGCTTCTCCAGCACAATAAGCCTGTCTCTCCCTCCCTTACTGTATTTCATTCTTGTGGTAAGGAATTGTTTTCTTTTTTTTAATACTTCATGTCATTAACTGTTACATTTTATTATAGCACTGTACGTACAGTTCTTTTCAGAATATTTTGTTATTTTCCGACTTACACTGAAAATCGGGTTACATCGCGTCTTAAAAACGGATCAGCGTCGTAAACCGAGGACTCCCTGTATATAAAATTCAGGCTCAAATAGTGAATGAGTGCCTCAGGGAGCATGAGGAATCATTTTCACAGATGAACTGGTACCACAGAGTCCTGAGGCTTTTTAAGCATACAGTATATTTACAGTATATCTGGGCAGTGGTGGTCTAGTGGTATAGGGCGCTGGATCACTGATCCAAAGGTTGGCGGTTCGAGTCCCACTCTCCACAAGGTTGTCACTGTCCCCCCCGTGCAGCTCACTGGGTTATCAAAGGCGGGCCATGTCTCTCACTGTCTATGGTGAGAGGCATGTAAAAGAACCATTGCTGACTTTCGACAAGAGTAGCTGCAAATCCGTCAGCATGTTTCTGTCTCTTGCTAAAAAACAGGAAGGGCATCCGACGTAAAAACCTCTGCCAAATCAAATGTGCGAATCAGATGATTCGCTGTGGCGACTCCTGAGTAAAAAGGAAAAAGCCGAAAGGAAGACAGACAGTGTACAGTATATCTGTTTGTCGAACATCCCATTCAATGTTATTAATATACAGTCATTTCCCCCATCGCTGCAGTCTTTTGGGTGTGGCTGTGGTGAATTGATTCCCCACATCGCTTATGTTGGACTATAAGGCTTGGCAGGTGTGTGGCATTCCAGTTCATCGCAAAGATGATCCTAGAGGCTGAAGTCAGTGTTTTATGTAGCCCATGTATTTATTAAGCCAGGCTTTATGCACAGCACATTGTTATGTATGAATGAGTTTAGGATAGTAAAGGTAACTCTTTATACCACTGTATACAAAGACATTCTAAACAATTGTTTTCTTTAATCGTTGGGGCGGTATATTGGCACTTACTTGTTGGTTCCGAAGTCATATGCTTCACATGATGCTAAGAGATTGTTCTCATTGACTCCTCCAACTACAATAATCTTTCCTTTATGGACAACTGCTCCAAACATGGACCGTGGTGTTTTCATTGAAGCTAGCTCCTTCCATTCAGACTTCTTGTGATTATATGCAAACATTTTGTTGATGGTTTTGCTATTTTGTGCATACAGAAGAAAACAAAAAACATCACACAGGATCAAGAATGTTACAATCAGCATTGAATTAACATTGATCCTACTCGTCGTCAGTCTTTCCTCCAATGCAGTATACCAGGCCGTTTTGTGAGATCACACTGTGCCCATGTAGCTTCAGGGGAAGCTTTTTCGTCTCGGTCCATTTCATCTTGCTGTGAACCAAAAACAGGAGTCATAAGATTTTAATTTTAATTGCCACAGCTTAATGAAATGGAAAACAAGGTAATTGAAGTCACGCTTACCTAGTGTCATAACACATGACTGAGTCAAGTGACTCATTGGTCTGTAAATCTTTGCCAGCAATAGCAAATATGAGATTCTCAAATTCTCCCAGAGCAAAGATACATCGGGAAGAAGGCATTGGAGGTAGAGCAATCCAGTCTGCACGAATAGGATCCAACTGTAATAGATGTCAGGATTACATTGATATCTTAATTGTTAAAATATTATCCTTTCCATAAACATATAAAGGTAAGGCTCATTAAAACCGCCCCACCCAGTTTCAGAATATTAAAAATGATGTTATGTTAACTGGAATTAATTCATGCATTCGTTTTCTGAGCATTTTAACCTAATTAGGGTTGCGGTTAGGCTGGCACACATCTCAGCTGACTCTGGAAGAGGGCAAAGTAGATAGTGTGCCGGGATACCACAGGGCATAGTTCAATAGTTTTTATGTAGAAAACAGGAGTGTTCAGCATCATGTCCCAAAAAAAGAATATTAAACTGAATATTAGAGTATTCAAAAAAATAAAATTAAAATAGCAGTGTCTGTTTTCTGCTTTACAAACTCAAGCATTCGTTCATGCATTCATTCATTTTCTGTAACCGCTTAATTCTAATTAGGGTCATGGGCAGGCTGGTGTCCGTCCCAGTCAACTCCATTCGAGGGCAGAGTACACCCTGGACAGCTTGCCAGGCCATTGCAGAGTGGAAACACGCTGATGGCCATACAGCCCACTCTTGTCAAAAGTCAGCAATGTTTCTTTTACACCTCACACCATAGACAGTGAGAGACATGGCCAGCCTTTGATAACCCAGTTAGCTGCACTGGGGGGACAATGGCAACCTGTTGAGAGTGAGGCTTGAACCCCCCAGCCTTAGGATCAGTGATCCTGCACCTTTACTGCCAGGCCACCACTTCCCCCAAACTCAACCATTCACTGTCGGTAGGTAGGTAAAGTCTGTTGGGCTTTTTACACCCGAGCCATAGTGGATCATCAGGCTGGTGCTTATCCCCGGTTTCCATAGCGTGAAGCAACTAGGAGTTCAACTCCTCCTGGATGGGACGCTCATCCATCTCAGGTTACCTTCCCAGTATATTTTTACTGGTCCCCAGTTTATACTGTTGGGTGAACAGAGGCACACTTGTGGTTAAGACCTTACCCAGGGGTCTTAGCACAGTGGGGGGCTAACTGGGATTTGAACTCACAACCTCCCGATCATGAGCAAAGCACTCTAACCACTACGCCACCGGCCCCACAACCAACCATTCACTGTATAAACTGAAAAATGGTTTAAGAATTTGCTCTTCTTTGAATCACTGAACTAATATTTAGTGGTATATCCACTGTTTCTGAGAATTCCCGCACATCTGTCCTGCATGGAGTCAACCAACGTCTGGCACCTGTGAGTAGGTTTTCCATCCCAGGATGATTGGACACAATCCACAGTCTCTCTGTATTTCTTGGTTTTGCCTCAGGAACTACATTTCTGATGTCACCCCCAAGTTTTCTATTGGAAATTCTATTAAGGTCTGTGAATTGGGCTGACCGCTTCATAATGTCAATCTTGTTGGGTTGGTACCAACATTGCGTGATGATTTACCTTCTTTAAGAAGTTTGATAATCCTCTCCTTTGTTTCAGTTGACATTTCTCATGTTGGCGCCATGAATCATGTCAGTTCACTTGGTGCAACAGCTCTCCAAGGTGTGATCACTCCTGTTTAACCGCAGACTAATGAGCAGATCTAATCTGATGCAGGGGACTGGGAATTTACAGGCTGATTCCATATTGTTACCACAAAATTGAGTGATTCCATAATTTATTCCCCTGCTTGGTCTAAAAAAGTAACTGTTACTGACTACCACATTTTTTCTTCTTGTTTTCTTAAAGCCAGAAAGTTGCCATTTGGAATGACTCTAGTTTTGTGTTTTTGTGTCATGTCTGTGATCTTTTGTTTTTCTGCAAAATTAAACAACTAAATGAATATCTTCCGAGACTAGTGATTCCATAATTTTTGCCACGGGTTGTACACCTGATGGTAAATTACTAGCCATGTGGAAATTTCATTTCGACGAACACCAGATTTATCAGGTTAGTGATGTCTGGCTGCTATTATTTTGAACACAACTGTACCTTACTGACAAACTTTACTTTTTTTAAAGCGGCCAAATCATGCATTAATAAATAGTTAACAGTTAATAGTTAATGTTTATACCTGTTTTTCAGTAGTGTAACATTCCTAATTGGTAAAAATGTAAGCTGCCTGTAATTCATTTTGTCATGTGTCAGACCTCAGAAGTAGCGTAAAATGACATGCTCAAACCGTACACTGCTGACCTCGTGAGATTATTGTACACCACCATGAACCAACAATCCTAGACCTTCATTTTGGATTACATTCTTTAACTTGGACACTATTGATTTGATACACTGCGTCTCAGTGTACTATGCCAAGTTTTTAAAATGACATGGATTGTCCCATACCAGTGGTATAACACTGCCTGACTGGTCTGCAATTTTTCAGCCGCCAACACAGCAATTTGTGAGACAGTAGCTCTTCTGTGGTATCAGACCAGATGTAGGCGTTTTCATCCCCCTTGCGCATTTGTACACCCATAACACTCTTGCCATTTGATTGGTTGTCCTTTCTTGGACCACCTCTAACCACCTCTAGTAGGTACTTATCACTTCATTCCAGGATCAGCCCACAAGACCTGTCATTTTAGACATGAATTCAACCCAGTTGTTTATCCATTATTATGTGGCCCTCAGTAAAGTCACTCAGATCCTTAGGCTTGCTCAGTTTTCCTTGCTTACATCGCATCACCTTCAAGAACTGACCTTTCAGCTTCTGCCTAATACACTGTACTCCTTGGCACGGGCGATTGTAACAAGATAATCAATATTATTTACTTCTAATCAGTGATCATCATGTTTTAAATGTTATGGCTGAGTGGTGTACATGAATATCTATTATATTTATATTCTATTATATAATATTTAGAGGGGCAGTGGTGGCTTAGTGGATAAAGGTGACGCGTTACCGATCCAAAGGTCAGCAGTTAAACCCCACTATCACCACTGTTGTTCCCCCGATCAAGGCCCTTAACCCTCAATTTCTCAGTTGTATAAAAATGGTAATTGTAAGTTGCTCTGGATAAGAGTGTTTACCAAATGCTGTAAATGAATTTATACCACTGCACTGTGAATTTGAATTCAACTGAGTTGGATAAAATGTGAAGATTTATATTAGTGCACTCGGACTAGTAATAATATATCTTTTTTTTTTTTTCTATAAACACAGCTAATAATTCACAAGGCTTGTCTGACAAATCTGTGGGCAGTGCTGGCTTGGCGGTAAGATGCTGGATCCCTGATCCCAAGGTTATGGGTTAAAGCCCCACTGTCAACAGGTTGCCATTGTCCCCTCAGTGCAGCTAACTGGGTTATCAAAGGCCAGCCATGTCTCTCACTGTCTATGGTGAGAAGCTGTAAAAGAACCATTGCCGACTTTCGCCAAGAGTAGGCTGTATAGTTGTCAGCGTGTTTCCGACCTTTGATGGCCAGGTGAGCAGGGTGTACTCTGCCCTCGCCCCGAGTCGGCTGAAATGGGCACCAGCTTCCCTGTGACCCTAATTACGCTTAAGCGGTTCAGAAAATGAGTGACTGAATGAATGCTTTCTATAGAGTACAAAAGATAAAAAAGCTTCCTGGTTTCTCACTATCATGCTCCATTTTCAATGTACTAGTGAGGGAACAGCTATAATAGAGAAATGTTACTTAAAGAGATACTATTTAATTAACTTCATAATTTTATCAAAGGATGTGTAGTTAAATTAAAAAAAAAATACACTTCAGAGTGATAACAGTAAATCAACCTCATATACACCATATATATACAGTATAGGCGGCTTTGGGGGTGTAGTGGTTAACTCCACTTTACAGCAAGAGGGTCCTGGGGTTCAACTTCCAGGCTTGGTGAATGAATTTTTGTGTGGAATTTACAAGTTCTTCATGTACTTGTGTGGGTACATTTTCCCCACAGTCTAAAGATATCTACATTAGGCTAATTGGCCATTCCATATTGCCCTAGGTGCAAGTGTGAATGGTTTTTGTGTGTTTGTGTGTGTGTGTGTGTGTGTGTGTGTGTGTGTGTGTGTGTGTGTGTGTGTGTGTGTGTGTTGGTCCTATGGTGGAATGGGAAGCTGTGTACCCTGCCTTTGGACAGATTTGGCTGAGATGGGCCCCAGCGTCTCCGTGACCCCAGCGGTTCAAGAAAATAATATGTATGTATATAGACTCTAGTTACCTACTAGTCCTTCTCAATAATTAGCATATTGTGATAAAGTTCATTATTTTCTGTAATGCACTGATAAAAATTACATTTTCATATATTTTAGATTCATTGCTCACCAACTGAAATATTTCAGGTCTTTTATTGTTTTAATACTGATGATTTTGGCATACAGCTCATGAAAACCCAAAATTCCTATCTCAAAAAATTAGCATATCATGTTCAGGTAGTCTAAACGAGCTATTAACCTAATCATCTGAATCAACCAATTAACTCTAAACATCTGCAAAAGATTCCTGAGGCTTTTAAAAACTCCCAGCCTGGTTCATTACTCAAAACCGCAATCATGGGTAAGACTGCCGACCTGACTGCTGTCCAGAAGGCCATCATTGACACCCTCAAGCAAGAGGGTAAGACACAGAAAGAAATCTCTGAGCGAATGGGCTGTTCCCAGAGTGCTGTATCAAGCCACCTCAGTGGGACGTCTGTGGGAAGGAAAAAGTGTGGCAGAAAACGCTGCACAAGCAGAAGAGGTGACCGGACCCTGAGGAAGATTCTGGAGAAGGGCCGAGTCCAGACCTTGGGGGACCTGTGGAAGCAGTGGACTGGGCTACAGGTGCCGCCTTCCCCAGGTCAAGCCACTTTTGAACCAGAAACAGTGGCAGAAGCGCCTGACCTGGGCTACAGAGAAGCAGCACTGGACTGTTGCTCAGTGGTCCAAAGTACTTTTTTCGGTTGAAAGCAAATTTTTCATGTCATTCGGAAATCAAGGTGCCAGAGTCTGGAGGAAGACTGGGGAGAAGGAAATGCCAAAATGCCTGAAGTCCAGTGTCAAGTACCCACAGTCAGTGATGGTCTGGGGTGCCATGTCAGCTGCTGGTGTTGGTCCACTGTGTTTTATCAAGGGCAGGATCAATGCAGCTAGCTATCAGGAGATTTTGGAGCACTTCATGCTTCCATCTGCTGAAAAGCTTTATAGAGATGAAGATTTCATTTTTCAGCACAACCTGGCACCTGCTCAGTGCCAAAACCACTTGTACATGACCATGGTATTACTGTGCTCAATTGGCCTGCCAACTCTCCTGACTGAACCCCATAGAGAATCTGTGGGATATTGTGAAGAGAAAGTTGAGAGACACCAGACCCAACACTGTGGATGAGCTTAAGGCCGCTATCGAAGCATCCTGGGCCTCCATAACACCTCAGCAGTGCCACAGGCTGATTGTCTCCATGCCACGCCGCATTGAAGCAGTCATTTCTGCAAAAGGATTCCTGACCAAGTATTGAGTGCATAACTGAACATAATTATTTGAAGGTTGAATTTTTTTTTTCTATTAAAAACACTTTTTTTATTGGTCGGATGAAATATGCTAATTTTTTGAGATAGGAATTTTGGGTTTTCATGAGCTGTATGCCAAAATCATCAGTATTAAAACAATAAAAGACCTGAAATATTTCAGTTGGTGTGCAATGAATCTAAAATATATGAAAGTTTAATTTTTATCAGTACATTACAGAAAATAATGAACTTTATCACAATATGCTAATTTTTTGAGAAGACCTAATATATAATCAAAGATCATTTACCTGATAGAAATAGCACTGCAATGGTGAGTCTTTATTTTCCTCATCCACAAACAGTCCACCTACAACATAAAGTTGATTGTTCTTGCTAATGATGCTGACATGATTTTTAGGGATCTGTTCAGCCATTGCTGCCAGTGAACATTCGTTCTCAACAGGGTCATAAGCCACAGCCGCCGTGTCGTTAATCATCAGGATAAGAACTTTGCTGTACATGCCAAGCCTTCGGGTGTCATTCAGATATCCAGGCATTGCACTGTCTCCATCCCCTTTCGCTCCTACCTTTGGTGGAAGTTTTCCAGCAAAGGCATCTTTGATGACCTTAAGTTTCTTCACATGCTCGGGATCAGCTTTAATAATATCATCCTTTTCCACCTTTTCCTTAAAATACTTTTCCGAGAGCAGTCGGAAACGAATGTGCTCAAAGGCATCTCCTAAATGCTTCACACGGTTTTCTTTGTCCCTCTTAATCCACTTCATTAGAAGCTCAAATACCAGTTCCTCCTTCTCGACGTTGAGAGCATCACTTCCTATGATGGCGAACAGTTCAGGAGGGTTAAACTCAAGAAAATCTTCATCCTTGGACAGAATCTCGAATCGTTCAGCAATGTAGTCTCTTGCTGCCATTGCCAGCCTTGGACAGTTCATCACCAGCCCCAGTCGGAAGATTGCAAGACAGTTTCCTGGGGAGAGTTGCTTCTGTAGGTAGTTTATGCACACAGTGAACACGGACGGTATCTGAAAACGATTAGCTACTGCGAGAACATCCTGCACATTGTCATCTGTAATATCTATTTCTGCTGAATAAAGATAATTCACTATCATGTCCATAATGGTTGGATCCACATTTTCCAGCACCACCTCCTTGCTCGGGCTGCTCTTCTCTTTGCCGTCTTCAGAGAAGTACATTTCTCTAAAGTAAGGACTACATGCTGCCATGATGAGTTTGTGACAGGGCAGACTTCTGTCTCCTGCTTTCAGAATGCAGTCGATAAACTTATTTTCCTTCAGGAGGTCTTTCAGGCCATCTTGGAGCAGGGTGCTCTGATAGAGTTTCAGGTCATCTTGTATGCTTGCTGGTTCCATCTCAGTGTGCGTGTGTGTGTGTGTGTGTGTGTGTGTGTAGATCGGTAAAGATGTTGGGCTTGCAATGCTTTCACTTCTCTCGCTATCTTTGTAGCAATAGCTTGAGTTGACTCCGAGCAAAGACAGAAGCTGGTGCAGTTTAACCCTGCCACTCTATATTTAGCCCTCAACACAGACAGAAAGAATTCGGGTTGGCCAGATTAGAAAATGGTCACATTAGGCAGCTGTTCGAAGATGAAAAGAAACAACTGTGCTCCATGAGCAAGGTAATTATTTCTGAACTATTCACATTCTCAAGTGAGGAGGATTACATATGTCAAATTGCGTTTATTGTCCTAATAAAATTCTACACATCATATTAAGTGAATCATGAACTGGTCAGAGATTGAGTCTATAAATATCTGTTAAAAGTTCATTCGTCGTTCATTTTCTGTAACCGTTTAATCCTAATTAGGGCCATGGGGAGGCTGGTGCCCATCCCACCCGACTCTGGGTGGGGGCAGGGTACACCCAGGACAGCTCGCCAGGCCATCGCAGGGCGGAAACATGCTGACGGCCATGTTGCCTACTCTTGTTGAAGGTCAGCAATGGTTCTTTTACATGAGCCTCACACTATACACAGTGAGAGACATGGCCAGCTTAATTGGGGGGGACAGTGACAACCCGTTGAGAGTGGGACTTGAACCCCCAACCTTAGGATCACTGATCCAGCACCTATACCACCAGGCCACCAGTGAGAAACTGAGGGCTAAACTAAACGTTAAAAATTTTAGGACACCCCATATTATTATTATTATTATTATTATTATTATTATTAATAATAATAATGTTGTTTTATCAGATTTATTGAAATCTGACCAGTGAAAGTCCAGTGAATGAACTGAAAAGGATTAAAGGTAAGCAGTATTTCAGAACTGCTTTAGGCAAAAAGAACCAGAGCTTTGAATCATAGAATAGCATCACAGTCTCCAAACTTAAAGCCCACTGCACTGGTGCTTCCCAATCATTTTATTTTCCTATGCTTTAGTTTCAGAGTTAACTGAAAGATTAAAATGTGTCCATTTGAATAAAAACTCAGAAAATGGGAGTGATCTAAAACTGGAGGAGTATATGTATTTTGGAAACCTTAATTATGTGTCATGATCCGAAAACAGACAATGGTACACATCCCTTAATCAGCTTGTCCTGATGCTGACTCATTCAGATGTCTCTGTGGGGTCCAGGTTTAGACTCACATGTTGAGTGCTTTTCCTATGAGCTGACCTTCCGCAGCTTACAGGTCAGCCGGTAGCAGCTGTTGGAACTGTTAATCTATGCTACTGAGCTGGTGGCTAAAAATCCTCAGCCATATTGACACAATTTAAAATAGCTTCATGATGTCTATTGTTTAAGGCCACCGAATATTCTGGCCTACATGCATTAACAACTAAATATACACATGAAACGGATGCTGTTGCTCAATGTTTATTGCAGTCTAATAACAAAAATATCACCTTTTTACAGCACAGTGGTGAGCATGTCCGCTTCACAGCAATAAGGTCCTGGGTTTGATTCCCAGGCCTGGGTGTTTTTTATGTGGATTTTTCAAGTTCTGCCCGTGCTTGTGTGGGTTTCCTCTGGGTACTCCGGTTTCCTCCAATAGTTTAAAGACACGCACATTAGGCTAGCTCAGGGGTCGGGAACCTGTGGCTCTTTTCATGACTGCATCTGGCTCTCGGATAAATCGGGTGGCCTTTATTAACAGAATGACTAATACTTAATTTCGCTGTTCTTTAAATAAAAATACAAAAAAATCCCATCAAATAAAACAAAAACAGATAAATAAATCTCACACATTTTAATCTATAAATCTATTTTCAACGCCACTTGTCGCTGTGGCGCGCAGCGGAGAGCCAATCCTTTCTGTACTCCAGTGTGTGGGCAGGTCCGATACCTTGAAACTCTAATTTTATTGGATTATACGTAACAGATTGCGCAAGTTGTTTTTGGGTTAAGAGGTAAATTTCCCTAATTTTTGATCCTCTCATTTGCTTGAGGCCAAGCAGAACTGGCAAGTAAAACACAAATGGACAGACACGGATAAACTTCAACCTGCAGACCATCTGACTGCCAAAACTTGGGACGCGCTTCCGGTCACATACCAAACACTGCAGTGTGTGAGTCGTGCCGTATTGACCATGTTTGGCTCCACATGTGTACGCGAGCAGTCCTTCTCACACATTAAAAACATCAAGACCAACCTGCGGTCACGTTTAATAGATGGAAGCCTAAATGTCTGCATGAAAGTGAACCTCAGCACGTATGAACCAGACTACAAAGCCATCAGCAAAACCATGCAGCACCAGAAGTCGCATTAACAGTAAAAAGTACTTTTCTTATTAATAAATACTGTTATAACATTGTTGTTTTAAAAAAAATCAGTCTTATTATACTCTAAAATTGTTGGTCTTCTTTTTCCATTTAGTTGTATTCAGTATTAATATATATACTAGTATATGGCTCTCAGAGGATTAGATTTTAAAATGTGTTTATTTTTGGTTCTCTTAGTCAAAAAGCTTCCCGACCCCTGGGCTAGCTGGCTCTTCCACACTCTGACCCCGGGCTGCGAGTGTGAATGGTTGTGTTTGCAATGATTGTAATGGTCTGGTGAAAATTTTCATGGTGTACCCCACCTTTGTCCAGAATTGGCTAAGAAAGGCACAAGTCTCCCAGCAGTCCTGGTAAGAGTAACCAGTTCGGCAAGTCGCTGTTTTGATACCTATAAAGGTCATGGCTTATAAATATTTGATCCAGTCATTTCATCCTTCAACTGATTTATTTATAGGAAAATGAATTATACATTGGTCATTTCTGAGCAGTTTATTTATTTTCATCTTATATACACAATGTACAAAATAATAAATTAGTCTGGAAATAAATACAACTAGATATTAGATACAAATGTCTCGAAACATTAAACAATTAAACAAACTGCCACGTCTTAATTTAGCCTGTAAATACTTTCCTGAATAACAAGTTATGGTACGCGGATCATTAATATTTAAGTATAATTTCATCTTCTTAACCCATGACCTCCCAAAGTCCTTGCAGTGTAAAGCCATCTTTCAACTTCTCCACCGCTAAACCAAGCTCCTCAGAGAACACCGGCTCACGGTCTTGTTGCTTGAAAAAGTCATCAAAATATTCATTGTAACCTTAGAGATAAAGAGGAGTTAAATGATGATTTAGGCAAAAAAAAGTTACTGTACCTTGTTGCTATCCGCGAAGTATGCCTATGAGAAGGGGGGAAAATATAACACACATGAAATTAAATGGTCTGTAATACAGTTGAAATATTATGCACTTCTGTGTAAACATGTTTGAAACCAGGCAACAACAATTTGTGCTGATATCATACCTGGATTAAGCATGGTGTTATTTTCAGAGTGTGAGTGTGAAAGCTCTGCACTGATTATCAGAGGCGGTAAACGTGCTAGCTATTCATGTAGATAAACACGCTAGCAAAAGATCCGCAGCTTCAAAATTCTTCTGTTAACCTGTAGTGTACAGTCAGTGCTCAATGGGATCTTCAGTATGAGAGACTTTCAGCGATCCAAGTTGATTAATTTTTATTTTATAACAGTTCATACACAGTACAAAATAAATAAAATTTCATCCGACAGAGTTTAAATATTTTTCTACAAATTCCTTTTATGGCACAAAAAAATTGCACCTAGATGTTTGCATGTTATTTTTTATAATATTTTATAAGCGACTACTTTTTAAGACATCATGATCAGAATCACACTGTGAGGTGACAGTGCTAACCACCAAGGCATCGTTCTACCCACAATACAGTCTTCTTTTACTTTCGGCTGCTCCCTTCAGGGGTCGCCACAGCAAATCATCCGCCTCCACCGCACCCTGTCCTCCGCATCTTCTTTTCTGACTCCAACGACCTTCATGTCTTCCTTCCAACATTCAAAGTCCCCACTCTCAGTCCTAGACTCATGCCTGTCCTCTTCTCTCTCTGCCTACGGACACGCCTCCCACCTCTCCTTCTTCGACGTCTTCGACCAACAGTAGTCCAATTTCCATCAGCACCCTGTTGATTGACAGCACTGATGGCGGTCGTTGTTAACCCGGGCTTCGACCGATCCGGTATGGCGGTAGTACTTCTGATTTGCATCATAAATGTTTGGCATTGGTTTTACGTCGGATGCCCTTCCTGACACAACCCTCTGCATTTCTCCGGGCTTGGGACCGGCATGAGGGGGAGAGACACTGGTTAGTGCCCCCCCCCACCTCATGGCTGCATTTCTACCCACAATACAGTCTACCATAAAAAAAAAGATGTACACTGATCCCTCGCTACTTCATGCATCAGTTTCTGTGGGTTCAGTGCATCGCGGGTTTTTCAAAAAGATTCATCAAAAAAAATTATATTAAGGAAAAATCGTGAAAAAGTTAAGGAAAATGCCACAAAACAAGGGCAATTATGCAAAAAACAACAACAACAACAAAAAAAACCCCAAAACAACCAAACAAAATGACTTACCTTTTTATGTGAGGTGCGCATCTGTATTTATATTTTATTTATGCATTATTTTTGAATGTTTGTTATTATAAGCATTTATAGTGTTGAATGTGTATTTATTGATATTATATACATGTACGTACAGGGATCCCTCACTTTCCACGGTTAACTGGGACCGAGATCCCCCCCCCGCAGCCGTCGAATTCCGCAAAGTAGGATCGACCCCCCTGAGTGACGTATACGTACATATTCAATGCTATAAATGCTTATAATAACAATTAAACATTCAAAAATAATGCATAAGATGTAAATAAAATATAAATATACAGACGCGCGTGTGCACACACACTCAGATGCGCACCTCACATAAAAATGTAAGTAGTTTTGATTGGGGGGTTGGATTGTTTTTTGTTTGTTTGGGTTTTTTTGCATAATTGGCCTTGTTTTGTGGTATTTTCCTTAACTTTGCCCCTTATTGTTCCTTAATTTCCTTATTTTTTAATTCGATGAATATTTACAAAAAAACGCGATGTACTGAAGCCGCATGAATTGAAGCGTGAAGTAGCGAGGAATCCCTATATATGTCAGTCGGGGGGGGGGTGGTGTCGATCCTACTTCACGGAAATCAGCGGTCGCAGGGGTCTCGGTCCCTATTAACTGCAGAAAATGAGGGATCCTTGTATATGTAGAAGGCGATACATTTTAGTCTTACTGCTGTACCTGTTTATACTATTAGCAGTTTGCATTAAGCTTCACTTGTAGTTTAAAAATCAAATTATGACTTCATAAATGTAAAATGTATTAATGTAGTGGTTGAAGGTGTCATTATCAGAAAATAGAGATTCAGAAGTATGAAGTAAAAGAAAAGCTCTGACACTCAGGCATTTAAACTCAAATGCACTGCTAAAGTTCACATGCCTTTAGGGTTGTGGCATTAATGTTAGTATTGGTGTAATGTACTTACTGTAAAAGTGTCAGTATTTTCATCTGGCTCAATCTCTATATCATCAGGAGGCTGTTCCACTGTCAGCTCCTCCAGCGGTTGTGGCTGTATTCACATCAGACATGAGGACACATGAGCTAAAGAGACATTTGAGTTTTTTTTAACAACACTTGATCAGCTTAAAATTTTCAGGTACCTTTTCCTCCATCTCATATTCCACTCCAAAGATTGGGTTTGCGGAATAAACTTTGTGAAGAGAGTTTATTTCCTTCACTGCATCCTGTAACTTGTCTAGCGGATCGATTTTAAAACCCAATACATATCCACCTGTCTGAAAAAGCAATATTTTTTTCCTTCGGGGGGATTCAGCAGTTTTATGAGATCTGAAATGCTGAGTCATGAGTCAGACCCACCTGCTGAGAGCTCTCTATCACAAGTGCTAGTCCAAACTTGGAGTCTCGAATCCTTATAGAGCGCTTCAAAAACAAGTGACAGATGAAAAATCAGATATATTCTAATGTAAGAATTTTAACAACAGTGACTGACCACTCGGTTAAATACTCACTATTTGTAAGTAGGGGATGCTGACGTTGAAGCTTTCATTCATGTTGGCGTGCCACACTATCCTCACGTTAGTAATAAAGAAAGTGCCCAGGTTCCCCTGAAACATCAGGCAAAGAAAAGTTCACTCGTTACTTTAGAGAAATTACCTGACCTGAAAACAATCCCAAACTCGTAAACATGCATCCGTTCCTATTTTCCAATAATTGTACCTGATCGCTGGATAAATTCCAAACTCCGTTGATTTTATCATAGACTTGTTCACGTGGCAGTAATCGTAGCTGCTTATTCTGAATCAAAGCTGCTCTTAACTTCAGATCCCGGTACATTTTGGAGGTCTCATAAGCTCTGAAAAAAGTAATCAGGTTACATTTAAAGAAACATTAAACCACATGACCATTCAATTCATAAATCTAACTGAGGAGATAGAGATTCATTTTTCCATTATTTTAATTTTTAAAGATTCTCTGTAAACAATACATTATAACGTCTATAATAACTTTTTACACAGAGACATTTCACATGCGTATCTTCATAATTAATATTAAAAATGTATATATATTGTTGATATAATAAATTGTTCTTTGAGGAGGTATTTGATATGGATTTTTTTTAGAAGGCAACCACAGTCTTTAGTTTTATTTTCATCTTAATTTATTTGAAGAGAAATTAGAACTGCTGTCTGTCAGTTACATGTCTCCGCATGATAAGACTGCAGTGACCTTGACCTTTAACCCCCAAAAATCCAGTCCCTTCTTTCATAAATCAAAGTGACTTTTATGCAAATTTAAAAGAAAATCTCCCAAATCAATCTTGAGACACCTAATTCACAATAATGGCACATGTAGGGCTGCAATGACATTGACCTTTGACCTCCAAATATAATCAGTTCATCCTTAAGTCAAGGTGGGCAAACAATCAATCAGTCAATGATAAAAAAAAAGTTTTTCAGGGTAGCATTGTGGTGCAGTGGTTAGCACAGCTGCCTCACAGCAATAAGGACTGGTTTTCTTTCCCTGGCCAATTTATTTCTGTGTTTGCATGTTCTCCACAGGCTTGTGTCGGTTACATTCAGGTGCTCCAAGTCCCTCCCACAGTCTAAAAACATGCACACTAGGCTAATTTGCTGTTCCAAATTTGGCCCTAGGCAGGAATGCTGTCCCTGTGATGGCCTGGCAAGCTGTCCAGGGTGTACATTGCCCTCGCCCACCTTGCCCAGCGTCGACTGAGATGGTTGTGAGCCTTCCTGCGACAATAATTAGGATTAAGCAGTTTATCAAAATGAATGAATGATGAACGAAATAGTCCTTCAAAACCTTCCAGATATCACATTCACAAAGATGACCCGGACCAAGGTGTGTATGAACAGACAGATATACAACCTGTAAACATGTCTCCGACCCTGGCAATCACTGACACAAACACACAAAACGAAATACCACTGAGAGAACTCACTTATATTGCAAATGTTTTCTAACATTAACCCTAACAATATGAATAACAAGTATGACCCGGCTGGCTTTAATGAATAAAACATTAGTAGCTTGGAAAACAATCAGCCCTGGAGTGGTACTGAGATAGCATCTCAACACCACTGTTGAGCACATCCTGTAGTTCTTTATTTTTTATTTCCCCCTGATTGAGACAGAGACAATTCCCACCCATCAAGCAGACACCAGCCATGAAGGGCGGAGGTCACCACATTTTTCCTCTTAGGATGTGATGGCAGCCAACCTACCAATGTCAGGATAAGTATAACACATTCAGAGGAAAGCACTATCTATTCACCATTGTGTACACGAGCTCTCACACCAATTATCAACTCATCTTGTGATGAGAAACAACAAAAAAAAAGTGTACAGTAAGCCCTTGCCCATTCACGGTACAGCGCTAGCAGCCCCGCATACTCGGGGATTAGCAGCAAACCCGGAAGTTAGTGTGATTCAAATTTAGCCAATGGCTGAGAGCTTTTGTTTTTCCTTCCTGCTGATTGGTTGCAGATGACGTGTACGCCTCTTTTTTTTTCTCCTTCGTGCACATGTCATCAACGTGATTGCTTGAATTGTGAATTCACGTTTTTTTTTAGTGTGTTTTTAATTATAATTTAAGTTAAATATAATTTATTAATTATAAATATAATATAATATAAATTTATTTCTTCATAAATATTATCACAGTACAAAATTAAAAAGTTTTTGCTTAATCATTACTACCTTTTTATTACATTATTACTGTATTATTACTGTATTAATGAGCAAAACTGTCTATAGAATGTGTTTAAGAAGCATATTTTAGCGCATGCAATATCATACATAGGGTTTTAAAACCGCATCAATAATTTGCGGATTTTCAGGATCCACGGGAAGGGCTGGAACACAACCACCACGAATAACGAGGGGTTACTGTATGCCGTTCCTCCCTCTCTGAACGCTCAGCTGATTACCTCTCTTGGGCGTCTGGCTATAGCATCAAGAACAACCATCTCCAAAAGCTCAGGGAACACTGTTCTGTTATGTAACTTGATAGCAAATGATATTGTATTTTACTTATTAAATAACAATATCTACAGAGTGAATATGCATGAGGAGCAAGCTTAAACAAACCGGACCTGATTAACACAGGGTGTTAAGTGTGAAGTTGTGTACTGTGTGACTGCATACCTGTGTACAGCAATAACAGAAGTGAAGAGTCTTGGACTTCCAGGAATGACGTTGGTGAAGATAAACTCAAATCTTGTGTTATTAGATTTAGTCAGGATATAAAGAGCTTCAGTCTGACCTCTTAATTTCTGCAACAAATACAAACCACATGTCATACACACATTCTAAAGTCTAGAAACATGGAGAATGATGGGTGAAGGAAGTGCTCTTACGGAGTTTGCTGTTCTTGTAGTGATGTTGATGACGGAGTTGTATCCCACAGCTTTGAAATAGTTAAAAATAATTACTAACACAGATCAGCTATATTTATACTTCACATTTGTCATAGTCAGTTCTAGAAAATAAGTACTTACATAAGTTAACTCTTGGCAAGGCAACAGAATGCCAGATGATTCTCAAATTGGTCACTAGGAGTCTTCCTTAAGTAAAGGAGTGTACAAAAGGAGAGTTAGTTTCTCCTCATACAAACAGATCACTTTTATTTTATTTTATAATGTTCCCTGGATCACAAAATCCACTAGGGGATGATAAAATATCGAATATTCATTTCATTTCATTTTCTGTAACCGCTTAATCCTAATTAGGGTCATGGAGAGGCTGGCACCCATCCCAGCCAACTCCGGGCAAGGGCAGAGTACACCCTGGACAGCTTGCCAGGCCATCGCAGAGCGGAAACACGCCGATGGCTTTACAGCTAGTACTCTTGTCGAAAGTCAACAATGGTTCTTTTACACTTCTCACCATAGACAGTGAAAGACATGGCCAGCCTTTGATAACCCAGTTAGCTGAACTGGGGGGACAGTGACAACCCTGTGGAGAGTGGGACTCGAACACCCAAACTTTGGATCAGCAATCCAGCGCCCTATACCACTAGACCACCACTGCCCCAACATCGAATACGTTTGCATTTTATGAGCTAAGCCTAGTATGTACACTCCTTGATCATTCTAACATGTAAATCTTCCCTTTGGCAGATTTACTCTATAGGTAAACTCCGTCTATTACCACACCTGTACCTACCATCACTGGCATGAGACCGCCAATAATCATATGTCTGGGCATAACGGTGGCACTACACACACACACACACACACACACACACACACAGTTCCAGTGGTGGCTCAGTGGTTATGGCTCTGGAATACTGAGTCAAAAGGTCAAGGTTTGAAGCCCCAGTACCACCAATAGGCCTTTAAGCATGGCCCTAAACCCTCAATTGCTCAGTTGTAAATACCATGGCAGGTGAACTTCTGTAATGAGACAGTTTCATAAAATAAATCTGGGCTGATGAGCTGTGTATTACAACAGATTTGACATATTATTTATTTATATCACTTTTACATACGGAGAGCTGAGGTGTAAGGTTTATCCTGTAAGGTGTACTCAATAAAAATGGCCAGTGAGTGAAGGAACAAGGCTGGTGCACCTAATATAGTGGCCAAGGAGTGTAGACCATACGGCACCAAGATGAGAGATTTCCTTTCGGCTTTTTCTCTTTATCAGGAGTCGCCACAGCGAATGATTCGCACGTTTGATTTGGCATAGGTTTTTATGTCGGATGCCCTTCCTGACACAACCCTTCAGCAAGGGACAGAAACACGCTGATGGCTTTGCAGCTATTCTTTACAAAAGTCAGCAATGGTTCTTTTACATGAACCTCTCACCATAGACAGTGAGAGACATGGCCCGCCTTTGATAACCCAGTTAGCTGCACTGGGGAGGGGGGGAGGGGGGTGTGTGTGTGTCAGTGACAACCTTGTGGAGAGTGAGACTTGAACCCCCAAACTTAGGATGAGCGATCCAGCGCCCTATACCATCACTGCCCCGCAGACCATACAGCACCAAATTATCCAATTATATGGTATTTCAATAGTTGTAGACAACGTCAAAGCAGACGTGTACATATTTACATAGAAAGTGAATGAGATAAGCACCTCTATCCCCGTTATTTCCTTTAGTGTCTTCAATTGAATCCAAGCAGTCAATGAGAACCTCACCTGGCCTGGTTTTCATCTGTCTGAAATCAAGTACAAAACACAATTAAGAAAAATATTTTTCATTTATAGCATATTTTATAACAACCTTTAGTCATTCATTTTCTGAAATGCTTTTAATCCAAAATAGAGTCGTGGGGAGGCTAGTGCCCATCTCAGCCTACTTGGGTCGAGGGCAGAGTGCACCGTGGACAGTTTTCCAGCCCATTGCAGGACAGAAACATGCTAATGACAATGTCACCTACTCTTTTCAAAAGTCAGCAATGGCTCCTTTACATCTCACTAAGAGCCCAAGGATGGGGTGGGGGTGAGGGGCAATGACAACCAAATTGACGAGATGAGTGGTAACAAAAATAATTTAAAACAAATGTTTTTAAAAATCAAGTGGAGTCACAGTAAGTGTTTCATTATTTATTAATATAGTATACTGTACTGCTAAAATCTTAACCCATCATCATGATTTTTTTATAACAGTAATTTTTATTATGGTCACTTGAAATGAACAAATTTCAACTAATCATCAGCTGATCTGATTTATCCTACTAGGGTGGTGGTGGGGGGGTGAAGCCCAGCACAGCCAGCACACAGTGAAGAGGGTACACCCTAGACAGCTCGCCAGACTATATTACAAGGGCAACATACATAACCATTCACACCCCAGATAGAAACTGAACTTAAAAACAATATTATTATTAATACTACTGTACTGGTAGTAATAGTAATAGTAGTGTTATGATTAATAATAGTAATCATAATAACAACAATAATAATAATAATAATAATAATAATAATGTTGAAGAATATACATCACTGAACTTTTGAAAACAATTATAATAATTTTGAAGTTCAGTGATAATTCTCTTATTATTATTAATAATAATAAAAATAATATATATTAATTATTATTGTTGTTATAAATAATAATAATAATAATAATAATAATAATAATAATAATAATCTTCCTCCTCAGCGTAAAACGGTTCTGTGTAGAAATTTCTTCGTGTCTTGTTTGGGTTCCCCCGAGTGCTCTGGTTTCCTCAGACAGTAAAAACACATGCTCATTATGGGCTAATCGGATATTCTGGATTTATAATTTCTGTTTTGTTGTTGTTGCTAGAAGAATATGCTTATGTTTTTAAATAAATCGGTACTAAGGGGGCTCCTGATGCAAAAAAGTTAATCGTCAATCCCGTTAGAACACAGCATATGCTGACGTCATCAACACTGAGCTTTGCATATCAGTTTAAAACAACCACCACCATCTCCTGTTGTAGTTATATCACACTGTAACTGTCTTTAATTTACTGAAATTAAGCGTTTCATGTTGCACCTTCAGCTTAACTAGCGTCCTGAAATTGTTGCCAGCGCTGCTAATAGGCTAACGCTAGCTTTACTTCCGGCCCAGAGCTTACTGTGGTGTGATGTCAAAGCGAACATCTCTGTCCTCCCAGAGTGCATCCAACACTCCGGCCATAATCAGCCTGTCAACTCGCTGCAAACAAAATACGAGTTCAGCCCTGTGAGTGAGATTTTCAAATGAGAAGAGTCTCTCATTAAAGGATAAGAGGATTTGAAGACCAGCGTCCCCGCGTCACTGTGGTAACACAGCACAGCACGTGATACGGCAAGCAGGATGGCGATTCTTCAGGCGAATGGAATTTTTTTTTCAAAAACAATAGATGTCACAATTTAGTTGATTTAAATTCGGTTGGATGCTTATGTAAGCATTTCTTGGTATTTAAACTTTTCAAAAAAAAATGCATTGTCTAAGTACTGTATACACAAATGTGTAAAGGATAAAGCAGCATAGTGACGTATTGGTTTACATATCCACCTCACAACGAGAAGGTTCTGGGTTTCATTTCCATCCTTCGGCGTTTCTGTGTGGAGAGTTCCTTGCCCCCCTTGTGGGTTTTCTCTCGGTACTCCCACAATCTAAAGTCATGGACATTAGGCTAATTGGCTGCTCCAAATTCCCCCTAGGTGTGCATGCAAGTGTGAGTGCTTATAGGTGTCAGCCAGCAAATGGTCTGGCAAGCTGTTTAGGGTGTGCCTCGCCTTCACCCAGTGTCAGCTGAGATAGGCTCCTGTGTTCTGCAAATGCAGGTATATTCATTCATTTATTTTTTTTTTAACTTCCTCATCCTATTTACGGTCGTCGGGAGGGTGGTGCCCATCTCAGCTGACTTTGGGCGAGGGCAGACTACTCCCTGGACGGCTCGCCAGGCCATCGCAGGACAGAAACGCACTGACAGCTTTGCAGCCTACTTTTGACGAAAGTGATACTGTAATGGTTCTTTTACATGATTCTCACCATAGACAGTGACAGGCATGGATGGCCTTTGACAACTCAGTTAGCTGCACTGTGGGACAGCAGTGACAACCATTGACAGTGGGGCTTGAGCCCCAAACCCTGGGATCAGTAATCCAGCACCTTTCCACTGGACCACCATTGCCCATTTACCAATTATAAAGATAGAAGTCATATTCTGTAGGTCAAGAGCATATAAAAAAAGTCATATTATTGAATTTATTTATTTTATTTTTGTATTTCCACAACACTAACAGTAGATAGGAAGCACACAAAATAGGTCATATTCAAGGTGAAAATCAATGTCGCTTGTATGGTTCTCAAGATAATCATTCAAAAAAGTATTTTTATTTATTGTTCTTAAAACAAGGGTAAAAGGGCCTTTGTGCTTTTATTCTAAATTTCTCAAAATATGAATGTGCTTATGAATGACTGTTTGTGTTAGGGCTTCATTTGACTATTGTCTCTCACCAAAAGTCATCAGGGATTGACCCCAGCTTTCCCTACAACTCTCACAGATAGGTGGTTTAGTTAAAGAATGAATAAATTATACATGCTTTGACACATGATAACATGGGGCAGTGGTTAGCACTCTCAAGTCACAGCAAGAAGGTCCCGAGTTTGAGCCCCTTGGTCAGTGGGCTCAATGTTCTTCACATACTTGCATGGATTTCCTCCAAGTGCTCCAGTTTCTTCCATCAGTCCAAAGACATACATATTAGGTCAACTGGCCACCCTATTTTTCCCACAGCAGTGCATATGAGGGTGGATGACTGTTTCTCTAGGAGCCACGCAGGAAAACCTACATCGCAACAGAAACCACAAAAAATAGCCCAATGCATCATGGGGTGTGGAATGGCAATATAGATAAATAGATAGATATGATATCACGATTGTGCTGAATGAGCATAAGTCTTAATCAAAGTTGCTAAGTTGACAGAACAAAAAGGCCAGTGGGTTGGGCAGGACTTGATCTGACTGCACTGATAAAGATTACATACCGTAATAGGCTAACAGGAATGGAACTGAATGTGAGCCGACTCACCTTGTGTTTCAACGTATTGTGTTCGGAGACCTAGCCATTATTTTCTGATATCTCCAAAGGTGCTTTTACGCATAGAACATCCACTTACTGGTACTTAATTTCTTCACTCCGTTTTCTAGATTACATTAGAGACTGTTGTGATTATTTCAAGAGATCAGCTGTTTCTGAAACACTCAAATCAGCCTGTCTGGAACTAACAAGTACATTATATTAGTTTCACATTTCCTCTCTAATATAAAGTTTAAGTTGTGTTCAATATAATAGCGGTCAGACATCACTAACCTGATCAATCACTGTTTTTGAGAGGGAAAAAAAAAATCTACATGGCAAATAATTTACTAACAGGTGTAGTGGATGAATAGAATCCAACAGACCCAACAGTCATGACCTGCATAGTACTGATTCTGTATAATTGAATTACTAATTGAAATGGGTGTGTTCAAAATAATATCAGTGTTAGTTCAATTAGTGACGTCATTCATTCTTTGAAGAACAGGTGTCAGTTATTGCCCTTATTTAAGGAAGGAAGGCAGCAACTGTTGTACATGCTGGTTACAGAGCACTTCTCTCTGAAATTCTGAGGAAAATGAGTCGTTCCAGACATTGTTCAGAAAAACAGCATACCTTTATTAAAAAGTTGATTGGAGAGGGAGACAATATATAAAGAAGTGCAGAAAATGATTGGCTGCTCAGCTAAAATGATCACAAATGCTTTAAAATTTCAACCAGAACCTGAAAGATGTGGACAAAGTGAAAATGAATGACTGTTCAAATATACTAAAGATTAAACAAAATGCCAAGGACTCAGCCAACCATAAGCTCCAGGAAGACCAATGAAGGTCTAACGTGACCTGTGAGTACTATTACAATTACAGGACGTCTATGTGAAGGCAAGCTATTGGCAAGATACCTCTGAAAAATCCCACTGTTGAAAAAATACATGTGCTGTAGAGCTTACAATTTTCTAAAGAGCTCACTGACTGGACTAAAGAGAAACAGCACAACATTTTGTGGAATGATGAAAGTTTGTTTGGTTTTTTTTTTTTTTTTTTGGGGGGGGGGGGGTCTAGTGGCCAGAGACAGTTTGTCAGACAACCCCCCCCACACACTGAATTCAAGCCACAGTACACTGTGAAGACAATGAATCATGGTGGCTCAAGCATCAGGATATAGGGACGTTTGTCATACTATAGTGTCGGGCCAATTTATCGCATACCAGGGATCATGGATCAGTTTGCATCCATCAGAATATTTGAAGAGGTCGTGCTGCCTTATGCTGAAGTGGAACCCCTTGAAATGATGGTTCCAACAAGACAATGACCCCAAACACACCAGTAAATGTGCAACATTGTGGTTCCAGACCACAACATTGACGTCACGGAGTGGCTGGCACAATCCCCGCACCTTAATCCAATAGAAAACTTGTGATATGACAAAAAAAATGCAGCTTCTGAGGCAAAACCAAGAAATACAAAATAACTATGGAATGTAGTCCAATCATCCTGGGCTGGAAAACCTGTTCACAGGTACCAGAAGTTGGTTGACACAACACGGATATACAGCGGTTCTCTGAAACCGTGATTATACAACTAATATTAGTTCAGTGATTCAATGGCAAGCAAAATCTTAAACCATTTTCAGTTTATACGTTGAATGTTTGCGTTTGTAAAGAATAAAATAGACACTGCTATTTTTTGTCTAATATTCACTTTTCTTCAATTTCTTAAAGGGAATAACACATTTTTCTTTGTGCTTTGATTTGGAATAGAATGTGTAGTTTTAAGAATGCATATGTGTGTGGAAATAAAATCTATTATAAGGATTTTGAGCTTTATTCACTGATTAAAACAAACTGCTATTATTTTTAAGACAACTGTATATTAACTGGTAGTTTTTGACCGACTGCATTGTTATTTCCAGTTCATTACTGAAACATGACTGCTGGAATAGCCGTATGAATGAGCAAGTGTGTATGTGTTCTTAATAACATGGCTGGTGAGTGTATATAGTAGGTCTTGTCTAGAATTTAAACACCTTGATGAAGACTGTACAACCTGTAAGCAAAACAAGACACACGCTGACACAAAGTGCGAATAACACTTGCGTGTATTTAAAAAAAATGCAAAAGAATCAGTCATACAAATTGTACTCACTTCTATTTCTAACATTAATCACAATTAAGATATTACAGTTAACATGAATGGCAAGTAATAATAAAAAGTATTTTTTCCATCGTCTTGCTCCAAACATACCAAGTAAAGAATAAAAATCCCAGTTTTCTATTAAAAAAAAGTCTATCAAGTTAACCACTCTTATTAATTCATGGTTAGAAATAATTATGCTACATGACAAAAGCCTTTAGTATAATAATTCATAGACTTAACTGTAACTTTGCATATCAACATATATTTTTATATATGTATATATATATAACAAAATTTCGAAAACCGGTTGTACAAATGATAAAGATTAATTGAACAGTGCAGGAAACCCAACAGGGTACCAAGAAGGTGAATAAAATAAATGAGGTATATCAGGAGATGAGTTATTTGTGCAGTTCAGCGAAAGAGAACAGACTGAGTTACTTCATAAGCACTGCTCTAGTACAGAGCATGTAATCACAGTAATATTAGCTTTGGATTCTATTTTCTCTTTCACTTTTGTTAAACATATTTTCTGAACTTGCTGAAAGGAGGGTAATATTCCAAGGGTTGTTTCATGGCAGAAGGTGAGAGTTAAAAAAAAAAAAAACCTCCATGCCTTTCCATTTGTTTTGTAATTTTTTAACCTGATGAAAAAAGAAATGTGGAAATGTAGATTAGCAGATATTCACTGAAGAAAAAGATGAAACACATAGATGTTCAGCTTGACAGTACTGAGATACACTGTTGAACTTGAATGAAGTTAGATTTGGGCTTTGGGTAGTATACTGTACCTCAGTTTGTGAGAACACATGTTTTCCTGCATTCATCCTCAGTTTCAAAGCGGTTCTCGTTGCCTTTGCATCCTCCATACCAGAATTGGGCACAGGAGTTTGCACGTTTGTCATAGTACCAGCGGATGACGTACTCTAGGCAGGTGCCCTGACTCAGGCCATGAGAGCATCGAGGATCCAAAGGACCTGCATACAATATATTACAAACCTTGTAAAGCGAGCAAAATTCAGTTTCTGTATAAAAATGAGCCTGATCACTTTTCCAGTTCATTGCAGGGCCAACACTTCCAACATTTCACACTCAAACCTAGGGGTAATTTGTAACAGTGGATAGCCTACTGTGCATGTTTTTGGACTGTAGGAGGAAAGTGGATATTTACACAAGAATAGAGGACACATGCAACGCCCCCCCCAACAACATTTGCACTTTACTCTGTAGAGCCCAGTCATAGAAAGCAACATGGGAAAATTCTAATTAGAATTTGTTGCACATTTACAACATGGGGTGCCACAGGGTTAAGTACTGTATACACAAAACAACTTGTGGTCTTAGCTTGTATAACATAAACACATGTGCTATAGTATATATATATATATTATTAGAATACATCACACAAAACTGCTAATATCGTTTAGCTAAGCCCTTTAAAGCTATGAATAAAATATTTGCACACACACGTGTGTATGTGTATATATATATATATATATATATATATATATATATATATATATATATAGAGAGAGAGAGAGAGAGAGAGAGAGAGAGGATTTTCTGAGTAGATTCTTCCGTCAGAGAGTGCTCAATACTTTTTCGTAGAGCAAATATAAGTAAAAATAAAATGACAGAAAAAATACTTTCTATTTAAAACTTCATTTTCACTACAGATCTGTTTCGAGGGGTGGTGAAACCAGAGAGAGGATAGTTTCACCACCCCTCGAAACAGATCTGTAGTGAAAATGAAGTTTTAAATAGAAAGTATTTTTTCTGTCCTTTTATTTTTACTTGTATATTACATATACAAACCGGTTTCCAAAAAAGTTGGAACACTATTCAAATTGTGAATAAAAACTGAATGCAATGATGTGGAAGTGCCAAATGTCAGTATTTTATTTCGAATAGAACATAGATGGCAGGACAAAAGTTTAAACTGAGAAAATGTATCATTTTAAGGGAAAAATATGTTTATTTTAAAGTTTCATGGTGTCAACAAATCTCAAAAAAGTTGGGACAAGGCCATTTTCACCACTGTGAGGCATCACCTCTTCTTCTTACAACAGTCTGCAGTCGTCTGTGGACGAGGAGACAAGTTTAGAAATAGGTATGCTGTCCCATTCTTGTCTAATACGGGTCTCGAACTGTTCAGCTATCTCGGGCCTTCATTGTTGCCCTTCCTCTTTATGATGCGCCAAATTTTCTCTATAGGTGAAACATCTGGACTGCAGGCTGGCCATTTCAATACCCGGATCCTTGTCCTACGCAGCCATGATGTTGTCATTAATGCCGCATGTAGTGGCTTTATCATGTTGAAAAATGCAAGGTCTTCTCTGAAAGAGATAACGTCTGGATAGCAGCATATGCTGTTCTAGAACCTGAATATAGTGATCCCTCTCTATTTTGTGCTTCAGTTTCTGTGGCTTCAGTGCATTGCAGGTTTTTCAAAAATATTCATTGAAATATTAAAAAATAAAGAAGTTAAAGAAAAATAGGGGAAAAGTTTAGGAAAATGCTGCAAAACAGACAATGATTAAAAAAAACAAAACCCAAACAAACAAAAACAAAAAACAACACAGCAAAACTACTTACATTTTTATGAGGTGCGCATCTGTGTGTGCGCGCGCGTGCTCGTCTGTATGTGTGTGTATTTATATTTTATTGACATGTTATGCATTATTTTTGAATGTTTAATTGTTATTATAGGCATTCATAGCGTTGAATATGTATTTATTGATATTATATACACATATACATGTACGTATACATCAGTCAGGGAATGAAGCCATGGGGGGGCACAAACAACTGGTGCCGCACAGTGGCGACGGGTACCTGGAGCGCAGGGAGCGCTGGGATCTCATGTGCATTGAGCATACGTGTGTATGAAATTGCGCTATATAAGCATCCACAATGATAATAATGGTTTCTGGAAGCATTGCTGAGTCCATTCTGTGATTTCCCTTACAGTAGCATTCCTGTTTGTGGTGCAGTGCCGTTTAAGGGCCCGAAGATCACGGGCATCCAGTATGCTTTTTTGGCCTTAACCCTTACACACAGAAATTGTTCCAGATTCTCTGAATCTTTGGACGATGTTATGCACTATAGATGATGATAACTTCAAAGTATTTGCAAATTTTCGCTTGGAGACACCTGTCTGATATTGCTCCACTATCTTTCTGCACAACATTGGGGGAATTGGTGATCCTCTACCCATCTTCGCTTCCGAGAGACACTGCCACTCTGAGAAGCTCTTTTTATACTCCAGTATGTTTCCAATGGACCTCATTAGTGGTAATTGGTCTTCCAGTTGTTCATTATAAGTGCAATTGACTTTTCCAGCCTCTTATTGTTGCCTGTGCCAACTTTTTTAAGATTTGTTGACACCATGGAATTTAAAATCAACATTTTTTCTTAAACTGATACATTTTCTCAGTTTAAACTTTTGACCCTGCCATGTATGTTCTATTCGGAATAAAATATTGAAATTTGGCACTTCCACATCATTGCATTCGGTTTTTGTTCACAATTTGTGTAGTGTGCCAACTTTTTTGGAATTGGGTTTGTGTATATAAATATATATATAATCAAGTACAGTATGCTATATCATTTTATTTAGTTATTTGGTTACCTAAGATTACATCAAGATTGGGCTGGGGATTTATGCCCACTGAAGTAGATGTAATATATCCTGATGAGGAAGAGAACAATGATGATGATGATGATGATGAGGAAGAGGAGGAGGATGGCAGTAATGGTGATATGATGCTGGTGTGAGATGTTTTGCTGTTCTCATCCACAGGCTGTAAAGGTGGAACTGGTTTACTGAGCTCACTTTCTTTGTGTTCACCTTGTGTCTGAGTCTGTTTGTCGAAATCAGTCTGGAAATAAAAACAATCATAAGAGTAAGACAATGTTTTAATCCAAGGAGTTAGCACAACTATTCTGGTCACATAAAGTAAGTAAAATTTAGCAACAATGACGACGTCCATTTCTTTTTTTATCTTTCTTTTCCTTCTTTCTAAATTATGAATGCTTTTCCCCCCTCATCAACCATCATTACATTTTCATGTCAAGTCTTTATTATCAGTTCATCCATGTGGTCTACAAACCTGAGCATTATAAGGAGCAGGGTTAATTCGTTCGGAATAGGTTCCATGCTGGACATTAACCCTCCTGTCAATTTCTTCTATACGATGGTTTCCGTAGTCATTATTGCCATATAAGACTTTGTGGTTATTGTAGCTGTTAGTCCTGTATCCGTTGTGTCCATTGACACCATTGGTGATGCGGTTGTAGATGAGTGCTCCATTCTCATCCTCACAAAACTGACTTACAAGCTTAGACTCTAAAGCTGCAGGGGAGATAAAATCCAAAAGGAGATATAATAATCTCCAAGTGATGAACAAAAAATTACAACTACACTTTTGTATCACCTATAATATTTCCTTTATATCCTTAAACTTGGCTTAATTTTGTGGAAGTACCTCAAAATGATTTTTCTGTTCAAAATAATTCTATGAATATTTTCAGTTCTGAAAGAAAATAACAAAGGTTTTGCTCCCCAGAAATTTAATCTTAGCCAATTCTTACCCGTGAAGTATTGTCTCCCATCATATATAACCACCACCAATCAGGGAAGGGCACAAGCAAGCACGTGTCCCCTCCGTGACACATGATGCTGCCACCCACATCTTTTCAAACTGCTGCACATGTGCATTCAGGGGCAGCACACTCTGAGGAAGAGTGCTATCCACCTCTTTTGCATGGATGAGTTCATAGATGCTTATGATTGGCTGGTTATCTCTGTAAGTGGCAGGCAGGCAAATCTACGCCATCCCGCTCTCCCGTGAGAGTTCAGACAAGTAGCTCCCATGGATTTCCAGCCATGGATGGCTGCAGCATCAACCTGAATTAGGACCCATGATTTCCTGGTTCATAGTCATGCATGCATCTTATCAATTCACCACTCAGGAGCCCAATCCACCTTTTTAAACAGCTACATAGACTCACCAGGCAAAGTGTTAAAATCATCAATGAGGTACATGTGTTCGCTGTCTGGGTCTGAAGCAATGAGGTTAAGCTCCCGAAGAAACTCAGCCTGTGTAGGGTCCGTTGTGTTAACAATCCCCAGAGCATACATTTCAATATTAGCAGCATGGGCCTCCCGTACTGCCATGTCCAGCTTCACGGGCTCTCTTTTATCTGTCTGTCCATCAGTGATGACTATGGCCACTTTCCTGACTCCGGTGCGGGCACTGTAAAAAGCATCATGTGTAGCCTTGCGAATTGCAGTACCAGTATACGTCCCCTCTCCCATATAGGGCATCTTTCTGATAGCTTGCTTGACATCCTGCTTGGTCGTGTAGCGTGCCAGGTTAAACTTCAGATGGACATCCAGGCTGTATAGTACCAGGCCGATGCGTGTGGCATTGCGGCCTACTGTCACACGATCCACTAATGCTATGACGAAGTCTTTTATGATTTCAAAGTTTTCAGGACCGACACTTTCAGAGCTGTCAATTACAAACACCAGCTCCATAGGCCTCTCCTTACATTTAATGCCACATCCTAGAGGTAGGAGTAATTCATATAAACATAAACACATGCAATATTTTAGGTTAGTTAATGTAAAGATGTTTTTGTGACATATTATGTCATGGTGAGTTCTGTTACTTACCACATATCTCTTTGATCAGTTTAATGATGGCCTCTCTCTGGAAAATAAGCAGTTATAAAAAATGAGTCCATTATACTATCATGAAGAGTGGTATAAAGTATGATATAGAGTATCATTCAGTTGAGAGGGCATTATCTAACAAGGCTAAATTCCAACTTCTTTGAGCCCAAAAAATTCTCCATATTATATGAAAGCTGAAGTTTATTATTGTTTTATTATTCATTCAAAATATACTGTGTGGACAGTCATGTTACTATATGCGATAATCTTTGAACTCATCTGATGGCAATGATATAATAGCTTGGTTATCCACTAGCAGTGATGCAATGGAAAGAATTATTTGATGGCTTTCCACCAAATGAAAAAATCTCTGAGATAAATAATATCAGATATTCAGGGGTTGAAAGTTTTTAGGTACAGTAGTTGTATATTTACTTAAGTAAGTAACCAGATGTTAATTTTTTCTACTCTAATGACTCCTAGGATAACATCTACAACTTATTTAAGTTCCTTCTTTCCATGGTATTTCAATACCAACAACAGTACCAACGCATAAATTAGAAGAAGGAATTGAATTGTAAGATTCCATGTGTTCTGTTATAATGTTAAAGATAATGATAGATATCTTGATTGTCAACTGTTGCATTCACCATCATCATCATCATCATCATCATCATCATCTTCCTCCACTTAATCCGGGGTTGGGTCACGGAAGCAGCAGCCTATGCAATGAGGACCAGACATCCCTCTCCTTAGCCACTTCCTCCAGCTCTTCTGGGGGCACACCGAGGCGTTCCCAGACCAGCCAAGAGACAATCCTTCCAGGGTGTTCGGAGTTGATCCCAGGGTCTCTTCCCAGTTGGACATGCCCAGAACACCACACCAGGGAGGCATTCTAACAAGAAGCCCAAGCCACCTCAACTGGCCCCTGTCATTACGGAGGGGTCCTCCCAGATGGCTGAACTTCTCACCCGATGTCTAAGGGAGAGCCCCACCACCCTGCAAAGGAGGCTCATTTCAGCCGTTTGTATCTTGTTCTTTCAGTCACTACCTAAAGCTTGTGACAATCGGTGAGGGTTGGAACGTAGATAACTGGTAAATTGGTAAATTGAAAGCTTTGCCTTTTGGCTGTGCTCCCTCTTCACCAAGATGGACGGGTACAAACTCCGATTCACAGCAAATGCTGCAGCAATCTGCCTGTCGATATCCCACTCCTCCTTCCCTCGTGAACAAGACCTTAAACTAAAAGATACTTAATCTCCTCAACTTGGAGCAGGACTTCATTCCAGACCTGAAGGTTGCATTCCACCCTTTTCCAGCTGAGAACCATGACCTCGGACTTGGAAGCGCTGATTCTTATCCCAGACGCTTTGCATTCAGCTGCGAATCACTCCAGTTGGAGCTGGAGGTCCTGGATTCATGAAACCAAAAAGCCAAGATCATCCAAAAAAAAAAAAAAACAGAGATGAGATCCAATGGCCACCAAACCAGAACCCCTCAATGCTGCGGCTGCATCTAGAAATTCTGTCCATAAAAATTATGAGCAGAATCTGTGACAAAGTACAGCCTTTGCAGACGCCAGCTCTCACTGGAAACGAATTCAACCTGTTGTTGCCAATTTGGACCAAGCTGTGGCTCCAATAATACAGAGACTGAATGGCCCATAGCAATGGGTCCAATACACCATACTCTCAGATCATACCCCACAAGAGACTCCTACAACATCCAGAGCCCTGAGATATTCAAGGCGGATCTCATCCACTCCCGAGGCCTGTCCACCGAGGAGCCTTTTGACTACCTCAGTGATCTCTAGTGGTGATGCTTCTGCCCACAGAGCACAGCTGGACCCAGTCTGAAAAGGAGACATGGGTCCGCCCTCCCTTGGACCCACCACCTGTGGGAGTGGCTATAGGGGTCGGGTGCAGTGTGAGTTGGGTGGCAGCTGAAGGCACGGGTTCTGTCGGACCAATCCTCGGCTACTAAGTCTGACTCATGAGACATCGAATGTCACCTCTCTGGTGGGGAAGGAGCCTGAGCTGGTGCGTGAGCTTGAGAGATACAGCCTAGATATAGTCGGATTTCCCTCAAGGCATAACTTGGGCTCTGGAGCCACCCATCTTGAGAGGGCTGGACCTGTTGCACCCATTCATTCATCCATTCAGTTTCTGAATTGCTTAATCCTAATTAAGGTCATAAGGAGGCTGGTGCTCATCTCAGCCGACTCTGGGCATGGCAGAGTACACCATTTACAGCTCGCCAGGCCATCGTAGAGCCAACTAAGGACTTATACTAAGCTATACATGTGCATTTACCTACAGACACATACACATGCCTATATGCACACATAGACACGATACATATATACAGTATCCTATATAGCGTATATCCTATATCCACTCTTCTGTGTATGTGCATGATATGTCAAAATATTCAAGTGGAAATTCAATTTTTGTTCAACTAAATTTCAAAAACTTTAAATGGGAAGCTGAGACATATAGTACATAAAAAAAAGGTAATTCTTAAGATACAACATTTCACTTAAAATTCTAAATAGAATATAAATATTTAGCCACTCATCAAAGTTTACTAGAGGATCCATAAAAAACTTACTGTGAGTCCCATCTCGCCTTTTTCTCCAGCTCTTCCCTAGCATAGTTACAGAAATGGAAACCTTTGTCACAACATTAATGCTCACAGTATGATAATCAATTCCAGGAGCTGTAAATAGTACAGTATATTCTGTGATGTGTTAATATAGTACAGGTATCTGGGACTAAAGCCTACTTCAGTAGTCAAAATTAATTTTTTGACTTACAGACTGTCCAGGGAATCCAGGGTCACCCATTTCACCTTTAACTCCCTTCATTCCTCTTTCACCCAGCAATCCCCGATCACCCTGAAAAACAAAAGAAAGCAGTCAGCATGTAAAATAGAGCACTTTTAACAAAAGACCAACTGGAAAAATATACATTTCACCTTAGCACCTGTGAGTCCCTCCCCTGGTGGTCCCCTCGGGCCAGTGACACCTGGTGGCCCCTGATCTCCCTGAATAATTCACATGGCAGAATATTTAACTCCCTGATTCACTGACACAAATCATTTTAATCATTGTTAGTTTGAGCAATATTAAAAAATGGGATTAACTTACTTTGTGGCCTTGAATGCCCTCTCCTGGGGGCCCAACTGGTCCTGGTGGTCCTGGCCTTCCTGTGTTACCCTTAAACAGCAGGAGACCATGGTTAATTCGAAAAATACATACAGGTTGGAATTAAAACCGCCATAACAACTAAGCATGATTACCCACATGTTCACTTCACATATATTAACTCTTATTGCCAGGAATATGGCATGCAGGAAGTGTTGTTCGCACAGAGCCTTATAACTGTTGACCATGAAGCGGAATTATAAGCTATTAAATTGGGCTACTATTGTGTTGTGAAGCAATCCACGTTGTAATATTTGGATTGTGATACAAACTCGAGTGTTAAAAACTATTGCTGTCTAATATATGATATCCTTGATAACATATGTCAGTTTCATCACACTATATCAGGCTGCCTGGATAAAAAAAACAAACAAACAAAAAACTTGCATATCAATGAAATGGCCTTAGTATATCAGGGGTTGCGTATTTGGTTGAATCTACATTTAGACTGTGGTTGGCCACCATGAAGCCTTTTCTGCGGGCCTAAGCACTATCAGAAGCACTGACATACATTTACATCTTAAGTTCTAGTATTGGTTCAATTAAATTGTATTAATTTATACCCAACAGCCTGTTCTCTTCATTTATCTATTCATAGCATGTCTCTTGGCTGTGCTACTTCTAGTATGTCAATGTGCATGTTAGATTTTTTTTTTGTCCAATCAGAGTTTAGCTTCTATGTGCTGCCATGTCAATCAAATCTGCCCAAGGGCTTCAGAATCAGCAGTGCTGACCAATGTCAACACTAATTTTATTATTTTTAAATCTTATTTCTGTCATATATATATATATATATATATATATATATAATATACACTATACACACAGTAGGCCCTCGCTATTCGCGAGGGTTCGGTTCCAGCCCCTCCTGTGAATTAAGATAATCCACGAGCTCTGTACCCGGAAGTAAAACCCCATTAATCATATTACATGCACGAATGATCAACCAGAAGAACTATTTATCGTATCTATTACATGCGCTAAAATATACTTCTTAAACACATTCTATAGACAGTCTTACTCTTTAATACAGTATTAATGTAGTAAAATGGAGCAATGATTAAGAAAAACTTTTTAATTTTATGCTGTGATATTTATTAATAAAATATGTAAACATTATAAAGCACATATATTATTTATATAATAATAATAATTATATATACAGACGCACCGTGACTTACGTTCATCCGTTTTACGTTTTTTTTTTTTCGATTTTACATTGAAAAAAAATAAATAAATAAAAGTCAAATTTTGAGTTTAGATGTACCTACGTAGTACGCTAACGTAATGACGCAATGACGCTGCATTCATTGTTTACAAACTACTGACTGAGTTTATATATATATATATATATATATATATATATATATATATATATATATATATATATATATTTATATCAGTTATATATCTATCTTAGAGAGTGAGCAGATGCCAGAGGAATGAAGGAGAAATGTGCTGGTGCCCATTTTTAAGAACAAGGGAGACGTGCAGAGTTGCGGCAACTACAGAGGGATAAAGTTGATGAGCCATACAATGAAGCCATGGGAAAGAATAGTGGAAGCTAGACTAAGGGCAGAGGTCAGCATTTGTGAGCAACAGTTTGGTTTCATGCCAAGAAAGAGCACCACAGATGCAATGTTTGCTTTGAGGATGTTAATAGAGAAGTACAGAGAAGGTCAGCGGGAACTGCATTGTGCTTTTGTGGATCTGGAAAAAGCATATGACAGGGTGCCAAGAGAAGAACTGTGGTATTGCATGAGGAAGTCTGGAGTGGCAGAGAAGTATGTTAGAATGGTGCAGGATGTGTATGAGAGATGTAAGACAGTGGTGAGGTGTGCTGTCGGCGTGACTGACGAATTCAAGGTGGAGGTGGGACTGGATCAAGGATCAGCTCTGAGCCCCTTCTTGTTTGTGATGGTGATGGACAGGCTGACAGACGAGGTTAGACAAGAATCTTCATGGACTATGATGTTTGCAGATGGCATTCTGATCTGTAGTGAGAGCAGAGAACAAGTGGAGGAAAATCTAGAGAGGTGGAGGTATGCTCTGGAAAGGAGAGGAATGAAGGTTAGCCTCAGAAAATCAGAATACATGTGTGTGAATGAGAAGGACCCAGGAGGAACGATGATGTTACAGGGAGCAGAGATAACGAAGGTGGAGGATTTTAAGTACTTAGGCTCAACAGTCCAGAGCAATGGAGAGTGTGGAAAAGAGGTGAAGAAGCGTGTGCAGGCAGGCTGGAATGGTTGGAGAAAAGTGTCCGGTGTGATGTGCGATAGGAGAGTGTCAGCAAGAATGAAAGGAAAAGTGTACAAGACGGTGGTGAGGCCAGCGATGTTGTATGGCTTAGAAACACTGGCGCTGAGGAAAAGGCAGGAGGCAGAGCTGGAGGTAGCAGAGATGAAAATGTTGAGGTTCTCTCTGGGAGTAACGAGGATGGATAGGATTAGAAATGAGTACATCAGAGGGCCAGCCCATGTAAGATGTTTTGAAGACAAAGTCAGAGAGGCTAGATTGAGATGGTTTGGACATGTACAGAGGAGGGATAGTGAGTATATTGGTAGTAGGATGCTGAGGTTAGAACTACCAGGCAGAAGGCCTAGAGGAAGACCAAAAAAAGATATATCTATCAGTTTAGTAGATCCTTCCGTAAGAGAGTGCTCAATATTTTTTGGTAGAGCAAATAACAATAAAAATAAAAGGACAGGACAAAGACTTTCTATTGAAACTCCATTATGTTCAGCCGTCCGGAACCAATTAAAAACGTAAGTCGGGGAGCGTCTGTGTGTGTTTGTGTGTATGTGTGTGTGTGTGTGTGTGTGTGTGTGTGTGTGTGTGTATATATATATATATATATATATATATATATATATATATATATATATATATATATATAAATACATTATACAGCACATATATGTATTAGGCCCTTGAGTATTCGCGGTTTTGCACTCTTGCCTGCGCATATTTGCGGATTGCTGCGCAAGTGTCACGTGATTCAAATTTAGCCAATGGCTGTCTTCCTTCCTGCTTATTGGTTGAGATGATGTATACGCCCTTTTTTCCTCTCTCGCGCACATGTTATCAATGAGCCTTTTTTAAAAGTGTGTTTTAATTACCAATTAAGTGCTCTGTCGCCTGCATTTTTGGAGATGAAAACAGGTGCGCTTTATTGTTCACAAGGAAGGCACTAGAGCATGGGGAAATCGTAGTCACTGTTAGAGATGCAGAGAAACACAGAAATCAAACTAAAGCGGGAACTGGTGGAGCACGGAGCTGAGAGCCAGAGAGATCACGGGGAAGAGGGACAATCTTCTAGCACTGGGATGAGCACTCTGCTGTATGCGTGTGTGTGTGTGTGTGTGTGTGTGTGTGTGTGTGTGTGTGTGTGTGTGTGTGTTTAAGACTCCACCTACGTGTGACTTCAATGCGCACAGAGAGAGAGAGAGAGAGAGAGAGAGAGAGAGAGAGGGAGGCCAAAACCAGAGTCTCTCACAACACAGACCATAACATTGTGTACTGTATTCAATATTTTTTTTTTTCACTTAATTTGTGGATTTATGGTATGAGTTACTGTACTGTTAACTTCTGTTCAAAAGACGATGGAACAGATTAAGACCATTTACATTATTTGTAATGGGAAAAGTGGAGTCGAACTTCGAACAAATCGGAATCTGAACAGCCGTCTGGAATGGATTAAGTACTGTACCGAGGCTCCACTGTAATTGGTCTTCCAGCTGTTCGTTATAAGTGCAATTGACTTTCCCCCCCTCTTATTGCGACCTGTGGCAACTTTTTTGAGATTTGTTGACGGCATGAAAGTTAAAATCAACATATTTTTTTCTTAAACTGATACATTTTCTCAGTTTAAACTTTTGACCCCGTAATCTATGTTGTATTTGGAATAAAATATTGAAATTTGGCACTTCCACATCATTGTATTGAGTTTTTAGTCACAATTTGTGTAGTGTCCCAACTGTATTGGAATCTGGTTTGTATATGATATATGATAAATCATTTTGGCCCCAACAATGACCCCTCAGAAACACCACAAGCAGTGTCCTAACACTGAACCAGAATTACATTACTCAACCTCACAAACTGCTGTATCTTGGTGAAATAACTTTTCACCCAATTTAAAACCATTCCCCTGACACCTGATCTCTCTCATCTATCTCCCCTCATACCATACCTCTCTAGTTTGTCATAATATGTCATGGTCAATTGTATAAAATTCTTTTTAATATCAACAAATATTCCTACTTTTTTGTTCTATGCCATAATTGATTCTATTCCAGTTAGTGATGTCACTCTGTTAGCTAGGAATCCAGCTCAAGTGTCTGTGCGTAATTTATGCTTTTCTAAGAATGTATCTAGCTTGATGAGTAGAGTAGTAGCATGCAGGGAAGAATAATGAAAACTGATATGTGCCGAACTAAACAAATGTGAGAACGAATCCCTTAGTTTGCCAAAGAAACTTTGAGCATTTATACTGAGGTGTGCACAAGCAAAATGGTAGATTATGGGCTTACTGGTGGTCCTTGAATACCTTCACCTGGTGGGCCTGGCAAACCTGGTAAACCCCGGAAACCGATGTCACCCTGTAAAAAAAAAAATTACAACCAACATTACACTATTCTTTCGAGAATATTCATTCATTCAATTTCTGCATTGCTTAATTCTAATTAGAGTCACGGGGAGGCTGGCACCCATCTCAGTCCCAAGTCTGGTCGAGGTCAGAGTACACCCTGGACAGCTTGCCTGGGCATCGCAAAGTAGAAACACACTGACTATGCAGCTACTTTTAATGAAAGTAAGCAATGGTTCTTTTACAGCCTCTCACCATAGATAGTGAGAGACATGGCTAGCCTTTGATTACCCAGTTAGCTGTACTGAGGTACTGCAGTGACAACCGTTGACAGTGGGACTTGAACCCCTTCTTCTTCTTCTTCTTCTTCTCCTTTCGGCTGTTCCCTTCAGGGGTCACCACAGAGAATCATTTGCCTCCGTCTCACCCTATCTTCTGCATCTTCTTCTCTTACACCAACTGCCTTCATGTCCTCCTTCACCACATCCATGAATCGTCTCTTTGGTCTTCCTCTCAACCTTCTGCCTGGTAGTTCCAACCTCAGCATCCTACTACCAATATACTCACTATTCCTCCTCTGTACATGTCCAAATCATCTCAATCTAGCCTCTCTGGCCTTGTCTTAAAAACATCTTACATGTGCTGTCCCTCTGATGTGCTCATTCCTGATCCTATCCATCTTCGTTACTCCCAAAGAGAACCTCAACATTTTCATCTCTGCTACCTCCAGCTCTGCCTCCTGTCTTTTCCCCAGGGCCACTGTTTCTAAACCATACAACATCGCTGGCCTCAACACCGTCTTGTACACTTTTCCTTTCATTCTTGCCGATACCCTCCAATCACAACGGACACTTTTCTCCAACCATTCTAACACATGTATTCTGTCTTACTGAGGCTAACCTTCATTCCCCTCCTTTCCAGGGCATACCTCCACCTCTCGAGATTTTCCTGCACTTGTTCTCTGCTCTCACTACAGATCACGATGTCATCTGCAAACATCATAGTCCATGGGGAATCTTGTCTAACTTCGTCTGTCAGCCTGTCCATCACCATAGTAAACAAGAAGGGGCTCAGGGCTGACCCTTGATGCAGTCCTACCTCCACCTTGAACTCTTCTGTCACACTGACAGCACACCTCATCACTGTCTTACATCTCTCATACATGTCCTGCACCACTCTAACAAACTTCTCTGCCACTCCAGACTTCCTCATGCAATACCACAGTTTTTCCTTTGGCACCCTGTCATATGCTTTCTCCAGATCCACAAAGGCACAATGGAGCTCCTTCTGACCTTCTCTGTACTTCTCTATTAACATCCTCAAGGCAAACACTGCATCTGTGGTGCTCTTTCTTGGCATGAAACCAAACTGATGTTCACGAATGCTGACCTCTGCCCTTAGTCTAGCTTCCACTATTCTTTCCCATAACTTCAACGTATGGCTCATCAACTTTATCCCTCTGTAGCTGCCAGAACTCTGCATATCTCCCTTGTTCTTAAAAATGGCCACAAGCACACTTCTTTTCCATTCCTCCGGCATCTTCTCACTCTCTAAGACCTTGTTGAATGTTTTTATCAGAAAATCTACTGCTACCTCTCCTATACACTTCAATACCTCCACCGGTATGTCATCAGGACCAACTGCCTTTCCATTCTTCATCCTCTTCAATGCCCTCCTCACGTCACCCTTACTAATCTTTGCTACTTCCTGGTCCTCAATGGTCACCTCTTCTACTCTTTTTTCTCTCTCTCATTTTCCTCATTCATCAGCTCTTCAAATTACTCTTTCCATCTTCCTAGCACACTTCTGTCATCAGTCAATACATTTCCCCTCTCTGTCCTTTATCACTCTAACTTGCTGCACGTCCTTCCCATCTCTATTTTTCTGCTGTGCCAACCTGTATAAATCATTTTCTCCCTCTTTACTTTCCAACCAAGCATACAAGTCATCATACACCCTCTGTTTAGCCTTTGACACTGCTACCTTCGCCTTACTCTGTGTTTTCCTGTACTCCTTTTTACTCTCTTCGGTTCTCTCTATGTCCCACTTCTTCTTAGCTAACCTCTTCCTTTGTACACACTTCTGCATTTCCTCATTCCACCACCAAGTCTCCTTATCTACTCTCCTTCCAGATGACACACGAAGTATTCTCCTACCTGTCTCCCTGATCACATTAGCTGTAGTTGTCCAGTCATCTGGAAGCACTTCCTGACCACCCAAACCAGTTTCAACTCCTCCTTGAAGACAACCCGACACTCTTCCTTTTTCAGCTTCCACCACTTTGTCTTCTGCTCTGCCTTTGCCTTCTTCACCTTCCTCACCATCAGCGTCATCCTGCACACCACCATCCTATGCTGCTTGGCAACACTCTCACCCACTATGACTTTGCGGTCACTGACTTCTTCAAATTACATTGCCTACACAAAATGTAGTCTACCTGTGTGCTCCTACCTCTGATTTTATAAGTCACTCTATGCTCCTCTCTCTTCTGGAAGAAAGTATTCACCACAGCCATTTCCATCCTTTTTGCAAAATCGATCAACACCTGTCCTTCTGTGTTCCTGTCCTGGATACCAAACCTGTCCATCACTTCCTCGTCCCCTCTGTTTCCTGCACCAACATGTCCATTGAAGTCTGCCCCAATGACCACTCTTTCACCTCTGGGGGTACTCTGCATCACTTCATCTAACTCACTCCAGAATCTCTCCTTCTCTTCTAGCTCACATCCTGCCTGTGGGGCATAAGCACTAACAACATTGAACATCACACCTTCAATTTCTAACTTGAGACCCATCACTCTGTCTGACACTCTTTTCACTTCTAGAACATTCCTGACAAACTCCTCCTTCAAGATGACTCCTGCTCTATTTCTCTTCTCATCCACACCATGAAAAAACTGCTTAAACCCTGCTCCTAAGCTTCTAGCCTTGCTACCTTTTCACCTTGTCTCCTGAACACACAGTATGTCCACCTTCCACCGCTGCATCATGTCAGCCATCTCTCTACCTTTTCCTGTCATAGTTCCAACATTCAAAGTCTCTACTTTCAGTCCTAAACTCATGTGTTTCCTCTTCTCTCTCTGCCTACGGACACACCTCCTGCCTCTCCTTCTTTGACGTTTTTGACCAACAGTAGTCCAATTTCCACCAGCACCCTGTTGGTTAACAGCACCGATGGCGGTCGTTGTTAACCCGGACCTCGACTGATCCAGTATGAAATTCTTTGAACATTCTTTTTTTGGGGGCTCGAACCCCCAACTTTGATAATCCAGCACCTTACCGCCAGGCCACCACTGCTTCTCTCTTTCTAGTATATTCATACTAAAATTTTTTGTGGTCTACCTTTGGTCCAGAGAAGCCGATGCCCTCAGGTCCAGGTTCTCCAGGCAGACCTGGGAGTCCAGGAGGTCCCTGCAAAATAAAAACAATTTTATCATGGGTAATAGATATGAAAAATTTGTGGTGTTCTCTGTTCTTGTACGAATATACACACCACTGATCCAGGATATCCTTCACCTTTTGGCCCAAATGGCCCAGGATGGCCAGGGTTACCACGATCACCCTAAAGCATAAAGTCAGTATATACCAAACATTTTTCAAAAATCTATGCTTTTTGTATTTTCTTTATAAAGTTTAGTGTATAATACGTGCCTTTGGACCTGGGAGCCCATAACCTGTTTCTCCAATTGGTCCAGGAGGACCAGTCGGTCCAACATCACCCTAAAGAAAATGAGAGATGAAGAGATCGTATCATTTGAGATGATCTATACTACATTGTACTAAACACTGAAACAAAGGCTGCACTAGCAATGTTCCGGGGTAATAGAGGCTTGCCAAAACATGTGTCATAATTTACCATTTGGCATTTGTTACCTTTGGTCCTGCAATGGCTCGCCCAGGAAGTCCTGGCATACCTAAACGACCTGCTATTCCAGGCTCTCCCTAAAAAAACAACAGTAAACTCTTAATCAATAAGTCAAATTGAGCTACTTCCCCAAGCTAATGCTAAGCTCGACATGGAGCTACTACAACACTCCATTAACAAACAGCTATATCTGATTCCTGCTTATAAACCTAAAATTTGTATCCAGTAGTTAAAACAATCCAGGTGCTGACTGAGGAAGCTACTGCAGCTTAACAGGACTGCTTTGACTATATAGACAGACATATTTGCAGACGAGACAGACCTGGAGGGTCACTATCAGCTGTGCTTGCCTACATAAACTACCGTGCAGAGAATGTGACCACATCAAGGTCTGTTAAAGTGTCCCCGAACCAGAAACCATGGCTTAACTGTAAGGTGCATACCTTCCTTAGCGCACCGGTTGATGCCTTCAAGTCAGGAGACAAGCAGGCAAAGAGACAAGCCAGACCCTGTGATAAGGTATCAAAAAAGCTAAGTCCAAGTATAAATAATTTATCGAGAAGTACTTTGATGAAAACAACTCCAGGAACATGAGGAAGAGGATCAAGACACTTGCCAGCTACAAGGACACCCATACATCAGCAGACCCCTCGAACAGTGCCCTACCAGACACCCTTCTTGTTCTTTGCTCACTTCGACCAAATCAACAGAGAGATGTGCACCTGCCCTTCTCTTTCAGAAAGGGGCGATGACCCCATCCAGCTACAACAGCACCAGATCAGAGACACTCTGCAAAGAGTTGTGAGGAAAACTATTGCTCTAGATGTAGTAACAGGAAGGGTACTTAAAGCGTGTGAAGATCAAATAGTGATGGTTTTTACCACCATCTTTAACCTCTTAGTATTGCAGTGTATGGTTCCCACCTGCCTCAAAACACCTACCCTTATTCCGTTGCCTAAGAAGCGCACAACAAGCTGCCTGAATGACTATCGCCCAGTTGCCCCAACCCTAATCAGCACCTAATGTTTCGAGAAACTTATCTGGTCTAACATTAAGGCAGCTGTCCCTGCTGATCTCTATCCACATCAGTTTGCATGCAGAGCAAATAGGTCAACAGAGGATGCCATCAATACAGCCCTGCACACAGCTCTCATACACCTGGACGGCAGCAACTCCCATGTGAAGATGCTGTTCACAGACTTCAGGTCTGCTTTAACGCCAGACCAACCACAAAAACTCATCCAGAAGTTGTGCAATCTGGGCCTAGGGAGTTCATTGTGCACCTGGATACCGGATTTTCAGCAACTCAGCAATAGATCTCAGAACATCAGGACAGAACACATTTCCTCCACTCTCATGCTGAACAATGGAACACTACAGGGGTGTGCTCTTAGCTCCCTCCTCTTCTTCCTCTTCGTACATGACTGTTCCCCCACTCACACCAGCAATACCAATGTCAAATTTTCTGATGACACTACCATCATACATTTAATTACGGTTGACAATAAGTCAGCCTACAGGAAGGAGGTCTGGCATCTGTGGCGATGGTGTAACAACAATGAATAAATAAAAACATCCAAAACCAAAGAAATGATAATGTACTTCAGGTGACCGAAACAAACTGAGCACTCAGCCTCTACATTGATAGATAGAAAGTAGAGAGGGTGGAGTGCTTCAATTTTCTTGGACTCCACATCTCTGCTGGCTTCACCTGGACCACAAACATCTCCTACCAGATGAAGCAAACACAACAAAGGATGTACTTCCTCAGGAAGCTTCAACAAGTCCGTCTACCTCGACACCTACTGACGAACTTTTACCGCTCCACGATAGTCTCCTGACCTTCTGCTGTACAGTGTGATTAATTAGATGTACCGCAGAGGACAGGAAGGCCTTGCAGCGGGTGGCAAGGACAGCAGAGCAGGTAACTAAAACTACACTACCCTCCCTCAGTGACATTTACACTGACAAACTTATGAGTTTGTCTCTCACCTCTCCCAGAAAACTAAAAACAAACACTAACAGACTAAAGAACTGCTATTACCTACAAGCTGTTAAACGTGTAATCCCACACCATCACACACTGACTGAATAAACATCAGTCAAACCATCTTCCTGGACAGTGCAATGCTACTCTTCTAAGTGTAATACTCATGTTCAGAGCAGGTCTCAAACATCATCACATTTTACCACCATGCACCTCATAATTAAAGGTTCTACCTCCTACCCAGTGTATATTATGTACCTTTGACTATCATGCACCCTTCTGTATATGAATATGTGAATACAGTATATGTACAGATCTGTAAATGTGTGAATATGTGAATAGTTATATAGGTGTACATAGTATATACACTATGTATGTATGTGTGTTTGTGTTCCTATATTGTATGCTTGTACAAGTGTATGTAGGTATATGCACATGTATAGCTTAATGTAGTTCGTTACTTGTCTCTTGTGCACTTTCCTCTTTCTTATAATTGCAGCTAAACAAAGAGCTGCTACATTGATTTTTCAATATTCATGCAACAGTTGACAATAAAGATCTCTATCTTTATCTTTAAATCTTGATCCTACAAAATTAGCAGTTACAAGTTATTGTTCCCATGAAGTGGTCATTGGAGGAATATTAAAAGCCTAATTAAAAGAAATAGACTGAAATGAATATGGAAACATTTTAGACAGCGATCACTATGGCTATTTAAATTTTCATGGTTTCCTACCTTGGCACCAGAAGGGCCAGAAATGCCAGGTGGACCTGGTAATCCTCGAACACCCCGCTGGCCCTGGTCTCCCTAGTAAAAAAAGAAGTAAATATTATTTTACTCCCAGATCATCTTTCTAGACCAGTTCTGTATATGGGATTATTAAATATAATGGAATGCATATTGTTGCAGGTGGGTGGTACAATATTATGGCATTTCCATCTCAGACCAAGAAGGTACTGGGTTCAAGTCCTGTTCTCAGCAAAGGTGGGACTGTTTGGGGTTTGCATGTTCTCCACGTTCCCTCTCTTCCATCCAGAGACATACAAACGAGGTTAATTCATTATTTATTCATTTCATCTGAACTGTTTAATCCTAATTGGGGTTATGGGGAGGCTGGTGCCCATCTTGGCTGACTCTGGGCAAGGGTGGGGTACACCGTGGACAGCTTGCCATACCACTGCAGGGGTGACACTCATACAAAGTTCATACCCACATTCACACCTATGAGCAATTTGGAACAACCAATTGACCTACTGTGCATGTTTTTGGACTGTAGGAGGAAACCAGAGTACCCTGGGGAAACCCACATAAGCACAGTGAGAACTTACAACTCCACACAGAAACACCCGAGCCGGGAATCGAACCCAGGACCTTCTTGCTGTGAGGCGGACATGATAACTACCACACCACTGTGCCGCCAACTGGGTTAATTGGCTATGCCAAATTTACCCTTGGTTTGAATGTGAAGGTTACATGTGTGTTGGTCCTGTAATTGACTGGCAAGCTGTCCAGGGTGGTCCTAGTGAGATTAAGCGACTCGCCAAAGCTATAAGGAAATGAATATTCATGAAGTATTCTCATATGAATTAACCTTTTCTCCTTGTATTCCAATTCCTACTGCTCCTTCAGGTCCCCTCAGTCCAGGTGTTCCAGGCTCACCCTAATGAAGAAAAACATAGGTAAAGAGCATTTTACTTAAGTAGAACTGGGATATAACTAGTATAGAGACCACATTCATTTAAGGTCACATTCATGTCAGTTCTACCTTTTGTCCTGGAGCACCATCCTCTCCAGGAAGTCCAGGTAAACCTGCCAGTCCTGCAGCACCAGGTTCACCCTTGTAAAAGGATAAAAAATATATTTCTTTTCCCACCATTAAAAAAAAAATTCCAACATCAAAATCGATTATCAGGAATTTTGTGTACATTTGATTACAATTGCTTCACCTAGATCTAGGTTTCATCACATGCACTTAACAAAAATAAGTATTCATGTAGTTAAACCTTTGGTCCAGATTCTCCAATTCCTCTTTCTCCTGGACTTCCAACTTCTCCTGGTAATCCTTGTTCACCCTGAAACATGATATAGATTGACATTAAAATACTGTCGTATTTAATATAGATTAAATGCAGGTTGTTATTTCTAACTTAGGGCAATGTTTTCAGAGGACATTCTGAAATTAGTATTACTAACCTTAGGTCCTGGCAGACCTTCTCCTGGTGGCCCTCTTCCTCCTAGAGGCCCCCGTGGACCTTCCACACCCTGTTCATAAATGAACTTGTTATTATTGTTTATAAACTTTACTCCTACATGTCAAGTAATTATTAAATTGTGGACATTAAAGCAAATCTCTGACAAGTACACAGGTCTGAGTCTCAACTATTCAAATTATCTACACTGGGAATGGCCTGTAACAGCCCCAGTACTGGTGGCATTTGTTGTAACTGCAATATACCACCCTGCAATTCCTGGTTTGGCCAGTGTATTTAGATAAATAAAAATCTGTGGAGGACTAGCTCAGTTCAATTTTAAATATAATGACTACTGACTAATAAATATTATAGACCCGTCCTTGAATTGCCCTTATCATAGTAGAGGGGTTTGCATGTCCTAATGATTCTAAGAGCCATCTTGTTTTGAGAATTGAACCCTTGGTAGAGTCACCCAAGGCAAACCGGTCCTAGGTGAGGGTCCAGACAAAGTGCAGTTCAAAGACCCCTATGGAGAAACTTAAAAAGCCATGATTTCCCTTGCCCGGACGTGGGTCATTGGGGTCCCCCCCCAGAGCCAGGCCTGGGGGAGGGGCTTGAAGGCGAGTGCCTGGTGGTCGGGCTTCTAACCATGGAGCCCGAAAAGGAGACATGGGTCCACACTCCCATGGACCCACCACCCGTTAGAGGGGTTATAGGAGTCAGTTTTAATGTGAGTTGGGTGGCAGCTGAAGGCAATAGTTCTGTTGGATCAATCCTTGGCTAATGATTCTGACTCTTTGGACATGGAATGTCACCTCTCTGGTGGGGAGAGTGGAGAGATACCGAGTGATATAGTCAGACTCACGTCAACACATAGCTTGGGCCGGGAACCACCCACCTCGAGAGGGACTGGACCTCATTACATTCTGGAGATGCTCATGAGGAGAGGTGGCGAGCTTTTTTGAGCATCCTTGTTGCCCCTGTCTTGACGTCCACACATTGGGGTTCTTCCCAGCTGACGAAAATTTCCAATTCTGGTGATGGACACCTATAGTGAAGGGGGCTGTCCGCTGAAAAAGGAGGCCTATTGGCTCTTGTTAGCCTGTGGGACTCCTGAGTCAGCAGACAGATACCGGCAGGCCAAACATGCTGCACCTCAAGCTGAATGGCGATGCAAAATCTCAGGCATGGGAGGAGTGAGATGAGGGTCTGGAAAGCAACTATCCAACACCTCAGGAGGGGGAAGCAGTTTTACAGTGGAAGTGGGGAGCTGCTCACCTTGATACCGGGCAGTGGTGGCTTAGTGGAAGGTGATGGGTTACTGATCCGAAGGTCAGTTGTTCAATCCACATTATCCTCACTGTTGGGCCCTTGAGCAAGGCTCTGAACCCTCAATTGTTCTGTTGTATATAAATGTAATTGTAACTCGCTCTGGGTATGAGCATCTGCCAAATGCTGTGAATGTAAATACTGGACCTGTTGCTACAGGCCATTCCTTCTCTGTATCAGCAGAACTAGAGCTTGGTCCACATTGGTAAGTAACAACAGGTCGAATTCATTTCTGGTGAAGGTTGGAGTCCACCAGGGCTGTCCTTTTGTCACTGATTCTGTTCAGAATTTTTATGGACAGAATTTCTAGGTATAGCTGTGGCGTTGATGGGTTCTGGTTTCATGGCCATCATATATAGTTTTGGCTTTTTGCGGATGACATTGTCCTTTTGGCTTCATCAATCTGGGAACTCCGGCTTTCATTGGAGTGATTTGCAGCAGAGTGCAAAGCGGCCAGGATGAGAATCAGCACCTCCAAGTCCGAAGCCATGATTCTCAGCCAGAAAAGGGTGGAATGTACCCTCAGGGTCTGGAATGAGGTCTTGCTACAAGTGGTGGAGTTCAAGTATCTCGGGGTCTTGTTCATGAGTGAGGGAAGAAGCAGGAGATCAACAGGTGGATCTCTGCAACTTCTGCTGTAAAGCAGAGTTTCTTCCGGTCCGTCATGGTGAAGAGGGAGCTGAGCTGCAAAGCAAAGCTCTCAGTTTACCAGTCAATCTACGTTTCAACCCTTAAGTATTGTCACAAGCTTTGGGTAGAAGAACAAGATCATGGTTACAAGCACCTAAAATGAGCCTCCTTTGCCGAGTGGCAGGACTCTCCCTTAGAGATAGGGTAAGAAGCTCAGCCATCTGGGAGGAGCTCGGAGTAGAAGCGCTGCTCCACCGCACTGAAAGGAGCTAGTTGAGGTGACTTGGGCATCTGATTATAATGCCTCCCGAACACCTCCCTGGTGTGGTGTTTTGGAAATGTTCAACCGATAAGCGATCCCGGGGTCAAATCAAAACACGCTGAATTATGTCTCTGGTTTGGTCTGGGGATGCTTCGTTGTGCCCCTGGAAGAGGTGGATGTAGTGGCTGTTGCTGAGGGACGTCCGGACCTCACTGCTGAGGCTGCTGCCCCCCGCGACCTGACGTCTGATTAAGCAGAGGAAGATGGTGATGATGAATGTCATGTCGTAAATTATTCTGCAAATCATTTCACCAAGCTCTCAGTTGCAGTTCTTAAGCTTTATGCTTTCTGATACTATTAGTAAGTATAATGAAGAATGCAGTGGCAAGCTACTATTACATCATGCAAAGAGTTGGGCTACTATTATATGGCTTATGCCAATAAATGTAGGGGGACCTGGGAATTGTAATAAATTTGCAAATCAAAAAAATTAATATCATTATGAGAATTATGACTATTGTACTTTCTCCCCAGTTTGCCATTCCTCCTTGTATTCAATTACCTGGGGCATACGTGGTTCATTTCGTCAGGTCTTGGTTACTGATATATATATATATATATATATATATATATATATATATATATATATATATATATATATATATATATAAGGTTAAAAGAGGAAAATTCTTATCTCATTGTGGGGCACCTTGCTGGTGTGTCAATAGGAAGGTTATTCTAGGAATGTTTTAAGGGGAAATTTGGCATCTTTAGGAGTGTAAATGGATGCATGTAATTTCAACCCACACATGGACGCACAGTACAGTGGTGGCCTAGTGGTATAGGGCACTGGATCGCTGATCCAAAGGTTGGGGGTTTCAAGCCCCACTCTCCACAAGGTTGTCACCGTCCCCCCAGTGCAGCTAACTGGGTTATCAAAGGCTGGCCATGTCTTTCACTCTCTATGATGTGAGGCATGTAAAAGAACCATTGCTGACTTTCGACAAGAGTAGGCTGCAAAGCCATCAGCGTGTTTCTGCCCTGTGATGGCCTGGCGACCTGTCCAGGGTGTACTCTGCCCTCGCCCGGAGTCGGCTGGGAAACCCTAATTAGGATTAAGCGGTTACAGAAAATGATGAACTGAACAAGCACACACACACACACACACACACACACACACACACACACACACACACACACAGAAGATATACTACAATGTATAAAGCAACAATGATAAATTCAGCCATAGTTAAATCATGGTACCTTCTCGCCCTGAATGCCAACCCCAGGAAGTCCAATTGGTCCTGGAGGGCCTACTAGCCCAAGCTCACCCTAAGAGGAAAGAAGGAAAAAAACAGATTAAGTATAAAATATGCATAGTTTGATACCATGTACCAGCAAAACATTTCAGATTCATCAGTCAACTTAGTTTATTAAAAACAAGTGAGATGTGCAGAGTTGTGGCAACCACAGAGGGATAAAGTTGATGAGCCATACGATGAAGTTATGGGAAAGAATAGTGGAAGCTAGACTAAGGGCAGAGGTCAGCATTTGTGAACAACAGTTTGGTTTCATGCCAAGAAAGAGCACCACAGACGCAGTGTTTGCTTTGAGGATGTTAATAGAGAAGGTCAGAAGGAGCTGCACTGTGCCTTTGTGGATCTGGAGAAAGCATATGACAGAGTGCCGAGAGAGGAACTGTGGTATTGCATGAGGAAGTCTGGAATGGCAGAGAAGTATGTTAGCGTGATGCAGGACATGTATGAGAGATGTAAGACAGTGGTGAGGTGTGCTGTCGGAGTTCAAGGTGGAGGTGGGACTGCATCAAGGGTCAGCTCTGAGCCAATTCTTGTTTGCTATGGTGATGGACAGGATGACAGACGAGGTTAGGCAAGAATCTCCATGGACTATGATGTTTACAGACGACATTGTGATCTGTAGTGAGAGCAGAGAACAAGTGCAGTAATATCTAGAGAGGTGGAGGTATGCCCTGGAAAGGAGAGGAATGAAGGTTAGCCTCAGTAAAACAGAATACATGTGTGTGAACGACAAGGACCCAAGAGGGAACGGTGAGGTTACAGGGAGCAGAGATAAAGAAGGTGAAGGATTTTAAGTACTTAGGCTCAACAATCCAGAACAATGGAGAGTGTGGAAAAGAGGTGAAGAAGCGTGTACAGGCAGGTTGGAATGGTTTGAGAAGTGTCCGGTGTGATGTGTGAAAGGAAGGTATCGGCAAGAATGAAAGGAAAAATGTACAAGATGGTGATGAGGCCAGCAATGTTGTATGGTTTAGAAACAGTTCCGCTGAGGAAAAGACAGGAGGCAGAGCTGGAGGTAGCAGAGATGAAAATGTTGAGGTTCTCTTTGGGAGTAACGAGGATGGATAGGATCAGGAATGAGTACATCAGAGGGACAGCCCATGTAAGATGTTTTGGAGACAGTCAGAGAGGCTAGATTGAGATGGTTTGGACATGTACAGAGGAGGCATAGTGAGTATATTGGTAGTAGGATGCTGAGGTTGGAACTACCAGGCAGAAGACCGAGAGGAAGACCAAAGAGAAGATTTATGGATGTGGTGAAGGAGGACATGAAGGTAGTTGGAGTAAGAGTCGAAGATACAGAGGATAGAGTGAGATGGAGGCGGATGGTTTGCTGTGGCGACCTCTGAAGGGAAAATCCGAAAGGAAAAGAAGAAGTAGTCATCACCTTAGTTTATTCTGTGGGGAAAATGAAATAGGATAGAATCGAATAAAATCAGCCTTAAGCACGCACTACAGGATCATACAATGTCTTGTTGGGTATGCATCCATACGGAGCCCTTCTGGTGACAATGGACAAAAAACCCCACAGATGGTTCATGCGTGGCCATGAGACAATTATTCAGATGTAAGATAGTTAATGTGTGGCCAAGAGATAATTACCATTCAATACTGGATTGGTTGTCCATGGAGCTGTCAGTTTTAGAGTGATGCTGTTTAGTGTTCATATATAAAAGTCTCCTAATTATAGTCTGCTTTTGTATTCAAGAGTACCTTTGTTATTATTGTCATGGTGAGGGTAATGTCAATAAATCCGGACATGTCACTCTAAGTCAGTGCTTCTCAATTATTTTCTGTTCCAGTTTAAAGCATGATACTGAACTCTCAGATCCTGCTCAATGCTGATCTGGGACCTGGACTTATTTTCGCAGCACTGACGTCATCCAGCATAACGGAGACCATGTGTGCTGCAGGTAGGATCAGTTCCTCTGCTGTGCTGTGGGGTTTTCTACACTGAGCAGTTTGGTACTACTCCTTATCGGATGCTAACAGAGCTCGCTGGGTTTGCTGGAATAGCATTCACAAAGCGAGATGGTTCTTGGCAGTATTCGGAACGTTTTTGCTGAAAAAAGTCACGTGGCTCATCACTGTGGTTGGGGTGTGATGTTTTTAAGTGACGCCTGAATTTATTCGGCTTTATGCCGTCCGCTGCCAATGTTTTCAGACACAGTAAACACAGCGGTCTTTCGTCGTTTCTCACCACAGCACAGTGAAGCCGAGTGCTACACCAGCTTCATTATACCTCCTCGACTTAGCTTTCGGGAGAATTTCGTTTCTCTTCGTCTCCGTCTCTCTCCACCTCTCTTTCCGTCCCTGTTAAAAATTTCCATGGTGGGTTTATTAACTTCACTTCTTATTTTACCTCTGGGCACACTCTGACAGTGAGAAAGCCACTGCCACCTGCTGTCATGGATGTACAATTGCACTTTATTCTAATACGGCAATGAAAAAAAAGCATGTTCCCTGGGGTCCCCCCCCGGCATCGCATCACTATTTAAGAACCACTGCTCTAAGTACAGTAGGCCCTCGACATTAGCAGGGGTTTGGTTCCGGCCACTTCCGTGAATGAAGATAATCCGCGAGTTCTGTACCCGGAAGTAAAACCCCACGTATCATATTACATGCACGAATGAGCAACCGGAAGTTAAATACTATGTATCTATTACATGCTTTTACTAACTCTTTATTGTCAAAGTACATTTACATACATTGAAATTTGCTTTGTGCGCTAGGCACCTGTCACCACTGTGCAGCGCCAGTTATTGCGTTGTTCTATCCTTTTGATGCTGAGCGCCAAGCAGGAAGCAACAACTGCCAAATTTTAACGTCTTATGGTATGACGCGGCCGGATTTGAACTCCGACCTACCGGAGGATAAAGCGGACGCTCTACCAACTGAGCTAAATCCCCGGTCTTAAACACATTCTATAGACAGTCTTAGTCATTAATACAGTATTAATGTAGTAAAATATAATAATGATTAAGAAAAACCTTTTAATTTTGTACTGTAATATTTATTATTAAAATATATAAACATTATACAGCATACTTTATATCTATCTTTATATATGTTTGTCGCAAGTGACGTCTGATGCTTGTGAGACAAAGCGAGGCTTATCCAGACTTCCGATCTGTCAAGTGAGCAAGTGTGCGTTGAATACTTGTTTAGTAATCAATCTTCACTTGCGTCTCACGAGCACCATACATCACTTGTGACAAGCACCTATATTCGGTGGAGTGCGTCACATATTCCTTGTGTTTAAGCCCATGCATTTTGAGCAGCCAAATTAAGGGTCTCTTGCTAAGAATTACTCCATACCTAACAGCACGTGCCTGAAGTGTTATTATAATTTATCCATGGATTAAAATAAAATGAAATTAATTTAAACTTGTCCATGTTAACAATCAATAGTCTCTGCATAAAAATGACTAAAATAATTTTCTCGTGAACACGCATTAACTATCCCGTGGCCATGCGTTATTTTCTTGCAGCCACACATTAAATATCTCAGAACCACACATTACACTGAATAGTTGTGTGGTCATGCATTATTATTATTTTTTTTTTACCCAATGTCACCAGAGGGGCTCCGTACATTCATATTATAATGCAAGTTGGAAATCTTTTAAGCTTTTCCCACAGTAACTGAAGATTTTTTTAACAATCCCATCTGTTATATTTCATTCCCCTGCCCCCCAGCATAGCTAATGCCTCCTCAAAGGCCCTTTATCCATTCGTTATGTTCTTCATTATGCCTTTTGTGTAGCAAGCATGGTGTGTTTGTGGGCAAACCATTCATTAGCTGATTTATTTATAGCCCACCTTTTCTCCTTTGATTCCAAGGCCTGGTTGTCCCCTTGGGCCCCTTGGTCCATCCGGACCCCGCTCTCCCTGCCAGACAAAAACAACGTCATCAGCCCTGTTGACCTTCAAATGCCCCTCCCCACGAACTGCCTAATTCACAATATGGTTGGTATTGTGCTTCAGAGTGTATCGTAATTTCAGGAGAAGCAAATAAGATTCTCTCCTTTTGCGAATTTATTCTAGTTCTTGATGATTGTGGCATTGTATTTGCTGTTGGTGCCAAAACTGCACTTGGTGGATATTTTTAGAACCCAACAGAAGTAAGTACTAGTCCTTCTCAAAAAATTAGCATATTGTGATGAAGTTAATTATTTTCTGTAATGTACTGATAAAAATTAAACTTTCATATATTTTAGATTCATTGCACACCAACTGAAATATTTCAGGTCTTTTATTGTTTTAATACTGATGATTTTGGCATACAGCTCATGAAAACCCAAAATTCCTATCTCAAAAAATTAGCATATCATGAGAAGGTAGTCTAAACGAGCTATTAACCTAATCATCTGAATCAACCAATTAACTCTAAACACCTGCAAAAGATTCCTGAGGCTTTTAAAAACTCCCAGCCTGGTTCATTACTCAAAACCACAATCATAGGCAAGACGGCCCACCTGACTGCTGTCCAGAAGGCCATCATTGACACCCTCAAGCAAGAGGGTAAGACAGAAAGAAATCTCTGAGCGAATAGGCTGTTTTTAGAGTGCTGTATCAAGGCACCTCAGTGGGATGTCTGTGGGAAGGAAAAAGTGTGGCAGAAAACGCTGCACAACCAGCAGAGGTGACTGGACCCCGAGGAGTATTGTGGAGAAGGGCTGATTCCAGACCTTGGGGGACCTGTGGAAGCAGTGGACTAGGCAACCAAAAATTCTTATCTCAAAAAATTAGCATATCATGAAAAGGTAGTCTAAACGAGCTATTAACCTCATCATCTGAATCAATGAATTACTCTAAACACTTGCAAAAGATTCCTGAGGCTTTTAAAAACTCCCAGCCTGGTTCATTACTCAAATCCGCAATCATGGGTAAGACTGCTGACCTGACTGCTGTCCAGAAGGCCATCATTGACACCCGCAAGCAAGAGGGTAAGACACAGAAAGAAATCTCTGAGCGAATAGGCTGTTCCCAGAGTGCTGTATCAAGGCACCTCAGTGGGACGTCTGTGGGAAGGAAAAAGTGAAAGAAGGGCTGATTCCAGACCTCGGGGGACCTGTGGAAGCAGTGGACTGAGTCTGGAGTAGAAACATCCAGAGCCACCTTGCACAGGTGTATGCAGGAAATGGGCTACAGGTGCCGCCTTCCCCAGGTCAAGCCACTTTTGAACCAGAAACAGTGGCAGAAGCGCCTGACCTGGGCTCCAGAGAAGCTGCACTGGACTGTTGCTCAGTGGTCCAAAGTACTTTTTTCGGATGAAAGCAAATTTTGCATGTCATTCGGAAATCAAGGTGCCAGAGTCTGGAGGAAGACTGGGGAGATGGAAACGCCAAAATGCCTGAGGTCCAGTGTCAAGTACCCACAGTCGGTGATGGTCTGGGGTGCCATGTCAGCTGCTGGTGTTGGTCCACTGTGTTTTATCAAGGGCAGGGTCAATGCAGCTAGCTATCAGGAGATTTTGGAGCACTTCATGCTTCCATCTGCTGAAAAGCTTTATGGAGATGAAGATTTTCATTTTTCAGCACGACCTGGCACCTGCTCACAGTGCCAAAACCACTGGGAAATGGTTTACTGACCATGGTATTACTGTGCTCAATTGGCCTGCCAACTCTCCTGACCTGAACCCCATAGAGAATCTGTGGGATATTGTGAAGAGAAAGTTGAGAGACACCAGACCCAACACTGTGGATGAGCTTAAGGCCGCTATCGAAGCATCCTGGGCCTCCATAACACCTCAGCAGTGCCACAGGCTGATTGCCTCCATGCCACGCCGCATTGAAGCAGTCATTTCTGCAAAAGGATTCCCGACCAAGTATGGAGTGCATCACTGAACATAATTATTTGATGGTTGACTTTTTTTTGTATTCAGAACACTTTTTTTAATTGGTCGGATGAAATATGCTAATTTTTTGAGATAGGGATTTTGGGTTTTCATGAGCTGGATGCCAAAATCATCAGTATTAAAACAATAAAAGACCTGAAATATTTCAGTTGGTGTGCAATGAATCTAAAATATATGAAAGTTTAATTTTTATCAGTACATTGCAGAAAATAATTAATGTCATCACAATACGCTAATTTTTTGAGAAGGACTAGTATATTAGTAATCAAGCATTCCTTTACTCCTGAACTGAACTGATTTTAACAGGTAGTGGCAAGTAATAAGGGATTGGCTAAAAGGACAATGGTTATCTCACAGATATTCAAGTGGCCTGAAATGTATATTCTTACGATGTGAACTCAATATTTACAGAATTATTGCCCCATAATGTTGACATTGCATTCTGGAGTTTCACTCCCACCTCTTAGAACATGCCTGTGCACAGATTGATCACCAAATTGCTTATAATTATATGCAAATGTTTGTGTGTGTGTGTGTGTGTGTGTGTGTGTGTGTGTGTGTGTGTGTGTGTGTGTGTGTGTGTGTGTATTATAACTGTCTGGCCTACACAGAATGTTTGAATGTTTACCAGATTGGCTCTGGTTCCACTATAAATCTTTTCAGAATAAAGTTGTTAGATTGATGATGAATGAATGGATAAATGGGTGAATAGAGGAATGGATGAACAGAAGAGTGAATGAGTTAATAGCTTGATTACTGAATGAATAGTTTGATGCATGAATTAATAAACAAACAAATAAATAAATAAATAAATAAATAAAAGAATGTATGAGTGGATTATTGAATAGATGGATGGATGAATGAACAGATGAATGGGTGAATAAATCAATACATGAAAAGCTAAATTAATGAATGACTGAATGAAATAATGACTTGATTATTGGATAAATAAATGAAAATTGATTGGTGAATATATGAATGAATAAATAAATGAATAATTGATGAATAAGTGAACAAATCAATGAATCAATCAATCGATGGATGAATAATGTCTGGATGAATGAATAAAGGGATGGATGAATGGCTGGATGAAAGGATGAATAAGCTCCTAAAAGATTTTAAACCCTGAAAGTTCTTTAACTGAATTCATGGTGAAATTCTCTTAAGACTCTATGAAAGGCCAGATGATTCTGATTAACTTCACACCGTCAGCATTTTATTGGCTGATTATGACCAATGTTCATTTCATCTTGAGAAATTAAACAGTTTTGAAGAGTTAAGGGTGAGACTGAAAACAAACTTATTAAAGATGCTTCTGATGTTATTATTTATTTTGTACCATTTCAAATGTTTCATACACATGCCCGAACTTTTGAAGTTGATGGATGCATTGTGGGGAGAAAAACTGTAATTGATCTCACATGATCCAAAATAAAGATTCACAGTAAATGTAGACAAACATGAATTCCAATCATAAAGATTAAATGTGGTGCACAAGGATGTCTACACTTCACATGCATAATTTGAAATGACTTTTTTCAGGCAAAACATTTATGAATTAGTTTAAAAATCAGTTTTATCTCAGATTGGTGGGGCCGGTGGTGTAGCGGTTAGGGTGCTGCGCTCATGATCGGAAGGTTGTGTGTTCAGATCCCAGTTAAACCCCCACTGTGCTAAGACCCCTGGGCAAGTATTAATGGGGACCAATAAAAATATACTGGGAAGGTCATCTGTGATGGACTAGTGTCCCATCCAGGAGGAGTTGTACTCCAGGTTGCTTTACGCTACAGACACCAGGAATAAGCACTAGCCTGATGAGCCACTTTGGCTCGGGTGTAAAAACCCAACAGACTTTATCTTTACCTCAGATTACGCATGAAGAAGTGACTATTTACACTTTACTTTGTTGCCATGTATTATGTTTTAAGTTAATATAAACAGGTGAAGTAAAGTCAATGATTTTAGGTTCATGTGTTTTATTGAGTGAGAATGGTTGTAATTACCTTGGGTCCTGGAAATCCTTCTCCCTGTGGTCCTTTTTCTCCTTGAACACCCTGTGGACCCTGAGGTCCCTGGTTAAAAATATATTTTAAGTATCACATTACAAAATTGCATCATGTTTTTTAGGGTAAATCATAGATCACTTCCCCATTCTACACATATATAGAACAAACATGATATTTTCTGACAACAGAATGTGAATTTATTTTATAAAGCAGATTTTATGATGTTGTAAGAAAGTCTGGAAGCTTTTGTATTCTTACAGGGGGTCCTGGTTCTCCAATTCCTGTTGGCCCAGGAGGACCAGGCCTACCCTGAAATCCCATATCACCCTGTGGATCAAAGAACAAAATTGCATGGTTATCATGTATCCATAATTTGAATCCAGGTTTTGTACTATAATACAGGTGGTAGTAACTGATAGTGGCAGACTGATGTCTCTACAGTAAGTGCTTTGATGTGGGGGTGGCGCGGGGTGGGGTAGGGGTAATTATAGGAAAGAAAGTTCGAAACCTGGGGGGATCAGTAAGCTTATAATCATCTTTGTGTATGTTTTCAGAGATTTCTCCTATGTTATAGCATGTTAGAGAAGGCATGTTGAATGTAAAATCATGAACCTGGTGATGAATTGGTAGAAGTTGGTGTGAAGGGCACTGACCTTTGGCCCAATAAGTCCAATCCCAGTCTCACCCTGAAGGCCAGGTGGACCTAACAACCCACGCTCCCCCTGTCACAGCAAAAATAAAAATACATTGGAAATGGGTGCTGGCACAATCATTGCTGCACTATTTATTTTTTAAGGAAATGAGGTACAGTTTTCTTTTTGATCTGTTTATTGAGGAATACAACACTTATTATATAAGTAAACTTCGCGATAATGTCAATTGTAAAAAGTGCTATGCAAATAAAACTGAATTAAATTGAATATTTTAAGTCCAATTCTGTGAACTGTGCAAAAACCAGACAACACACTTGGCCATTAAAATTAAGTCCAGTGCACTATTTTAGATCTTAGGCATCATAGAACAATATATACAGACGCTCCCCGACTTACGGTTTTAATTGGTTTCGGACGGCCGAACGTAAGTTGAAAGTGAACGTAAGTTGTTACAGTGACGTATGACGTGTGACATATGACGCTCATACTGTACTATACATCCATAAATACCATTACCATATCTCATAAAACACCCCTAAATCAATTATTATAAACATAACATAGTAAAATAATATAAAATATATCAAATAATATCAACATTAATTTCAAATAAGTAACTTATTTATACCGAGTTACATGAAGCTTAAAACAGTCAATCAACGCTTACAATATGTGAAGCGCTCAATACCGATAGTAATGTACTTGCTGTGGGTTATACAGACTTCCAGTCTTTCAAGTGCGCAAGGGTGCCGTTGAACTCATTTAGAACAGAACCTGCACTGATGTGAATCCCAGCAAAGCAAAGCGGAGAGTTCTTTCTTTTGTGCAAATAAGTAAACTTTATTCAAGAGATGCATAAAAAGAACAAGTACAAATCCTAATGAATATTAATATAAAAATAAGTATACACTCTTAGGATTCTACTAAAAGATAATAAATATCTGTAATTGTTCTGTAATTTGTGGATTCGGGTTTTCATTCATTATATAACTCTGTTTGCTTAACTGTATGCATGGTAGATTGTGCCGATCCAAGCAGATAGTTAATACAGCCATGTGTATGAGACTTGCACCCATGCTAGTAGGCTTATATGCGTCTGACCCACCATATTTGCTTAGGGTTACAAAAGTCCGCAAAACAGTGTAAACACAAAGATCACAGAGATGACATCTTAACACAAAGGTAACACGCAATATAACTGAGATATATATATATATATATATATATATACATATATATATATATATATATATATATATATATATATATATATATATATATATATATGAACTGGGAAGAATGTTCAGTCTGTAGCTTGTAAACAATGGATGCAGCGTCATTGCATCATTACATTAGCGTACGACGTAGCTACGTCTAAACTCAAAATTTGACTTTTTTTTTTTTTTTAAATGTAAAAACGTAAGCCAGGGAGTGTCTGTAATATTGTTCGAACAGGAAATGTTAAAGATTTATTTCATGCTGCCTATCCCAGCCAACTCCATTAGAGGGCAGAGTACACCCTGGACAGCTTGCCAGGCCATTGCAGGGCGGAAACACGCTGATGGCTATGCAGCTACTCTTGTCGAAAGTCAGCAATGGTTCTTTTACAGCCTCACACCGTAGACAGTGAGAGACATGGCCAGCCTTTGATAACCCAGTTAGCCACACTGGGGGGACAGTGACAACCTGTGGAGAGTTGGGCTTGAACCCCCAACCTAATATCAGTGATCCAGCATCTTTATCACGAGGCCACCACTGCCTGCCATGTAAAAGATGCCTACTAACTGGTAGTTCCTAACTTTTATTACAAAAAACAAAAACTCATCCTGTTTTTTTTCTCTCAAAATAAAGATTTTGTGAGATGTCTGGTTCTCGTACGATGCGACAGAATTACAGTGCATAGGCTAACCATGAGGCAGTAATACTTTGCACGTGATTCCATGCAGTTTGTCATCTGATATAGCCCTGTAAAATTAAATTGTTCTAAAGAACAAAGTGGAAAATCTGACTTCACCAGTATAAAGTTTCAAAGATATGCAATTACTCAAAGTCTTGTCTCAGATCAGTTTGAATCTGTCTATACCTTACTACAGTGGTAAAGTATTTGACTTTGCAAATCTGAGCAAGTTATAGCTCATCTTTGTGAAACATGATGCCTTGAAGCTAACATAAACAGAAAACCAAAGAATCCCTCACTGTTAAAACAGTGCGGAAAGCTGTATAGAGGGTTTTAAGTAAAGTTTAGCAGTAAAATCTATTCAGTTTGGTTTTGTATCTTTTTAATTTGCATTTTAGCTGAAAGGTGAAGACTGCGGTTAGCTAACCAAAATTCGTTTGTCATTAATTTTACAAGTGTTGCCCTAACATGACCCCAATCCTCATTCCGAGTCCCATGGACATATTTATTATATTCCTGGTTTAGCTCCCTTGGTATACAATGTGTAATACCATTACTCAGTGATCCTTAAATAAATACGTAGCTTTATTTTCAGCTGCTGTACATGTACTGTGTCTCTCCGTCTCTATTCTGAAAGTGCCTACATGCTGCTACATGGACATGGGCCATTTGAATGTTCCCTTTTGTGAGGAAAAATCTTACTAACATTATTAACTGTCATGTCAGTCGTTTAATGAAGCTTTTAAAAAAGACAACACTAAAAAATATAGGCGGGTTTTATTTGTGTGTGTTCAACACAGAGAATCCCTACTGGGCATGTCTGCAGAACCTCCCGGGATATTTCCGGCAATTAAATTAAACACAAAGTCAGGTTGCTCAACACATACCATTTGGAAGAAACCTAGTGCAGCCATGTAAAATGTGGTACTACCTTTGTTCTTATTGTGTAATATATGAGTTTCCCCAGGTGTATATGCTAAAGCAACATCTGTATTCTGTAGGAGATTCTGTTGGTGATTAGATACAAACCTTCCTGCCTTGCGGGCCCTCTGGTCCAATGTCCCCTTGTGGCCCTGGTAAACCCTGCAGGTGAAACAGAAGCAGGTGTGTTGTAATATTGTTAGTGTTATAAGGATGAAAATTCTAATTGGGAAAATGATTACAATTATAGTGATCATTCAGGGGCAGGGTGGTGTTGTAGTGGTTAGCGTTGTTGCCCCACAGGAAAGAAAGTTCTTGGTCCAACCCTATTGGCTGATCAGGCCTTTCTGCGTGGTGTGTGTATGTTCTTCTTGTGTTGAATGGGTTTGCTGAGTGCTCCAGTTTCATCTCACAGTTCAAAGATATGCACATTAGTTAAACTGGCCAGACTTATTTGCCCATAGGTAAGAACGTGAGTGCGAATGGTTGTTTGTTATTGTGTTCAGAGTGTATCCCACTTCACAGCTTGAATTTGCTCTAGTTTCCCCGAACTTTGACAGATAAGCATTATAAATAATCGATGGATGGATGGATGGATGGATGGACAGTAAAGGTAGAATCTCAGACATAATGTTACTTTGACTTAGTGCACTAAACCTTGCGACTTTATTATTCTATATTTTATTTATTTTTTTAACCTCACATGCAGTTGGCTCCCATCTTCTTCACTTATCCCTTAACATCCAGGGATGTCGTTGGGGCGCCTTCATGGCGAGACTTGGGCTGATTTGGCCTGGTGGCGCCCATCCCTCTCTAGCTCATAGAACCACGCTGACGGCTTTGCGGCCTACTCTTTACGAAAGTCAGCAATGGTTCTTTTACATGCCTCACACCATAGACAGTGAGAGACATGTCCCGCCTTTGATAACCCAGTTAGCTGCACTGGGGGGCAGTGACAACCCTGTGGGGACTCGAACCCCCAACCTTAGGATCAGCGATCCTGCGCCCTATCCACTAGACCACCACTGCCCTTGACTCCCATATGTCTGTATAAACCAACCTGCAGTCCTCTGGATCCTCTTGTCCCGACAGGACCCTCAGGACCCTAGGAGGTCATTTAATAAAAGATTAGGAAACAACTGGCAGGCCATTGTCAAATAGTATTTTTGAAAAGCATAATGTTATAAACAGTTCACATAATAAACCTGCATTCACTACCCTCCATAATTATTTGCACCCCTGGTTAAGATGTGTTCTTGAGCTGTAATACATTCAGTTTTTTTCCTACATAAATTAAGACCACAAAGAAAAAATATTCAAAATTTAATTCAAGTGTATTTATTCAATGGGAAAAACTTTCACATTAAGAAACAATTCTTTTATATCAAATCATGTGTGCCACAATTATTAGCACCCCTGATGTAAATACTTTGTACATCCCCTTTTACCAACAAAACAACAACTAATCTTCTCTGATAATACCCCCTTTTCACTGGAGTACGGCAGACTTACGAAAGTAAAAATGTTGCTATCCGCAAACGTTCTGCAATTATTTGCTCATCTTATGTGTAATACCGTGTGATTTTGTAGTTATTTCTTAAGTCTTCCTCCACTTCCGTATGCTTCCGGCATGCCAAAATATTCCGCGTACGTGCTTTTGAAAATGTTCAAAAGCACATTGACGGAAAAAAATTCACGAAAAAAAATTTTGTGGGATGAAAGCACATTCCGTAGTCCTCCAGTGAAATGAAGGTATAAGGTTTCATAAGATGAGACAATAGAGAAAATGGAGATCTTGGACCGTTTCTCTTTGCACAATCTTTTCAATCAACCAGCGACCAGGGTCCTCTCCTCTGCACTCTCATCCTTAGCTAACATCAATGTGGTTGAGATCTGGGGACTGAGAAAGCCATGAAGGAGCTTGATTCTGTGTCTAGTGCACCATTTCTGTGTCGACTTGGCCGCATATTTAGGGTCATTATCTTGCTGAACAACCCAGTGACGTCCCATCTTCAGCTTTCAGGCAAAGGCCACCAGATTTTGATTTAAAATGTCCTGGTATTTCAAAGCATTCATGATGCCATGCACCTTAACAAGGTTCCCAGGGCCTCTGGAAGAGAAACAGGCCCACAGCATCACCGATCCTCCCCCATATTTTACAGTGGGAATGAGGTGCTTTTCTGTATACTCATCTTTCATGTTCCTCCAGACTCACTTGGAGTGTTTGTTGCCAAAAACCCTATCTTGGTCTCATCTGACCAAAGCACATGGTCCCAGTTGAAGTCCTAATACCGCTTAAGAAAACTCCAGACGTTTGTGTTTATAATTGTGAGTCAGAGAGACTTTGTTACCCCAAGATGCTACCAGTTGTTGAAATTCTTTAACAGTGAGCTTTGGAGAACTTTTTATTTCTCTTATCATCCTCATCACAGTGTATGGTGGCAAGATATTCTTGCGTCCTCGTCCAAGCATGTTTACCACTGTGCCAGCTGTATTAATCTTCTCAATGATTCCTCTGACAGTCGATATGGGTAGGTGCAGGCAAGGGACTATTTTCTTGTAGTCATTGCCTGACTAGTGAATGTTGACACACAAGAGTGGATAAGAGAAATGCCCTCTGTGTCACATCATATTTATACCCCAGGGAAACAGGAAGTGATGAATTACTGATTAAATGTTCCTATATAGTCTGATCAACTTGTAAATATTTCTGTCAGTTCTACAGCAGTTTTTAATTACATTTATGTCCAAGGAATTTTTAGGAGTGCCAATAATTGTGGAACAGGTGATTTTATGATAAAAAGTTATTTCTTAGTTGGGGATTTTTTCCGCTTAAAATTGTAAATTGATTAAATTGAATGTTACATTTTTCTAGAAATTTCAGTGTGAGAGTAGCTTTAGCAATAAAAAAAATGTAGTTATTTCAAGGCTTTTAACAGAACTTAACCAGGGGTGCCAATAATTATGGAGGGCACTATATGTATACCTACCCTATCTCCTTTGATTCCTGGTGTACCACATTCACCTCTATCTCCCTGCAGACACATAAGACTGAGTGAATATTCGGCTATTTGTCTCAAAATATACAGTGTGTTACTTATGTAGTACTATGACTTATTTTGTAAAGCCATTAGAAATAATAAAAATTGAATAGAGACAGAGCAATGGAAGCAGTGGAGCAGTGGAGCAGTGGTTCAGAAACAGTGGCTCTGGGGAAAAGACAGGAGGCAGAGCTGGAGGTAGCGGAGATGAAAATGTTGAGGTTCTCTTTGGGAGTAATGAGGATGGATAGGATCAGGAATGAGCACATCAGAGGGACAGCACATGTAAGACATTTTGGAGACAAAGTCAGAGAGGCTAGATTGAGATGGTTTGGACATGTACAGAGGAGGGATAGTGAATATATTGGTAGTAGGATGCTGAGGTTGGAACTACCAGGCAGAAGGCCCAGAGGAAGACCAAAGAGACGATTTATGGATGTGGTGAAGGAGGACATGAAGGTAGTTGGAGTAAGAGTAGAAGATGCAGAGGATAGGGTGAGATGGAGACAGATGATTCTCTGTGGCAACCCCTGAAGGGAACAACTGAAAGGAAAAGAAGAAGAAGAAGAAGAAGAGAGAGCAATGGAAATCCAGACATTATGTAGAAAATAGTGGCCAATTAAAATGAAACCTAAAATTGCAGGCACACCTTTTCTCCTTTGTATCCAGGTTTACCCTACAAGACAGAAACAAAATGATGATAATAAAAGAAAAAAAAACTTTATTTGAAACTTCACTTCCTATTTATATTTAATATGCATGTAACATACATAAAAATAAATAAATGAAAAAAAGTTTGACCACAATATCTTTATGAAACTGTTTGTTTGCTCCTGTGCATTGTGACCCATGCATTGGCCGCAATGAGAAAACATTTAATTTTTTTTTCTCTTGAAATCATATCTCCTTTTCTTTATCTTCAAATTTTATCCACTTTCTACATTCTCACTTTCTATGGTTACAAGGTGTATTGTGTTTCCGTATGGTCTTTCTTCTGATCATGTGGTCTTATTATTGCTATTGTAAACAAACACAGAACCAAAACAAGGTGTAGAACAGGTGAATGAGTGCCGATGAGGTGTTGTAATTTAAATTCAGCCACAATAAATTGATAATGGAAGATAAAACACAGACCGTTCACAAGCAAATGGGTACATTTAAACACTATACAGTATTACATTAACTAATAAAAATGGTAATGAAAACCAGACAGCACTGCTAGTGCCTGGCAGGCATCTTTTTGGAGCCAGTCCACAGACATTTTTCTAGTACTCACCTCTGATCCATCATGTCCAGGAAGTCCACTTAATCCACTTTCACCCTGGTAGAATAGGATAAAACATTATTGGCTGACTAAAAGTACTTTATAAAGATTTCTAACATTGGTTTTTCTTAGTCATGCAGCTGTGTATATGAAGCCACTATTATGTCTTGAATGATGTAACATGCTCTATATATCTTAACTCTATATTATGTGAATATGAATTGGAGGACAACAATTGACTTGAGTTGATTTGTGTGTTGGATATAAAAGCTATCTTTATATAAATGAGAATTTTGTTCCTGACAAAATTTGAATCATATTCATCTTGAGGAATGCAAGCTATGCTTTAATTTTAGGAAATAGTTCTTTAGTAATTACATGTACGCACATACATCAGCATATATGACACAAAGGCATACTCTGATAGTGGGGTTCTAACCTTTTGACCTTTAGACCCAGGGGCTCCATCATCACCTGGGCGTCCTTTTTTTCCCTATGAAATTATTTAGAAGATCTGTGTTAGTGGAAAGCAGAGCAGACATTATATATATTTCTGTTAAACGAGTAAAAACAAAACAAAACAATGATCTCATCTGTATGCCTGAAGTAAGACCAGAATCAGTGAGACTCTATGCTCTATACCAGGGGTCACCAACCTTTTTGAAACTGAGAGCTACTTCATGGGTACCAATTAATGCGAAGGGCTACTAGGTCGATACACACCTCTGAAATTACAAATTTGCTCAATTTACATTTAATTAGATTTAATTAGATGTTATTATTAATAATTAATGATATTCATCTATGTGAAGATATTGACTTGATTTAAAAATATATTCAAAAAAATTATATGCAGCTCAATGGAGAGTGGCGCTGTCCTAAAAATGGGCCTGTCCTAAAAATAGCAGTGAACAGGTCCGCGGGCAACTTATATTGTCCTTGCGGGCTACCTGGTGCCCACGGGCACCACGTTGGTGATCCCTGCTCTATACCCTATACTGTATATACTGTACTCTATAGTTTCATAGTCATGGATAGTGAAAGAAAAGATGATGAAACACAGTCCCTGTAGGCAGTAAAAAAAAGTAAAACAAAAATGAGTGAATGAAGGCAATAAACAGTTGTGTGTCTGTGTGTGTGTGTGTGTGTGTGTGTGTGTGTGTGTGTCGGCGTGTGTTTAGGCTACAAGTCCCACTTGTTGTGTGTCTTTTGGCAGAAGGCTGGCCTGCAACCTTGAAATCAACGACATCAACTAGTGAGGAGAGAATGTTTGGAACCTACCTGAAATGAAAGCATCTCAATTATGACTTTTTATTTCTCTTACCATCCTCCTCACTGTGCATGCTGGCAAGATATCCTCGCGTCCTCATCCATGCTTGTTTACCCCTGTTCGATTTGTTTTAAACTTCTTAATGATTCTCCTGACAGTAGATATGGGCAGGTGCAGGCGAAGGGCTATTTGCTTGTAGACATTGCCAGACTCATGAAAATTGACACACATTTGACTCACTTGAGTGGTGTGTTCCTTTGTTTTTCCCATGTCGAAGAGTGAATAATAGAAATGGCCTGTCTCATTATATATATACCCCAGAGAAACAGGACATGATGAATTACTAATTAAAATGTTCCTACATACTCTGATTAACTTTGTAAACTATTGTAGAAATAACAGGAATACTGCAATTGCATTTCTCTTTTAGGGATTGTTAGCGGTGCCAATAATTGTTCAACAGGGGATTTTATGAAAGCAATTATTTCTTATATCCCATTTTATTGGAGCGTGGAATGCAATGATTGTGGCGGAAAGGTGCAGAATGCACTCTACGGCGGAGCTTCGGCATTTTTACATGGAAAATGGGTCAAAAACCTACGGAAAATTGTACCTTCGGAACGTTCACGGAATGTGCGGAAAAGACACGGAAAAACCGCAGTACAATGTAGGAATACATGCGTAAAAGAGTTCTGATTACCTTCGGAACCAGTGCGGCTTGCAAAGGAAGACCTTCGGATAATTCACGGAACGTTCATGGAAAGCACGGAACACTCGAGGAATGACTACGGCACTACTCCATTTTAGAAGGAAGAGCTACGGAATGATTGCGGAACAAGCAGAATGAAAGCAGAACGTTTACGTTCAACACAGAATGACTGAGGAATACCCAGTGTAACCACGTTTCAATCTGGAAAATCGGCAAAGATCAAAGGATTTACACCTGATTCTGCATATAAATACGTGGATTTGACCAAGGAATCTCATTCTGCGAAATAGCTTATACAATACAATAATATACAACAACATACAACAATTTACAACAATGGATATAAGGGGTCGGGAACCTATGGCTCGCGAGCTAGATGAGGCTCTTTTGATGACTGCATTTGGCTTTCAGATAAATCAGGTGGCCTTTATTAACAGAATAACTAATACATAATTTCACTGTTCTTTAAACAAAAATACAAAAAAAAAAACCCCATCAAATAAAATAAAAACAGATAAATAATTCTTCGCAGCGGAGAGCCCATCCTTTCTGTACTGCAGTGTGCGGGAGGGTCCGACCCTTGAAGACTCCAATTTTATTGGATTATATGCAACAGCCTGCGCGAGTTGTTTTTGGGTCAAGAGGTAAATTTCCCCCGTTTTTTATCAGCTCATTTGTGCAGAGGGAACCCTTTCAACCAAGAAGGTGGAAAAAAGATAATAATAATAAAAAAAAAAGATGAGGAGTACAATCAGTGAATGAAGGTTTGGAAAGACTTGCATGAAGCCAAGCAGAGCTGGCAACCAGCTGATTGTCAAAACTTGGAAAGCGCTTCCGGTCACATACCAAACACTGCAGTGTGTGAGTCTTGTCGTATTGACCATGTTTGGCTCTACATATGCATGCGCATAAGCCCTGCAATATACAATAGCTTAGTCTATCTGATGGCCAGGTAAAAAAAATAATAATAAAAAAAGCCCTAGTGCTTCATTTCAAGGTGTTAGCTTGAGATGTGGTGAAGATTTCTGTTCTTCTCCCTTCAGGTTGGTTCATCTATTCAGTGTGTAGTACATTTCAGAGCATCATCTGGGCTTTATTCAGACTCCCCAATCCCTCTGATCGAGTCCGTGCTGGATGAAAGCAAGCACTTGAGCACATGTTTAAGAGGTGCTGATCTCTGAACCCCACTTTGTATTTGCTTGATCATTTATTATAAGGCGTGACCTCCCCGTGACCCTAATTAGGATTAAACGGTTACAGAAAATGAACTGAATAAAGTACTACTATCAATAATAAACACATTCTTGCAACAATTGATTTGTGTTCAGTTCAGTTCGTTTTTTTTAACTGCTTAATTCTAATTAGGGTCGCTGGGAGACTGGCGCCCATCCTAGCTGACCCTGGGCAAGGGCAGAGTACACCCTGGATAGCTCGCAAGGCTTTTGCAGGGCGGAAACACCGACGGCTTTGCAGCCTATGCTTATCGAAAGTCAGCAATGGTTATTTTACATGCCTCACACCATAGACAGTGAGAGACGTGGCTGTCCTTTGATAGCCCAGTTAGCAGCACTGGGGGGACAGTGATAACCTTGTGGAGAATCCCCAACCATAGGACCAGCGATCCAGTGCCCTTTATCACTAGGCCACCACTGCCTCTGGGTATAAATGACTTTTTTTAATAATGTGACAATAATGTACTGGTTGGAAGGAATCTAGAGATATGGAAGGACAACTTGAGTAGCAGAAGAAAAAAATCTTGTCTACAGTCCACAAGTGGCTTTAAAAGTTACATGTAAAAAAATACTCACTGATGGGCCACTGGATCCTCTTTCACCCTTCTCACATGTGCATTTCTGAGCCACAGGACACTTTAAAAAAAGTCATTCGAAATTGCATCAATTGTATAAATAGTGATTGACACTAATAAAGAATCACGAAAGAATAGGTAAAGCATTGACGTACCCCGTCTTCTGCTATTTGAGCCTGTTAGGAGGAAAATAAGAAAAGTTTCCCAATTACATTAAGCATGCCTTGAGTAAAAGACAAAAGTAAAATATTTCAAATAGCTTCAGCAGGTTGTTAATGGGTTGTTTAACTTCTCGAGCCTGCTTTTGCACTATAATGTTACAGTGTGAGACATTTCTGTTATTTCAGAATTAAAGACAATTCTGGAAGGCCAAGCTATTACATGTAATAATATATCCCTGATCCAACACATTACTTCGGTTTCAACTCACATGCTATTGACTAAAGACTGGATAATGACACACCATTTAAATACTTTAATTGGGCCGTGTCATTTAAAGCTCTGATTTATCTGTTTTTTTTTTTATTTTATTTTAACAAGAATCAGCAGTTGTAAAGAAATAATGGGTCACACACATGAAAATAAGAGAATACACCAAACATCTGCTGGGTAATCCCAACAAAAAGAATGTGAAGGGGATCACAACAGCTTTAAGACAAGTGCTGACAGTTTAACTACGATTTGGAGGAATACCAAAGAAGAATGAATGACAGGAAAATTGTTTAGTAAAAATAAATGGATAGCTAACATTTTTGTGCAACTGTTCAATGCAAACCACAGACAAATGGTGTCTCGGAATATTTAAACCTCTGCAGCGGTATGTTGTTGGGCTTTTACATCCAAGCCTAATGAGTCATCAGAGCTGGTGTTTATTCCAGTTTTTGTAGCGTGAAGCTACTTAGGAGTTGAACTCCCTCTGGTATGCTCACCCATCACGGGTTCCCCTCTCAGCATTTTTACTGGCACCCATTTATACTGTTCGGTGGCCAGAGGCACACTTGTACTTGAAACCTTGCCCGATGGTCTTAACACAGTGGGGTTCTCACCAGGATTTAAACCCCTGATCTCTTCCTCATGAGGTCTAATCACTACACCGCTGGCCCCTTGCCTACTGAATATTATAGCTCGAAAGAGAGAGAGAGAGAGATTTAGGAATTAATTTGAAGAAAATTGACATAGGTATAACTTACAGCGGAGCTTAGAGATTTCCTAGCATTCTTTCACTTTTGAAATATTACAGCAAAATGTAGCACACACACACCAGGCATAGAAGTGGAGCCGGTGGTGCAGTGGTTAGGGTGCTGCACTCATGATCGGGAGGTTGTGTGTTCGAATACCAGTTTGACCCCCACTGTGCTAAGGCCCCTGGGCAAGGTCTTAATCAAAAGTGTGCCTCTGTTTACCCAGCAGTATAAATGGGGACCAGTAAAAATATACTGGGAAGGTAACCTGCGATGGACTAGCGTCCCCTCCATCCAGGAGAGGTTCCACTCCTGGTCGCTTCATGCTATGGAAACTGGGGATGAGCACCGGCCTGATGAGCCACTAGGCTCGGGTGTAAACAGTCCAACAGACTTTACCTTACCTTTTATCATGCGTAGAATATTCTAAATGACACTTGATAACAATGTGTTCTGAAATTTAACAGTAAGCCGTCTATAATGATGTGGGCATGGTGGTATTATAAGACAGCTTGAAAAATGAATCAATGAATGTTCTGTAATGTGTTCATCAAATGTTATCAGTCATGTCACTCTAAGAAATTCTATTAATCTCCTTTGATTAGTGCTGAATATAACAAGGAAGCTGTAAGAAAGTACCATCATACTGTACGTACAATCTCTGTAAGGATCTTCTCAGTGATGTGTATATCCTGAAGGTTATGGAGGAAATGGGACTGGGGTGTGCTGGCAAGCAAACTCAAACGGGCAATGTTGGCAGGTTCATTGGCAGCGTGTGTGATACCGATCGTGAAGAATTTCACTCCCTGGTTCTTGGCATCGGCTGCGGCTGAGAAGATGTCGGGATTCCTTGGGTGGGAGACTCCATCTGTAAGAAGCAGTGCAATTTTGATGCTGTCTGCTTTAGACTCCTCAGAAAATATCTTTGTCATGTTGGTAATAGCGTAGGTAGTATAGGTGCCGTGGCCAATATAGCCTATGGGAGGGACACTGCTTTTGAAGTTCTCTGTGCCCCTCCATTGTTTGAATGTTTGTTCAATGATGACATGACTGCTGTACTGGAGTAACGAGACTCTCCAGCTCAGTTTACGTCCAGTTTTCAAATGGATGCTCTGCAGACCATCCACAATGTCCATGGTAAACGTCTTCTCTTGCTGATGGTGGCCCTTGGCACTCTCTGAGCTGTCCACAAGGAAAGCAAGTTCAAGACCGCAGTCTTCATTTATGATGGCTGCTGTAAGAGAGAATAATAATGAATAATAATTGTACCCTTGTCTATGTCTGTGTAATAACAGATACAGTATAATATTCCCTCGTGTTCTCTTACTTGTTATCTAAATCAAACTTTGGAGATCATGGGTGATCCCAAAAGTTGTATTATTCTAGACAGAGCATATTTTACCTCCTGTCATACCAGTACTTAACACATGTCAAGTGATTATTCAGCAAATAATTTTTTTCATCTCAAATTATCAGAATACAAATTGTTAATGGAACCGTTCTCAGTCACTCACTTATTTGCCATACTGCTTAATCCTTCTATGGTCTTGGGAATGCTGGAGACTATCTCAGCCAATACTGGACAAAGGCTAGGTACACCCTGTACAGCTTGTCAGACCATCACAGAGCCAACATACGTACACAAACCTTTACACTCACACCTTATCGCAATGTTCAGCAGTCAATTATTAATAGGAAGAAACTGAGGATCTGGAGAGACCCACACATACATAGGGGAGACCATGCAAATTTTACAGAAAAGTGCCCTTGATGAGCCCCGGACTCAGCACCCAGGACATTCTTGCAGTGACATGCTAACCACTATACCACCTGGCCCATCTATGAAAATATCGACTTCCTAGTAATTTAATAGTAGATTGATTTAAATTTATCCAACCAGGGATGTTTATCCCATTATTGGTTCTGAACTCACAGTCGATAAAAACACATTTAGTTTGTTTGTGCACGCACTCACCCATTATGTTTCACTCTTAAGGGACTCTATATGCATGGTTAAACCAGTCACCATACAAAATGGGGAATGCATATATGAATGGCTTCGAGAAAAGTTATGTTTCTGTTTTATGTAGCACCTTTTTTTGCTGGAAAAGGATTGTTTTTACAAGACTTTTTTGAATTGATTTTGAAGTAAACATGTATTCATGGGCAGTGGTGGCCTAGCGGTAAAGGTGCTGGATCACTGAAATTAAGGTTGGGGGTTCAAGCCCCACTCACCACAGGTTGTCACTGTTAAAATCAGTACTTTCTTTTAATTACTTTCAATTTGTACTCCCAAAAGTTCCACCTAAAAAGTAAAGAAAACCATAGCACAAAGCATAAGGCATGTCTGTACATTTATCCCATTTCTTACCTCTATCATATTTCAGAGAAGTCTTTGTTAGAATACTGCCTTTAGTCCGTCTCTCTCCTGTCCTTTCCTCATAATATTCTTGTGTGCAGACCCCCAGCAGTCCTGTGAATAAGAGGAGCCAGCTCAGCCATTGACCCATGGCTCACACTCCTGCAACAATATAAACTGCTCAGTTCATGCATGAATCAATATCAAAATCTTCTTCAACTATCAAGAACATCTTCAGCCAAACATACTGAAATATGTGAGCCACTCCACCGAAAGTAGGCTCTTGTGTCCAAACATGAAAAATGAGATTTTTACACAGTCAGATAGAGGAGGCCCAAATCTGCAAAATGCAGCAAAAAGTTTGTCTATACCTTGAAAAGTGACTGAGCTATGCCATTTCTTGTGTCAGCATTCAACTAAAAATTTCAAAAGATGTTTTAGAGAAAAATGAGCACAAAGATTGCACTTCTTCCAAGATCATTAGTCCTTAGAAACCAAACGTTTTTATGCACCTCAGCCATATAAACTTTTAGAAAACATGTCTAGGAAGAGTTCTAGGAAGAGATGATAAGACGAATCATCCTTATTTTAATCTGACACACCCACTTCAAATCTGCACCTTGAAATAATAATGAGAATTAAGTTGGAAGCTATACAGTGATGTAGTGATTAGCAAATTCACCTCACAGTAAGAAGGACCTGGGTTCTCGTCCCTTGCTTGGCGACGTATTTCTCTGTGGACTTTGCATGTTCTCCCCATGCTTAGATGGGTTTCCTCCCAAAGTCCAAAGGCATGCAAGGCTAACTGGCTGTTCTGAATTGGCCCAGGTGTAAATGTAAGTGTGAATGTGTGTGTGTGTGTGTGTGTGTGTTACTGCAATGGTATGGTGAGCTACTCCTGGTGTCCCCGTCCTTTGTCTCATGTCCGCTGAGATAGATTTAAGTCTTCCCACAGCCCCAATAGGATTAAGAGGTTTGGCAGATGAGTGAGTGTGGAACTATTATCTTGATTTCCATCTTTAGAGAAAATGTTCATTATGTGGAACACTTCATCACTAATCTGCTGTTCCGAGGCAATTTGTCCTTATCATTCTGTTTCAGTTTTTTAGTGTATCGTTGCTGATATCATTCTAAACATTAGTTAAAGTGTACACTAATCAACTGCAACATTAAAAGCATTATAGTACTGAAAGGTGAAGCAAATAATACAGCAGTTATTACAGTGGCACCTGTTGGAGCGGTATGTATTTGGCAGAATGTAAACAGTCTCTTAATTGGGGTGATGGAAGTAGGAAAATATAGCAAGCATAAAGATCTGAGTAACTATGACAAGGGCCACATTGTGATGGTTAAATGACTGGGTCCATTCATCTTCGAAATCACAGGTCTTTGTGGTGTTCCTAGTATGCTTTGGTAAGTACCTACCAAAAAGTGATCCACGGAATGAGCTGGCCAGAGAGTCATGGGCGCCCATGGTTTACTGATGTATATATAGGGAGTAAAGGTGAGTAAGTTTGGTCTAATATAAGAGCTACAGTGGAACAAACTGCTCAAACTGTTAATGCTGGCTATGATAGAGAGGCGTCAGAACCCAGAGCACATTGCAGCATGCTGTGTATGGGACGGCATAGCTGCAGAGCAGTCACGCGGTGTTTAATGTTTTATTGTCGATAGATATACAGTATAACTAAAAATGAAATCACTTGATACTCTTGGGTTTTGCTGCGAAGTCCTGTATTGGTTTGTGAGTTGAAGGTACAGTGTTTCCTGTGTTTATTTCCCACTGGTGGGAATCTGCAATTTACTCCATTATAAGGAAATGACATTAATTCGAGTTCATTCATAAGTGACTCCAAAGCCCTGCTTATCATTCCCAAAAAATTGATTACTGTTGCTGTATATTCATGGTAATCTCTACAACCAGTATAGCCTGTGTAAAAAAAAACACTTCACTGAAGACCAAATGTTAATCTTTAGGGTCACTGGCAACTCACCTGAGTAACATACGTACACAAAAATTTGAAATATTTGAAACTGTCCAATTAAAGTTTCTTTTTAAAATTAGATAAGCAACTGTCTTCTTTAAACTGTCTCCTAATAGTTGAATATATAATTAATTAATTCCTTTTATGAATTTAATCCTAATTAGGGTCACAGGGAGGCTGATGCCCATCTCAGCCGGCTCCCGGTGAGGGCAGGGTACACCCTGGACAGTTCACCAGGCCATTGCAGGCCCAACACTCACACAACCATTCATACTCCCACTCACACCTCGGGGCGACTTGGAACAGCCAAGTTACCTACTGTGCAAGTTTTTGGACTGTGGGAGGAAACCGGAGTCCACTATGGAAATTCACGCAAGGACAGGAAGAACATGCAAACTCCGCACAGAAATGCCCGAGCTGAAAATCGAATGCAGGACCTTCTTGCTGTGAGGCAGACGTGCTAACCACTATGCCACCATGCTGCCCTTGAATATATATAATTCATTCATTTTCTGAAAGGCTTAATCCTAATTAGGGTTACGGGGAGGCTGGTGCCCATCTCAGCCGACTCTGGGCGAGGGAATGGTACACCCTGGACAGCTCACCAGGCCATTGCAGGGCATATTTCTATATTATATATAATATGATATAATATATATAATAGACTTGCAGTAATTCTCCCAGAGTTCCTCCTCCTTCTCCTCCTTCTTCTTCTTGATATCAATTTTCCTCTTCTGCTCCTCATTTGTCATTATTATGATTATTATTATTATTATCATCATCAACAACATCTTTACTACTACTACTACTACTAGTAGTACCACTACTACTAATATTACAAGTACAAGTTATCATACAAGAACAGACAAAAGGTAGAAATTGCTTCCCAAACATTTCTCGTTGTCATTAAATGGTGTTTCCATGGCATCACTTTGGCATGCAAGGCAAGAAACATAGTACTGCAATTAGAGCATAAAGTACAACAATCTCACTCTTGCGCTCTCTCTCTCTCTCTCTCTCTCTCTCTCTCTCTCTCAAAAAAAAAAAAGTTCTTCACTTAAACTTCCAAAACTGCAGAAATAAACTTCAAGATAATGATAATAGGATACTAACTTATATTATGATTATTATTTGTATAATTTTTATAACAGTATTATTGTAAATACAGTTACTCACTCTATCCTTCTGTAAAGTCCTTAATGAGAATTATTTGTCCAGGTGTGTTTTGAGTCCCTGTGTGAATGTGATGTATGTGTAGATCAACTCCAGCATCAGTTCCAGTCAGTTTTGTGAGTGTGATGCAGTGGTGGACATGATAAATATGGGCTGATCCTTCTGCTTTCTGTCCTACTTTTAAAGAGGAGGGATCTCCACATTGGCTTATCCAGAACTCCCACTCAGCCCTTGGCTATGGAGGAGGGGAGAAGAGGAGAAGTAAAAAAATGCCTTTGTCCATTGCTTTGCACTATGGACAATGTTTCTTCAAATACCTCAGATTCATAGGCATACATACTTAAAGTTCTAGTGCTGCAGGGGTGAATGATGCAGGGTTTGGGAGAAGTCAGTGACGTCATGCAGGTGTTAATTTGTAGAAGACTTAAACTCTTGAAAAGACAGTATGTTAGTACATTTAAAGGAAAAGCCCCGGGGTCTCTTCCCAGTTGGACATGCCCGAAACACCACCCCAGGGAGGCATTTGGAAGGTACACTAACCAGATGCCTGAGCCACCTCAACTGGCTCCTCTCAATACGGAGGAGCAGCAGTTCTACGGCAATCTCCCCCCAGATGGCTGAGCTTTTCATCCTATCTCTAAGGGAGACCCCCATCACATGGCAAAGGAAGCTCATTTCAGCCGCTTGTATCTGCGATCTTGCAATCTACCCAAAGCTCGTGACCATAGGTGAGGGTTGAAATGTAGATTGACTGGTAAATTGAGAGCTTTGCTTTGGCTCAGCTCCCTCTTCACCACAACGGACCGATACCAGCTATGGGTTATAGCAGAGGCTGCAGCGATCCGCCTGTCAATCTCCCACTTCGTTTTTCTCTCACTCCTGAACAAGACCATGAGATAATTGAACTCCTCCACTTTGGGCAGGACCTCATTCCCAACCCGGAGGGTGCATTCCACCATTTTCACACTGAAAACCGTGTCCTTGGAGGTGCTTATTATCATCCTGGCTGCTTTGCACTCAGCTGCAAATCGCTCCAATGAAAGCTGGAGGTCCTAAATTGATGAAACCAAAAGGACAATGTCATCCATAAAAAAACAGAGACACAATCCGATGGCCAACAAACCAGAATCACTCCACTCCTCTGCTGCGCCTAGAAATTCTGTCCACAAAAATTATGAACAGAATCCTTGACAAAGTACAGCCTTGGTGGACTCCAGTCCTCACTGGAAACAAATTTGACTTGTTGTTTCCAATGCGGACCAAGCTATGACACTGGTGATACAGAGACCCAATTGCCTGTAGCAACGGGTCTGGTACACCGTACGCCCAGAGCATGCCCGACAAGATAGCCCAAGGAACACGGTCGAAAGTCTTCTCTAAATTCACAACACACACCTCATTCCCCCTCCAGGGTCCTGTAGAGCATATACAGCTGGTCGCGACTGCCGCAGCCAGGATGAAAACCAAATTGTTTCTCCTGAATCCGAGGTTCAACTATCAGTCAGATCCTCCTCTCCAGTACCCCTGCATAGACTTTCTTGGGTAGGCTGAGGAGTGTGTTTCTACAATAATTGGAGCTCCAGTGACCAGCTCCAGTGATGGGTAGACCCCCACCCAGACCCCAATGTTCTTCCTCGTGAGCGTATTGGTGGGATTCAGGAGGTCTTTGAAGTATTCCTTCCACCTCCCAACAACATTCCCAATCAAGATTAGCAGCTCCCCACTTGCATTGTAAACAATATTTGTGTAGAACTGCTTTCCCCTACTGAGGTATCAGATGGTGGTCTAGAACCTTTTTGAGGCCAACCAATAATCGCTTTCAAGGCCCTCACTAGACTCCTCCCACACCTGAGATTTTGCACCGGTGACAGTTGGGGCTGCAGAATGTTTGGCCTGCCTGCACCTGTCTGCTGCCTTGGGAGTCCCACAGGCCAATAAGACCCGATAGGCCTCCTTTTTCAAGTGGGTGGCTCCATTCACCATAGGTGTCCATTACCGGGTTTGTGGGTTACTGCCACTACAGGCACTGAAGACCTACTGGCCATAGCTATGGGCTGCTGCCTCAACAATAGAGGCAGGAAATATGGTGCCGGAGGTGGAAGTTAAAAGGCCCTCTGACAGGAGACTCTGCCAAACGTTCCAAGGAGACCCAAACTATTTGCTTTGGCCTGCCAGGTCTGGAGGGTGGCCTCCCCAGCTATTGGACCCAGCTCACCTTATGCAACAAATGACAGTTCACAGTTCACCGTACCCATCCTTGTTGGAGTCTTTAGGGGGGGGGTGTTGGAGAACACACCTGATGATGAGTAATCTGATGAGTCCCGATTTACCTTGTTCCAGAATGATGGGTGTGTCCAGGTAAGAAGGGTAAAGCATACTCACCATGAATAGCAGCCACTGAATTAGCCTCTGGAGTCAGTGTTAAGAACCAAGATTGCTTCAGTCGGTCAGATCGAGCCTCAGCAGCATTATAACTTAGCTGATGCTCTGAATGTAGTGAAGACCAGGTTATCCCATCAGTGGGGTTTTATCAGATCAGTTTCCTGCCTGATGTCTTGTACAGTATATACAATTTGGTTTCAAATAGTGAAAAACGTATTTAGACAGCACAAGGAATCGTTTTCACACATGAACTGGCACCACAGAAGCCTGACATTTCAGACAGCTTAAGGGTTTGTGATGTGCTTAAGAAGATATTATGCAGCGGTTTGACTCTTCCATCTTCAACACAAGATTTTCATGATATAGTAATACATGTGGGGACTGAAATAAATGTGGTGCCATTGCAACAGTTTATTATAACAATGCTTCAGAGAATGTATGTTATAATCATAGCTTAAGCAGGTCCATATTCATTCATTTATTTTCTAAACCACTTAATACTAATAAGTCTCTCGGGGAGCCTGTCACCCATCTCAGCCAACTCTGAGCAAGGGCAGAGTACACCATTAACAGCTCACCAGGTCTTTGCAGTTTAGAAACACACTGACAGCTATGCAGTTAATCTTGCTGAAAGACAGCAATGGTTCTTTTACATGCCTCTCACCATAGACAGAGGGAAACATAGCCAGCCTTTGATAACCTAGTTAGTTGCACTTTGGGGACAACAGTGACAACTGTTGACAGTGGGGCTTGACCCCAAACCATGGAATCAGTAATCCAGCACCTTACCACCAGGCTACCACTGACCAAGTTGGTCCTTATGCACATTATATTAGTATGCATTATTTCTGGCAGCGCAGTGTATTTTAAAGGGTCTTCTTTTCGCTTAGGTCCTGCTTATAGTATAATTTCTCCTGTAGTATAAAATTGTGTGAAATTAAAAATGATTGGGCATTGTTCCTCTAGTCTCAGTCTTTTGGACCCTACTGCAGTTCTCGAGATTGAAAGTTCACCTGTTCTTATCAGTGTGATGACATACTGCTCCACACAGAAGATTTTGACAACTTTGAGTGAGTGTGTGCAGTAGACTAGTGACCCGTGTGCAGGTATGATGCAAGTCGTTGCATGTCATGGACAAATGAGAGAAGCAACCAGACCCCAATGCGCCAGTAGACCACGCTGTATGGTCTGATCCCTGCAGGGCATAGACATGTAGAACTGACACTATGGAATGCTCCTACTTGAATCACGCGAGCCAAAAATCCCTAGGAAAGGAGGGACCCTATTTTTATGTAACATTCCAGAGAGGCATCCTAAGAAGTTACTTTACAAAGGTTGTAATTCCAGTGGGAGAGGACATTCTACAGTGAAAAGTGGGAACAGTATGTTGAAATACTAGAGAATTTCTATAGCAACAGTGCTCAAGTTAAACCAGATGAATCATTCACAGCCAGCCTTTTCGCATCTGGAAATTTATCCTGAAGACAAGTACAGACATGAACATAATCAGTGTTTCTTCACTCGTAGAATATAATGTACTTTTCTTTGGCTATCAAAGAATTATACGCAAATTTTCATTCAGCATTTTCCTCATATGTTTTTTCCCGAATAAATAAATGTTTCTCAGGCGTGCATGTTTCATGCATGTGTTAATCACAAACAATCTGCCATATTTTTATTGTCAATACTATCTGCCTTTAAACTGCATTAAAACATAGATGTCCCATGTGAGGTTTTGAGCAGATATAAAAATTAGAATGAAAGTTACTTTTTGTACATCATCCAGAAACTTCAGAGCATTTCAAAAGGTTATATAAAATAAAATAATAATACCTGCATTGTCATGTGGCTCAGCATAACCACAACTCATAAAAATGCCTTCCAGTCTACCAAAGTACAGTATATCAAAGCATCTGTAGATTAAGGAATGCAAATCCCCGAATCCTTCATTTACGTTTGAGCTAAATCATTGCACAAGTTGCCCTGTGATGGCCTATCAAGCTGTCCAGGGCATGCCCTTGACCAGAGTTAGCTGATCTGGGTGCCAGCTTGCCCCAAAATTAATGAATAACATTGTTCTTTTTTCCCCGCTTTACAAGTAAACACACTAATAAAAAAGATATTTGCCAAAGGCAAGTGGCTGAATTCTTCATTGATATCCACAGAGCCTAAGGTGTGGGTGGGCAGAGATGGATCAGGCTCCGACTTACTGACCAAAGGTGAGGGGTTCAAGTCCCAGTACCATCAAGCAATCACTGTTCGGCCCTTAATGCTAAAATAAATAAATAAATAGACATAAGTTGCTCTGGATAAGGGTGCCTGCCAAATACTGTAAATGTGAATTATTATGGTATATGTTACATGTGAACATAACAAAACCAAACATAAGGAGATTTTTATAATTTATTTTTGCATTAAAACTATTTCAAGCATTTTTCCAAGTTTTGCAAGGTGAAAAAGAGTATAGAATCTTTTACTATACACTCCACAGGAACAGCAAAACTTAATTAGTGCTCGAGTTTAAGATTTAAAAAATATCACAATTTGTATTGCCTAGATTTTGTAGGGCAGTGGTGGTCTAGTGGATACGGCGCAGGATCTCTGATCCAAGGTTGGGGGTTCAAGTCCCCTCAGGGTTGTCACTGTCCCCCCAGTGCAGCTAACTGGGTTATCAAAGGCAGGCCATGTCTCTCACTGTCTATGGTGAGAGGCATGTAAAAGAACCATTGCTGACTTTCGTAAAAAGTAGCTGCAAAGCCGTCAGTGTGTTTCTGTCCCTTGCTAAAGGGTTGTGACAGGAAGGGCATCCGACGTAAAAAAAAAAAACCCATGCCAAATCAAATGTGCAAATCAGATGATTTGCTGTGGTGACTCTCGAGAATGGGAAAAAGCTGAAAAGGAAAGAAGAAGTATTGCCTAGATTTTGTGTACAGTATTGCGATATATTGCGATTTCTAGCATGTCTGTCTTCCTTTCGGCTTTTTCCCTTTTACTCGGGAGTCGCCACAGCGAATCATCTGATTCGCACGTTTGATTTGGTAGAGGTTTTTACGTCGGATGCCCTTCCTGTCACAACCCTTTTAGCAAGGGACAGAAACACACTGACGACTTTGCAGCCTACTCTTTACGAAAGTCAGCAATGGTTCTTTTACATGCCTTTCACCATAGACAGTGAGAGACATGGCCCGCCTTTGATAACCCAGTTAGCCGCACTGGGGGGGACAGTGACAACCTTGTGGAGAGTGGGACCTTTGGATCAGCGATCCAGCGCCCTATACCACTAGACCACCACTGCCCCCTTTTGCGATTTCTAGAATGTATTGTGATATATTGCAAGAAGAATTATAAATTAAAAGTGAGCCTTATCTTGACAGTATTTATTCTTTATTGCAAAAAGAGAAATCAACAACATTAAAAATATTGGTTTTAGTCATTAAAATCAAAATTCTAAGCATCAGAAAAAATCTACTTATGAAATTTAATGTTTTAAACTTTGGCACAAACATTAACACTGAAATTGAACTGCATATTGAGCAAGATAAGCTATTTAAACATATTAAATACACATAAACATTAGAATAGTGTAAATCTCGTGCTTTTATTAGCATATTGTGAAGCCTTAATCATTAATGCATGCATATAAAATTTTTAAGGCGCGATTAAAGGTGGAGCATCATCCACGCATGTGCAGAACTGTATCATGCACGACTAGACCTCATCAGACCTGTGACCCTATGAGCAGTAGATTGATATACAGTATTTATATATAAAACAATATTAACATTACATGTATATATAGTATATTAATTCCATCATAGCGATGCGCATAGGCCTGCTGGGCACGTGTTGCACATATAACACTTACAGTGACACTGACGGCTCAGGAAAGTCTGTCTAACTTTAGAACTTTACAATAATAACATACAATATCGTTTATAATATAAATCACATTAATATGATCATTATGCTGGGGAGAAGTGGAATATAATTTACTGGAATCTGGGACCGATTTGGAGCATGTTGAGCCTGAGGCTGAGTTCGCAAGTTGTGTGACGTCATTTTTTATTTAGATATTATTGCCGCTTTAAGCAAAAAAAAAAAAAAAACGTGCATGGTTAATGTGCCTTGTTGGAGATCAAGTTCATCGGACCGCTTCCCTCTTTTGCTCATTTTAAAAATGTTTAAGCAAAAATCTAGATGCAGTAGGTCAGTAAAGGTCTGAGCGAATAGCAACATGAACCGTGGTTTTGTTTTTAGCGGGAATTTCCGTATCCTATATAAAAACAAATTCTATTGGCTGAAGACCTTCATTACATTCGCACTGCCCAATCACGGCATGGCTCTTATTATACCTGGCTCTCCACACACTGAATGACTGTAGATAAGAGGACGGAAACACGATTGTGTCAGGATTACATGCGGGACCTGTGAGGTCACCATTTTTTTCAACAAAAGCATTACAGTACTTCTGGTTCAATTAGCAGGAATAGCCAAATTTTTTTTACTGTTCCGAAGTTTTCCGAATACATGTCAAAAAAACGGTTTTGCTTCAGAGTATCGCAATATGCATTATTTGCATGTTAGAACCGGTTTAAACTGATAAACCGGTTTTATTGCGCAGCTGTAACAATTTGTCACATCTCTTTCAGCACATGGGGTTACAATTATCATGCTTCAAAATAGAAAGATAAAGCATAAAAATCTCTTCTTGTTCTTTTGGTTCTGCATAGTAAATTATATATATATATATATATATATATATATATATATATATATATATATATATATATATATATACATATACATATATATATATATATATATATATATATATATATATATATATATATATAGATTTAGGGACTTCCTAAAAGCTGAGCTCTCGATAAGTATCTCTATTGACAGGAGTCCGAGGCCGGTGATAAGAGTAGCATGGCTCCTCCAATTAAATCTTCCAAGTGTTTCCCGACTATTGTGTTGTAAGAAAGCAGAAAAGGTTTTACTGCCTTTGAGTAGCTGATTTCGTGTTAATTTATTCATCCCCTAGTGTTAGTTTAATTATCTGTTTTCACGAGTTTATGTTCGATTCAATTTTATATGTATATTGCTGTTTATTGTTGGCATTCTTATTCTCACAAAGCAGCTTTAGATAGTAAAAGTAGGAGTTTACAAAGTACAAACGAATTTAAACATTTTTCTATAACACCTACACATGCCTAATGAGCAAGACAGAGGGGACAAGGAAGTGATGGGCAGGTTTGGTATCCAGGACAGGAACACAGAAGGACAGATGTTGGTAGATTTTGCAAAAAGGATGGAAATGGCTGTGGTAAATACTTTATTCCAGAAGAGACAGAAGCATAGGGTGACTTATAAAAGTGGAGATAGGAGCACACAAGTAGACTACATCTTGTGCAGGTGATGTAATTTGAAGGAAGTCAGTGACTGCAAAGTAGTAGTGGTTGAGAGTGTTGCCAAACAGCATAAGATGGTGGTGTGCAGGATGACGCTGATGGTGAGGAAGGTGAAGAATGCAAAGGCAGAGCAGAAGACAAAGTGGTGGAAGCTGAAAAAGGAAGTGTCGTGTTGTCTTCAAGGAGGAGTTGAAGCTGGCTTTGGGTGGTCAGGAAGCGCTTCCAGATGACTGGAAAACTACAGCTAATGTGATCAGGGAGACAGGTAGGAGAATACTTGGTGTGTCATCTGGAAGGAGAGTAGATAAGTTGGTGGAATGAGGAAGTGCAGGAGTGTGTACAAATGAAGAGGTTAGCTAACAAGAAGTGGGACATTGAGAGGACCGAAGAGAGTAAACAGGAGTACAGGGAGACACAGCGTAAGGCGAAGGTAGCGGTGTCAAAGGCCAAACTGAGGGCGTATGATGACTTGTATGATAGGTTGGACAGTAAGGTGGGAGAAAATGATTTATACAGGTTGGCACAGCAGAGAAATAGAGATGGGAAGGATGTGCAGCAAGTTAGCGTGATTACGGACAGAGTGGGAAATGTATTGACTGATGACAGAAGTGTGCTGGGAAGATGAAAAGAGTACTTTGAAGAGCTAATGAATGAGGAAAATGAGAGAGAAAAAAGAGTAGAAGAGGTGACCATTGAGGACCAAGAAGTAGCAAAGATTAGTAAAGGTGAAGTGAGGAGGGAAGAGGTAAGGTCTTAGAGAGTGAGAGGATGCCGGAGGAATGGAAGAGAAGTGTGCTTGTGGCCATTTTTAAGAACAAGGGAGATGTGCAGAGTTCTGGCAGCTACAGAGGGATAAAGTTGATGAGACATACGTTGACATTATGGGAAAGAATAGTGGAAGCTAGATTAAGGGCAGAGGTCAGCATTCGTGAACAACAGTTTGGTTTCATGCCAAGAAAGAGCACCACAGATGCAGTGTTTGCCTTGATGATGTTAATAGAGAAGTACAGAGAAGGTCAGAAGGAGCTCCATTATGCCTTTGTGGATCTGGAGAAAGCATATGACAGGGTGCCAAGAGAAGAACTGTGGTATTGCATGAGGAAGTCTGGAGTGACAGAGAAGTATGTTAGAGTGGTGCAGGACATGTATAAGAGATGTAAAACAGTGATGAGGTGTGCTGTCAGTGTGACAGAAGAGTTCAAGGTGGAGGTAGGACTGCCTCAAGGGTCAGCCCTGAGCCCCTTCTTGTTTAATATGGTGATGGACAGGCTGACAGACGAGGTTAGGCAAGAATCTCCATGGACTGATGTTTGCAGATGACATTGTGATCTGTAGTGAGAGCAGAGAACAAGTGCAGGAAAATCTCGAGAGGTGGAGGTATGCCCTGGAAAGGAGGGCATACCTCCACCTCTCGAGATTGGACTGATGTTTGCAGATGACATTGTGATCTGTAGTGAGAGCAGAGAACAAGTGCAGGAAAATCTCGAGAGGTGGAGGTATGCCCTGGAAAGGAGGGCAATGAAGGTTAGCCTCAGTAAGACAGAATAGATGTGTGTGAACGCCAAGGGCCCAAGAGAAACGGTGGGGTTACAGGGAGCAGAGATAAAGAAGGTGGAGGATAGTCAGTACTTAGGCTCAGCAATCCAAAGCAATGGAGAGTGTGGACAAGAGGTGAAGAAGCGTGTGCAGGCAGGTTGGAATTGTTGGCGAAAAGTGTCCGGTGTGATCTGTGATAGGAAGGTATCAGCAAGAATGAAAAGAAAAGTGTACAAGACAGTGTTGAAGCCAGCAATGTTGTATGGTTTAGAAACAGTGGCACTGGGGAAAAGACAGGAGGCAGAGCTGGAGGTAGCAGAGATGAAAATGTTGAGGTTCTCTTTGGGAGTAATGAGGATGGATAGGATCAGGAATGAGTACATCAGAGGGCCAGCACATGTTAGATGTTTTGGAGACAAAGTCAGAGAGGCTAGATTGAGATGGTTTGGACATGTACAGAGGAGGGATAGTGACTATATTGGTAGTAGGATGCTGAGGTTGGAACTACCAGGCAGAAGGCCTAGAGAAAGACCAAAGAGAGGTGGTGAAGGAGGACAGAGTAAGAGCAGAAGATGCAGTGGATCGAGTGAGATGGAGGCAGATGATTCGCCGTGGCGACCCCTGAAGGGAACAGCTGAAAGGAAAAGAAGAAGAAGATATGAATTTATTATTGCTGAGTGCAAACAGGTGTTGAGTTCTGTAAATGGTGTTTTGGTTTAAAAAAAAATGCCTGCTCTGTTTGCCTATTTCAACATTTAGGGCAATCTATGGCATTCTTCGGATTTTTTTCAGATCAGATGGCCACAGAGGTCAGGTGGTGGAGTTGATGGCATCATAGTTGCCAGTGTAAGGTCAACGGAGTAAAGGGCAGACTGAAAAAAGCCAATCATGCTGCAGAGACAAACCTGCCTGAACTTGATGCAATACATTCAGTTGCAAGAACTGCTACACACTTACTCTCCTAAGAAACCACAGGATTACACCTTGTACTGGTGGTATTTCAACACATTGTTGCAATACTAAGGAAACACATCAGAAAAGGTCTGGTAGTAAATAACTGAGATGCAGGTGTGCATATCACTAATGTAAAAAAATGAATGCATGAAGTAACTAGAATACCGAAAGCCTAATAAGTGCCATAAAGACACAAGACAGACCTATTGCTTACTGAAAAATACTGAATCTGAATACTTTATAAATACTGAATATCTGAGACATACATTGCAAATTTTAACATTTAAAATTTTCATTACTTTGGTTCAGGTCATAAAAATATGAAATCTTATATATGATATAAAATATTAATGTGTCTGAGCAACTATCATATGTATGGGATGGTGAGGAAAAAGTTTAAATGATGTAAATGTATTTCACATCTTCCACATAAAAGCACATAAACTCAGTCATTCATTTTCTAAGCCGCTTAATTCTAATTACAGCTGTGGGGAGACTGGCACCCATCTCAGCTGATTCTGGGTGAGAGTACAGCTTGCAGGTGATCTCAGGGTCAACACACACACACACACACACACACACACACACACACACACACACACACTCACACATACTCTTGAATAAGTACTGTATACATTTCATTCTCTTTACTAGGATGCTTGTATCAAATAAAGGTGATAGACCCCATACATACTCCATCATATCACACATAAAACTGATATTTTGTATTAATTTTCTTTATTAAATTAGACAAACCATACCATATGAAAAGACTGTGTATATATTTGCATTTGCGTGTTTGTTCACAGTGTGTGTTGGCCTTTTGACGGACTGGGGAGCTGTTCAGAGTGTATCCCACCTTTGCCCAGTGTTGGCTGAGATAGGCTTCAGGCTCCCCTGCAACCCTAGTAGGATTAAGCAGTTTGATAATTGAGTGAGTGTGTACTATACGTATATTAAAGAAATTATACATTTACTATCTACAGAGGGGTAAATATTTGCACAGGAAACAGTTTCAAATGATTCGATAGACTGGTCTTGTCTCACATTAGGGCTACACAACAGCTGTGCTATCACACACATATGTACAGTAGGTCGGCTGTTCCAAATCACCCCTCGGTGTGAGAGTTAGTATGAATGGTTGTGTGAGTGTTGGCCCTGTGATGGCCTGGCAAGCTGTCCAGGATGTACCCAACCCTTGCCCCAAGTCGGCTGAGATGGGTGCCAGTGGATTAAGCGGTTCAGAAAATGAATGAAGGAATGAATGAATGTGACCACAACAAGGACTGTTAAAGTGTTCCCGAACCAGAAATTATGGTTTAATGGTGAGGTGTGCACTCTGCGTAGAGCACGGGATAATGCTTTCAAGACAGGAAACCAGTAGGCTGACAAAAATTCATGTCAGACCCTGTGAAAAGTTATTAGAAAAGCTAAGTGCAAGTATGAACAACTCATCAATGAGTAATCAACACCAGGAACATGTGTAAGGAGACCAAGACACTCACTGGCTACAAGGACATGCACGCATCAGCGGACTCCTCAGACAGCAACCTACCGGACACCCTGAATCAGTTCTTCACCTGCTTCAACCAACATGACAGAGAGGCGCACACTTGCCCTGCTCTTCCAGAGAGGAGCGACAGCCCCATCCAGCTGCAGCAGCACCAGATCAGAATCATTTTGTTCAGACTCAACGTAAAGAAAGCTACTGGTCCAGACGGAGTAACAGAAAGGGTATTTAGAGCATGTGCAGATCAATTAGTGGGAGTTTCCACCACCATCTTTAACCTCTCGCTACTACAACATATGGTTCCCATGTGCCTCATTCCAGTGCCAAAGAAGTTCACAGCAAGCTGCCTGAACCCCCATCATCACCAAATGTTTCGAAAGACTGGTCTTATTTTACATCAAGACTACCATCCCTGTTAATCTCCATCCACAACAGTTTGCATACAGAGCAAACAGGTCAACAGCGAATGCCATCAATTTAACCATAAACACAGCCCTCACACACCTGGACAGCATTAATTCCTATGTGAGGATTCTGTTCATAGACTTCAGCTCCACTTTTAATACAGTCCAACCACATCAACTCGTTCACAAGTTGAGCAATGTGGGCCGAGGGAGCTCACCGTGCACCTAGATACTGGACTTTCTCAGCAACAGATCTTAGAAAGTCAGAATAGAAGACATCTCCTAGACTCTTATCTTGAACACCGGAACACCACAGGGGTGTGTTTTCAGACCCCTCCTCTTCACACACGACTGTTCCCTCACTCACACCAGCAACACCATCATCAAATTCGCCGACGACACCACAGTCATACGTTTGAATACGGATAACAACGAGTCAACCTACAGGAAGGTCCAGCATCTGCGGCGATGGTGCGCAACAATAATCTGGAACTAAACATAAATGAAACCACGGAGATGATAATGGACTTCAGGATCGCAACAAGCTGAGCACTCTACTCTCTATATTGATGGAGAGGCGGTAGAAAGGGTGGAGTGCTTCAAGTTTCTTGAAGTCCACATCTTTGCTGACTTCACCTGTACCACAAACATCTCCCTCCAGGTATGGAAAGCACAATAAAGGATGTCCTTCGTCAGAAAGCTCCGACAAGCCCATCTACCTCATCATCTACTGACAAACTTTTACCACTCTGCCATAGCGAGCCTCTTGACCTACTTGTTGTAGTGCAGAGAACAGGAAGGTGTTGCTGTGGGTGGTGAGGACAGCAGAGTGGGTAATTGGAACTACACTACCCTCCCTCGGTGACATTTACAATGTCAGACTTCAGAGGAAAGCCAGTGGCATTATCAGGGCCCACACACCCTAGACAGATATGAAGATTTGGTTTCTTTTCTGATTAAAACTGAGAATAAATAAGAATTTATCTTAAAATATATATTTGCTGGATACGCTCAGTATAGGTATGAAGCAAAACTTTAAACAGCATTTTTCTGGTTTGCGGGCATCCAGCCTGTGGTGGTACATGCACGGAAAGATGTATTGATGGAAGAATCTTTTGGTGGAGAATGTAATGTAGTAAATTTGGTTTGTCTTGTTTCTGATAAACTATAAAAAAATTACCGCAACAAACACAGTTGTTGAATAAACAGCTTTACTGCCATCTAGTGGAGGTTGAGAAGTCATCAGCGTCATAATGCTGACAAAGATAAATCTTGTAAACACACACACACACAGAGAGAGAGAGAGAGAGAGAGAGAGAGAGATGTGATTAGATAGAGAGCTCAGTTGATCATGTTTTGCATTTAATTCCTTTTCTGGTGCCAGTAAGTCACTATTGTATTTTCGAGGAACTCCTGAAAGATAATATATTTTTAAATGATACTTGATTCATTAATCATTTGCTGAACAGTTTAACATACGTACTAGGTTTGCTAGGAGGCTGGACCCTATCTCAGCCAACTCCAAGCAAAGGTACACCTTGAACAGTTCACCAGTCACACAACCGTTCACACACACTCATACCTGAGTGCAATTTGGAGCAGCCAATTAGGTTAAAGTGAATGTGTTTGAACTGTGGTAGGAAACTGGAGAACCGAGAGGAAATCCATACAAGTGCGGGAAAAACATACAAACTCCACATAAAAATACCCTTGCTAATCCTAACCCCCGAACCAAGGACTTTCTTGCGTTGAGTCATACATGCTAACCATTATGTCACCTTGCCTTAGTGGATGCTTGCTATTTATAAAGTACATTTGACAAATGAGTCCACAAAATCAAAAAATAAAAATATTTATTGTAAAAACACCAAAACAAAACTGAAAAGCATATAAAATAAAAAACAAACAAAAAAAAAACCCCAAAAAAACCAAATACAATAACAAATACAAATTGCTTTATATTGTTTATATAGTTCCCCAAGAAGCAAAATAACGTTCTCTGAACGTTAGGGGAACTTTTGTTGTACGTTGTGGGAACGTTCTCATGGAACATTCTCATAACCTTGGTCTGTGGAGTTTTCCTGTTGTTAGGGGAACTTTGTAAAATAACATTGCCTGGGAACGTTCTGAGAACGTTAGGGGAACGTTCTGGTAACTTCATGAAAACCTTCCCAAAACGTTAGGGGAACCTTAAACAACCTAATAATGTTCTAGGAACGTTTGAGGAACGTTCTGGTAACTTCATGAAAACCTTCCCAAAACGTTAGGGGAACCTTAAACAACCTAATAATGTTCTAGGAACGTTTGAGGAACGTTCTGGTAACTTCATGAAAACTTTCTCAAAACGTTAGTATCATCCTGTGCAAACCTCTATGCAACAAACCATCTCTTTCACTTTGACTAATGTCGATGTTAATTGATTAATGCTGAATTCAGCATGAGAACACTGAACAATAATAGGCTACATAGCTGAGTAGCAATGAGAAAGCCACTGCTCCTAAAGGAACACTGCAACCCCTGACAGTTTACAGTACTAAAAATATCATGGAAAAGAAGAAGGTGATTGGAAAGGTTCTGAGGAGGGATAAAACATTTTGGTTTCACTGAGAAGTCAGAGAAAGGATAATACGTATTACATTCCAGAATAAGAACCTTATCCCATAGTATATGCAATATGCTGGTAGTCTGGGCCTGTTTGGCTGCATCTAGACCAGAACAGTGACTGTTAAAGGTTAGTTGCCATTATTGCTGCACACAGGGGGATCTGAAAGCAAAAGCTTTACATACTTTTGCCACTCAACAATAATACAATCCCGGATCATTCACATCAACAAATAAATGGTCAACTGTGACATAATTGTCTTATTTTTTTGTTTGTCAAAATCTGATGGTTTAGGTCACAATGATGCAGAAATGTATAAAAATCTAAAGGCTTCACATCCTTTCAAGCTCTACTGAACATGACAATAATATTATAGTCATTCTGTGGAATGCTTTCAGACACTGATTTGCTCACTGGTGTTGTTTTTGGCATGCTTCTGCTTTTCAATGAGTGTGTTTAACTCTTGGGAGAGTTTTGAATGGTCTCCTCTTTCTCCTAGCAGCTTGGCATTCTTTTGCTTGTGCAGTATTAATTTTTGGTTTTGATTAGCCCTCTGTGATTTTCAACAAGGCCTACGAACCTCTGCTCAATCGGCTCTGATTTCGTTTAATCCAGTATGCACTTCTCAATTATTTTCTGTGGTGCCCCCTCTAGGAAGAAAAAAAAAAAAAAAAAACATTTCACAAGCCCCTATTGTCTATAAAATTGTTATTACTACACCTCTGCATAACATTGTATCTTTATTAACATTAAAAACAAAAAAAGGAAGAAATATAGTTCAACTTACAATAAAGAAAAACTTAATTAACATTGTTTTTAATCTGTAACATGAAAGATTTAAAGTGCACATGTGCCTGAAATAAAAAAAAACAGTATTCAAGTAACTTATTTAAACTCATTCAACTTACTTATGTCTTAATATCTCCATCTCTCTCCACCTTCCTCTTCGTTCCTGTTAGAAATTTGTTGTTTCTTGAGGGCTTGTTTACTGCACTTCATATCTTTTGCTCCTGAGAAAAACTGCTACACCATAGCGACAAAGACAGCGCCATTGCCAACTACTGGAGTGGAGGTGCAACTACAATTAATTCTCGTACACTATTCCAGAAAAGCATGTTCCTCAGGGTCTCACCCCCCACACCCCGGCATCATACCACGCCCACCTAGGGGCCCCACTATTTGAGAAGCACTGGCTTAATCCTAAATGGCGTTGCGGGGAGGCTGGCGCCCATCCCAGCGGACCCCGGGCGAGGGCAGAGTACACCCTGGACAGCTCACCATGCCATCGCAGGGCGGAAACACGTTGACGACTTTGCAGCTACTCTTGTCAAAAATCAGCAATAGTTCTTTTACATGCTTCACACTATAGACAGTGATAGACATGGTCTTTGATAACCCTGTTCGCTGCACTGGGGGGACAGTGAGAACCCATGGAGAGTGGGGCTTCAACCCCCAACCTTAGGATCAGTGATTCAGCACCACCACTGCCCACTGCTCTGATTTCTCCTAATTGTAACACCAGCTTGATATAGCTGTGCTAGATTTTATACTAGGTTCTAGAGGAGTAAAATGAATTGTGGAGATTTGAATTTGAACAGCCGGCAGATTTATTACAATTAACAATATTACAAGAAACAGTGCAAACAATGTTGTAGAACTTTCTTTACAAATTAAAAATAAAATAAAATAAAATAAGCTTAAATCTCTAAGGTTTGATTCATGTGAACCCGGGAGTCTTTTCCAGGATTGTGATCCGTTTGGGATAAAGGTGTTTTTATCTGTTCTTATCTGGGATCCTGTGATTTGAAGTGGTTGGGTCTGTAGATCTACTCTCGCATCCAGAGAACAGTTGGCCACACTGCTTCTGGATCTACCAAGAGTTCTCACTGGATTTGGCTCGCCATCCGTGTCCGAAACCAGCTTCCAGATCAAATCCAGATCCACTAAAAACCAGTCGGAGCTTCCAAGAAAACAAACTCTCTCCACCCGGTTCGATTGAGAGAGAACAAAACACATACAAGGCTTCGTGTCGCTTTTCGAGGGCTCTGTATGCGTCCTGCTCTTCACGCTCTCTGCTGCACTCTCTGCTGGTCGCATGCAGCACGTGCCTATGACGCGCTCAAGGGACTAGGAAACTAGTGCTTTCAGGAGTGTTGGAAACTAGGGTTTTTCCAATAAAATTAGTAACCATGTGTTTACCTGTGTTACACCCTCCCCTTGAATAAGCATGAGTCCCGTCATGTACTTAAATGTTTGTTTAAACATCATAGATCTGATGGTTTTCATAGCTACTAATTGACTCTAGGGCTTGGTTAAAGTTATCCAAGAACCGTTGTGCAAAAGATATCAGCGGTTGACCCAATTGAGGGTAATGAAACCGTCCTGGGGCTCGCTTTAATCTTTCGGATTTTCTCACATTGGGAGTTTCATTTGTTGTTTCAATTGTCTGTTCTGTTTGTTGGTCAATCACATCACCATTTTGCTCTGTGTCCACAATATTAACGTCTGGTCCTCCTTGTATTTGGTTTTCATCATCTCCTCCTTCCATGACATCTGAATGTGATTCCTCTTTGAGTAGTTCGGCCTCATTCTGATTTTCCTGTTCATTGTCCATCTCGTCTGTGTCTGTCTCAACTGAAACTGTTGGGTGCAAGGAGGTATCCTTATTGAGTGAGAGTGGTTCATTTGAAATATCCGAGTTTGTTGTCTGGTTTCGTACATTTGATTGGTCTTGATTATTGTCATAAATCTTAATGAATGTCTCTGTTTCGATTGAAGGTTGTCCTGGCATGGGTTCATACTCCTCCTCTGATTCTGACAGATCTGTGTCCTGTGGTTCAGAAGGACTTTGTCGAGTTTTATGCGTCTACGTGGAGGTTTTGGTCTTGTCTCAACTTCATCCTCAATGTCTGAGAGGTCACCACACGCAAGTAAAAGGTCTCGGTGAAGAGTTCTACTTGGACCATCACCTCTCTCTGGTCGAACCACATACACAGGAACATTTTCCATTTTCTTGACAACACGGTACACCATGCGTTCCCATTTGTCGGCAAGTTTATGTTTATTGCGCAAACGGACATTTTTGACTAAAACTCTATCTCCTGCTTCAAGAGTGGATTCTCTGACTTTCTTATCAAATCTGCTCTTATTGCGCTCTGCAACTTTTTGGAGTTTTCAAGGGCAATTTGGTAACTTTCTTCGAGTTTAGCCTTTAGACTGCGCACATACTGAGAATGGGATGCAGGTGAGTCCCCTGTAACGGGCAACCCAAAGGCAAGGTCAACTGGTAGCTTAGGCTTACGGCCAAACATCAACTCATAAGGACTAAACCCAGTAACCTCACTCTTTGAACAGTTGTAGGCGTGTGTGAGAGGCTTGACAAAATCACGCCAATGAACTTTTGGTCATCCTTCAGAGTACCTAACATACTAAGGAGGGTGCGATTGAATCGCTCTACAGGGTTACCCTCGGGTGATAAGGACTGGTTCTCACTTTTTGATGCCTGTAATAGCACACAGTTCCTTAATCACATGTGACTCAAAATCCCTCCCTGGTCACTATGGAGGCGTTCGGGAACCCGTAGTGAACCAAAAGTTTTCCCAGAGATTTTTAGCCACAGTGGTTGCCTTTTGATCACGAGTGGGCAAGGCCACCGCATATTTCGTAAAATGATCTGTGATGACTAAAACGCGTCCTTGGTACTCTTACTATCGGGCTCAATCGAAGAAAGTCCATGCAGACCAATTCCATTGGTCGCGTGGTTTTAATATTAACTAAAGCGCGGCCTTTTCAGGCAAGGACTTTCTTCGAACACAACGACCACAGTTCTTTATTTTGGTCTCAATGTCATGACCCATCTTAGGCCAATAAAATCTTGCTCTCACTAGTTCATGAGTCCTCTCCCACCCCATATGACCCATGTCATCGTGGAGTAACTTTAGAACAGTGGGTCTAAGTGAGACAGGGAGTACAAGCTGGTAAGTTGTATCTGGGTCACATTGTCGTCTCCTGAACAAAAGGTCATCCCTCATTTCAAGACGTTTCCATTCTCGGAGCATCAGTTTTATTTCAAATGTTTCTCTGTTGTTATGTGGAACATCTGCTCCAGCTTCAAGTAACTGAATGACACGATTGATGCTCGGGTCAGATCTTTGTTGTTCTTTAAGCTCATGAGCAGAAAACAAGGGAACAGTTACTTGACCAGATGTTTCAGCATCACTGTATACATCAGGAATTGCGTCAGCATTCATAGCCAAGGACTCAACAAGAATGACATGAGGTGAATCTTTGGTTTTCTCATTGAGAAAATGCTTGTGACATACTGCTGCAATAGTATCAGGACATAAATCACTACATCGAGGAGGGGATCCGAGAAGACGTGAGGCGAGTTGCTGTATTCGGTTCTCCTCTTCTAATGTCACATAATCCGCAGCTAGTGTTTGGTGGGGCCTTCGTGATAGGCCATCTGCGTCCTGGTTAGCCTTTCCAGCTCTGTATTTGATTTGGAAATTGAAGGTGGATAGCGCTGCTAACCAGCGATAGCTAGCTGCATCAAGCTTTGCAGTGGTCAGAATGTATGTAAGCGGATTATTATCCGTTACAACTGTGAATTCATTACCATAAAGGTAATCATGAAACTTTTCTACAATGGACCATTTCAGAGCTAGAAATTCTAGCTTATGAGCTGGATATCTGGTTTCGCTTGGTGTCAGCCCCTACTGGCATAGGCTATGACGCGCATTTTACCACCTTGCTCTTGATAAAGAGCGGCACCTAGGCCTGTAGAGGCTGGCGTCGGTATGCAGAACATATTGGAGCTTTGGATCTGCAAAGCCCAATACAGGAGAGGATGTTAATTTCTCCTTAATGCATTCAAAGGCTGACTGACAGACAGATGTCCACCTCTCGGCAAAAGGTTTTCGAGGGTTGAAATACTTAGAAGTGTCGGTTCGTTTCTGGACTCTTCTATAAGGTGGGTAGCCACATGTAAGGTCGTTTAAGGGCCGAACTATCTTTGAATAATCTTTAACAAATCGGCGATAGTAGCCGGTGAACCCTAAAAGCGACTTGAGTTGCTTCAAGTTTTGTGGCACTGGCCAGGTCTTAATGGCTGCTACTTTTTCAGGATCTGTTTCTCACGCCATTTCTTGAAACAATATGGCCTAAATATTTAACCGATGTCTGAAAAAGCGACATTTCTGGGGGACAACTTTAAGCCATATTCACGAAGACGGTCCAAAACATGCTTTAGCCTCTGTTCGTGTTGCTCTAGGGAGTCTGAGAAAACAATCAAATCGTCTAGGAAGACGAGCACCTCCTTAAGATTAATGTCTCCCATGCACCTCTCCATTAACCTCTGAAAGGTGCTGGGAGCATTTGTGATTCCCTGAGGCATTCGATTGAACTCATAAAACCCTAGGGGGCATACAAACGCTGTTTTGGCCTTATCTTCCTCATCCATCTCTATCTGGTAGTAGCCCGACTTTAAGTCCATGACAGAGAACCAGTTTGACCCAGATAGAGCGGAGAAGGTCTCTTCAAGATTTGGTAACGCGTGGCGTCTTTAACCGTTTGTACGTTAACCTTACGGTAGTCCACACAGAGACGTACCTCACCCGTCTTTTCTTAACTACAACGATGGGGGACGAGAAAGGGGATTCTGATGGTCTTATTACCCGGCATCGAGAAGCATTTTGAGGTGTTTCCTAACAGCTTCGTAGTCATTTGGGTGAATAGGCCTCGATCTCTGTTTTATGGGTGTTTAGATCTTTAAGCTTGATTTTATGCTTAACTCTAGTGGCATGGCCAAAGTCAAGATCGTGGCATGCGCAAGACATCACTGTAAGCACTCAGACTCTGTGTGATGCGACTTTTCCACTCCTCAGGCAGAGGTGAATTTTCAAAATCAAAAGTCAACTGGTCCTTCGGTGATAAGGAGTCTGCAGACAAGCGACAACAACCTGCTGAGTTGGTATTGGACAGGTTTTGAGTTTCCAAAACTTGGTCTGCAACATGCAGTTCAGCAAGGACACAGTTGCCAGGAAGCATAATGTCATGATCGGTTTCATTTCTTATCCAAACAGGGTGCTTGTAAGGACTTTGACTTGGCACTGTGATAAGACAGCAGTCAACAAAGATTCCACCTGGAAGGGCTGAGGACATTGGCTGCTCTACTACTGCCCATTTGTCTGTGAGTGGCGAACTTAAGTGGGCACAGCTTTCAAGACAGACCTTCTCGTGAGCTGGAATAACATAAGGTGTGTTGCCCCTCAGTGTCATTAGCCCAAGCTTCCCTGTGCTCTTTGTTTCGTATCTGTGCTCGAGGATTTTTAAAATCTGACTATAGCCATAGACAGCTGGTAGAATGGGAGTGTCTCGACAATGTTCCTCATATAAAACATCGAGGGCATTTGTACCAATTAACACTGGCAAGTCTGTGCTGGAGCGCAAATCAGGTACTATTAGAGCTAATGTAGAAATTTGAGGCTCAGACTCAACAAACTCTTTTGGAAAACCAACTGGAACTTCTACATAGCCTAGATAAGGTACCGCCTGACCGTTTGCACCCTCAACATCTAGGTCACTGATCGGCTGGATTGGAAAATCAACCAGGTGTCTCTTGTAAAAGGAGTGTGAAATAGTCGTAACTTGCGACCCTGAATCTAATAGAGAATTGCAGCTAACGCCAGCTATGTTTACATTAGCAGTGCACTTCTTACCTATTAAGCCCTTGGGAAAGCTAGAATGGTGTTTACTCGTTAGCGTACAACTCTGTTTTGGCTGGGGTTTCTGAGTGGGACTTGTGTCGCTACTAGTTCCAGTTTGTCCCTCAACTGAAACAGGAACTAGTTTAAATCAGTGTTACATTGGTTCTCCCAAGCCTTTTGTTTTGACCTAAGCTCTTTGCGCTTAGCTTCAACAGCTTTGGGGTTTGGGTCACTGTCACAAGAGGGGACTATATGGCCATCCTCGCCACAGTTAAAAAGCAGAACCATGGGCGAGGCTTTTTGTTACCTTTTCCAAAGCTTTCACTTTTCGGGCGGTGAGTTCTGTGTTTGTGTCCCTTTCCGCTGTTGTTTCTTTGCAACTTTGGGGACTTTGTCTGAGGTTTCTTTTCAACTGTCTTTTCCATGGACGCTTTTAAGGAAGTTAACTGTTCTTGCAGTTGAGCAATTTGTTTCTGCAGTTTCTTGGTAGACGGTTTACTAGAATTGTCTGCAGCAGCAGCTTGAAACTCAGTGTCTGCATAAACATTTAAAGGGTTGGACAGTACCTTTACTTTTGAAAGTCCTAAGTGCTGCTTCATGCGAGTGGACTTAGCTGCTTGTTTATCCTCCTCTGTTCGCAGCAACGAAAGAAGTTCAGAAAAGGTAGGTGGGCTGGATTTCTTTTGTTCTAGATGGAGGCTGGCAATTAGGTTATCATCCCAGCACCCCTACAGAACTGTTTTAAAAGCTGTCGATCAAAATCACTGACTGTAACGCCTCCCCCTTTAGCAACTTTGCTTAATGTAGTCTGGAGCCGGTGCAAGTATGTTGAAGGTTTTTCTCCGGCATTTTGGTTTGTGCTCAAAAATTTCACAAACAGCTCATCAGTATCATGTAGATTCCGTATGCAGAATCGAGCAAGCTCAAAAAGTCTTTTGGGCTGGACAAGGGGCCCAAATGTTTGACAATATTGGCGGCTGGTGGTAAGAGACTTTCAATAATTTTTCTTACTACCTGTCTTTCAGAAACAGAAGAGTCGGCAAGATAAAACTCAACATGACTGCGCCAAGTGTCATAATCTACTTCCGTATTAGGGCACGGAAATTTTCCGGAGAACGACCTGAACTTGGAAGAGTTCAGATAAGTTTGGGACGTGTCAGCACTTCTGACAATGTGCTCGACAATCACCCTCTGGACTTCAGGGGTGCTCAAGTGTTCGGGATTTAAATTAGGAGTTGGTCTGCTGTTGATTGGAGAACTGGGAATATCAGAGTTTGAGGTAGTTGTGAGAGTTTCCCTATTTGTTTGTGTCACAACAGAATCACCTGTTAAACTTTCAGTTACTGGAGTAGCGTCAGTGGAAGCTATACCTTCACTTTCAGCAGCAGAGGCCTGAAGTTTGTTAAGTTCACCAAGCAACAATTTCTCATAATCTATTCCGCTTGCTTTGGCAATTCCCTTTAAATCAAAGAGAAAAGACTTGGTCAGATCAGCTGTTAACTTATCACTATAAAGTGGGGATAAGAGCTGAATTTTGTGAACAACCTTTGGGTCAGATGTTGCTCTTTGACATGGTAGTTCAGCCTGAATTGACTCAATAGCAGTGCCATACTCAAACTCAACTACGGCTGTATTTTCAAAGTCAGGGTCAGAAGTAGTAAGTTTCACTGTTCGTGTAATAGAACCATACTTTTCTAAAAACTTAATAACTTCTTCATCAGTCTCAGTACCAGAAAAACCACTAATTAATACAGCATTTGGTACTTTGATACCTTCACGTTCAATGATATCCATATTTCTTTTGTGGGAAAAGTTGTACAAAAACTGTCATAAAACTGCCAAACTGTATGCCAAATTATTAATTTAGAGGCAAAATGTAGCCAAAACTCCTCCTGGCTGGCTCGCCACTTTTATGTAACACCAGCTTGATATAGCTGTGCTAGATTTTATACTAGGTTCTGGAGGAGTAAAATGAATTGTGGAGATTTGAATTTGAACAGCCGGCAGATTTATTACAATTAACAATATTACAAGAAACAGTGCAAACAATGTTGTAGAACTTTCTTTACAAATTAAAAATAAAATAAAATAAGCTTAATCTCTAAGGTTTGATTCATGTGAACCCGGGAGTCTTTTCCAGGATTGTGATCCGTTTGGGATAAAGGTGTTTTTATCTGTTCTTATCTGGGATCCTGTGATTTGAAGTGGTTGGGTCTGTAGATCTACTCTCGCATCCAGAGAACAGTTGGCCACACTGCTTCTGGATCCACCAAGAGTTCTCACTGGATTTGGCTCACCATCCGTGTCCGAAACCAGCTTCAAGATCAAATCCAGATCCACTAAAAAACCAGTCGGAGCTTCCAAGAAAACAAACTCTCTCCACCCGGTTCGATTGAGAGAGAACAAAACACATACAAGGCTTCGTGTCGCTTTTCGAGGGCTCTGTATGCGTCCTGCTCCTTACGCTCTCCTACACGCTCTGCTGGTCGCATGCAGCACGTGCCTATGACGCGCTCAAGGGGACTAGGAAACTAGTGCTTTCAGGGAGTGTTGGAAACTAGGGTTTTTTCCAATAAAATTAGTAACCATGTGTTTACCTGTGTTACATAATCATTCTGTAGCTCTATCTGCAGGTTTCCCTGCAGGCTCTGCAGTTCTCTGTTGGGCTAGTACTGTCTCATCAGCCTGCTTCTTCAGCATACAGATCAGGTTGAACTGCTCATCTATTCTGCAGCGACTCACCCCTGCCCCAGTTCACTCATCGTATGACAGTTCTTTCGGCTTTTCCAATGCTTTATGGACATCATCTGTGTCCTTAGATACATCATTATATCAGAACAGTAAAAACGTTGCCATATAAGAATATACACCCAACCCACACATTAACATGAATATCTGTACATCTACTCATTTAACCAGCTGACCATGTATAAGCAGTACAATTTATATACAGCTTAAAAGCTTCATATGTACAGAATCTGGCAGACACCTTTGTCCAAAGTGATGTACGTTTATACAGCAGAGCAACTGAGGGTTAAGGGTCTTTCTCAAGGGCCCATTCAGTGGCAGATTAGCGCTGCTGGGTTTTGAACCACCAACCACTGAGCCACCTTCATTTCCATGTGCTTAATCAGCAGTCAAAGTAGTGAGGTGTCCCACTCCATAGTCATTGCACATCCAATATCTATGTTCACGTTGGCTCAAGTGTCTGCATCACAGTACAAGGTTGTGGGATTGAGCCAACACATTTCTGTGTGGAGTTTCCATGTTCTCTCTCTGCTTGTGTGGGTTTCTTCCAGATACTAAAGTTTCGACCCCACAGTCCATGCACATTAGGCTAATTTGTGTGTCTGTCTGTAACCATAGTAAGATTCTTCATTAATTTTCTGACCTGCTTAATCCTAATTAGGGTCACAAGGAGGTTCTCACCCATCTCAACTGACTGTGGGCGACGGCAGAGTACACCCAGGACAGCTTGCTAGGCCATCAGGCAATAGTAGGATTATTATTCAGCAAATGAATGTCATTGGGATAATGAATTGCTGTGGATAATATAAGATATACTTAAACAAATCTGCTGCAACAGTGATGTAATTTGTTTTATAACAGGGGACTGATTCAGTTGTTGATGCCACTCGATCTGGTTGATGGTGTCGGTAATTGTTGGCTTCATGTCTGTCGGGTTTCTCTGCGCAGATGCCGTGTCTGGGGGCTGGGTGGGGGTGTAGGTTGTGATATTTTTTAACCCGTTTCTGTGTGCTAAAGTGTGCCTGTGACTCCGTGGTTGTTGACAGTGGTGATGAAGATTTCGGCTTTACAGCTGCTGTCCTGGTAACGTGTCAACATTACTGCTACGCATGCGCACGCTTCACTGTCTACATACTGAAATCATTTTTCTTTAAATATTATGTAAACGTAAAAAGAAAAAAAAAGGAAATTAAAATAAAAGATTCTGGAGATTTCTCCCTTTATACAACTTCAAAATCAATAATTACAGCTTGTTTTTTATTTTGGCCTCTAGATGGAGACAGCGCTTCAGTGCAACATTTTAAGTTGAATAATGTTATGTACCGTACTGTACTACAAACTCGAGGTCTCATTCATTCCTTTTCTGAACCACTAAATCCTAATTAGGGTTGTGGGTAGGCTGGAGCTAATCTCAGCTGACACTGGGCGAAGGGGGGGGGGGGGTACACCCTGAACCGCTCACCAGACCATCACAGAGCCAACACACACGCACAGACAACTATTCACAATCACATTCACATCCACACTCAGGGAAATTTAAGCCAATTATTCTACTGGAAATGTCTTTGGACTGTGGGAGGAAACAAACAAAAGTACATGGAGGGAACCCATGTAAGAATGGGAAGAATATGCAAACTCCAAACAGAAGCACTCTTGCAGAGCCTGGAACTTGAACCCAGAACGTTCTTGCTATGAGGTGTGTGTGCTAACTACTTGGCCACCATACCACCCAACATTTATATTCATTCATCATTTTCTGTAACCGCTTCATCCTAATTAGGGTCGCGGGGAGGCTGGTGCCCATCCCAGCCAACTCAGGGCGAGGGCCGAGTACACCCTGGACAGCTCGCCAGGCCATCGCAGGGCGGAAACACGCTGACGGCTTTGCATCCTACTCTTTACGAAAGTCAGCAATGGTTCTTTTACATGCCTCACACCATAGACAGTGAGAGACATGGCCGGCCTTTGATAACCCAGTTAGCTACACTGGGGGGGGACAGTGACAACCTTGTGGAAAGTGGGACTCGAACCCCCAACCTTTGGATCAGCGATCAGGCGCCTCATACCACTAGACCACCACTGCCCCTTTTATATTCTTTTATTCAAATTCATAAAATTTTTAAAAATGACCTTCTTACCGTCAAATTTGTGATGGATGAGACACTTAGCCTAGCATAGAGTCCCGCCACACTTTCATGGCAGGCTGGTTACTTTGGCCTGTGAAGACTTGTTTCTCACACCAGGCCAATAAAGTCATGTTTGGAGGAAAAAGTTCCAATTCTTGAAAATAAAACTACTACTGTAATTGTATCAGTAGTATATAATTAAAAAACTAGTGTCAATGTCATTACACTTTCCCCACATATTTTCCTGTTTATAGACTTTTCATGTAAATAGCTGTGAGTTTGAACATTTTAGATATTATTTAATACATTTGTTATAGAGGCTTTATTGGACTTTGACGCAGAGTGCATTCTGTATTCCCATGACATAGAAGTGTAGGCGTTAGTCTGCCTCACAACAAGAAGGTTCTAGGCTTGAGCCCTGGGTTGAGCAAAGGCATTTCAGTGTGCACGTTCTCCCCGTACTTGTGTGGGCCTCCTCTGTGTACTCAGGTTTCCTCTTCCGGTACAAAGGCATGCGGATTAAGCTATTGGACTTTTCCAAGAGGTGGATTTGAGTGTAAATAGTTATGTGTAGGCAGCATGGTGGCGTAGTGGTTAGCGTGTCTGCCTCACAGCAAGAAGGCCTGGGTTCGATTTCCAGCTCGGGTGTTTCGGGGTGGAGTTTGCATGTTCTTCCCGCACTTCAATGGTTTCCTCCGGTACTCTGGTTTCCTCCCACAGTCCAAAAACATGCACAGTGGGCTCATTGGCTGTTTCAAATCTCCACTTGGTGTGAGTGTGAATGGAGAGTTGGCCCAGCGATTGCCTGGCGAGCTGTCCAGGGTGTATCTCAACCTTGCCAGTAGTCAGCTGAGATAGGTGGCAGCCTCCCCACAATCCTAATTATAATTAATGTATGTGGTTCAGAAAATGAATGAATGAATGGCTATGTGTATATTCACCCTGAAGAACTGGCAAACTGTCCAGAATGCAGCACATGATGGCGAATGAATGAATGAATGAATGAATGAATGGACTCATTAATAATTACATATTTAACTTTGACAGAGACTGATGAGCATGTTTTGAGGTAATTAGCATAGTCCTATTAAGTGTTTAGTGCATACTACACAGACACATGAGAAAACTCGCCATGGGAAATTATGTTCAAACACTAATTCAAAATATTATTACAAGCTACAAGGAAATACAAGAAAGAAAAAGACTAAAATGAGATGTTTAACGTGTAGGTGTACACGATGCGCGCTTGAGTCCATGTGCACGCGCGTGCGTCCCCGTGTGTGCGCGCGCGCACGCTTGGGGGGTGGGAGTCGTGTCTAAGCTTTTAGTGCACGCCCTTTTTTTTTCATCAGCCCTAGACGGGTGAGTGAAAGGCGCGCGCAGCATCACGTCAGTCCACGGAGCTCCGTGTGCTTGGCTTGACGAGGCGCGTGCATCACCATGCACCGAGCATTGCTGCTCCAAACTGCGACTTTGCTCACTTTATACTTTCTTCCATGTAGCTGTCAGGGTGAGTTGGAGCATTTTGTTTTGTGCTCGTAATATCCACCTATTTCGGGTGTGTACAGGCTTCAGCGGTGGTGTGCTGGTGCTCTGGCTGCATGAAGGACCTCCAGAACAGAAAGTACACTCTGAACTGTAACCTAATGACTTGAACTATGAAGTGAACAGACAGTTCTTATACACGTGGGGAAGGTATAGGCACGGGCACTTAATAAGGGATGTATTTAAGCCTATATAATGTGTATTTATTCTGCTGACAAAACTTTTTTTGTCAAAGCATCTTTTTTTGCGTTATGAAGCTCCTTATATTACATTTTGGACTTTTATTATAGCAAACTAAAAGTCCTTTTTAATCTGCTCTCCAAACTAAGAAAAATCGGTCTATTATTATTATTATTATTATTATTATTATTATTATTATTATTATTATATTTTTATCATGTAAATATAATAATAATAATACATATAATAATTTATATTTAAATTATTTTTCATATATATATATATATATATATATATATATATATATATATATATATATATATATATATATATATATATGTGTGTGTGTGTGTGTGTGTGTGTGTGTGTGTGTTAGTGTCAATAACAGAAAGTGTAAATGATAAAGCCTTTATGCACCTGCAGTAATTCATGCAGGATATCATGTAAAATGTCTGAGAGATTATTGCACGTGCTTCTGCCGGACCGTTATGTCTCCGCTCGCCTGATTACACACCGTGACAATCCCGGAGCTGCTAAAGACAACTAATGAGGTCATAGCGTTTAAAACACGCTGATGTTCCGTCTATATTTCCTAACAACAAAGAAAACTATTTGTCGACTTTTATTTCCTTTAAAACAAACTATTATTATTATTATTATTTATTTATTATTTTTTAAAATTTATTAATTAATTAATTTATTTATTATTATTATTATTATTATTATTATTATTATTATTATTATTTAACTTGTCTGACGTCACCTTTTAAAGAAAACACAGCTCTGAATGTCTCGCTCACAAAACCGCCTCGCCTCGCCTTCTCTAAACTTCTCCTCGAGAACTTTTGCCTGTGCTTTACCGTTGCTAGGTAACAGAGGAGAGCATGTGACTGACTCGCAGATTCTAGTGCCGCTACAAAGCTAGTTCAGGCCGCCGTGCTTTTTGTTTTAAAGTCCAAGCAAGTGAAGGCAGCGCTGCTCGGGTTGTTGACTGTTTTCGGGTTTGTTTGCAGCTCGAGCCTCAGAGATATTGCCGTGTAACACGCTGCTGAAGCTCAGCGAGGCTCTCACGTTGCAATCTGCTTTGTTTATGCTTAGCTCTGAGTGTGTGTAAGCTCCTTACTGTGCATCAGGCTCCTGAAGGACTGCTCTAGATGTTGCTTATAAAGTGATCATAGAGCCCATGGAACAGAACACAGGTTATAGTATTCTGACCCTGGGGCTGAATATTGGCCTGGAATTTACACCAGTCATTAGGAATGTTTATTTCATCGTCGAGCATTTCAGCAGGGTTTTCTCCAGCCTGAACCATAAATCCCTGTCCTGGGTCTTTTCATTTCTCTCTGCTGGTACTATACCTGTTTAAACTACAAGCAAACCTCGGTTTCCGATCACAGTTCGTTCCAGAAGGCTGTTCGAATAGCGATTTGTTCGAATTCCGAATCTATTTTCCCCATTAAATTAAATGTGAAACAACAGGGCAAACACACAAATTCTTCATATAGAGGAGGAGTTTCGTGTATAATTGCTTTAAATAGCGATAACATACCGGTCCATGGGTTGGATTAAGGGTGTTGTGTTAGGCGGGAATAATTTTATTTTAATAAAATCAAATTCCTTGGTTAGGTCATCCTCCAAACCTCGTTTGTTTCACGTTCAGATTTCGAATTTTGTTCGATTTCTGGGCCAAAAAATTTCCAAATTTTTTGGTCAAATATCGATTTGTTCGATGTCTAAAGCGTTCGAAAACCGAGGTTTGCTTGTAATTGGCAAAAATAAATAATAATAATAATAATAATACTAAACAAATCCAGAGTTTACGCGATGTGATTTAAACAAAAAGGAAGGCAGTACAATATGTTGTATTGGGGAGGGGTACTCTGTGGGACATGTGCCATAAAAAGCTTTTTAATTTGAACTCATTTGAGCTGCCCGGGCAATTATGACCTTCATGGCAAGTCTCCTTTCACTGACACTTTTATTTATGTTCTTACATTTACCTCAGGAACTGCAGGTTGATTCTCTTTGAAACATGAATCTGTATTACTGTGTTTACCTCAAACTTAAACTTGCAACAATGCTTGATCTCCTCAGAAATGCGAACCAGGAATGGGCGTTCTTAATCCAGCTTTATTCAGCATGTGTTTGAGAGGAAATGACCGAAAGGCCTGAGTGGAGAAGGTCAGGATGCAATCTCTGACACATTGAGTGCTGCGTCTGCCTGACGCTTTAGGGTTCCTGTTTCTCAGACCTGGTTTCTGCCATGGGGTAAAGGTGACAGTACTGGTTTGATCATTGATATTAATGAGTTATCCATCACAATTTGGATGTGCACCGTTCTCAGGCTGTTTTAAGGTGTTTTAAAGGTGCTACGTTCGCACATACACCAGAATCACATGCACTCCGGTCGTGTTTTAAGAGTTTATTAGTTACTGGTTTACAAAAATACTACTTGTTGTGTATAATTAATTGTTAGCATAAGGTGAATATTCATGGAAACCTGATGATTAAGGCATTTTATAACTGGGATTATTTTTTACATACAAAGCAAGATTATGGAAGTGCTGAATATAAGATGTATGCTGTAAATGGTTTACCTTAGCATTCGTAGTTATTTTTTTTATGCACCTGTTAGCATTTTTTCTGCATGACACTGCAGGACTTTCAGATCCTGAGTAGACAGTCTCTACCAGTGTTTATTGTTCTGGACCACCTGCACACTATAACCCACGACTTGATTTTCTTTACCAGGCATGGTACCTGGCACCTGGTGTTCTTATTAGCGTTAGTAAATGTTTGCTGATATATGATTTTTACAGGTTTACAGGGCATCGCTTTCCATAATCCCTACAAATCCCGGATAGAAGAATGTGGCAAACTTTTTTCACGGTGTTAATCCTTGTGCAAGAATACTGTAGTAATAGAAATATGAAAAAGAGCTATCACAGTTGGTAGTAAAAAAAAGCTTCTTAACGCCCTGCACTAGGCTGTACACATAGCAGCATTATTGCGAGCAAATGAATGTATAGACTGCAAGTGCAATATCAATAAAAAGCATAATAACTTTTCTTTACTATAGTTGTAACATTTTGTAGACTACGTTTTTATTCGGTGTGCTAGACTGGTAATAGTCCAGTGTGTCTATGGGAGGTTGGCAAAACATCCATGCATTCAAGATTTCAGAACACCAGATGTTGACATTATAAAGAATTTTATAGTTTACTTGATTAATTTTTTATCAAATAATTTATAATGTGTTAATTTTTAAGGCATGTTTCAACTCCTGGATTAAGGCTTCAAATAAATTATTTGCTAAAATGCCAAAAATCATCAGTGCTGAACAGGAATGACTTAATAGGGAGGGAGCTTCACTGATCACCATCGCTCCTCTTTGCTTTCCAATTATGCCAAAGCCCGTCTGTGTACTGCTGGCTCTTTTCAGTGAAGCTCCAAGAGCCAAAGTCAGTTGTTAAGCAATTGACTTCATTTGGCCACATACATTTCCATATGAAACGGGCAACAGCCCTCTGCTCTGACAGCAAAGGCTGTCCCAGGCACTTGGTGCTGCCCGTCCCCCCCGCCCCCCCGTCCCCCCGTCCCCTCCCCACGTTCATCCAGTCTCCTGCGATGCACCAAAACAAGACAGCTTTGATGAAAGAGGCAGAACCTCTCCCATGGCCTCCACGAGCCCAAAAAGAGATGTTATGGCTAGCAAGTGCACTTGTATTTACTTTTTTTTTTTTTTTTTTTTTTTTGGTTTTTGTTTTTGTTTTTGGTTGGGGAGATGGGAAAGAAAGACAGGCCAAGAGGGGTCTATATCAGGCTTTTTTTTATTAGCAGGAAGCTCTACTGTATTCCTCTATTTCACTAGCCATCGCTAAGGGCGCCTTAAGTGTACTGACACTTTTGGTTATGGGGCTACAGGCCCGCCAGCCGGCCTATTGTGCCATTGTTAAGACCCAGTGGGGTCTAAGCCTTTTGGAGGCTTCATTCTAATGAAAATTCCTGTGCTGCTGCCCTTTGTGGACTGCTGGTAGGGTGTCCCCCTTATCTTTCCCCTCAGATAATGTTCGGGATTCTTGCCTGCTGTGGGTTTAAGTTGGCTAATTAGAAAAGACATGGTCCGAAAGAAGGAAAAGGGGAGCAAAAAAAGGAAGAAGAAAGAAAAGAAAACACTAAACCAACAAAACAGTCTGAGCAAAAGCATTGATGATGGAACAGAAAAAAGCATATCGCTCTTCTACAGGACAAATTCATTTACATAATACAAGCCCCTCTCCAAACACTGACCATGGAGACAATCATGTTGCTCTTCTCTCTCTTCTTGTTGCCATTCACAATAAACCCAGATCCATTTTTAGTCCATAATTAAAAATCGAAATTAAATCCCCATTAGGTCCTGTTGAGAAATTACTTGAGTGATACTTAAGTACAGGGTTTGGTTTTCTGAAGTGTTCCATACAATACGATATTGTTTAAAATGCACATTACACTTTGCCTGTTACCTTTCCCAGCATCGATATGACCAAAAAACCCCCCACTGGTGTCACTTCAAAAGTATCAGCAGATGCATTTCTCTCTTGGCAATGTCGGGTTAACGCTGCGAACCGAATGTATAGATACTGAGCTTAGACATAAGCCCTTAATTGCTAGTTGAGGTCACGAAATCGTCTGCTGGGTTTAGAGTTTAACGTCTGAAATGCCTGACTGAGATTGAAACGTTATATCAATAATACAGTATACTGGGGTTCCTCCGGGCCATGATATTTTCTTCAGTCATATTCAGTATAAGACTTGTATTCCACCCATGCTGGCAAGATGATTAACTCTAGTTGTGTAACTTGTGTCAGTGAGCTTGTCCTGCTTTGCCAATGTCGTGTGTGCCAGTTGTCTACCTGTGTGTTACAGACGCTGCCGAAACCTCCGGGATCGTGTCCTCTAAACAAAGCCTGCCTTTGAGTAAGCAGAGGAGCAATTTTATCATTAGTAAACTGAGCAGGAAAAAGGCTGGCTTTCCAATTGGCTGTTGGAGGAGTTAATTGGAAATCCATTTGGCTGGCATGCTTTAAGGCTACTGGGGCTCCTCTGGCCTTGTTAATGCAAGTCAGGAGCGCTGCATACGAGAACGACTTGACTGTTATGTTTTGTGGGTGTCTGAACATGGAGATGAACGTGCATTCTTAACATGCATTCTAATAGACTGGTACCGATCTTGATGAAAATGAGAAAACTTTCCAGATGTAGTGTCTCCAGTGTAATTTTACAAAAAGTATAAATGTATTTTGTAAAGTGCTGACATGCAGATTGCGTATTGATAATCCTTAAAAAAAGTGTTACGGCTTTGTTTATGTGTAGATTGCATAATTAGTGCTTGTCCTTCCCCCAGGTCACTGTACTAGTATATCGTTGTATTACAGCAAGGAAGCAGTAAGCTGTGTCAGCTGAATGGTTCGACTTTTGCAGGGGAATTTTTTGGCTAAGTTGATCGGAGGCTAAATGTCAAATGCTGACCGAACAGCATAGCCTTTTTTCTGAGTGTTGCTCTTTGGCCACTCTTAACATACTCAAGCTTCTTGTGCTTTCTTACTTCAGTGAACAGCAGGTTTCAGTGTCGTTCATTTCAAAACCTTTTCAAAACCTGTTCAAATGTTTTCCCGGATTAATCAACATTATTGCACACTTTAATAAAATCTAATTCATTGAGATAAAAATTAATTAAAAAGCACATTTAATAATTGCTTTGGGTCATCACTAAAATAAAACTCCAGCATCACTTGAGGATTTATTGTACAGTGATACCTCTGCTCACGAACATAATTGGTTCCCAGAAAGTGTGTGTAAGGCGAAAAGTTTGTCTTCCGAACATTTATTTCCCATAAGAAACCATTAAAATGAGAATAATCCGTTCCCAGGTCCCCATAAAACATAATTTTCTACTAAATAAGCCTTAAAACTACACAAAAATATACCTTATTTTATGTATAATAAATGTGCTATTGTATTGTAATTAAAGAAATAAACTGTACTGTATAATAAAGTGGTTTTATTTACCTTTGTGATGGTAGTTGATGGCTTGATGGAATGGAGTGGGAGGAGGAGGGAGGGAGGGACTTACTGTTTGGAAGGAGAGTTTGGAAACGCCTACTGTTTGGAAACACCCTTAGCCACACACGCACCCTTAATAGCTTCCTTGTTCTTAAGGATGGGAGCAATGGTAGACTTAGCGTACTGGTACTGGGACGCTGAGTCACACAAACGCACACCTCGTTCGTGTTTTTCAATGATCTCCGCCTGTGGTGGGGTCTTTTTCGGTCCCATAATAGCAAAAGTACACTCAATATGGTCCAAAATGTCTATCAAACACAAACCACTTCCGCACTCAAAGAAAGGGGGTGACGAACTGTGACGCCGTGAGCGTGCGTCAGCTTCTCGTGGCCGCCACCGTGGCGCTGTTCGACCACGTGGTTTGGTTTGTCCGCCGAAAACTAGTTCGTCAACAGAGACTATATGCTCGCGAATTTAATGTTCTTGAGGCGAAAGGTTCGTGAGCTTAAGCGTTCGTCAGCGGAGGTTTTACTGTATTGTATTTCTTTAGATTGAAATGGATTGAGTATGGGTGAGTCAGTGAAGAGAAGTGAGCATTCTAAATACGTATGATGTTATCATACAAGCAGCGGCACCACTGCTCAATAAAGTTTAAATAATTTAAGTTGGGTTGTGTATTACCAAGAATCTCTGAATACAATATGTAGCATCATGATAATGTGATATATAATGTGGTGCCATAAGCAGGGTAAATAGTGCAAGAAGTAAATTTTACTCTCATAGCATAAGGAACACACCCATTCATACACTCACGCCTAGGGGTGATTTGGAACAGCCAATTAACCTAATGTGTTTTTGGACTGTGGGAGGAAACCGGAGCACCCAGAGGAAACCCATGCAAACACAGGGAGAATATGCAAACTCCACAAAGAAACGTCCGAGCTGGGAATTGAACGCAGGACCTTCTTGCTGTGAGGCGGATGTGCTAACCATAATGCCACCATGCCCCCAGTTAAAATGTTTTATATGCATTCATATTAGTCAGATCTGAATATACATTACAGGGATCCTTCACTTTCCATGGTTAATGGGGACCCCCCCTCCCCCAACCCCCTCCCGCGACCGCCAATTTCTACAAATTAGGATTGACAAGGTTATGTCAGCTAATCTGCAATATCAGTTTAAAAAAGCTTGTCATTTTCTTTAGGTTTATTAATTAATAATAAAAATACCATCATATAACATTAGCAACCAGCATGTCTCTTGTTTAACTCCTAAGTGCCTTCTTTATTCTGGAAGGCAAAATAAGCCCTGCACTGCCCGGCACTGTATCTCGTTCAAGTTCGGCCGTCAGTGGTAATGATACTAGTCAGCTAGGTTTGTTAATGCTAATATTAGTGGTGCACCCTTACACTACTTCCTGTCTCAGTTTACGTTGTTACGTTGGAGAGGATGAGCCAAGTGGCTGAAAATAGATTGTAACACAGTTATTTAGTCTATTTAAAACTGTGTTTTGCAATCATTCACTCATTTGCCAAACTGCTTAATCCTATCAGGGTCGCTGGTAGGCTGGCACCTATCTCCTTCACTGGGCAAAGGTGGATTTCACCCGCATAGCTCACCAGACCATAGCAGGGCAAACACGCTCAACTTTTCACACTCACTCCTAGGGGCAATTTGGAACAGCCAGTTAGACTAATGTGGATGTTTTTAGACTCTGGGCGGAAACTAGAGTACCCAGAAGAAACCCATGAAAGCACAGGGAGCACCTGCAAACTCCATACAGAACCATCCAATGGCCTCTAAATGTTATTCAAATTTTATAATATGCTGTCAAACACCATGATATGAATCAAACACAACAAGCTGTTCTGTCACAAGAAAATGGTCACTGACAGAGAGAACTGATGAAACAACACATGACGTTAATTTGTTTCCAATAACAACACATTCTGCATTAATTTCCAATAACATCATTCTACTTAAACATCCTGTGATTCACCAATGATTGTATTTTTGGCATCTTATAAATCCAATTAATGTTGTAGGGCCTCCATCAGACAACTTTGTTATTTTTACATAGTAATAACAGCTTAAATAGGCGCCCTCTCTGTTTTTTGCTTACTAATTAGATTAAAAAAAATGTTGTTTGCACTGTTACTAAGAAACAAGAACATGCAAAGCTTTTTGTCCTTAAGACTTTCCCATGACAGAAAACCTGCTGACATAAAAACGTTTATAAATTTTAAACAATTAGAATAGAATACACAGATAGAATTGTATTAGGTAGATCACCCAGCATGTGAGTCCCTGTGAATGAGATGCAGTATTCCTATTCGAAGCACTAACATATTAGAATCAGTGCATTCATATAAATCTTTTTGTTAAACATGTACTGTTAATGAAGTACAGTATTATTATCTTGGACCTGTGGTACCGCTATAGGAAAAGTAAAAGATTTCTGTCTCCCTCTCAGAACACAGACGATCATCTCAAAGAATTGAGACTTTTGAAAAGCCTGAGTTAATATTCCAGTTTTCTGTTTAAAGGCATGTTTAATGCAACCAGTAGTAGAACATATTTACAGACTAGCCCTTGCCTTTACCCACCTTTCTTCAACTTATATCTCCCTTCAGCTTTTGGAATTTGGGTGTAAGGGCTGTGGTACCACACGGTACCACTATTCATCCCAATTACGTTCCTGACAAGGAACAGCATGCACCATTAATCAGAATGTCAGTGAGAGACAATCAAAATCACGCAATGCGTTTCTCCCGCAGTTCTGATGGGGGCCTCCTCAGTTGAACTATGCTGCCCCAGTCGATATCTCGCAGAGCCCAGCAGGGAAGGTAGAAGGGTGGTACGTTATCTCTTGAGATGCCACTCAGAGACAGAGATCAAAAGGAGGGATTGGGAAGAGAACAGTGAGGGCTGAGTGATTGTCGGCTGTTTGGCTGGTGCACTTTGCTCTGCTGCCTGCCACTGCTTTTAACTTCATCAATACCAAGCTGTAATTCCATAGGAGCATTTTTCTGTTTTTAGTCCAAAATCATAAAGTCCTATCCATTTTGTTTATGTATGATAAGTGGGGTCTTGATTGAGAGATGTTCTTGGTTTGTATGCAGAGCACAACATAGTGATGGTTTTGTTTGTTTGTTTGTTTCTGAATCTTCCTGGCTGTTCACAGTGGATTCATCCAATTTCTTTTTGGAAGTTGATTATAGAAATCAATCAGTTTTGGGACTGATTTGCATTTTTTTGTCTGTGCAGGAACAAGTTGTGAAGTTGGTCAGTTCCGCTGTGGCACAGGGAGATGCATCCCAGCAAGCTGGTACTGTGATGGCACTGCGGACTGCACTGATGATTCCGATGAGAGCAGCTGCCGTAAGTAAATCTCTTATGGTGGCTCCTCCTAATATTATTAGTAGCCAGTATGACCTGTTATGTGAGGCTGGTGGTGTAGTGGTTAGAGTGCTGCGCTTATGATCAGGAGGTTGTGTGTTCAAATCCCAGTTAGATCCCCACTGTGCTAAGACCCCTGGGCAAGGTCTTAACCACAAGTGTGCCTCTGTTCACCCAGAAGTATAAATAGGGAACCAGTAAAAATATACTGGGAAGGTAACCTGCGATGGACTAGCATCCCATCCAGGAAGAGATGAACTCCTAGTCTCTTCACGCTATGGAAACCAGGAATAAGCACCAGCCTTATGACCCACTAGGCTTGGGATGTTTATCTTTATTATTATTATTATTATTGTGGATGCTTATATAGCGCAATTGCATACATGCGTACGCTCAATGTGCATGAGACCCCAGCGCTCCTGCGCTCCAGGTACCCGTTGCCACGTTGTTCTATCCTTTTGATGCTGAGCACCAAGCAAGAAGCAACAACTCCCAAATTTTAACGTCTCATGGTATGACGCGGCCGGATTCGAACTCCGACCTTCCGGAGGATAAAGCGGACGCTCTACCAACTGAGCTAAATCCCCGGTATCCCCGGTATTAGCTTGTAGGCGATTCATAATATCAGGTCCATTTCCTTGGTCTGATGTTCCCTACAGCTGTATTAATGATCGACATACACATTTCATATGTTTTGGGGAATCTGATGCTCTCAGGATTGTACAGTTTTCTTACAATAATCTTATTATTGCTCTACATTAAATCCACAGTACGAATTAATATAACCACATGTGTTACATAATGTCTCAAAAGTAGGTACAGATCATATCTAAATTGTGTATCACAGGAATATATCAAGACGATTTTTTTTTTTTGTATTGAAACATTTGCACCATTTTGCATGGAAATCATAAAATTTGACTTGCAGACCTGACCTATCATCTGTCTACGGCAGTGATACAATACATACTGTATCCATGAACACAAGGACAGTTTTCAAATCCACCTCACTTCATTTTATTTCATTTTCATTTACAGTATTTGGCAGATGCTCTTTTCCAGAACGACTTACAGTTCTCATTCTTTTTTGTACAACTGAGCAATTGAGAGTTAAGGGCCTTGCTCAAGGGCCCAACGACGGTGATAGTGGGGATGTCAAATCAATTATGCCAGTGCATTTGGTCATATTGCCGCTAAATTCACTCACTCAGCACTCCATTGCCAGACCACTTCATTCTGGTATAAGGGTCACAGTGATGCTGGGGCCTATCGCAGGCATCAGGAGGAAAAAGGCAGGGTACACACTGAGCAGCTCGCCTTGCAGTATCTGAGGAAACCCATACAAGCACAGGGAGAATGTTCAAACTCCACATGGAAGTACAGCCCGGTACTTAAACACAGACCTTCTTGCTGTAAGGTGGACATGCTAACCCCTACATCAATAAATGCAAACAAAAACAACAAAAAAAGAGGTTTGTGTTTGTGAATGGGTTTTAACAAAGTGTGATCATGTATATTATTTAGCATACTGACCAACATTACTCATGTAGAATAGCACTGTGATGTATGGATGGAATGCAAGAAATATTATCGTTTGCATTGAAATAATTAGCTGCAAAATGAAGTTTGTTTGTCTTTATACAGAATCTGAAGAATCTGCCTTAAAGCAAACGTTTGGTTTCATATGAAATTCCTGAAGTGAAAGCTCTGTGTGCAGATTATCTACACCTCTTTCTTTGAATTAATCAAACAGCCTTACTGTGTTCTCTCAGCCCAAATGACCTGTGAAGTGTCCCAGTTCCAGTGTCTGAGCGACGGCGAGTGTATTCCGGTTCACTGGGTATGTGATGATGAGGAAGACTGTGAAGATGGCTCAGATGAGAGACAGCACTGCCGTATGTTCTCCCCTTCCTCACTTTCTCATTAATGTAAAAGAATGTAATATCCTTTATGCCCGTGAAACACGATAACCTCAGTGTGTGGGCTATAGAAGCAAAGGGGCAAATAAGGGGCATGTCCTCTGTTCATGTTCATGTGTACAGTGAAGACCACCGATAGCATATATTTAAAATGTGACTCTTGGTCCTTTCTTAGCTGGCAGGACCTGTTCAAGTGTACAGTTCAGCTGCTCAAATGGTGTGTGCATCCCGGCGGAGTACAGGTGTGACCATCTGCCTGACTGTTCAGACGGGTCGGATGAAAGAAACTGCCGTAAGTCCTCTATCTGTATCCGGGTATGTGTTGGAGGATAGATACTCTTATGTCTCCACTATCACTGGCCCCTGACGCATTTTAATCAAGTTGTAATATTAAGAGGCTTGATGACTGACAGAAATAGCCACAGTATGCTTTTTGTTATTAGAAGGACATTTCAGATTCTTCGGTGGATTAGTGCGAAACTTTGTCCAACACTCTCGTCATCCACCACTGCACACTACACAGTATATTTAAAGCCATGCCTATCCTGCAAAATACTTCCAAACATGCAGATTCATGCAAAATACTTCCAAACATGCAGGTTAAGAGCTTCATTATTCATTCATTTTATAAACTGATCAATCCTAATTAGTCTCATGGGGCAGTGGTGGTCTAGGTGATAGGGTGCAGGGTCGCTGATCCTGAGGTTGGGGGTTCGAGTCCCCACAAGGTTGTCACCATCCCCCCAGTGCAGGTAACTGGTTTATCAAAGGTGGGCCATGTCTCTCACTGTCTATGGTGCAAGGCATGTAAAAGAACCATTGCCGACTTTCGTAAAGAGTAGCTGCAAAGCCGTTGGCATGTTTCTGTCCCTTGCTAAAGGGTTGTGACAGGAAGGGCGTCCGACTTAAAAATCTATACCAAATCAAATGTGCGAATCAGATGATTCGCTGTGGCGACTCCCGAGAAAGGGAAAAAGCCGAAAGAGAAGAAGAAGAAGTCTCATGGGGAGTGTGGCCCATCGCAGCTGACTCTGGTTAAGGACGAGGTATACCCTGAAAAACTAGCAAGGCCATCGCAGGGCCATCACCTGCACAACCATTCACACTCACAGCTAGGGGTGACTTGCAACAATTAACCTACGGGAAACCAGAGTACCCAAAGGAAACCCTAAAGGTCTTTGAGAATGTAAAATCTCCACACAGAAATGCCTGAGCTGGGAATCGAACCCAGGCCTTCTTACTGTGAAGTGGACATCACCTTGCCACTCAGGTTCATTATTATGTTTTAATATTTGAGCTTGAGAGCCTTCCTTTAGTGGGGCATGTAACCTTGTCACTATCCAACACAAGCAGCTATGTTGTATTACAAACTAATTACCATAGTATTTAATGGAACAAATGAGTGATGGCTGGAACGGGACTCTATCTCTCTCTCTCTCTCTCTCTCTCTCTCTCTCTCTCTCTCTCTCTCATCTCTCTCTCTTCTCTCACTCTCTCTCTCTCTCTCTCACTCTCTCTCTCACTCACTCTTCTCTCTCTCACTCTCTCACTCTCTCTCTCATCTCTCTCTCTCTCTCTAACAGACTATCCACAGTGCCCAGAACTGAGCTGTGCCAGTGGGGCATGTTATAACACGAGCCAGCACTGTGACCAGGTGCTCAACTGCCGAGACAGCTCTGACGAGGCCAACTGCAGTGAGTGTCCTGCCTTGGCAGGAGAAACCCCCTCCTAATTTCTTTCTTTCTTTCTTTCTTTCTTTCGGCTTTTCCCCCTTTTCTAACATGCACTAAATCTCTTTCTGAAAATACCACACGTTCATGCTGTTCTTACAGTTTTATTTTAACTGAATATTTGCTCATTGTACAGCAGCACAAAAGTAAGACCCATGCAGACTACAGTGTATAGATAAAACTGTGTAAACATTATGGATGAGAACCTGATGTGAGTGCACTGGTTTGTTCTGTGCAGCTCACCAATGCAGTAGTGACCAGTTTCAATGCAATAACGGAGAGTGTGTTCCGCGTGGGTACCTCTGTGACCATGATGATGATTGTGGGGATCTGAGTGATGAACAGAACTGCGGTAAGTATATCACTGTAATATTAATAGGAAACCTTGATTGGGCTTAAAAGTTTATCTTTATTTATAACACAGTTCATTTGAATATTCTATTGTGATTGCTCAATAACAGCATTCAGCAGTCTCGATATTTTCATTAAGTGTAGTAGCAAACCATTCTATGGAGCTCGCCATTAGCAGAATCAATAAAATCTTTTTCAATTAATTAAATAATTTAGAAATCAATATCTTGTGTGGGTGTCATGGTGTTATATTGATTAACACACCCACTTCACAGCAAGAAGGTCCCAGGCTTGGGCATTTCTGTTCTCCCCATGTTTGCATGGGCTTTATTTCCATCCCACAGTCCTAAGATATGCACATTAGGCTTGTCCAAATTGCCTCAGGTGTGAATGTGAATCTTAGTGTGTGTCGTTGTGTGAGTGTATATTGCCCTGCAATGTTTTTTCATTAGTAAGTAGCCATGTATTAAGGAGCAAGGCAGTCATTATCTTAAGGGTGATTCAAGAGACCTCTGCTACACATCTATGTCCTTGTAAGTTTTCGTGCTTTATTCTGCAGTGATTCTGCATTAATCATTACTTATTGACACTTCCGTGATGTCATTTTACTCCAGCTTACCCTACATGTAAAGGAACTTTCTTCACTTGCCCCAGTGGTCGCTGTATACATCAGGTCTGGTTGTGTGATGGAGAGGACGACTGTGGAGACAATGCTGATGAACGAGGCTGTGGTGGGTGATACGTTTTAAAGAAAAATTATTTTCTCCCCTTAGATTTTTAAAGAGTTCAGCATAACAAAAGCAGTGTATCTTCTGATCTTTTTAGAATCCCATAATAATTATGATAGGAAGTTTTTCAATATGAGCAGCATGGTGGATCTAGGAAGATCACACTAATTGGTTGCAGATAGTGATGATGAGTCAGGTACCCGGGTACACTGTACACCCCTGCCTAACGAACTCTGACTTGAAATTAAATGCTGGTGGATTTTTCATCCTGAATTTAAATTTTTTATAGTGTTATAATAGAGTAGTTTTTCATGTTCAAAAAGAGTTTTTTCTCATGGTTTATAGTATTAATTGTTTTAATGGATTTATTTCAGTTTGACAAAAAATGTGGATAGTATACAGGGATCCCTCGCTACTTCGCGCTACTTCGCGCTACTTCGCGCTACTTCGCGCAAACAAACAAAAAAACCCCGAAATCAACACAAGACAAAAAAACAACCCAAAATCTCCCATCAAAACGAGTTTCATTGTTGTGAGGTGCGCATCTGCACGCACGCGCGCATCTGCACGCACGCGCGCATCTGTATGTGTGTTTATTTATATTTTATAATTTATTTACATGTTATGCATTAATTTTGAATGCTTAATTTTTATTATAAGCATTTATAGCATTGAATATGTATTTACTGATATTATATACACATATACATGTACGTATACATCAGTCAGGGGGAGTTGATCCTACTTCATGGATTTTGATGGTCATGTGGGGATCTCGGTCCCAATTAACCACAGTAAGTGAGAGATCCCTGTATAGCATTTTGTAAAACACACATTTGTGTTGCTGCTAGTTTTAAATAACAGATTTTAGATTTGAATTTTTTCAGTGGAGTGTTTAAACCAATTTGAATAATTGTGCTCTTCCTCTGTGTCTAAACATCAGCAACAAGAAAACATTAGTGTAGATAAAAGTAGAAAGAAGTGATACACGTACAACATGAGTGTTGTAGGATTGAATTGTGTTAACCTGTAGACACTTGGCGATAACGAAAATGGCTGCTGTGTACAATGTGGTCTATTCTTAGCCATTTATACTCCGGACCACCAGCCAGAGCTCTTTAGAAAGTTACCAGTTTGTTCTGAAGGCCTTGAACATCGAGTGGCTGGGTTAAGCACCCTCAACTCCCATGTGACCCTTTCAGAGTGGTTACTTCACATAATTTAAAGTGACAATGTTTTCCCAGGCAATAAAAACTGTGCCAAGCTGCTTCTCACTGCACTATTGATAAGGTTGCAATGCGACTGTATTTATCGGGAAATACTCTGTCACCTTTTCAGTGTCTTTTTTGGATTGAATTATAATTGGATCAGGGTTTATAGTTTTGTTTTGAATAAAAAAACTACCAAAAGAACTGAGATGTACATTTTCATGTATTTTTCATTCCATATTGTATTGAGAAATGACAAGATATACCTAACATGCCATGTCTGTAGATAACGTCCAGCATGAGTGTTATCCTGGTGAATGGCCATGTCCTTCATCTGGTATTTGTATCCCTGTGGGGCAACTCTGTGATGGCACACCTCACTGTCCTGATGGAGAAGACGAGACCAACTCTACCGCCGGACACAACTGCAGTCAGTACCTTTTCACAGTGAACAGGATGATTATACACCCTATTAACCACATTTCTGGGCTGTAAAAACATTTTATATCAAAATAAGTTCCAGAAAAATAGTTTGTTAGTGGCCATGGATGACACAGTGGTGTAGTGGTTAGCACAGTCCGATCACAGTAAGAAGGTCCTGGGTTTGAGTCTTGGGCTCGGCAAGCTTGTTTTTGTGCGGAGTTTGCCTTTTGTTCTCATGCTTGCACGGGTTTCCTCCAGGTTTTCTCCCGCAGGCCAAAGATATTGATCCTCAGGCTGATTGGTTGTTCCAAATTGCCCCTAAACATGAGTGTGAATGGTGTTCCAAACTGACTGTTAAAGATTGCTTCTGGTGTGAGTGTGAATGACAGAGTGTTTTGACTCTGTGATGGACGGACGAGCTGTTCTAGGTGCACCAGAGACCCATGAGCTAGGCTCCAGCCTCCCTGTGACCTTAGTAGGAGCAAATTGTTTGAAATATGAATGAACAAATGAATTAATGACAGGAAAAAAATGGCTGAAGACAAATTTCTTATAATTAAAATGAGGGTGGCATTTCGGTGCAATGGTTATGGTTTCCTCTTCGTGCACTAGTTCCTCCCACAGTATAAAAGATATCAACTGACTAAAGGTCTAAAGTTTCTTTCTGTATTACTCTTACAGTTGTTTTGTGACCTGTTTACCTCTTGCCTGAAGTCAGCTGGTATTGGCTCCAGCGTCCCTTAATGGATAGGCGTTACAGATAATTTAGAGATGGATGGACTCGGATGTATCTCAGGCGTTTCTGCCTGATTATTACTGAGATAATATAAAATCCATTCCCTTTATTCCAGGTATTTGGCGCTGCGCATCTCTGAGCTGTGAACATCGATGTGTGGCATCTCCTGAAGGTGGTACCTGTTTATGTCCTTCAGGCTATGTGGTCAGCATCAATAACAGCCGCTCCTGCATTGGTAAAAACTTGTGACTTTATGAATATTCTGAGCATCACTATGACATCTTATAATAAATCCGATGCCTGGTGAAACCTTCTGCACTTTATCCTCATTGGGACTTGATTCCTCTTCATGCTCTTTCATAAATTAGACTATGATGACTGCCAGTTGTGGGGTGTGTGTGATCAGCTTTGTGAAGATCGGATTGGTACGCATCGCTGCAGCTGTAAGGAGGGCTATATGTTGGAGCAACACAGACACTGCAGAGCCAACACCTCCTGTGAGTAACTCTTAACCTCTTTATTGTAATATTTTAAATACCACATGAGATGGAAGAAGTTGGGAGAAGTCGTTTGAAATTCATGGTCATGACATTTGGTTCCAGTGGAGTGTAGTTTGTGTTGATATGATAGATGTAGGAATGTACTGTATGGATCTTTTGTTGGTAACTTTCTTTCCTTTGTCTCAATCTACTGAGCAAGCACCCCTCCCCCTGTACTCAGCCCTGTGCTCATCTTCAACCTTGTTTGGGTGCTTTGCTGTGACTGACCGATTTCTCAGCTAGTCTTGTTTATGTGGTGCATTGAATGACAGCTGACCACACACTTTTTAATTCATATCCAAAATAACAAAGTTTTATTCTCATGATATACTTAGAGGTACTGCTGTGTATGCGATTTAATAGGAGAGTCTAAAATATATGTCAGATCATGTATTTATAGTCATAGCTGGTTTTTAATTTTTTTTTTATTCCTGCACTCCTGTGGCATACTAGTACATGCACAGTAAAGAATATCTAAAGTACAGTCTATAGTATGTGAAGTAAAAGAAGCATGAAAACAACACAACTCTGGCCAACAAGTGTCGAGTGCTCAGCCCTTTCTGAATCCTGGATTTGTTGGCATCCTGACCAGTCATGCCTAATGCATCTGTTCACCCAGATGGAGGGTGCTTCTGTTTCAAGTCATGCTTATTTAAATATCTGTAGGTTGATTGGTTGATAATAATCAAGAAATCAACCAATCAACGTACAGATATTTAAATAATCTCGACTCAAGCTGCTGTCTGTCCGTGTTCATATAAAATATCTTGCATTGTACTCTAAATGTCTGATATTTATGCATATGCTTCTGGTGACCAGCTTCAGAATCCTTGATGATTCAATTCGATTAGCTGCTTAGAGTCCAGTGAGATATCTTTGGAAAACAAACATATTTTTAGAGTATAATAACCGGGTTAAAGAAAGTCCACAGTTTTCTGACTTAAAAATGTATTTAAATGTGCAGACATGATAGATATTTGTTTGTATAATACAAATAGTGTTCGTGGGTGGCACAGGGGCATACTTAGCACGTCCACTTCACAACAAGAAGGTCCGGGATTTGGCATTACTGTGTGGAGTTTGCATGGGCTCTTCATGCTTGCGTGGATTTCCTCTCGGTACTATGGTTTCCTCCCACAGTCCGAAGACATGTAGATTAGGCTAATTGGCTGTTCTTAATTCACTCTTGTTGTGTGTGTGAGTGTCGTCATAGGGTCAGCAAATGAGTGAAATCTGGTTCTTCGGCTGCAATATGGTTGAAGCTGAAATGAAATATTATAATATATAATTCGGCTGAAATATGGTTCTTCGGCTGCAATATCAATCTATTGGCCATGTTTGTATTAATGAAGGTATTACTTGGAAACATTATGAAACAAAGAGTAGCAGACTGGTAAAGTTTTCTTTCTGGTTTGTGAGAGTAGAGCTACACTGTTTGATTTTAATGAAAGCTAGGCTTGTTTTATTGAATTTCAACTCCACCTTAACCCATTTATGGTCATAGTGGAATTTTTTAATTTCCTTTACTATGTTCTTAGTGCTTCACTGAGCCTGCACCTGAAAACAATATCAAAATCACTCAAACTGTTTGGCTACAACATCAATTTGTCAATTTTGTGTTTTATTTTGTCATAGCTTTGGGCAAGATCCTGTCTCGACCATCATTGATGTACTTCTTTTAAATGGAAATATTTTCTTTATCCTTCCTTTGTAAAAAGAAAGAAAGAAAGAAAGAAAGAAAGGAAGGAAGGAAGGAAGGAAGGACGGAAGAAGGAAAACAGCAAGGATTAAATAATGTTTTTTAAATTACATCCATACAGCTGGTGTGCCTTCTTTACTGTTTTCTAATGGACGAGACTTGCTGATTGGAGATATCCATGGTCATAGCTCCCGTGTCTTGGTTCACTCTGAGAACAGAGGAGTGGCTGTGGGCGTGGATTTTCATTACCAGCTGCAAAGAGTCTTCTGGACTGACACCATCCAAAACAAGGTGACTAATGCCATAATCAAATAAGCTTTTAGTATCTAAATGTTCCAGAAAAAAACTTTTTTAATTTCCTGTAGTAGGACCTTTCAAACTCCAGGCTGTGGTGCTCATGGTGCTGTTGTCTTTAACAAAGACAGCGTTGTTGGCAGCTATGCATTGCACTGTATATCTCACCAAAGTCCATTTAAACTTCTGGCATCTGTCAGGGTTTCTCAGTTTGCACATTTTAATTAGTGGTATTTAATAGATACCCAAGGTGCTAACCTTTACAGGCTAAGTGCTATAGCTGTTACATTTATTGATGACAACAAAGCCGTTCATTATTTTTGTTCTTCCGTGGATAGTTGGATATGTACCTCAATTCCTTAAGACTTACAGATTTGCTTTTGCCCACTCTCTTCTCTCTCTCTCTCTCTCTCTCTCTCTCTCTCTCTCTCTCTCTCGCTCTCTCTAACACACACACACACACACACACACACACACACACACACACACACACACACACACACACACACACACACACACACACACAAATACAGAGCCAGACTTCACCCTTTGGCCAAACTCCAATGTAAGGCCAGTCTATCAAACCGTGTGTGTGGCACTGTGATGCCCCAGTAGTTCACTCCCCCTCTGCCCCATCCCCAGCTAAGGCTACTGGAACAGGGCAGTTTTAGAAAAAAGTACCCCATGTCTTCAGGATCGGCAGGCTTGATGTTTGTCCATGTGCTCAAGTCATGACAGAAGTTGGCCACTTGACAGCGACTCTTTGACTGATTCCTGTAGATACTACTAATACTGTAATGATGGCAGAGCTGCTTGGCTCCAGCCAGAGTGACTGCATCTGATCTTCCAAGTAGTCATCCACCTTTTTTCCCAATCGCCACAAGATTTCTGATATGCTCTAAACTGCATATTTCGACTCAATTTTATGTAACCTAAGAGCGTAGCAAGTGACTGGGCTGTATTTGTTTGTATCTAGCCTGTTTTATGCATTCCTTGGCTGACTCAGAGGGCTTTGTTTGAGCTCTTGGCTGCTCTCTGGTTTTAACTCCGGCTATAGAACTGAAAAGCAAGGGCATACTAAGAGCCGGGGATCTGCGATTAGTAGCCCCAATCTTCAGAATTGTTGTGGGCTACAGGCAGGGGGTCTGTGCGAAAGCCAAAACAGTGACTTCTTCCAGAGCTTATGTTTCCGGTAAACGGGTCAGACGAGAATCCTAGTCTCTAAGACGGGTTTGGTTTCCACTGCAAAGAGCAGTGGTGCCTTGGCTTCTGTTACAATGCCAAGTGGTCCACCCTGAGAAACCAGTGCCATCTTGAAATCAGTAGGGCAGTGGTTTCACAGTACGGTTCCTGTGGCTCTACTTAAATGCTACTGAACAGATAAGCTAGCTGGATGATGCATTTGCAATCAGAAACCAGGCTTTATTACGCACAATTATTAAATGGAAGGATATTCTGTATAATTTTTTTATGTAATCATGGCTGGAAATTGTACATCTTTTAATCTTTTTACCTTCTTACATTGTTATTCTATATGATAGAAACCTAGGCTTGAGAGCTTTGATTTACTTTAATCATTCTGTTTGTATGCTAGGTGTTTTCAGTCAACATGGATGGGTCAAATTTACAGGTGATCCTTAATGTATCTGTTGACTATCCTGAAAACCTGGCTGTGGATTGGGTGAACAATAAACTTTACGTGGTAGAGGCCAGTGTTAACAGAATTGACATGGTGGACTTTGACGGGAATAACCGCGTCACACTTATTGCAGAGAACCTAGGAAATCCAAGAGGACTTGCACTAGATCCAACTGTTGGGTGAGTACTTAAGTACATTGAAATATACAATACTCCGACATTTACGCAATATGTCCATACAGACGTTCCCCAACTTACGTTCATCTGTTTTACGTTTTTCTGATTTTACGGTTTTTTTTTTTTTTTGGTTTTTTTTTACCCAAAAAAAAAAGTCAAATTTTGAGTTTAGACGTACCTACGTAGTACACTGACGTAATGACGCAATGACGCTGCATTCATTGTTTACAAACTACAGACTGAGTGTGTGTATATATATATATAGCGTGTTACACTTGTGTGGGGCAGTGGTGGTCTAGTGGTATAGGCGTTGCTTCGCTGATCCAAAGGTTGGGGGTTCGAGTTCCACTCTCCACAAGGTTGTCACTGTCCCCCCCAGTGCGGCTAACTGTGTTATCAAAGGCGGGCCATGTCTCTCACTGTCTATGGTGAGAGGCATCTAAAAGAACCATTGCTGACTTTCGTAAAGAGTCGGCTGCAAAGTCGTCAGCGTGTTTCTGTCCCTTGCTAAAAGGGTTGTGACAGGAAGGGCATCCGACGTAAAAACCTCTGCCAAATCAAACGTGCGAATCAGATGATTCGCTGTGGCGACTCCCGAGTGAAAGGGAAAAAGCCGAAAGGAAGACAGACAGAATAGCGTGTTACCCTTGTGTTAAGACGTGGTCTCTGTGATCTTTGTGTTTACACTGTTTTGCGGACTTTTGTAACCCTAAGCAAATATGGTTGGTCAGAAGTGTAAGCCTACGAGCATGGGTGCAAGTCTCATACACAGAAATGAATGAACTATCTGCTCAGATCAGCACAAGCTACCATTGCACACTCACTTAAGCAAAGAGAGTTGTAATATGAATGAAAACCCGAATGCACAAATTACAGAACAATGACAGATATTTATTATCTTTTAGCAGAATCCTAAGAGTGTATACTTATTTTTATATTAATATTCATTAGGATTTGTACTTGTTATTTGCATGCGTCTTTTGAATAAAGTTTACTTACTTACTTACACAAAAGAAAGAACACTCGGCGTTGCTGGGATTCACATCAGTGCAGGCTGTGTTCTAAACGAGTTCAACGGCACCCTTGTGCACTTGAAAGACCGGAAGTCTGTATAACCCACAGCAAGTACACTACTTTCGCAAGTACACTACTTTCGTTGAGCACCTCACATATTGTAAGCGTTGATTGGCTGTTTTAAACTTCATGTAAAGTAACTCGGTGTAAATAAGTGACTTATTTGAAATTAATGTTGATATTATTTGATATATTTGATATTATTTTACAATGTTATGTTTATAATAATTGATTTAGGGGTGTTTTATGAGATACGGTAATGGTATTTATGGATGTATAGTACAGTAGCGTCATACGTCACACGTCATACGTCACTGTAACAACTTACGTTCACTTTCAACTTGCGTTCGACCGTCCGGAACCAATTAAAAATATAAGTCAGGGAGCGTCTGTATATGGCATGAGGGTGCTTTTTAGTGAATTACCCTTTTAGACCATAATTGCAAAGGTTTTTAATCACTGATCAGTTGACAGTCTCTTCTTCATTATTAAATATCACTATAAGCTACTTTTAGCACTAGACTTAACATTTTTGAGAATTTTTTTCAGTTTCATTTTAAATAACATTGAAAATCGTTAGATTAGCTCATGTTAGCCAGCAAGATTAAAACCAATTGGATGATAAAAGGCGGTATAGTGGCATAGTGGTTAGCACTTCTGCCTTACAGTAGGAGGGTCCTGGGTTTAAGCCATTGGCTTGGACGTTTTGGTGTGGAGTTTGCATGTTGTCACCATGCGTATGTGGGATTCCTGTTTCTCCAACAGTCCCTACATGCACAGTTGGCAGTCCAAATTGCCCTGAGATGTGGATTTGACTGTGAATGCCTGCGTGTGTGTTGCTGTGCAATGGCCTGGTAAGCTTATCAGGGTATGCCGGACCTTCCACCAGTGCTGGCTAAGATAGGCTTCAGCCACATTCATTCACATGTCCTTATTAATATGATTAATTGACTTAGCAAATAAGTGAGTGAGTGTATGCATGATATAATAATTTTAATTAATTCATAACTGTTCATAATCTTCACTGCCAAGACTAGCTATTTGATTTGTGTGAGTTTATTTGGCAATACTAGTCTATTTATAAAACTTCTATGCACAAGCTGTTTGGAGTATGTGTTTGAATGAATAAATCCACTGGTATATATTTTGCATTTAAACAAGTACTGACCCACAGTCTTATTTTCAACTAGCGAAATGCTTGAAAAGCATTAAATCTTAACTAAAAATGTTTGAAAATAATAATATATTCCTGAATTGTCCACTGCACTAATATACACCAAAATTTGACGAAAAAAAAAAATGAACTAATGGCACTGGGGGATTTTTTGGAATAAACTCTTCTGTTTTAATTATTTGGGCCCATATCTCTGCAAAATTTCAACCTCATTATTTGTAAAGAAAAACACAAAACTGACCTTAAATTAGCTTAGAAAGGAATTCGTCACTAAAACTATTATCGGCATTCTTAATAAGTATGAAGTAATTAAAGTAGGATATCTAGTTATATATATAATACAGTAAAGCAATAGTACGAAGTAATAAGACAAGAGATTCAATAAAACCTAATATGGAAAATAGGTCGTGTAGAGGTTAGCACATCCACCTCATCAAGATGGTCCTGGGTTCGATTCCCGGGCTTGGACATTTCAGTGTGGAGTTTGCATGTTCTCTTTGTGCTTGAGTGGGTTTTCTCTAGATACTCTGGTTTCCTCCCACAGTCCAAAGATGTGCATTAAACTAAGTGGCTGATTGGCAAATTGACCCTAAGTGTGAGTGGCTGTGTGTGCTGTTCAGAGTATACCCCTTCTTCTCGCAGCATCGACTGAGATAGGATCCTTAATACCATAATAGGATTAGGCGCTTCATCAAATGCGTGTGTGAGATTTAATATGGAATAAAGGCAGCACAAATAGAACTAAATTAGAAAGGGAAAGATCGTTCTGAGGAAAGTACTTGGTGAATTTATTTAAAATATACGTAAAGCATTATTTTTGTTTGAATTCAGGAGGAAACGTGAATTATAAATTCCTTGAAAAGTAAAAGATGAAGTGGGGCTTGTTGTTTTGTTAATTTGATGGATTTTTTTGCAGCTCCACATCCAGTTCTATGGCTCGTGTTTTTTTCATGTTAAGTTTTACGATTTAATGCAACTACTGTGTTCCCTTAAGATTTTGATTTCGTCTTGTAGCGATCTTAGTGTGTTGTGAACTAAAGAAAATACTGAAGTTATCTTCATTATATTATGTTTAGATATCTTTTCTTCTCTGACTGGGACGCTCTGAAAGGAGAACCTGGTCTGGAAAGAGCCTACATGGATGGCACCAACCGCTATAATGTCATCAGGTCCAAGCTTGGCTGGCCCGCTGGAATTACATTGGACATTGATGCCAAAAGGGTGTACTGGGTGGACAGTCGCTATGACTACATCGAAACTTCCACTTATGATGGGCTGCACAGGTATACGGAAAAAAATGATATCATGTAGTCTTTTCTCACATACAAATATTGAAATTATTTCCATTACACCAAAATACCATTATAAAGATGCATGCAAACGGTACAAAGGTTTTGCTGACCCTTAGAGTGACCCTCATTAATTAATCGAAAGTAAAAACCAGCACAAAAGGGTTTATGTGTGATTCATAATGTGCTCTATTGCAATAGTCACACCATAACATTTTTTAGCGAGTTTGCATGTTCTTCCTGTGTTTGTGTGGATTTCGTCCAGGTACTCTGGTTTCCTCCCATAGTCCAATGACATGAACTTTCGGTCAACTAATAACTCTAAATTATGAGTGAATGTGAGTGTGAATGGTTATTCGTGCCCCTGTTAGCCCTGCAACAGGCTGGTGACCTGTTCATGGTGCATGATGGCTATTGCCTGAAGTCAGCTGGAATCAGCTCCAGCTTTTCCTGTGGAAGGATGGATAGTTAACCATTTGTCCAATGTCAGAAATTAATGTAGCTAATATTTATAATGTTTAAGATCTTTCATTCTTTTCCATCAATATTTCAAAATTCGAAAACCTTTCTTTTACTTCCAACTTCTATCTTTTAGCCGTTTGAATAACACTCTATGCTAAACTGATAGGTTATTCAATCAAGCCGTCAGGAACATGATTATTAATTGTTATAATAGTTTGTTAACTATTACATCAAAGTTGATGGATGAAGTAGATTACATCGGTGTGTATTATGTAATTATGTAATACAGTATGTAATGTATAGTCTGTGTTATGTAATTGTTTTGTAGGAAAACGGTGGTGCATGGAGGTTCGTTAATCCCTCACCCATTTGGCATAAGTCTGTTTGAACACTCGGTGTATTACACTGATTGGACCAAGATGGCCATTATGAAAGCCAACAAATTCATTGAAAACAACCCACAAGTGCTCTATTCTACGGCTCATACACCATATGGTGTGGCTGTGGTACATCCCTTCAAGCAGCCCTACAGTAAGCCAAATATTATTGTTTCACATTTATAGTATATAGTTGCTACAGTTAATTTTTGGTGTTTTTTAAATGATTGCCACCACAAGGTGGATTGATTTAGGACCTTTATTACTAATTTATACCCAAATCCTTTTTAAAGAAATTTGAGACTTAGCAGCGATAGAATGCTACATGTAAATTCTATACGTTATGTATGTGATGTTTGGTGTGTATGTTGCTGACAGTAAGTAACCTGTGCGGGGTGGACCGAGGGGGCTGTGAGCAGATCTGCGTGCTGAGTCACAGGACAGATAATGGCGGTCTGGGTTATCGCTGCCGTTGCCGCATGGGCTATGACCTGCACCCTGATGGCAAGAGATGCGTGGGTAAGATAGTGAATAATTACTTACCTCTTTTCTCTGTGCTTCTGATCTTTAGTGTTATAAATTGAACATTACATTTCTGTACCGTTTGCATGCATTTCTTGCCATTCTCATTCTAGTGCCTTTTAGTTGTAAAACACATTGCTTTGTGTATTACGTTGCAGCTGTGAAAACGTTCTTGCTCTTCTCCAGTCATCTGGCCGTGAGGGGGATCCCGTTTAACCTCTCATCTCAGGAGGACATCATCCTTCCTGTCACTGGCCCACCATCGTTCTTTGTTGGATTGGACTTCAATGCAGAGGATAATTCCATCTTTTTCTCTGACACTGCCAAGGGCATGATTTTCAAGCAGAAAGTAGATGGAACTGGTAAGACAGCTCAAAGGTCATTTAATATAGATGTAGACCCCCCCCCCCCCCCCAGTGGGGCTGGTGGTGTAGTGGTTAGGGTGCTGCTCTCATGATCGGGTGGTTGTGTGTTCAAATCCCAGTTTGACCCCCACTGGGCTGGCAAGGTCTTAACCACAAGTGTGCCTCTGTTCACCCAGCAGTATAAATGGGTACCAGTAAAAATATACTGGGAAGGTAACCTGTGATGGACTAGCATCCCATCCAGGAGGAGTTGTACTCCTAGTCGCTTCACACTATGGAAACCGGGGATAAGCACCGGCCTGATGAGTCACTAGGTTCAGGTGTAAAAAGCCCCTTTTAACCCCCCCAAAAATAGCTGTTTATACACATACAAACAAACAACTCTTTATTGTCTAAGTACATTACATACATTGAAATTTGCTTTGTGCTCCCGTCGCACAGTGCCAGTTATTGTGTTGTTCTATCCTTTGATGCTGAGCACCAAGCAGGAAGCAACAACTGCCAAATTTGAACGTCTTATGGTATGACGCGGCCAGATTCAAACTCCGACCTTACGGAGGATAAAGCGAACGCTCTACCAACTGAGCTAAACCCCCGGTAACACACACATTCCATATACAGTCACTATCCGAGTTGTGACGTACGCGAGTTACAACCACCCGTACTTACAACTACATCTAGCAAATGCCTATTATGAGTTTACTGTATATGTCTGGCAGCACAAGCGCGTAAGATAGTTGTGGCAGCACAGCATCCCAGCATCTCACACTCACAGCATTCTACCACTACACTCAGTGACTAGATACCGTCGCAGTAAGATCTCTTTTACAGTACAATTTTACATTCATTTACTGTACACCATTACCATGGCTCCCAAGGGGAAGTCCGATTCATCAGATGGCAATTCTACCAAGAAAGCAAGGAAGGAACTGTTGTTGGAGACAAAGATGAAAGGAATAAAGCAGTATAAAGGAGGAAAAAAAGTAAATTCCATCGCTCGAGATCTCCATCTCTCCCACGCCACGGTGTCTACAATTTTGAAGGACAAGGACCGCATTAAGGAAGCGGTGAAAGCAGCAACCCCAATTAAGTCAACTATCATCACAAAACAGCGTGAAGGAGTGATTGCAGAGATGGAATAGTTGCTGTACACGTGGTTGAAAGATAATAGGCAAAGAAATGGAAAAGTGATGTTGCGAGCAGTGCAAAGTAAGACAAGTTTATTTCGCATGTTGAAAGAACGAGCTGGTGAAGAATACGCTTCACATGAATTCATAGCAAGTGCTGGGTGGTTTTGGTTTCGTTGTGTTAAATATACGACTTACAACTGGTTGGTCAGAACCGATCTAGGTCGTAACTCGAATAGTGACTGTATAAGTAAAGTTTTGACATTGAATGACATTTATGTTTTTTTTTTGTTTTTTTTAATTAAAACTATTTTATGCAGTAGCCAAGGCCTCCATACTTACAGTATGTACAACTGTCTGCTCGGGCCATTCTTGTAAACAAGATATTTCAAGAAAGCTTTGAGGGATTTTCTTCAAACTTTGCCAAATTCCCATTTTCACTCAAGGATTCTAATTTTGAAGTCATAGGTCAAAGGTCAAGGCCACTGCAGCCTTATGTATGGTAGCCTTGTGAATATTATATCTCAAGAATGCTTGATGGGATTTTTAAAAATTTTGTAGAATAGTGCACGCTGACTCAACCATATGAACTATTGAGAATTTGGAGGCTATAGGTCAAAGGCCATGGTCAGTGCAGCTCCATATTGGCGATTTGTATCTCAAGGACACTTTGAGGCATGTTTTTCAAGCCTTGTTTGAAGACCTGCTTGAACTTATAGGTCATATGTCAAAGGCGAAGGTCAATATGACTTTATTGCCTGGAGGCATATAATTGTCAGTTGGTAGTTCTAGTTTAAATTGGCCTTAGAATTGTAACCACTTTTTCTTTTTCTTTTTTTACTGTGCTGTTACTCTCTGTAGCTTCTGCCTTTACTTTATTTAAATAATTACAATCACATTTGATGTACTCACAGAGATGCAGCAGCTGTAGCTGTAGTACAAAGCAGAGTTAGAAGCTTCAGCGGGTCCACCAGAATGTTGTACAGGAGTAAAAAAAAAAGTGTATGGGTGTGACGTCTTCATTTAATTTACTTGTAATAAAATATTGTTCAGGTTATGAATCCAATTTCCTCCAAAGGCAGTTCCACAGCATCGGATGTCCATGTTCAGTGTTCTTGTTCTTGAATCATGATTATAGTTCATAGAGTCACAGAGGCAGATGTGTTCAATACAGCTGGATCTAAATTCAGATGACCTGATCAAAGAGTGAGGGTTCAGAGATCATAGTGAAGAAATGCAGTCATGGTAGATATAAAATGGACAAACAAAGGAAAAAATGCCCACTCAGGTACAACTGAATATGAATGTGTTATAAACATAATATAAACTGTGATCCAAATATATATCTATAAATATAGATAGTGATAGGAGGGGAACATTTTTGGAAAACCTTTCGGAAAGGTTCACTGGGCTTCAGGTTGAGACTAAAGTGCTGCAACAGGTCTGAGATCCTGTGGGATTCAACAAGAAATTTGTGCAAGCAGGAAGTTTTTACTTTCATGTGGGTGTAAAGGACTGTCAGATTAGAAGCACGTGGGACAAACAGTGACCAGGCAGTGATGGCCTGGTGGTAAAGGTGCTGGATCACTGGTGATGGCCTGGTGGTGGTGGTGGTGGTGGCCTGGTGGTGGCGGCCTGGTGGTTGCCTGGTGGTGGCCTGGTGGCCTGGTGGTGGTGGCCTGGTGGTGGTGGTGGCCTGGTGGCCTGGTGGTGGTGGTGATCCAAGCTTGATTCTCAATGGGTTGCCCCTGGAACAAACCCCCCCCCCCCCCCCCCCCCCTTCCCATGCAGCTAACTGGGTTATCAAAGGCCGGCCATGTCTCTCAGTGTTTATGGTGTGAGGTGTAAAAGAACCATTGCTTACTTTCGACAAGAGTAGCTGTAAAGCCGTCAGCGTGTTTCTGCCCTGCGATGGCCTGGCAAGCTGTCCAGGGTGTACTCTGCCCTCGCTCACAGTCGGCTGGGATGGGCGCCAGCCTCTCCGAGACCCTAATTAGGATTAAGTGGTTACAGAAAATGATGAATGGATGAAAAAACAGTGACCACAATGTGTTATGCAATTACAGTGTTTATTTATGACTGGATGATAGTGCTGACATTTGTGCCTCTGCCTCCCCCATATTTGATTAAAAACGGATATCTGAACAGATACAGGTTGTGACATTGTATTATGCTCCTATATGCTGCTTGGTCAATGATTTCAAATGAGATGAAAGAAATAATGGCAGGTACGAGCAGTTCGGGTCTGACGTAGGATCTGGGAAAACCTGGAAATAGATAGCACACAAAATAAAGGGCACCCCTCCCTTTCTTAATCGGATCCTCTTATTTCCTTCCTCACGTGTACTTTCTTCCTTGTCTTTATGCTAGATAGCTGCCAAGAGTTTTTTTAATTTGTAAAATTAGTAGTCTTTTGCTTATTAGGACATCAGTTTAAAGCAGTGACTCATGGCTTAGCTGCATCAACAGTCACTGAGCTTTCTACTATAAACAACAAAGGATTATTATTTTCACTTCACTTAGCCCTTAACCTTAACATCCGGGGATGTCGTTGGGGCGCCTTCATGGCGAGACTTGAGCTGATTTTGGCCTGGCGGCGCCCATCCCTCTCCAGGTCGTAGAAAGAGGCTGACGGCTTTGCAGCCTACTCTTTACGAAAGTCAGCAATGGTTCTTTTACATGCCTCACACCATAGACAGTGAGAGACATGGCCTGCCTTTGATAACCCAGTTCGCTGCACTGGGGGGGGACAGTGACAACCTTGTGGGGACTCGAACCCCCAAACTTAGGATCAGCGATCCTGCGCCCGAACCACTAGACCACCACAAAGGATTATTATAACAATTATTTATTCTGTTACCATTATTACTGTATAATGGACACATATACCAAACTCCTTAATGTTGTAGTCTTAATCTATATTTCGGATATATAATGTAATAAGGGCTTGTTTTAAGGAGAGTAAATAACTTTTTTTTTTTCATGAGACATTTGTTTGAGCCCATTTTATTTGCATTTTATTTGAAGTAATGTACATTTAGATCAGAAGTGCAGGTTATAACTCATACCATTTAAATATTGCACTAGCTTTACTAATACTGTACTCACTCTCACTAACTTATTTGCTGAACCACTAAATTTTCTACTAAAGGGCAGTGTGTGGCCTAGTGGTACAGGGCGCTGGATCGCTGATCCTAAGGTTGGGGGTTCGAGTCCCACTCTCCACAAGGTTGTCACTGTCCCCCCCAGTGCAGCTAACTGGGTTATCAAAGGCTGGCCATATCTCTCACTGTTTATGGTGAGAGGTTCATGCAAAAGAACCATTGCTGACTTTCGACAAGAGTAGCTGCAAAGCCGTGAGCGTGTTTCCGCCCTGCGATGACCTGGGTGTACTCTGCCCTCACCTGGAGTCGGCTGGGATGGGCACCAGCCTCCCCGCGACCCTAATTAGGATTAAGCGGTTACAGCAAATGAACTGATGATCTAAATCTTCCTAGGGTCACTGGGAGGTGGGAGCCTATTTCATCCAACAGTGGGTGAAGGTGGGGTACTCCCTGAGCAACTCACAAGATCATCGCAGGGTCAACACACACATAGCAATTTGGGACAGCCTCTTAGGCTGATGTCGCTAACACAGGGAGAAAATGGAAACTCCACACATACATGCCAGAGCCTGGGATTCAAATCAGGAACCTTCTTGCTGTGTGGAAGATGCACTAATCACTACACCACCGCACCACCACTTTACTAATGTCAAAGATGTATTTATCAAGATATTGAGTTTAGCATATTTTATTGCTGTATGTTTCATCTCCTTTTTTCATCCTAACAGAGAGAGAGACACTGGCAGCCAATCGTGTAGAGGGGGTAGAGGACCTGGCTTATGATTGGATATCAAAGAACCTGTACTGGACAGATCCACGTTATCGGAGTATATCGGTTATGAAAGTAGCAGACAAATCAAGGAGAGCCATCATCCGCAACCTGAACAACCCAAGATCAATAGTGTTGCATCCAATAGTTGGGTGAGTTAAAATAAGCTTACATGACTACCCGCATGGGGCAGTGGTGGTCTAGTGGTATAGGGCGCTGGATTGCTGATCAAAAGGTTGGGGGTTTGAGTCCCACTCTCCACAAGGTTGTCACTGTCCCCCCCAGTCTGCAGCTAACTGGGTTATCAAAGGCCAGCCATGTCTCACACTGTCTATGGTGTGAGGCATGTAAAAGAACCATTGCTGACTTTCGACAAGAGTAGGCTGCAAAGCCGTCAGCGTGTTTCCGCCCTGCGATAGCCTGGCGAACTGTCCAGGGTGTACTCTGCCCTCGCTCGAAGTTGGCTGGGATGGGCACCAGCCTCCCTGCGACCCAAACTAGGATTAAGCGGGTACAGAAAATGAACTGAACTGATGACTATCTGCATGGAAACATAATTACATTATGCAATTAACAAACAAGATTGTTTTTGTAATTAATGTTATTATAGCTGTAATATCGATGTAAACATGTACCCTCAGAATGGCCTTGATTAAATACAGGATTGTAAACTTGGGTGAGAAATCACAGTTCACTTTGTAACGTCAAGTGAAAACACGAGTCATTGAGCAGGACCAAGTCTGGAACAAGGCTCAAGGGGCCTCACTTTCACCTCAGGTCTCTGTTTCCTTAAAACCATGAAAAAGCATTAGCAAGCTGGCCACTTTTATCCAGTCACACCTACCATAATGCAAAAGTTGCTCACCCATTCACATACTGTTCCTGCTTTGAACCCAGAGCAGATAAAGGAGTCTTTATGCACTGCTAGTGGGACATTTCCAATACCTTCAAAGTCATAAGTCCTCTGGGCCCAGGAGACTAGATTAGTGTTGCATGAAGGCTGGTATTGTGGTGCCTTTTAAGAACTTGGCTCAAGATGGGTGACCCTATAGAGTTCTTGAATAAACTGTCAATATCTTTTAGTTTATTTATACAAATGTAGGTGTGAGTTTTAAAAAAACCTTATTGACAGGCATATTGATTCTGGAAGAGGGTGAATGATTAAACTGATGATTTAAGCCTCTATGTATGTGTATGTATGTGTGTGTATATATATATATATATATATATATATATATATATATATATATATATATATATATATATATATATATGTATATATATATATATATATATATATATATATATATATATATATATATATATATATATATATATGTGTGTATATATATATATATGTGTGTGTGTGTGTGTATATATATATATATATATATATATATATATATATATATATATATATATATATATATAAAATTTTCTGAGTAGATCCTTCCGTAAGAGAGTGCTCAATACTTTTTTGTGATTCTTCTATAATCACCTGAAGAGAGAGGATGGTTTCACCACCCCTTGAAACAGATCTGTAGTGATAAATGGAGTTTCAATAGAAAGTCTTTGTCCTGTCCTTTAATTTTTATTATATATATATATATATATATATATATCTTCTTTTACTTTCGGCTGCTCCCTTCAGGGGTCGCCACAGCAAATCATCCGCCTCCACCTCACCCTGTCCTCCGCATCTTCTTTTCTGACTCCAACAACCTTCATGTCTTCCTTCACCACATCCATAAATCTCTTCTTCGGTCTTCCTCGAGGCCTTCTGCCTGGTAGTTCCAACCTCAGCATCCTACTGCCAATATACTCACTATCCCTCCTCTGTACATGTCCAAACCATCTCAATCTAGCCTCTCTGACTTTGTCTCCAAAACATCTTACGTGGGCTGTCCCTCTGATATACTCATTTCTGATCCTATCCATCCTCGTTACTCCCAGGGAGAACCTCAACATTTTCATCTCCGCTACCTCCAGCTCTGCCTCCTGCCTTTTCCTCAGCGCCACTGTTTCTAAGCCATACAACATCGCTGGCCTCACCACCATCTTGTACACTTTTCCCTTCATTCTTGCTGACACTCTCCTATCGCACATCACACCGGATACTTTTCTCCAACCATTCCAGCCTGCCTGCACACGCTTCTTCACCTCTTTTCCACACTCTCCATTGCTCTGGATTGTTGAGCCTAAGTACTTAAAATCCTCCACCTTCGTTATCTCTGCTCCCTGTAACATCACCGTTCCTCCTGGGTCCTTCTCATTCACACACATGTATTCTGATTTTCTGAGGCTAACCTTCATTCCTCTCCTTTCCAGGGCATACCTCCACCTCTCGAGATTTTCCTGCACTTGTTCTCTGCTCTCACTACAGATCACGATGTCATCTGCAAACATCATAGTCCATGGAGATTCTTGTCTCACCTCGTCTGTCAGCCTGTCCATCACCATAGCAAACAAGAAGGGGCTCAGAGCTGACCCTTGATGCAGTCCCACCTCCACCTTGAATTAAATCGGTCACACCGACAGCACACCTTACCACTGTCTTACATCTCTCAAACATGTCCTGCACCACTCTAACATACTTCTCTGCCACTCCAGACTTCCTCATGCAATACCACAGTTCTTCTCTTGGCACCCTGTCATATGCTTTTTCCAGATCCACAAAGGCACAATGTAGCTCCCTCTGACCTTCTCTGTACTTCTCTATTAACATCCTCAAGGCAAACATTGCATCTGTGGTGCTCTTTCTTGGCATGAAACCAAACTGTTGTTCACAAATGCTGACCTCTGCCCTTAGTCTAGCTTCCACTATTCTTTCCCATAACTTCATCGTATGGCTCATCAACTTTATCCCTCTGTAGTTGCTGCAACTCTGCACGTCTCCCTTGTTCTTAAAAATGGGCACCAGCACACTTCTCCTCCACTCCTCCGGCATCTGCTCACTCTCTAGTACCGTGTTGAATGTTCTTGTCAGAAAATCTACTGCTACCTCTCCTAGACACTTCCATACCTCCACAGGTATATCATCAGGACCAACTGCCTTTCCATTCTTCATCCTCTTCAATGCCCTTCTCACTTCACCCTTACTGATCTTTGGTACATCCTGCTCCTCGGTGGTTACCTCTTCTACTCTTTTTCTCTCTCATTTTCCTCATTCATCAGCTCTTCAAAGTACTCTTTCCATCTTCCCAGCACACTTCTGTCATCAGTCAATAGAGTTCCCTCTCTGTCCTTTATCAATCTAACTTGCTGCACGTCCTTTCCATCTCTATTTCTCTGCTGTGCCAACCTGTATAGATCATTTTCTCCCTCTTTACTATCCAACCTATCATACAAGTCATCATATGCCCTCTGTTTGGCCTTAGCCACTGCTACTTTCGCCTTATGCTGTGTCTCCCTGTACTCCTGTTTACTCTCTTCGGTCCTCTCAATGTCCCACTTCTTCTTGGCTAACCTCTTCCTTTGTACACACTCCTGCACTTCCTCATTCCACCACCAAGTCTCCTTATCTACTTTCCTTCCAGAGGACACACCAAGTACTCTCCTACCTGTGTCCCTGATCACATTTGCTGTGGTTGTCCAGTCATTTGGAAGCACTTCCTGGCCACCCAAAGCCTGTTTCAACTCCTCCTTGAAGACAACACGACACTCTTCCTTTTCAGCTTCCACCACTTTGTCTTCTGCTCTGCCTTTGCCTTTTCACCTTTCTCACCATCAGAGTCATCCTGCACACCACCATCCTATGCTGTTTGGCAACGCTCTCACCCACGATGACTTTGCAGTCACTGACTTCCTTCAAATTACATCGCCTACACAAGATGTAGTCTACCTGTGTGCGCCTACCTCCGCTTTCATAAGTCACCCTATGCTCCTGTTTCTTCTCAAAGAAAGTATTCACCACAGCCATTTCCATCCTTTTTGCAAAATCTATCAACATCTGTCCTTCTGCGTTCCTGTCCTGGATACCAAAAAAAAATTATATATATATATATATATATATATATATATATATATATATATATATATATACTATATGTGTGTGTGTGTGTGTGTGTGTGTGTGTGTGTGTGTGTGTGTGTGTGCGTGTGTGTGTATTTGCCAGTTTTATTTTTTGGACCGATTGGTATCGTCCAGCAAAGATTATGCGGTCCTGGTGCGATGGGTCTCATGCCCAGCCGATTGTTAACACCACGCTGGGATGGCCTAATGGCCTTGCCATCGACTGGAGGTAAGCCAAGCATCCTAATACCTAATGACTTGACAAATAAACCCTTATATTACACCAAGAAAAAAAAAAAACATGAACCAGACCCAAATGGTCTATTTCTATTTTGTACATAACTATTAGTCTTGAGTGTTATTCAAAGTCTTACATGTTTACTATGTAGCAGGTAGGACTTTTAATGTTAACTCAACTAAAAGCTAGTTAATCTCCCTAGAAACTTGAGCTGCCCTAATCCTACTTATCTGAACTTTATTTGAAAGCTGTCTCTCAATCTGTTCCTGTTCCCTTCCTCTGTTCTATTTTTATTCCCTAGCTCCATGCGTTTGTATTGGGTTGATGCTTTCTTTGATAAGATTGAGCACAGTACCTTTGATGGGCAAAACAGATTGTCACTGGATCGGATTACTCAGATATCTCATCCTTTTGGACTTACTATTTATGGAGGTGGGTCATCAAATTTATAATCATGAGAGAAATATGTGCGTGTAAGTATGTTTACTGGGTTGATTGGTGGCGAAGTGGTTAGCACGTATGCCTCACAGCAAGAAAGTTGTGGGTTTGACTGCCGGGCTTGGGTGTTCTGTATAGAGTTTGCATGTTCTCCTCATGCTTGTGTGGGGATTGCTCTGGGTAGTCTGGTTTCCTCTAATAGTTGAAATGTAAGCATGTTGGGCTAATTGGCTGTTTCAAATTGTCCCTAGGTGTGAGTATGAGTGGTTATGTGTATTGGCCCGACAGTGGTCTGGTGAACTGCTCTGTTTGTATCCCACTTCCCTGCCACCCTTATGGTATTATGGTTAAGTGGTTGAACAAATGAGTGAGGGTAGTTATAGAGACACTCCCCAACTTACGTTTTTGTTCGGTTCCAGACGGCCAAACGTAAGTTGAAAAAAAAAAGCGTAAGTTGTTACTGTATGTTACAGTGACGTTTGACGCTCATACTGCACTATACATCCATAAATACCATTACCGTATCTCATAAAACACCCCTAAGTCAGTTATTATAAACATAAGATTGTAAAATAATGTCAAATATATCAAATAATATCAACATTAATTTCAAATAATTTAAATTGAAGCAAAATAATTTCAAATAGATAAGTTTCAATACAAACTTGAACGTTGGGATGAAATGAAAGCTGAAAGCCTTTGTTTTGACATGATTTCAAGTGCATTGCGACCCGGTTGCAAGGTATTGTACACAAAATCCGGTTGCAAATCAAAAACTTGGTCTAAACCATTACCATATTCAACAGTGAATCTCCAGCTTTCATCCAAGTGGGGGGGATGTCCGGGGACATTGTCCAAAATGAGATGAATTTTGAAGGGAAGGTTATTCTCCCGGCAATACAAATTCACTTCTTTGGGATGAAATGATGATAAAACCAATCTTTGAAGATGGCCAACTTCACCCATGCCTTGCGATTCCACATCCAGATCACTGGCAGAGAGCTCTTGCTCACGTTTTTGAGGGCTTGAGGATTAGCTGCCCGGTACACCAACAGAGGTTTTAGCTTGTGGCTTCCATCCGCATTTCCCCCAAGCATTAGCGTTAGCCTATCCTTAGCCGCTTTGAAGCCAGGAATCGTCTTCTCCTCACAGCTGATGTACATTTTTTCTGGCATTTTTTTTCGAGAAAAGGCCAGTCTAGTTGGCATTGAAGATTTGCTTCGGTGAATAAACCTCCTTCTCAGTTATGTCCCGTAACAATTCCAGGAAGCCATCGGCGGCTTCCTTATCTGCAGATGCATCTTCGCCACTTCCGGCAACATCATACAAATTTGCCCTCTTCTTGAATCGGGTAAACTAGCTGTGGCTGGTATTAAAAGTTTCGTCGGCAGCACTTTCTCCTGCCTTGGCCTTAAGGTCTTCAAAAATAGATCGTGCCTTTTCTTGAATGAGCATAAGGCTCAAAGGCATACGCCGCTAACGCTTATTTTCTAGCCATATGGCATCTAGGGCACATTCAGTCTGTCGTTTGTAAACAATGGATGCAGCGTCATGTGTAAGTAGCATATTACGTCAGCGTACTACGTAGGTACGTCTCGTACTATGTACAGAGCGCACGCTAAACTCGACTTATAATTTTTTTTTGGGGGTGGAACGTAAAATTGAAAAAAAAAAACAACAAAAAAAAACACGTAAAACGAATAAACGTAAGTCGGGGAGTGTCTGTATTCCCATTCTGCTTCCCATGATGCACTGGAACACTTTCTTGGTTTCTTGGCTTCTGTTGCAATGTATGGTTTTTACTTACAGTTAAAAGAGTGGGCTGCAAGCCCTCTAGAGAACATACTCCCTCAGACTATTGCAGGGCTAACACAGCCACAAAGTCATTCACACTCACATTTGCACCAATGGGTAATTTATATTTACAGCATTTGGCAGATTCTCGTATGTAGTCCCTTAACCTTCAATTGCTCATTTGTATAAAACAATTATAATTGTGAGTAACTCTGGATAAGAGCATCTGCCAAATGCTGTACATGTAATCCAGAGTGACTTGAAGTTATAATTTTTTAGACATCTGAGCAATTGAGGGTTAAAAGCTTTGCTCAGGGACCCAACAGTGGTGATAGTGGGACTGAAATGCCGACCTTAGGATCAGTAACTCCTCACCTTAACCACTAAGCCACCACTGCACTTGCAATTTAGGCCCTGTTCACATATAGTTCGATTCAGATCAGTTCTGGTGACATTGGTTTTGTCAAACTCAGTTTTAGGGCTCATTTCCATCCACAACTAAAACAGCAGGATAGACAGTAAGAGAGCTCATAAAATTGGTTCTTCAAAACTACAAAAACCAGATGTAAATGCAAACTCACTGCATGCTAAATAGTGCATTTATAGAACGGCATCAATACAGTGGATGCCTGTGTTCCTGTGTTAGTTTTTATTGAATTTTGTTGTGTTTCCTCAATGGTCTTGGTCATTTACCTTGAATAAATAAAGACATAAACAGAAAAGAGAACGAGTTTAAAGAATCTGTATATTTGCAACTGCACAAAACAAGAGCATGAACTACATGACCAAAAATATGTGAACACCTGACTATCAGAACCACATGTCTGTTGGCCTAGTTGAAAATTGAATCTAAACATCAGTGAAGAGCCTCCAGTGCAGCTAACTGGGTTATCAAAGGCCGGCCATGTCTCTCAGTGTTTATGGTGTGAGGTGTAAAAGAACCATTGCTGACTTTCCACAAGAGGAGGCTACAAAGCCGTCAGGGTGTTTTCCGCTCTGCGATGGCCTGGCGAGCTGTCCAGGGTGTACTCTGCCCTTGCCTGGAGTCGGCTCGGATGTGTGCCAGCCTCCCCGTGACCCTAATTAGGATTAAGCGGTTGCAAAAAATTGAATGAACATCATTGAAGAGTAATGTACCTACTGTAGAAGTGCTGCAGGTTGTATTCTTCTTCTTCGGTGGGCATGAGGACTTTTTTGCAAAGATCTCTGGTGTAAATGCATTTATAAGCACATGGTTTAGTGTGACTTACTTCACAATAACAACTAATAATCTCTGCTCTTGTGTGCACTTTGCGCAATACTTAAAAAGATCACCTCAAATCCAGCTGTCTTGGATTCATTGCAAATGCAAAATCACTTTTGAAGAAACTGATCTTGCCAAAACCACCTTGGGATCATGTCTAGGCAGAACCAGTTTGAAACTGGGTTTGAGCCTGATGTGAACATCTATTCAAATTCATTCAAGCCTGACAGTGCAATGTGGACACGGCCTGAGTAGTAAGTTGACCTATTGTACATGTCTACGCATTGTCCATGTTTTATTTAATACCGTCTTATATATATTTTATTAAGAATCTTTAAAATATGTGCAACAAACTGTGTTGTATGTGGCTTATCTATAAGGGTAGCGGGTAAAGCTGGTCCAGCCCCAGCTAACTTCAGCCAAGAAGGGTAAACTCAGGTCATCATGTCCTTTCGAGAGCTAATCCAGCCACAAGCAATTGTTCACACTCACATTCACGCCTATGGTCAGTTTAATGGACTCAGCTGGCCTAATGTGCATTTCTTTGGACTGTGGAAGGAAACCTGTGCCTGAATGAGATCCATACATGCATGAGAAGAACATGCACATTAAACCACAAAAGGCCCATGGTAGCTATGAGATTTGAACTCAGAATCTCATGGTGAGGCGGCAGTGCTAATCACTGAGCCACTGTATCATGTTGTTAATATAATATAATATTATAAAATAAAATTCCATATGCTGTCCGTCATGGGAAAGAAGTAAAGTGTTATGTCAAAGTCATTGATTTTTACTGTGTTCCGTATTTACATCTGCTGTAGGTTATGCATACTTCACAGACTGGCGTCTCGGAGGAATAGCCCGTGTTCGGAAAACAGATGGTGGCGAGATGACAATTATTCGGCGAGGGATCAGCCACATTATGCATGTCAAATCTTTCAATGCTGACTTGCAGACTGGTGAGGAGCATGTCATCCATTTCCTCTATCAGTTCCTTCTCTCTATATCTCTATCTCAATCCTTCTTTCCCCACTTATTTCTGAAGGGTTTTGTGCAGGGATGTCCAATCTTATCTGCAAAGAGCCAGAGTGGGTGCAGATTTTCACCTCAACCAAGCAGTGGCCACACCTTCCACATGTTCCAGTCACTGATTACAAGAAAAAAAAGAACCATTGCTGACTTTCGTAAAGAGTAGCTGCAAAGCCGTCAGCGTGTTTCTATCCATTGCTAAAAGGGTTGTGTCGGGAAGGGCAACCGACGTAAAAACTTCTGCCAAATCAAACATGCGAATCATTCGCTGTGGCGAATCCTGATAAAGGAAAAAGCCGAAAGGAAATCATCATCAAATCAAAAGGCTGGATTGCACATTAGCGTATCATTTTTGAAGCTGGGTGGTAGCCGTCTTGGTGTGACTACTTTACTGTTGATAGTTATTAAATATCATGAAAAGATGTGGAAAATGGAAAAATTACCTTCAAGATGTACTGTACATTTCATTTAAAAACTTTTTTTAAGTTATTCTGACCATAAGCAGTACAATTTTCAGGGTTTTCGAGCTGTGCTAGCTTTCATTGTGTCCATTCTGAGGTGTATAAGCTAGGTGGTCTTACCAAGATGGTTTCTCCTTGGCTTCAAAATTAAAACACTAATGTGCAAGCGAGTCTTTTTTAGATCAGAGATTGAAAGAGATGGAAGGTGTGGCTACTGCTTGGTTGAAGTGAAATCTTGCACCATACCGGCCCTTTGCAGATAAGATTGGATCATCCCTGGTTTAGTGGACAGGAAGTTGCAATATGTAAATGCATATCTAAAAACACGTCAATTTTCTTAAATATATGTTGCTAATCTTTTTTATCCTTTCATATTCCTAACTGATGTAGACGTATTACTTTTTACGCTTTGGTCCTACAAAGTTTTCTGCATTTCCACTGTTTTTTTTTTCTGAAATAGGTTCCAACTTCTGCAACAGGCCATCAAATCCTAATGGAGACTGCAGTCACTTCTGCTTCCCCGCACCATACTCCCAACGCGTGTGCGGCTGCCCTTACGGCATGAAGCTTGCACCAAATCAACAGACCTGTTTAGATGATCCATCCAGTGAGCCTCCCACACTGCAGTGTGGCTCCAACTCTTTCTCCTGCTCTAATGGGAAGTGTGTCCCTACCAGCTACCAATGTGATGGCGTAGACGACTGCTATGACAACAGTGACGAGGCCAACTGTGGAACTAACAGTAATATATTTAGTAGTGTTTTATAAATTTACAAGCTGAAACAACTCCACCCAGTATGAGAGAATAGACTTAATATTTTTTGTTTGTGGTTTAACAAGAAGAGAAAACCCTTCTTTTCAGACAATACCTGTGCCTCCTCTGCCTTCACCTGTGCGAACCAGCGCTGTGTGCCCATGAATTGGCACTGCGATGGGCACAATGACTGTTTTGATGACAGTGATGAACGGGACTGTCCTACCCAGACCCCAGGCACATGCCAGGCTGATCAGTTCAGCTGTGCCGATCACCGGTGCATTCCACATACCTGGCGCTGTGACACAGATAATGATTGTGGTGATGGCTCTGATGAAATTAACTGTGGTAACAAACCTTATATTTTACGGTGCATGCCAGTACCTATTCACCCATTTCAGATTTAATTCCATTCATGATCTTGTTTCTTTCTTATTGGTAGATACTAGCAGCACATGCCACCCAGGTCAATTCCAGTGTCCCGATCACCACTGTATTGATCCATCCTATGTATGTGATGGCGACAGGGACTGTGTGGATGGTGCAGATGAACAAGGCTGTGGTAAGAATTATTCTGCTGTAGATGATGTGTACATTTTGGATTTCCCCTAGACCTTTCTCAAATGAGCAATGCATCCAGGCAAAGTATTACCAAAGCTTAGGTCACATGTAAGCAATCACAGGTGACTGTACAAGGGAATATTAGTACAAGGGTAATTAAGTATATTTTCAGAGGTAGTTGGTTGAATCTGAGGTAAATGGTCTATTTTTCGCAGTCTAGGGAAAAATTTCGGACCTACTCAAAATTTGGTGTGAATTCAGGGTGGCTTGAATATGAGCTTCAGAGCAATTTGGTCATTTTACTTTTTAATGGCTCAAGTGTCTGATTTTTGCATGTTACTCAAATTTTTTACAAAGTGAAACCCATTTATTTATTCTGATACATCACAACAAATCAGCCCCTTCTATAAAGAGGCGGCCGGCAGGAGTCCTATACACCCCATTTACCCTTTCGTTTGAAAAAAAAAAGATCTGCACATTTCCCACACGCAACATGCCTCTTGCTACCTTGCACACATATTATAAAAATATTATATTAGTGCTAAACATAAATGTTTGTTCCTGTGTCAGTGTACTTCCTGCCCATACTGCTTTTCACAACAGACAGATGAACGCACATCTCAGATCTGTTCCATTTGCAGTAGAATCTGATTCTTTGGAATGTAGTTCATGGCAGATATGTGAATTATATATGGTTGTGTTCAAAATAATAGCAGTCAGACATGACTAGCCTGAAAAATCTTTGTTTTTGGTAGAAATTATATTTCCACATGGCAAATAATTTACTATCAGGTGTAGTAGGGTAGTAGAATCCAGCAGACCCAACAGTCATGACCTGTATGCTGCTGATTCTATGTAATTGAATCACTAATTGAAAGGGGTGTGTTCAAAATACTAGTAATAGCAGTGTGGAGTTCATTCAGTGATGTCATTCATTCTTTAAAAAGCAAGTACCGATTACTGTCCTTATTTAAGGAAGGAAGGCAGCAAATGTTGTACATGCTGGTTATAGAGCATTTCTGCCTGAAATTCTGAGGAAAATGGGTCATTCCAGACATTGTTTAGAAAAACTGCATACCTTGATTAAAAAGTTGATGGGAGAGGGGAAAAATAAAGAAGTGCAGAAAGCAAGAGACTGCTCAGTTAAAGTGATTGCAAATACAGTCGGCCCTCTACTTACGAAAACCTCTGAATACAAAAAAATCCAGGTTACGAAAAACATTTTCCTAAATTTTCGTCCTCTTTTTACAAAAACAACCTCTTTTTACGAAAAGCGCCAAACGCGCCATTCAAAAATTCAAACGCGCCATTCAAAAATTCAAACAATGTGTGAGTTGCTCTCTCATTGGCTGTCTCCCAACATCCCGCCCCGCAGGCCTCCCATTGGCCAGGAGGGAGCTGAACTGTACCCATACCTCCTGTACCCATACTTCTTGTTTGTCACACGCGTGAAGGAGAGTTGAACAGGAATGTTGGCTCATGAGTTTTTTTTTGAGAGTGATCATTGCAGCGTTATATTTCGTTATTCATTATGGACCCAGAAAATACAGAAAAGCGAAAATAGAGTGACGAAGGCAATTATTTCGGAACGATATTCAAGCAGAAGGAGGCATGAAAACAGAGTGCTCCGTGGGACAAGACCTCCAATCTCTCAAGGAACAAAGTTAATATTAAATCAGGACCTCTGATCTTTCAAACAGGTACTGTAATTCCGCTTTAAATACAGCATCCCTTCTCAAAGGCTTCGTCGGCTGCGTGTTGCGTGTGGGCGGAGCCCGCATTCGGCAAAGCACACCAGAGAGAGTTTTGTGTGTGAGTGTGTGTGTGTGTGTGTATGTGTGTGTGTGAGAGAGAGACAGAGAGACAGAGAGAGACAGAGAGAGATAGAGAGAAACAGTGTTTTGTGTGTGTGTGTGTGTGTGTGTGTGTGTGTGCGGTAATAAAAATGTTAAATAATGGTTTAATTAATAAATATGTTAATAAAATGTTTAAATGGTTTAATAAATAATTCTCTTTTACTCTTAACACATATTTCATACAAAATTGGTGTACTTTTATCATTTTTAAAGGGTTTATGGGGTAGTCTTGGGGGCCTTGGAACGAATCACGTGTTTTACATGTAAAATGCGCCTCTACTTACGAAAACTCCAGGCTACGAAAAAGGCTCTGGAACAGATTAATTTCGTAAGTAAGCCGACTGTACTTAAAAAGACAACCAAAACCTGAAAGACATGGAAGAAAAGCTACCTTTTGAATGGATCGAAGAAGAGCCAAAATGGCAAGGACTTGGCCAACAATCAGCTCTAGGAGGACCAAAGAAGGTCTAAAGTTACTTGTGATACTCTTAGAATCAGAAGATGCCTATGTGAAGCTGGGCTATCGGAAAGAAGCCCCCACAAAGTCCCAATGGTGAAAAAAAGACATGTGTTGAAGAGGTTACAATTTCCCAAAGAGCGTCACCACTAGATGCTCCTAAACCACTGGATTCAAGCTACAATACACTGGGAAGACATTGAAACATGGAGGCACAAACATTATGATATGGGAATGTTTCTCATACTATGGTGTCGAGCCTATTTACCCCATACCAGGGATCATGGATCAGTTTGAATACATCAAAATATTTGAAGAGGTCGTGCTGCCTTATACTGGAGAGGAAATGCCCTTGAAATGGCTGTTCCAACAAGACAATGACTCCAAACACACCAGTAAATGGGCAACACCTTGGTTCCAAGCCACCAAAATTTACATTTATTTAGTAGAAGGCCCAATAACGTCAATAACATTATTGAGCGGCAGGCCCAAACCCTGGACCTTAATCCAATAGAAAACGTGTGGGATGACAAAAAAATGCAGTTTCTGGGGCAAAACCAAGAAATAAAAAAGGACTGTGGAATGCAGTACAATCATCCTGGGCTGGAAATACATGTTCACAGGTACCAGAAGTGGTTGACTGCATGCAACACAGATGTGCAGCAGTTCTCAGAAACAGTGTTTATATAACTAAATACTAGTTTAGTGATTCAATGGAAACAAAATCTTACAACATTTTTCAGTGTATACAGTGAATGTTTGATTTTGTAAAGAATAAAGCACACACTGGTTTTTGAACAGTCTAATATTCACTTTTCTTCAATTGCTTGAAAAGAATAACACAAATTTTATATATTTTTCTTCATGTTTGATTTGCAGTAGAATGTGTCGTGTTCCCAATGCATTTGTGTGTATGGAAATAAGTCATTATAATGATTTTGAGCTTAATTAATTTTTTAAAAATACATTGCTATTATTTGAACAAAACTGTATATAAGCTATGCAATAACCTATTGTAGTTTTTTCTTTTTCTGGAACTAACTAGTTCAACTCGTATTTCCTACTTAATCTCTCCTATCATATAAAACAGCATTTTCTTTCTCAGCACCGGTCAGAAAGTAGATCTAGTTTGTTACACTCGTCCAAAATAAATAATAAATTCCCTGGTTTAATTATTAAAACCTTTAATAGGTAATTATGTTCTGATCTGACATGGAATGAATGAATCATGGATAAAGGCACAGATTTTGAGGCGCAACTCTCATACGCACACTTCCAAATAGTTCAGGTTGAAATAGCAGCTGTCCCAAAAATCAAAGCTGAGCAGCTCATGCTGAAATACACAATTAATTCTTCCGGACCCACTGGACACGAGACAATCAAATGGAGGTTACATGTAAATATACAGAGGAAAAAAAAGCAAAAAAATAAATAATTAAGAAAGAAGGCACTTGGGTTTGTTTTATTTACATTTGAAGGGCAGGGTCATTACACAGCCAGGGCAGGGTTACAGATCCTCAATGATAATCATCAATGATAATCTATATTTCAGGTTTTCAATGAGACCACATATTTTTTGAGCCATCAAAAACCAAAAACAACTGAAAAAAAAAGTTGCACTATTTGCTCTATTTTGCAGCCATATCACTTACATTCACTGCATTTTGAACTGAATTATACTCCTGAAATGCTCTCTTTCCTACAGTTTACAATTGTACTGGCTATGAGTTTAAATGTGCTAATGGGCACCAGTGTGTAAACTCCTACTACCGCTGTGATGGGGTTTTTGATTGCAATGATCGCTCTGATGAATCTGGCTGCCGTAAGTTTAACATGCTTATTTCATGACATCATCAAAAAACAAACAAACAAATAATCATAAAAAACAGAGGCATAACCTCTAAGTTCAGGTGAATTTTTTTTATTGCAATGTATGACATTGTAGCCACCAGACCACCGGGCATGTGTCACCACGAGAGTGAATTCCAGTGCCAGTCAGATGGAACCTGTTTGCCGTCTACATGGGAGTGTGATGGCCATGCAGACTGTGAGGATGGCTCAGATGAGCACCATGGGTGTCCCCCTCGTACATGTCCTTCCTCACTCTTCCGCTGCAACAACGGCAACTGTGTGTTTCACAGCTGGCTGTGTGACGGGGACAATGACTGCCGCGATGGCAGTGATGAGCATGACTGCCCTACTCCGCCATTTCGCTGCCCCAGTTGGCAATGGCAGTGCCCTGGTCACACAGTGTGTGTCAATATCAGCAAAGTGTGTGATAATACACCTGACTGCCCAAACAGTGCTGATGAGTCCCCGCTCTGCAGTAAGTTAATACATTTTTGCTCTCTGTCCTCTATGAAGGAATGCTTGGTGATAGTCAATAGGCCCAGCTTAGCCATTATTTAGAGTCATTAGTGATATATTACAGTTTTTTCCCAAACTCTGTTTAGTTGTTTATTCTGTTCAATTCACCATACAGAGTTACTGAATCATTTATTTCATTTATTGTCAGTAACTGAATTATAAGCTTTAAGAAGGAAATCTAACTGTTAGGCTAGAAATTTAAGGGTTAAATCCTCAGGTTAACAGTATGTTCTTTACTAAAGCAGCTGATATTATGTTATAGAAATATCACAGGTTGCAGCTAATGCAGTTGTACTGAAATATGCAGTTTGTATATGCATTGTATTGCAAATAATGACTTTTAAATGGTGATATATATATATGAAGAGTTTGTATTTAAAAACAGATAAATTCCATTGTTTTAATTATGAGAAAAACAACTTTTTCAATTGCTTTATTTTAAAGACACTGATAAAAAAATTTTGACAGCTACTGAAAGAAGGGTTTTTCAAGGGGCAGTGGTGGCCTGGTGGTAAAGGGCGCTGGATCGCTGCTCCTAAGGTTGGGGGTTTGAGTCCCACTCTCCACAAGGTTGTCCCTGTCCTCACCAGTGCATCTAACTGGGTTATCAAAGGCGGGCCATGTCTCTCACTGTCTATGGTGAGAGGTTCATGTAAAAGAACCATTGCTGACTTTCGTAAAGAGTAGCTGCAAAGTCATCAGCGTGTTTCTGTCCCTTGCTAAAGGGTTGTGTCAGGAAGGGCGTCCGACATAAAAACCTATGCCAAATCAAATGTGCGAATCAGATGATTCGCTGTGGGGACCCCTGAAAAAAAAAAAAGGGGGGGGGGGGCTGAAAGGAAAAGAAGAAGAGTGAAAGAAAGTATTTTTGTTCTTGTTCTTTTTTCCTTTCAGCTTTTTCCCTTTATCAGGGGTCGCCACAGCGAATCATTCGCATGTTTGATTTGGCATAGGTTTTTACTTTGGATGTCCTTCCTGACACAACCTTTTAGCAAGGGGCAGAAACACGCTGACGGCTTTGCAGCTACTCTTTACGAAAGTCAGCAATGGTTCTTTTACATGAACCTCTCACCATAGACAGTGACAGACATCAATAACCCAGTTAGCTGCACTGGGGGAGATTTTTTTGAAAGGTTTTTTTGTTAAGAAACTTAAAAAATAGTTTTTCTCTTAATTTAAACAATGCCATTTATTTGTTTTTAAACTCTTCATACGGTGGGCTTGAAGTTTTTAAATGATTGTTTTTCTTTTGTGGAATAAGAAAAAGAAAAAGTTAAAATTAATTATTTGTAAAAATGGGGGTAAAATCAATGTCCTTATTTGTATGTGTTATGTAACATGGTTTTGAAATGAGACTTTAATACAAGAAATCATGTGTCAAATCATGCATGTGTGCCTCTGATCTCATAATTGAATGTGATCAATGATATCCATTTTCCATGTTCCTCTCACTGCTTTCAGATGAGCATTTACCAGGTAGGCCAAATCCTTAATCACCCACAATCCCCTGCATGTAACTCTGATTTATCTCAGTGCCAGTTTTACTGTGCTTACTAATTATCCAATTATAGACCACATTTTGAATCTCATTGAAACTAGTATTGTACACAGTAAACTTGTTTAGTGCAGCATGTAACTCTGATTCTTATAGTCTAATATCATATTCAGTGGCTTGCAAAAGTATACATCCTCCCTGGCACTGCCACGATTTTATTGCCTTACAACTTGGAATTAAAAGTGATATTTCAAGGCATTACTCAGTAACTTACATACCATATCAACAACTGATTCTGAATATTTCTTATTATGAAGCAAATAAAAAACTAGAGCCCCTTCATTCTTCTAGAAAACACGAGGATAAATAACTATTCACCTGAGAGTCAGTACTTTGTAGAGCCAACCGTTGCTGCACATGCAGATACGAGTCTCATAGAGTATATCTCTATAAATTGGGCATATCTAGACAATGTGGTTTTTGCCCATTCTTCAAAGCAAAACTGCTCCAACTCCTTCTAGTTCCTTCAAGTTGGATGACTTCTTCTGGCTTATAGAAGTCTGTAATTAGATTGAGGTCTGAGTGTCAATGAGGCCATTCCAATACATTTAAACATTTCCCCTTAAACCGGTCAAGTCCATCCCAGTCTCAAATCACTGGAATACTGAAACAGGTTTTACTCAATAATGGATTGTGATGATGGATATAATGGTGGTTTTTAAGGACTCAGATATATATATATATTTTGCCCAACCCTGATTTGTATTTCTCTCTGTTCTGTTTGAAGAGCTCCTTGTTCATTGTATTGTTTACTACATGGTGCCTCTTGATTAATGGTTTTGCAGACTCTTGGGCCTTTCAGAATAGTTTTAGGTATATTAAGATCATGTGACATTTAGATCACACAGATGGACCTTATTTTATATACCTTCTGAAGGTAATTTAGCACCAGATCTTGTTTAGGGGTTTATATCTAGGTGATTCAATTCAATTCAAATCAGTTTTATTTCTATAGCACTTTTTACAGTTGACATTGTTGCAAAGCATAGTAAAAGTAATAATTGTTCAAAGGAATTTTAACATTTTTCTACAATACCTACATATCGATAATGAACGTTGCCCGTATTGATGGTGGCAATTAATGCAGGGGTAATGCGAAGAAGGAACCTTGAGAGGAACGAGAGAATCCAGGCCCGTACAAACCGTACAAGAGAAACTTCATTACAGTCCAAAATGAAGTCTGTTCCACAACTATAAATCCCAAATGACTGTAGGAATGGAGTTCATATCACCAGCAGTGAAAGGCCATCATCACAGTCTGTGAGTGAGCACTTCCAAGTCCATATGGAGCTTCAGGAATAAGGGGCTTCCAAGATGATAACGTCAGAGGTCATCAGCATGCCAGGACAGACCAAGAAAGCAGAAGGATCAGTAGGATCAGGATCACTGACCCAGAAGCAGCATGTGCACATCAGCAAAAACACAGAGAGGGAGGGAAGAAGGGGGAGAGAGGGAGGGAGAGAGTGGGAGAGAGAGAGAGAGAGAGAGAGAGAGAGAGAGAGAGAGAGAGATTTTTACGTATACTTATAACAGTGTAATGGTAATAGGAGAATTTATTATTGCTCAGTGAAAGCAGGGACTCCGGCATCTCTGGCTATGGCAGCATAGCTAAAAGAGAGAACCAGAAGGAAGGCAGACATGAGGGCACCTTGTGAAATTGGGCAATCAACCACTCGACTGTCAATGGACCTGGGTGAGCATGTAGAGTGAGGGAGCGACAGCATTCCAACATCACAGTTTACCAGAACTCTGTATGCATGAGACCCCCAGATCTGCCCCTTTATCTACAAAAGGCTATATGAATACATAAGCATGCACCACTTTTTTGTAGATTTATTTTCAACAGCCGTTTTAAATAAATTTTTTTAAACACATCCCCCCCAAACACAACAAAAGTCCATTCAAATTGCATGTTGTAGGTCAAAAATATAAGAAACATGTCAAGGAGTGGTTACTTTTGAAAGTTACTGTAGATGATTGAAAATGTAATGAATGTATACTGTAGGTGCAGTGATAAATAATACTCAAAATGTTAAACATCAATAGATTGACATTTTATAAACATTTTTTGTTTGTTTTTATTACACTTTTTCTTTAGACCAAGAGAGCTGCTCAGACAACAATGCAGGCTGTACTCACGGCTGTATCCAGGGTCCTTTCGGGGCTCAATGCATATGTCCAGTGGGCTATCAGTTGAGCAATGACTCAAAGACATGTGAGGACATAAACGAGTGTGATCCCCCTGGTCTGTGCAGCCAGCATTGTTTTAATGAGCGAGGCTCCTTCCGGTGTCATTGCCAAGAGGGGTATACACTTGAAACGGATGGGCGCACTTGCAAAACCTCAGGTATGTATGTGTGCTGGAGAAAAAGACACAAAATGTATTCTGTATACCTAACCTGCAGATGGAGAGATGGTTACACCCGTTTGTGTTTCTCAATTTCCTTGGAATGGAATTACCTTGACAGAAATTAAATTGGCACACTTTTAGCTTTAGGATTTGGGGTGATAGTAGGACTGGAATTAGTGGAATGGAGCCTGTGTTCAGTGGCCTTGCTCCTGTCTTCTTTTCACTGGCCTCTGATCGGATTACTGCAGATAAGAAGAATAACATATGTGTCAGTCAAAAACGTTCTGATGGGATAATTAGGTCTAAATCACAAGACAAAGACTTGTTCATGAGCCATGCGTCTGACAAAAACCATCCACCAGAGAGATAACCTGCTAAAGAATGCTGATATTTGATATACTTTTCTTTTTTCTAGACATTATTCTATCACAGAGCCCCTTTCTCTGGTACTCTTAAGCGGTCTAAGAGTTAATAACTTTTTTAAATTTTGGACTGATAATATGGATTTGCAATTTTCGGCTTTATCGCATTGCTCTTTTCCTAATCTGACAGGATCTCGGGAGGCCATTCTGCTGGTGGCAAGTCGTAATCAAATAATAATTGATGACATCATCTCACAACCAAATGTTGTACGGTCCCTTGTTCGAGATGGCCGGAACATCGTGGCTGTAGATTTTGACTCCGTGACCGACCGTGTATATTGGTCTGATACAACCCAGAACAAGATATGGAGTGCACACAAAAATGGCAGTGATAGGACTGTGGTAATGACTCAGTTCTTCTTCAATAGTTTTCAACAGGCTTCTAGTGCAAAAAGCACCAATATATAACCTGTAATTAATCATCAATGTTTTTCTAGGAGGTCATCCTCCCCAAACAAACAAAATACATTACAAAATACATTATATTACTCACAGCATCTCTTCACACTTGCAGATCTTTGACAGTGGTGTGACGGTTACAGAGAGCATTGCAGTTGACTGGGTGGGTAGAAACTTATACTGGACAGATTACATCCTTGAGACCGTAGAGGTGGCCAAACTGGATGGCTCCCATAGAGCAGTGCTCCTTAGTGAAAATGTCACTAATCCTAGAGGACTTGTGCTTGACCCCAGGAATAGGTAAGTTCACTAGTACAACATACCTAAGAAATCAATAGTAAGAAAGTGTAAGCAATACAAGCAACTGCGGTTTTAGGAAAATAATCAATATGGTGGTGTGAATTCCATCACTGTAACCGCTCTAATGTTGGTTATTTTCTTATTCCATCCCAAAGTAGTCTTCATTTTTAATACCACACTTAAGTAATTTACATGAATTTCTGAACAACAACATTTAATTATTGCACGTTACTGAAAACTAATTCCCAGTGTTTCTGTGTATTTCAGTTTTCACTTTATGTTCTGGACAGACTGGGGAAGAAACCCTCGTATTGAAAGAGCCAGCATGGATGGTAAGCAGAGGACCACCATCGTTACCAACAAGCTTTACTGGCCCAATGGTCTGACTATAGACTATCCCAATAATCTACTCTACTTTGCTGATGCCTATCTGGATTTCATTGATTACTGTGATTACAATGGAAACAACCGCAAACAAGTTCTAGCCAGTGATCTGGTGAGACATCTTTTGGTATTATTTCCTTCTATATACACTGACTTTTTAGACCTTTAAATAGGTGACTAAATTGTGCCTCTTATCTCTTAATAAAAAGGTACTACAACATCCGCACGCAATTACCATCTTTGAGGATTTTGTGTATTGGACCGACAGATTCATCAATCGTGTGATTAGAGCGAACAAGTGGCACGGAGAGAACCAGACTGTGATGCTATATAATGTGCCTCAGCCAATGGGTCTGATAGCAATGCACCCAGTCAGACAGCCAGCAGGTACTTCTCTAATATTCTAACAGTTTTCTTCATCAGCGTCTGTCTTCTGAAAAGTCAAGTGTTATTTGTGTCATTTCTCATTAATGGTTCATCTGATTGTGCGTTTACTTTGCCTAGGTGTTAATCCATGTGCAGTGAATCCCTGCACACATATCTGCCTTCTGTCTGCAGTTGGCCCCAGGTTTTACTCTTGTGCTTGTCCTTCAGGATGGACTCTGGCCAATGACCAACTGACTTGTGCTAGAGGTATTTTGCACTTACTCTGAGGACACCGCCTACCCATAATATAACTCGCAATAAAGTACTTTTGCTTCATATTGTTTTTTTAGACAATTTTGGAACATATCTCACCCTGCACTTGGTAATTTCATGACCGATGATGGTTTTGTGATGGCAATGCAGGGTAGTGCAGGGAAGTGCAGTGCAGGGCAAGACAGTGGTTACCCAGTGGTTAAGGCAGTACATTGCTGAGCTGAAGGTTGATGATTCAATCCGCCAATGTTAGACCCTTGAGCAAGACCCATAATTTCTCAGTTATAAAAAAATTATATAATTATAAGTTGCTCTGGATTAGAGAATCTGCCAAAATGCTGTAAACTTCATGTAATGATGTTCTATTATTACCTGTAAGATGGTGAAACTTGTACAGTTTGACAGAACATCACAGAGTAACAAGCACAGCTATTCACAGCTGGGGAAATTTGGAACTGCCATTCAGCCTAATATGTTTTTCTATGGAATGTGGGATGAAGCCGGAGTACCCAGAGGAAACCCATGCAAACACAGATGCGAAACTCCACACAGAAACACCCAAGAATGGGACTCAAACCCAGCATGTAAGGCACATGTGCAACCGCTACGACCCCGAGCCCCTAGCTTTCTTCAAAATTATTATAAATATGAAATAAAGAAGAGACACACATCGTTTTCACTGCAAAAGGGTCTCACTGTTTGAATCAAAGGTCTGATGAGAGTGTTTCTTTGGACGACGTGTTCTCCCAGTGCTCACATCGGTTTCTTCCAAGTACAGTTTTTCAGTTTTCACCCAGAGTCCAAAAACACATACATCAGGCGAAGTGGTTGTACCAAATTGCACCTAGGTATCAGCATAAATGGTTGTGTGTGTTGCACTGCGATAATCTACCAAGCTAAGATAGGGTCCAGCCTCTCATGGACCATAGTGGGGTTAAGCAGGTTGGCAAATGAATGGAATGAAAGTATTAGTTTAATAAGTCATATTTGCAAAACGAACAATAATGTGTTGTGTCATGTTTTCCTGGTAGTTTTTCGTTGATTAATTCAGTAAATACCACGTAGTTTGACTATGCTTAGGCAATACATCAGGAAAGTAATGTGTGGTCTCTCTGTATATTCTAAGCTTAGTACGTATGTGTATCAGTGAGCTTACTTGTGCACTGGGTCTAGAAGGAGATCCCTGAGCCCCGGTGACACTCTCACTGACTGTGTGACTTTTTCTTACTTTTTTTAAAGAATGGTTTCTATCTCTTTCACTTTGGCCTTGTTCCAGATAATCTCCTTTTCCCTTATGGAACAAAGTAGTAGTCACCAGTGACACTGGATATATATTTCATCAGGTGCAGATCATGTCAACAGCATCCCATTTTCACCTTGCTCTGCCTCTCTGAGGGCAAATATTTGTAATTGCAAAAGCTCTTATCTTACTTAGCTTCTTAAGGCTGAGCAAAGACAAGAAGGCTTTAATCTTAAACCCAGTAGACTTTCTTTACGGTAACTGTTCAGCTTATCTCAGATTTCAGGTTTTGTCAGCAATATCATGCACATTTTACTCAAAGAGATGAATGATGAGCCCAGATGAGGAATGAGTAAGTGCCCACTGATCATAATCTCTGGTCGTACATCAGACTGGACCTTGAAAGCAGAATTTTCAACAGGCTTATACCTTACAATCAATCTGACAATGCTTGCAGAACAATTTCTATTAAAATGATCATAACTATGTTATGATTTAATCACACTCTTGGGTGTATTTGTTGTACAGACGCTCCCGGACTTACGGTTTTAATTGGTTCCGGACGGCCGAACGTAAGTTGAAAGTGAACGTAAGTTGTTACAGTGACGTATGACATGTGACATATGACGCTCATACTGTACTATACATCCATAAATACCATTACCGTATCTCATAAAACACCCATAAATCAATTATTATAAACATAACATTGTAAAATAATGTCAAATATATCAAATAATTTCAACATTAATTTCAAATAAGTCACTTATTTATACCGAGCCACTTTACATGAAGCTTAAAACAGCCAATCAACGCTTACAATATGTGAAGCGCTCAATACCGAAAGTAGTGTACTTTGCAAAAGTAGTGTACTTGCTGTGGGTTATACAGACTTCTGGTCTTTCAAGTGCACAAGGGTGCCGTTGAACTCGTTTAGAACACAGCCTGCACTGATGTAAATCCCAGCAAAGAGGAGCGTTCTTTTGTGTCAGTAAGTAAACTTTATTCAAGAGATGCATACAAAGAACAAGTACAAATCCTAATGAATATTAATATAAAATAAGTATGCACTCAGGATTCTGCTAAAAGATAATAAATATCTCTTATTGTTCTGTAATTTGTGAATTTGGGTTTTCATTTTATAATCTCTTTGCTTAACTGGGTATGCATGGTAGATTGTGCCGATCTGAGCAGATAGTTAATTCATCTCTGTGTATGAGACTTGCATCCATGCTAGTAGGCTTACACTTCTGACCAACCATATTTGCTTAGGGTTACAAAAGTCCGCAAAACAGTTTAAACACAAAAATCATAGAGACGACATCTTAACACAAGGGTAACACGCTATGTAACTGATATATATGTGATATATATGAATATATACTCTGTAGTGATAAATGGAGTTTCAATAGAAAGTCTTTGTCTTGTCCTTTTATTTTTATATATATATATATATATATATATATATATATATATATATATATATATATATATATACTCAGTCTGTAGTTTGTCAACAATGAATGCAACATCATTTCGTCATTACGTCAGCGTACTATGTAGGTACGGCTAAACTCAAAATTTGACTTTAAAAAAAACAACACAAAACAAAACAAAAAAAAACGTAAAAGCGAAAAAACGTAAAACGGATGAACGCAAGTCAGGGAGCGTCTGTACTGTATTTTTTGACTGTGCCATATTTATGTCAGAAATTCTGATTCTCATAACATCTGTTACACCATGGTAGTTAACATGTTCACCTCATCGCAGGCGTTTCTGTGTGGAGTTTGCATCTTATCCCTCTGCTTGTGTGGTTTTCCTCTAAGGACTTCAGTTCCTTTGCACAGCTCAAAAACATGTGCATTCGGCTCATTGGCTGTTCCAAATTTCCTCTAGCTGTAAGTACAAGTGTGAATGGTTGTGTGTGTTCGTACTGCAATGAGCTGGCGAGCTATGAAGGATGTACCTAAGCATTGCCCAGCGGCAACTCAATTAGGATTAAACAATTCAGGAAATGAATGAATAACACTCACTGACTCATTTGGTGAGTCATTTAACCGCATTAGAATCACAGGAAGGCTAGAGCCTTTATGAGCCTACACTGGATGAAGGCATGGTAGACCCTGAACCAGTTGCCAAGCTAATGCAGAGCAAACATACACACACAACCATTCACACTTGCACCTCCACTTAGGGCAGTGCTTCTCAAATAGTGGGGCATGCTCCCCTTGGGGATGGTGACGGGGGTGCCGGGAGGGTGGAGCACGTATGACCCTGGGGAACATGCTTTTCTGGAATAGTGTATGAGAATTAAGTGTAATTGCACCTCCACTCCACTAGTTGGCAGTGGCACTCTCATTATCGCGCGATGGTGTACCGATTTTTCATACGAGCAAATGATATGAAGTGCAGTAAACAACCCCTCAAAAAACAACACGGAAAATTTTCCAGCAGGAACAAAGAGAAAGGTGGAGAGAGACGGAGATATTAAGACATAAGTAAGTTGAATGAGTTTAAATAAGGATGTTTTTTTATTATTATTATTTTAGGCACATTGGTGCACTTTAAATCTTTTCTGTTACAGATTAAAAAAATGTTAATGAAGTTTTTCTTTATTGTTCGTTGAACTTTAGTTCTTTTTTGCTTTTAATTATAATTAAGATACAATGTTATGCAGAGGTGTACTAATAACAATTTTATAGACAAATAATACTATTTATAGTCGCTCGGTGGGGGGAGGGTGGGGGTTGAAATGGTTTTTTTTCTTCCTAGAGGGGGAGCCACAGAAAAAAATTGAGAAGCACTGACCTAGGGGCAATATGGAACAGTCAATTAGCCTATTGTGCATGTTTTAGGACGCACGGGGAGAGCATGGAAATTCCACACAGAGTACAGGAATCCCACCTAGGACGCTCTTGCTTTTAGGAGGACGTGCTAGCCACTACAGAAACACCCTCACTGAGCCTGGAACCCGAAGAAATGACCTTTTTGTTTCATGCCAACACAAGCACGGACTGAACATGCAACCTTTACACAGAAATGCTCTAGCCTGGAATACATGAATGTATTTTGCATTTAAATAGTGTGTTATATGATGCAATGTTTGCATGGTGTTATTTTTCACAGTGAATGATCCTTTCCTGGTGCTTGTTAGAGACAGCATCATTTATGGTATTTCTCTGAACCCTGATGAAAAGACCAATGATGCAATGGTGCCAATTGCTGGCCTACAGAACGGATACGATGTTGACTTTGATGATGCTGACCAGATGATCTACTGGGTTGAGCACCCTGTAAGTCTGAGAGAAAATATATTTTTTTAGCCATGCATATTCTACTGTTAATGAGTCAGGTAGTTTGAGTACTGTCTTTCCTTTAATAACCTAATCATTAGGTTTTACCTAACAGCATATTGACATTTGGCAATTTTTACATTCACTTTTGTAGGTTTTATCAGAATCAGAATCAGTTTCATTTGCCAAGTTTGTGAACATAAACAAGGAATTTGAGTTTGGTTTAAATTGTTCATTTAAAAAAGCATTCATGTAGGTATTTACACAAATCTAGACAACTACAGATAAGTGAAGAAATAGACCATAAGGTATTAAGTGCATTGATTCAATTCATTCAATTTTTTTCCTGCACTGCTTAATCCTAATTTGGGTCATGGGGAATGTTGGTGCCCATCTTAGCCGACTCTAGGTGTGGGCGGGATACATCCTGGAGAGCTCGCTAGAACATCTCAGGGCAGAGAAATACAGTATGTGCAAAAGAGAAAAATGCAAAGTGACATGTTATTTATTTATGGAATGCAGCAGTTGGGCAGATAGAAGGTATCTTATTTTAAAAGGCAATGCTATCAGAGATTTGGATGACTGAAAGCAGAATAGAATATTAATAAATATTCAGATTATCAGAAAAGAGTTGCGTTATATCAAGCATTCTTTACCTTTTTTAAACATTCTGGCTGCAAGTTGGAGACCATGAGACAATAACATGGATGGCATAATTAAAGAAAAAAAAAAGAAAAAAACATATAAATATACATACAGAATAAGGAAATGCATTTGTTGTATGTAGCTATTCTAGCTATGGCTGGTCTTGTTATGAACACAGTGTATATACTCATCCTGAATAATACGTGATTATTTCTATTATATGACATACAAATTAAAATAAGGTGATTATTCTTTTATCAATACAGGGTGAGATCCACAGAGTGAAGTCAGATGGCACTAACAGGACCGAATTTGCTCCAGCAGCTATTTTAGGCTCTCCGTTGGGTTTGGCTATTGACTGGATGAGTAAAAACCTATACTACACCAACCCGTCTTCACAGTCGATAGAGGTTTTACACCATACAGCCTTGCATATGAACAGCCTTGCAGATAAACAATAAAAAAGAATTATGTGTAGAACTAATTAAAAAAAAACTTAATATATGTTATGGGGTGACATGTGACTTGTATTTTTTATTAAAATTTTATTTATTTATTTATTTTTTGTTATTTAGGTTTTGAAGCTGACAGGAGAGGTACAGTACAGGAAAACACTTATCACCAATAACGGCACACCAATTGGTGCAGGCTCACCGGTTGGCATTGCAGTAGACCCAGCACGTGGGTAAGGCCCAGTTTAGTAGCACCTTGCCATGAAGTCTGCCAAGTCAGCCTGACCTCATGTCATCCTCTCAGCAAAACCTTCACTCCACAGAGGCTTCTATAAATCCCAACCAGCACTTAGTCCAGGCAGGATAACAGTGAAATAACACAAAAAAAATAATAGCTTTAGTACAGTGTTGAGTCTTTATAGTGCATATACGTGCAATGTGAGTTCTTATAGGGCATATAGTCAATAGGTATTCTATCTCTACTGCATGTGCTGTGTTTCAGGAAAATGTACTGGACGGATCAAGGGACAGAGACCGGGATACCAGCTAAGGTGGCATGCGCAGACATGGACGGGTTCAATTCTGTTGTCCTCTTCACCAACAACCTGGATCATGTGGAATTTATCACAATAGACATTAAGGAAAACAAACTATACTGGGCTGTAACAGGGACTGGAGTGGTAAAATGCATTTCATACAGCATTTTATATTCACTATGACTTTATTTTCAAAATAAGTATACATATTGATTGTTGTGTTCAACTCCAAAACAGATTGAGAGAGGAGATCCAAATGGTTCAAACCGGATCACAGTGGTTAATGGCTTGTCTCATCCATGGGGTGTGGCTGTGCATGGACCTTTCCTCTACTTCACTGATAGGGATTTTGAAGTGGTTGAACGTGTGGACAAAGCCACAGGATCCAATAGGGTAGTGCTGAGGGACAACGTGCCTGGTCTCAGAGTTCTCAAAGTGCACTACAGAGATGGTACCTAACAGTTATTCAATGCATCATAGCATTATTTTTATTAGGACGGTGACTAGTGTCTCGGGGGGTGGGGGGGTGGGGGGGGGGTTGGTCAACTTTACCATTGTCCTATTTTATTTTTGGACAGATAATTTGAAATATTGCAGTGAAAACAGGTACAGTATTGGGCAGAGTAGAATTCGTAGCCTTTTTTTGTTTGTTCAATGGACAGGAGCTGGAGCAACAGTTCATAATAAACAATAAAGGGGTTCATATGAATTCAAACTGTGGCGGGCAGTGGTGGTTAGGGCGCAGGATCGCTGATAGGTCACTGTCCCCCCAGTGCAGCTAACTGGGTTATCAAAGGTGGGCCATGTCTCTCACTGTCTATGGTGAGAGGCATGTAAAAGAACCATTGCTGACTTTGGTAAAGAGTAGCTGCAAAGCCGTCAGCGTGTTTCTGTCCCTTGCTAAAGGGTTATGACAGGAAGGGCATCCGACGTAAAAACCCATGCCAAATCAAATGTGCAAATCAGATGATTCGCTGTGGCGACTCTTGAGAACGGGAAAAAGCCGAAAAGAAAAGAAGAAGATATGAACTCAAACTGTGGTACTGTACTGGTATAAAACACTTTTAAACACGAGGATTCCTGTAATATTTATCTTGGTGGTGGATTGTGCATTTGATTTCTGGGCCTTCAGTGGGGACTTAACGGACTTTAATTGATCTCTTAATACCATCATATCACAATTACACAAATTATCAACAATATACAAAAGCATAGTATAACAAGGCATGGCATTGCAGAAAGAAAGGCATTTCTGCGAGTAACTTTCACTGGCGTTTACTCGTAGAGGTTCCCGATAAACTTGCCGTTAGCCAAATGTAAACCTTACCTCCATTTCTTTGACTTCCCATTATATCTAGCTTTTCTGAAAAAGTCTGCCTTGAAAGTGAATTTTTAAGAATGTCTGAAACCAAGTAAAATTTATCTTCCTCCCTCTGCCTTTGTGGATATAAAAAAAAATTCTCAGTAAAATGTACTAGAATTGTATGCAGGTCTCCACAGACCATTCAGATAGTTTTGCTCTGACCAACCAATCAGATAATGGACAATTGCTGACGTTATTGTAGGCCAGCTATTCAGCAAATCTAAAATCTGACTGGTTAAAGAAACAGCCCCATTGCTAATATAGTTTAACTGACATTGCCCAGCACTGTTGATTCTGAAGACCTTAAGCAGATTGACTTGACATGGCAACATATAGAAGGTGAAATCTGATTGGACAAAAAATTCTAGGATCCACGTAACGTACTGGAAGCAGTGCAGCCAAGAGACACACCGTGAAATGAAGAGAATAGACTGTTGGGAATAAATTAATACAATTTATTGGAACAAATACTAGAATTTAAGTTGTAACTGTAAGTCACTGATTCTGATAGTATAGTGTTTAGGCCAGCAGAGAAGGCTTTGCTGGCCCTGATGTCCCACCACTGATTTATCTATCCATCTCTCATTTCTCCTCTCTTAGCCTCTGCTGGCTCCTCTAATGGCTGCAGTAATAATGTTGGCATATGTGAACAGCTGTGTCTGCCTCGACCTGGAAGCCTGTTCACCTGTGCCTGTGCTACAGGCTTCAGACTCAATGCTGATAACAGGACCTGTGCTCCATATCAGTCCTATGTAGTCATCTCAATGCTCACTGCTATTAAGGGATTCAGTTTGGAGGGAGAAGATCATTCAGAGGCCATGGTGCCTGTGGCTGGGAGAGGTTTGTATTTCACATAACTGAGTATGTATGCATGAGTTGTGCAGTATTATTGAGAACGTTATCTGAAAGATTAAATAATTACAGAAGTTTTGTTTAATGCTATGGTGTGTGCAAAATATGTTGAGGATACATTTTATAATTTAAATGTATATGTGTCTATAACCCAAGAATTTAAAAGAAAATACAGATGCCTGCATTATGGCATCCTTTGAGGTTTGAGATGCTGCCGTTGCATTTACAGTACTGCAGACATGGAGGTAAATTAGGAGGTATTTCTTTACTGATTGTATTCCATCTGCTTTGATACAGGCCCACTGCTGAAATAATATTAATTAGATGACACTGTAGTGGCACTGATATTACACTAGTTGTATCATGGTGGGTGTGGCACCCACCCTTTCCCCCCAAATTTATAATACCAGGCAAGCATTTTCTTTTTTAAATATTTGGGTGTTTCTTGGTCAGTATCTTTTACCTTAACTATCTTCATTTTGTTCTCACGCTGTGTTTTGTTTTATGTTTTAAACAGCAGTTTGTATTATTAGGCAGCTATGATTTGCTAACTGGGCAACATGGTTGGCATGTTCAACTCTCACTAAGAGGGTACTGGGTTCAAGTCCCAGGCTTGGACATTTCTGTATGGGGTTTTTATGTGCTTTCAATGCTTGTGTGAGTTTTCTTTGGATATTCCAGTTTTCGCCCACAGTCCAAAGACATGCACATTAGGCTAATTGGCTATTCCAAATTGTTCCTAGGTGTGAATGATTGTGCGTGTCTTAGGTCTGCTGAACTGTTTAGGTTGTACCCCGCCTTCGCCCACTGTCGGGTGAGATAAGCTCCAGCCTCCCTGCAACTCTAGTAGGATTAAGCTGAGTTGGCAATGGTTTATTAAGCGTGTCTTGTTACTGTCCACATTATTAATTATGCCTTCCTTGCTATTCCACTGTGTAATCATCCCAGTGTACTGATGTAAATGGTAGAGGAGAGGTTAACAATTGCACACGGCAGATGGGATACAGTAAGTAATTTGCATACGGTAGATTTACTTGATTACATTTCCAGCATGTAGATACAAGACAGGTGTGCCAAAGAGGCCAGGAGTATAAGCTTCCCGTTTGTATCTTCAGTCAATGTAGTAATATTCATGTATTTGTCCAACAGGTAGAAATGTTCTACATGTGGATGTGCACATACCCTCTGGTTTCTTGTACTGGTGCGACTTCAGCAGCACTGTCGCCTCTCAGAACGGTATCCGTCGGGTAAAGCCTAACGGATCTGGATTCCGCAGCATTGTGACTTCTGGGATCGGACGCAATGGGATCCGAGGAATAGCTGTAGACTGGGCAGCTGGTGTGTGGTCTTGTTTAATCTCTTTCTATTCTATGAAAGTGGAATGCAATCTTAATGTAACTTCACTCTTGATATTAACTGCTCTCTGTATCTCTTGCTTGAGTGAAGAGAATATGTTAGAAGAGTTCACAAGTCAGAATGTGTCTAGAGTTGCCATTTGATAGTATATAAAATGGCCATAAGCAGCTTTTCTGCTGGGTCATACTAATTTGACCACTTAATCCTCTGAGGTATATGTGACCTGATCTCACAAAACCTTGCACTTAAAATTGAATTATGAAGAGAAGGCCTCAGAAATTGCAAACCCTGACTCACTAGTTGAGTATCTGACTGTTTTTTTTTCTGCAAACTTTATCACAACACTATCAACTTCATAATCCATAGTTTAATTTACCAGAAAGTGCTGGGTTTCACTTGATTGAGTCACTGTGGTATAAACTGGTGAATGTGTAGGCGACTCTGGTTGAAAAGAATTTTCACAAGTAACCCTCACAAAGGCATAGCTTTAGATTTACAAACTTTTCATACATGACAAACCGTCCAATGATTCCATGTGTCTAGTGGATGTGGTGGCGTTATCCTTAAATGAACACATTCATTACAAGAAATGATTAATAATATTATAAAGATGATCAGTCAGAATAACTCTTTTATAAGGGAATAAGGCAACCTACACTTTATCAGCAAAATGTCCTCAGTGCATAACAAAAGCCACCATTTAATTTGTCACATGGCTGAACCTGCCTATCACTATCAATACCTGTGAAAAACCTTTGAGCCTGGATGCTACAGTACTGAACCGTTTATAAGTAGATCCCACTCGGATCCCGTGGATATAAAGTTACATCACCTTAACCCTTAGTTTCACTCCAAGGTAGAAACTTTCCATGCCCAACTTGATGATTTGTGGACTATATCGTGCTTAACGGTGAATGGTCCTTCAAGTATGCAATTCTTTGCACGAGTATTTTTTATAACAGGCGTCAGGGTGGTGTAGTGATTAGCATGCTGCCTACCTCACAGAAAAAAAGGTCCTGGGTTTAAGTCTTGGGCCCAGCATAAGCATTTCTGGGCAAAGTTTGATTGTTCTCCTTGTGCTTGTGTGGGTTTTCTCTGAATGCTCCTGTTTCATTCCATGGCCCAAAGACATTAGGCAAATTGACTGATCCAAATCGTCTCTAGTTGTGAGTGTGAATGTTAATAGTTATCTCATGTTGGCCCTGCAATGGATTAGCATTTCGGATGCACCTAATGTTTACCTAGAGTTGGCTAAGACTCTCTGACCCTAGTAGAATTAAGCGGTTTGACAAATGAATGATTAAATAGGTATACTATGGATAGTTTATTGGAGGCGAGGTGGAAAATAAATAACAAGATGTATTTTGTTGTGTATAAATTATTTTCTTTGTATTTGGACAGGGAACCTCTACTTCACAAATGCCTTCTTGACAGAGACCTACATTGAGGTTGTTCGACTCAACACCACATTTCGTCGTGTTCTCATTAAGACCCAGGTGGATATGCCTCGTCACATTGTGGTTGACCCCAAAAACAGATTCCTTTTCTGGGCTGACTATGGTCAGAACCCCAAAATTGAAAGAGCGTTTCTGGATGGTACCAACCGAACTGTGCTGGTCACATCTGGTATTATCACACCTAGGGGACTTGCTCTGGACCACACAAACGGGTACATTTATTGGGTGGACGACTCACTGGACATGATTGCAAGGGTTCGGCCTGAGGGAGGCGAGACAGAGATTGTACGTTATGGAAGCCGCTACCCAACTCCCTATGGCATTACTGTGTTTGAAAATCACATTATTTGGGTGGACAGGAACCTAAAAAAAGTTTTCCAGGCCAGTAAAGAACCAGGAAACACTGACCAACCAGTGGTGATCAGAGACAACGTTAACACCCTCAGAGACATCACCATTTTCGACCAGAGAATGCAGCCATGGTCAGCACAGGACCTTAATTATAATCCCTGTTTATTTTCTAATGGAGGCTGTGCTCATTTCTGCTTTGCATTGCCTGGTACTCAGACCAGAAAGTGTTCATGTGCCTTTGGGAAACTGGCTGTGGATGGCATGACCTGTGTGATTTCTCGAGATGATTACCTCATATATACTACCGAGAGTACAGTTCGTTCACTGTGGCTTGATCCAGATGATCACTCCCTACCATTCCCTGTGGTCAACGTGGCCCGGACTTCTGTAGCACTGGATTATGACAAGTTGGACAGAAGGGTTTATTTCACCCAAAGTTCTGGAGCAGGACAGAGCAAGATCAGCTATATTAGCTTATCATCTCCTACCTCACCTCCTACTATAGCGGTCACAGGTACTGTAAAGCAATACACTGTACACTTTACTTTTCTTATCTTAAAAGTTTTGTTAAATTTTAGTCGGCACCAATGTAATGTGGTGTTAATAATTCAGTTATCTTATCACAGTGAATTCTCTTAAATGTCTTAATCTTGAGAAAAACATCTAGTTGTCTCGTTGCACTTGGCAACGCTTAAGTTATAAGATATACCTTCATTATATGTAGGTCTGGGTGCTCCTGATGGCATTGCCTATGACTGGATCAATAAGAGGATCTATTACAGTGACTATGTTAATCAGACCATCAGCTCCATGGCTGTAGACGGGTCACAGAGGACGCTTATAGCTCATGTGCCCAGACCACGCGCCATCATGCTGGACCCATGCAGCGGGTAGGCTTCTCTAACTTGTTAGCAGAACGGACTATAATAATATTATTGGTACTTAGTAATAAAACTATTTATAATCTTACAGTTGTCCCTTGAACACATCATTAGACTTAATTTTGAGGTTGGGGGGGGCTCTTACCATATTTTACTATTGCACGTAGTTGCTTCAGATTCCATGTTCCTTTCAAACCTTATTAAAGAATCTTCTTTTGTTCCCAGGTACATGTACTGGACTGACTGGGGTTCCATTGCTAAGATTGAGCGTGCAACTCTGGGTGGAAATTTCCGAACTGAGATTGTTAATAGCAGTTTGGTTTGGCCGAATGGTCTTACCTTGGACTATGATGAACAAAGGCTGTACTGGGCCGATGCCAGCTTGTACGTTTTTGTTCCGTGTTTGTTTCTGTCATTCAGATTTACCGAGTATTTGAATTAGATTTGTTTTTAACCACAAACCCCTCATTTTTTAATTTGTTGGTTTATTTTTTTTGCTATCAGACAGAAGATTGAGCGTTGTTCCCTGACGGGCACTAACCGGGAGGTCATTGTAAGTACAGCCATTTACCCGTTTGCTGTGACTGTATATGGACAGCACATTTTCTGGACCGATTGGAACACACGCAGCATTTACAGAGTGAACAAGCATGATGGCTCGGACCAGAGGGTTATGGTCCAGAACCTTCCTTCCCGGCCTATGGACATCCATGTATTATCTGACAGTAAACAGCAGCAATGCAGTAGCCCTTGCCAGCAGTTTAATGGAGGTTGTAGCCATATCTGCACTCCAGGTAATGAACAGCCTGCATATGCTTATTTATTTGAGTTGATCACGTTGATAAGTTTAGAAAGTATTTGTTTCAAAAGCAATTTTTTTGTAAAGTTGGAGAAATTTATCCACAACGATTCCTCGAGTGACAAGTATTGTGTTGTGCTTAGGTCCTCAGGGGGCAGAGTGCCAGTGTCCATCAGAAGGTCGCTGGTACCTGGCTGACAACAAATACTGCATTCCTGATAATGGCACACGCTGTCAGCCAGGCAGTTTCACCTGTATGAACAGTCGCTGTATTCGTGCAACATGGAAATGTGATAATGATGATGACTGTGGTGATGGCAGTGATGAACTAGAGAGAGTTTGTGGTAAGTTGGGCTTGTTTACAATTGTTTCAAGGTATATAATTTTTAGCCTAAATTATAGTTTCATAATCTCATTTTTATTTTTCCATCTACTATTTTTAACATAATAAGTTGGTAACCTTTGGCGGGTATTAAGGAGTCTCTGCTTTAAATTGCACTTTTTCTGACTTTATAAATCCTCTGCTTGACAGATTTTAAGGCATTATTTTTTGTTGATGTCCAAAACACAGAAAACTACTCAGAACAACGTTCTTGTCATTGCTAGCTAACATTGCCCGCGAGTATCAGATAATTCACTAGCTTTATTTGGTGTCTTGATTTGATTTATTGTTATTAGTACAAATAATGGTTTCCTTTTAAAAAATTTCAAAAGACTCAGAGAATTGCACTTTACTTATGATTTACTTTACCATAGGTGATCCTTACTTGTTCTACTGCTATTGTCCCTGCTCTGTCTTCTTGCTAATGCGCAACTAGTTTCTGCCTAATGCAATATAATATCTCTGTCTCCAGGATTCAAGAGTGATTTCGCTTTTGGTGTGTATGATTATGTTTTTTTTGATCTTCTGTTTTAAGGGAAATATAAATTTGCTTGCACCTAATAACCTTCTGTTGACTAATGACTATTCATTAGAAAATCCATTGCTTTTTTGCATGCAGTCCCACAAGTGGCCGCATTTTTCTCTCTCTCAGGTAATAGTTAGCGTTTGCAAAGTTACTTGCTGCTTCATTGATAGTAGTGACAATTTTGTTGAGTTCATGCTTGGACAGTCTATAAGGTCTGCTATTAACTGCTTCACTAATGAAGACTGTGCAACTGAAAGCTACCAGAGTCTGCACAATAGCACATTTCTATAATAGCATGTACAGTCATGTGAAAAAAATAAGTACATCCCATTGAAATTGTTAATTACTCATACACCTTTACTCATTCACTGGTGCCTATCCCAGCCAGCATTGAGTGAAGGCGGAGTACACCATGAACAGCTCGACAGACCATCTCAGAGCAACACACGTGCAAACATTCACACCTAGGTTCAGTGTAGAACAGCCAGTTAGCCTAATGTTCATGTTTTTGGATGGTGGGAGAAAACTGGAGTACCTGGAGGAAACCCACACAAGCACAGAGAGAACATTCAAACTGCATACAGAAATAACCATACTCAGGATTCAAACCAAATACTTTCATGCTCTGAAGCGGACATGCTAACTACTGCACTACCGTAGTGCCCAGTAATTAATATATTATTATTATTATTATTATTATTATTATTATTATTATTATTATTATTATTATTATTATAATTGGTGTTCTAATTTGTGTGTGTTCTGTCTTAGTGTGTATTTTCATCTTTATACCACGTATCTGATTTTTTTTCTCTCCGATTGGTTTTCTTTTCTAGCGTATGGCGTAAATTTGATTCAAGGCACTTGGTAGCTTGATTGAGTTGTACAGAGTCTGATGGTGATCCAAGCATAGTTGATAGCTCTGGAAGATTATTAATAAAAGGAGTTGATTTAAAAGTGATGCTTAATGCAATAACGTGGCATGATGTATATATTCGTACTAAAAGGCAGTGTAAGTGAGAAAAGATAATAATCTGAAATAGTTTCTGATTGTGGAACTGTGACTATATTTTCGCTATTTAAGACAAAAGTTAGTATTAAATCGAAAGTTTGGCCAACTTTATGAGTGGGTCCTATTACATTCTGATTTACTCCGACTGAATCTAGGTTAGATATGAACATTGTTCTTAAAGAGTCATCTGGGTTATTGAAATGAATATTGAAGTCACCAATAATTAAAGCTTCATTTAAAGAAACAACCAGGTTTGCAATGAAATCTGAAAATTCATGTAGGAATTCGGACTGCAGCCCTGTGGATCTGTAAATAATAATTAAAGGAATCAGATGTGTGTGTATATTTTTTCCAAGAACATACATAATGTTACTGCATAAAATTTCAACCACGTGAAATCCATGTCTGGATTTTTGTGTAAGGCGAAGATCTATATCAGTTTGATTTATTATAGATCTATATCAGTTTTATGTCAGTATAAATAACTGCAATGCCTCTTCTGCCAGTTAGATGAGGTTGGTGTATATAACTGTATCCGGGAGGACTCGCTTCATTTAATGCTACATACTCGCTGGGCTTAATCCATGTTTCTGTTAAACACATTACACTAAACTGCTGATCAGTAATAATTTCATTAACAAAAAGCTCTTTCGATGCAAGGGATCTAACTTTTAACAACTCTATCTTTAGATCAAAGGTGCAGGCTCTAGACTCATTCATTTATTCATTTTCTGTAACTCGTTAATCCTAATCAGGGTCACGGGGAGGCTGACGCCCTTCCCAGACGACTCTGGTCGAGGGCAGCGTATACCCTGGACAGCTCGCCAGGCCACTGCAGGGCGGAAACACACTGACGGCTATGCAGCCTACTCTTGTTGAAAGTCAGCAATGGTTGTTTTACATGCCTCGCACCACAGTGAGGGACATGGCCAACCTTTGATAACCCAGTTAGCTGAACTGGGGCCTGTAGGTTCAGAATGATTTAAATTTATGTTAATAAGATTATTAAAACAAAGTCTCTGGGAGTTTTTACATTTTTGTGTACATATTTATTTAGTTCAGGAAACAGACCGTTTCTATAGCATTGGACTTGACCTTGAGAGATGATTCTGCACAGCGAGCAGAAACTCGGATTAGCCTGTTTGTCTGCTCCATGGCCTTTTATGGAAACCCCATGTAAGACGTCACATGCGCGAATGAGCAGCCGGAAGTAAAATAATTTTATGTTCTGTAGCATGTTTAACAAATGATACCAAAAGGATAAACTTTATTCTGCTTCATGTCCTTTTACATTGAACTTGGAGTGACGTCTTGAGCAAGCTGGATAGTCACCATGATGCTAAAAACAAAGTTTAGCTGGAGACTTGTGGATAGGGGGCAGTGGTGGTCTAGTGGTATAGGGTGCTGGATCGCTGATCCAAAGGTTGGGGGTTCGAGTCCCACTCTCCACAAAGTTGTCACTGTCTCCCCCAGTGCAGCTAACTGGGTTATCAAAGGCAGGCCATGTCTCTCACTGTCTATGGTGAGAGGTTCATGTAAAAGAACCATTGCTGACTTTCGTAAAGAGTAGCTGCAAAGCCGTCAGCGTGTTTCTGTCCCTTGCTAAAAAGGGTTGTGTCAGGAAGGGCATCCGACGTAAAAACCTCTGCCAAATGAAACATGCAAATCAGATGATTCGCTGTGGCGACTCCCGAGTAAAAGGGAAAAAGCCGAAAGGAAGACAGACAGCTGGAGACTTGTGGATAGTAGCAGGATGCTGTTGATTCTCTTTGCGTAGTGCTTTGAAGTGGAGAAGAGTTGGCATTCAAAGAAAACAAAGTATAAATAAAATAACTAAAAATACTTCAAGTGAAAGGAAAAGAAAAAGAAAGAAAAGAAAAGTAACAGTGAAATTAAAAGTAATTTTAATTAATTAACTGTTAATTAAGTTCTCCTTACAGGAATCTTTACATAAAAGTGTATATCAGACTCATTTTCAGATTTAAAAAAATAAATAAATAAATAAATACAGATTCTTTGGCATCTACATTCTTCTTTTTTTTTTTTTTTTGAAGAAAACAGATCCTCAGATAATTACAATTATGGTATGCATAATGGTAGGCATGTGATGTGATGGTAGATCTTGACATGATGATTCCACACACTTTATTAGCAAAGTAAACCCCAGACTCCAGGTTGAAGTAAAACCTTAGGCTCATGCATAAGCAAAAAACCACATCGTGCTTCAATATATTTTCAATGGAAAGTGGAGAGTACATGCTTTGAATATCGCCATGTGACATATTTATTCCTCTACATATTAATCAAGTCGTCATGATGATTTGATGATGAAAATTGGAGGGTTGATTAATCACAAAACAAAATACATAACAATTTAAACACTCGTTGGTATTCCAGTATGTGAGCATAATAATTAATTATATTAATGATATTTGATTACGGACAGCCCATTCCAAATGTGGACAACATATTTACTGTGAAAAAATTGTCCAGTGGACAACCAGTTTTTTCGATCTAACATCTAATTGCATATATGTTCCTTGATCCATCTCAGAATATTCCAGTGTGTGAATATTTATGTTCTCCCCGTGCTTCTCCCTATGCTTGCCTCCAATTCCTTTCAGATACGTGCATTTGGCTAACTGAATATTTTCAATTCTCAAGGGTTTGATAGGCTGTTCAGGGTGTACTCCACCTTCGCCTGGAGTCGACTGGGATGGGCTCCAGCCTTTGTGTGAATTTATTAAATAAGAAAGCGGTTCAGAAAGGAATGACATTGTAAAAATTACCTCAAAATATCAATGTGTCTTATTTGTTGGCATGTATCACCTTTATCTTCAGACACTATATCAAAGGGGCTGAAATTGTTTGGTTGTTTACTTACTTACTTACTTACTTGTTCAAATATGTTGAAAAAAAAACATTTCCATTGGATGTACTGATTTGTTTTACATAACTGTTAGTTTGCGTCACTGCTTCTTATGGTTGTAAAAAAATCCTGTATATAATTTAATTCTAATTGGCAGCTTTTCACACCTGTGAATCGACCTTGTATACCTGTGGAAATGGCCGGTGTGTTCCTTACCACTATCGATGTGATCACTATAATGACTGTGGCGATAACAGTGATGAGGAAGGCTGCTTGTTTCGGCAATGTGACCCAGACACAGAGTTTGCCTGCAACAATGGCCGCTGTATCGCTCGGGAGTATGTGTGTAACGGCATCAATAACTGCTTTGACAACGGAACCACGGATGAACTCGGTTGTGGTATGTATGTAATAAATGAGGAAGAAAAAAACTTTTTAAATATCTCTACTATAGCTAATGTTTTGTTTATTATTATAGTACAAGAGACCAGAGATATTACTTAATATAATAATTCTTAATTGCATAATTGCATGGGGGAAGCTGTAGCCTAATGGTTAGAAAAGCAGCCTTGAGACCAAAAGGTCACTGGTTTGATTCTTGAACCAGCAGGAAAAATGTGTGCCAGTGGGGAGTGACCTCCACATTCCCACCCTTGAGCAAGGCACCTCACCCCCAAATGCTCCTCGGATGCCCCCAATTTGTGTGGTAGTCCATCACTCCAAGTGTGCATGCTCACTTCAAATTGGTTAAAGGCAGACGAAATAATTTCCAAAAGGGATTAATACAGTACAGGGATCCATCACTTTTTCCGCGGTTCCACGACCATCAAAATCCGCAAAATAGGGTCACCTCCGCGCCCCCCCCCCCCCAACGTATACGTACATGTATATGTGTATATAATATCAATAAATAGATATTTAATGCTATAAATGCTTATAATAACAATTAAACATTAAAAAATAACATAAGATATAAATAAAATATAAATACACATTTACAGATGGTATTGCATGAGAAGAAGACGACACACATACATACGCATGTGTATACACAGATGCAACAATGTAACTGGTTTTGATGCAAGATTTTGGGTTTTGGGTTGTTTTTTTGTTTTGTGTTGGTTTAGGTTTTTTTTTGCATGATAGCTTTGTTTTTGTGGCATTTTTCATAACTTTTCCCCCTGTTCTTGCTTAATTTCCTTATTTTTTTAATTTGATGAATATTTATTTATTTATTTATTTTTTAAAACCGCAATGCGGTTTTTTTTTTTTTTTTTTTTTTTTTTTTTTTATTCCAAGATGGCGCCGGGTGACCTGCAGCCAGTTACAGGAGCTCTTCAGTTTATTTTTTCTTTTTTTCTCTTTTCTATTGTATATAGGCGTGTTTCTTTATCTTTTTCAATTTTTCTTTTCTTTCTTCAATCCTGCATCTGGAAAACATACTTTCATGATGCTTTTTGTTCTTCTGTGCACTTTTATTTTCACTTTTTGGATCGGCGTCAGGAAACTCATTCACCGACGGCTCTGAGCAACGCAGGTCTTACACACGTGAGACCCTCCTCGGCCTGCGCGCCCCCGCCCTCCTTCACGCGGAAAAGCCTGCGTTGTTCCTTTGGAAATACGGAGGAAAGGAGAGGCTGCAGAGGGGACGAAAGACGCGGAGGACATGTGTTCCCTCTGTCATCATGGGAAATGTCGGCGCGATCGGCAACAAGACGCAGGAGGTGGGGGCGCAGACCGCCCAGGAGAGGCAGTACCCCGACTCCAGCCTCATGTGTTTCTCCGGGACGGGGCTGAATGAACTCACACCGGACTCTGTGGTTTCTCTTAACGGATTTACACTCGCGCGTGCAGATCGGAGTGTAACGGAGAGCGGTAAGAAGAAAGGAGGGGGCGTGGCGGTCTATGTGAATGAACGATGGTGCCACCCGGCAAACGTGCACGTGAAGGAGCAGCTATGCACGCGGGACGTGGAGCTGCTCACGATAAGCGCGCGGCCATATTATCTACCGAGGGAGTTTTCACACGTGATTGTGTTTTGCGTATTCATTCCGCCCTCGGCTGATGCGGCGGCCGCGTGTGAGCGTCTACACAGCGCCGTTAATCAGACACAGACTCGTCACCCCGCGCCATGATTCTGATCAGCGGGGACTTTAACCACGCCCCTCTCTCCGCCTCTCTTCCGACGTTCACGCAATACGTGAAGTGCGCCACAAGAGACAATAAAACACTGGACTTGCTGTATGCAAATGTGAAGGACGCTTACAGCTCCTCCCCCTCCCCACTGGGACGCTCAGACCACAACCTGGTCTACCTGCTCAATACACACCCAGGGTGCGAAGGAACCTGCACAGAAGAGGTCTGTGAAAGTGTGGACCGAGGAGACCAACGAGGCTTAGGACTGTTTCAGACCACAGACTGGAGCATGCTCTGTAACTCCTTTGGTGATGACATCGACGGCCTCACACACTGTATCACCGACTACATGAACTTCTGTGGGACAGCACCGTGCCAACACGAGAGTGCACGGTGCTTCCAACAAACCACCCATGGGTCACCCCTGAGCTCAAAGTCCTCCTGAACCAGAAAAAGAGGGCTTTCATCTCGGGGGACAGAGAGGAGCAGAAGAAGGTCCAGCGTGAGCTCCAGTGGAGGATCAGGAGGGCAAAGAAGGACTATGGGAAGAAGATGGAGGAGAAGCTGGCTCAGAACAACGTGCGGGACGTCTGGAGAGGACTAAAGACCATGTCTGGATTTGGGCAGGGTGTCAGAGGGACAGCTGATGGTGACCAGCGCTGGGCGGATGAATTAAACTGCTACTTCAACAGGTTTGATTCTCCCTCCCTCTGCACCCCTCCCTGCCTCCTCCCCTCTTCACACGCGTCTCCAGACCAGCTGACACCTCCCTCCCCAGGCCAACTTCACTTGACTGCTACAGCCCGACAGACACATCCCCTCCCTCTGCAGCCCACCCCAGCCCCCCCTCTCACTCACATCAGACCAGGTGAGCAGACAGCTGAGGCGACTAAATCAGAGGAAATCTGAAGGACCTGATGGCATCAGTCCCAGGCTGCTGAGGACCTGCGCAGACCAGTTCTGTGTGGTACTATGCTACCTGTACAACCTGAGCCTCAGCCTGGAGAAGGTTCCAGTCCTCTGAAGACCTCCTGTGTGGTTCCGGTTCCCAAAACAGCACAAGCGAAGGAACCAGCCCACTACAGACCTGTCGCCTGACCTCCCACCTCATTAAGATCATGGAAAGCTCCTCCTTGAACACCTCCGCTCTATGGTGAGCTCCCACCCTAGACCCGCTGTGCAGTTTGCCTACAGGCCCAACATCGGAGAAGATGCCGTCATCTACCTTTCTGCAGCGGGCACTCACCCACCTGGAGATCGCCGGCAGCGCTGTGAGGGTCATGTTCTTTGACTTCTCCAGCGCCTTCAACACCATCAGGCCAGCGGCTGGCCTGCGGGGAAGCTGGAGGACGTGGGAGTGGACGGGCATCTTGCTGCCTGGATTATTGACTACCTTACTAACCGTCCACAGTACCGTGCGGCCGCGGGCTGTAAGTCAAAGGTGGTAGTCTGTAGCACGGGGCACCGTAGGGCACCGCCCTCTCACCCTTCCTTTTAACATCTATACTCGGACTTCATATATAACACAAACAGCTGCCACCTCCAGAAGTTCTCGGACGACTCCGCCATCGTGGGCCGTGTGTCAGAGGGGAACGAGCTGGAGTACCGGTCGGTCATCGCCGACTTCGTGGACTGGTGTGAGCGCAACCACCTGTGCTTGAACACTAGGAAGACGAAGGAGATGGTGGTCGACTTCAGGAGAAACACTCAAACACACACACACACATTTACTAGTGAACATCCAGGGACAGGACATTGAGACAGTGGACAGTTTCAAGTACCTGGGTGTTCACCTTAACAATAAACTGGACTGGTCCCACAACACCAACGCCTGTACAAGAAGGGCCAGAGTCGCTTCCACCTTCTGAGGAGACTCTCGGTCCTTCGGCATATGCAGACCTCTGCTCAGGACATTTTATGACTCTGTGGTAGCTCTCTGCAATCCTCTACGCTGCCATCTGCTGGGCCCCGGCAGCACAGAGCGGGACAGAAAGAGACTGAACAAGCTGGTCAGGAGGGCCAGCTCTGTCCTCGCTGCCCACTGGACTCTGTGGAGGAGGTGAGTGAGAGGAGGATGGTAGCAAAGCTCACATCCATCCTGTTCAACAGCTCTCACCCACTGCACCAGACTGTCGAGAGCTAAGCAGCTCCTTCAGTGGACTCCACTGAGGCATCCTCAGTGCAGGAAGGAGCGCTACACCGCAGGTCGCTCATTCCCACCGCTATCAGACTGTACAACGCCACTTTGTAACTGTCTGTGAAAATACCGTTATGTGCAATAAAAACCCCCGCGCACTTTAATCAACCACATCTACCCCACTGACTGTCAACCATATCAACCCATCTACTCTGCCCTCAGATACATTACACTTTAATATAGGCCAATCTATAAAGTTGCTCCATTCTTTTCTTTTATTGTTTAGTAATTTATACTATTTATGTATCTATTTATTTATTTACTTATATATGTATGTGTGTATGTTCGTACTTGTATCTATTTTTGCACCCCCTACTGATAGTACCTCAAGAGCCTGTAACAGTGAATTTCTCCATTGTGAGATTAATAAAGCTGTATCTTATCTTATCTTATCAATGCACTGAAGCTGCATGAATTGAAGTAGTGAGGGATCCCTGTATATCCAAAAAAACAAACAAACAAAAAAAAACATCACAACAATTGTTGGTTCTGCTTGGTCAGAAAGTATTACAGACACTCCCCAACTTACATTTTAGTTCAGTTCCGGACAGCCGAACGTAAGATGAAAAAAAAAAAAACATAAGTTGTTCCTGTATGTTCCAGTGACGTATGACGTTCATACTGTACTATACATCCATAAATACCATTACTGTATCTCATAAAACACCCCTAAATCAATTATTATAAACATAACATTGTAAAATAATATCAAATATATCAAATAATATCAATATTCATTTCAAATAAATTAAATTCAAGCAAAATAATTTCAATTAGATAAATTTTAATCAAATTCACTCATCAAATATCAAATACAGTGTCAAATATAACCTTTAATATTCTCTATAATGCGATCTTTCTGCTTGTAAATGGTTCTGATGGTCGACGGATGGTCACTTTACATGAAGCTGAGCTGAGTCACTTTACATGAAGCTTAAAACGCTGACAATATATGAGGCTCCACTGAAAGTTGTGCACTTGTGCTTGAGACAAAGCGTGGGTTATCCGGACTTCCGGCCTTTCAAGTGAGCAAGGGCGCTGTTGAATACTCGTTTAGTACTCAGCCTGCAGTGATGTGAATCACTAGCAGAGCGGAGAGTTCTCTTTCTTTTCTGGATTCGGATTTTCATTCATTTTACATCTCTTTGCTTAACTGAGTATGCATGGTAGATTGCGCCGATCTGAGCAGATAGTTAATTCAGTCTTGGGAAAACCGGAAATTCCGGAATATGCCAGTGTATGAGTGTATGAGACTGTGTGTGAGACTTGTACCCATGCTAGTAGACTTACGCTTCTGACCAACCATATTTGCTTAGGGTTAAAAAAGTCCGCAAAACAGTGTAAACACAAATATCACAGAGACACCACGCACTGAACTGGGAAGAAGCAGGGGCACGTTCAGTCTGTCGTTTGTAAACAATGGACGCAGCGTCATTACGTCATTGCGTCATTACATCAGCGTACTACGTAGGTACATCTCGTACTACAGAGAGCACGCTAAACAGAAAATTTAGAAAAAAATAAATAAAATTGAAAAAACGTGAAACGTATGAACGTAAGTCAGGGAGCATCTGTTTTTAATTCTGTACTAGAGCATGGAATGTTTTTCACCATTTATATATATAATAGTTATAATATGTTATTATTTCTATAAGAATGGCTAATTTATATGTCCTTACATGTTGGATGTGCTACATTAATGTTTTTTTTTCATTTGCATAATTATTGAAATGAAAGTTTTTATTTTTCCGAAGGGAGATACTTGTTTAGTACTTTAGTAACTAGTCTACAACGTTAGCACTTTCAGTAACAGTCAGAGGTGTAGTTGTTCTTGTAAGTTTTCCAGATTTTTGATTCCACTACCACAATTAGCTGCAGGTTTATGTTCTAATAACGTCAGTAGAATAAGAAAGCCTGTTAGGCTAATATATGTTATATGGTATTGATATATATACAACTTTGGTATTGTAATGGCAAGCACATCCCATCACTGAGCCTATAACTCAACACTTAATCATGTATTATTATTTACTTATAAGATGTCAAGACGTGCTTGCTTTCCCTGTAGCTGAGAGAACTTGCCAGTCGGGACACACTAAATGCCAGAGCACAAACATATGCATCCCGCGTTCCTACCTCTGTGATGGGGATGATGACTGCGGAGACATGAGTGATGAGAGCCCAACACACTGTGGTACGTTCTGTGTCTAATGTAGTAAACGTAATGTATATGTAATGAAAAAACACCATATACTCATGGTCCTTAGATTTATGACTAATCTAATATTTGCCCACATTAATTTATTATTATGACTATTAGATTTCCTTTTCAGAGCTGAAGAGCTGTGTTGGATAATTTCATGCTCCATTTCACATCCAGGAGTGATTTGAATCTGTTAACAGTGTATGATACATATAAATCCAAAGACAGATTAAAATATGGCTAAATTAATTGTAAATTGACAGCTAATGATCGTGTGTGTGTGTGTGTGTGTGTGTGTGTGTGTGTGTGTGTGTGTGTGTGCGTGTTAGCAGACGCTGTGTGCGCGTGCGTGTGTGTGTGTGTGTGTGTGTGTGTGTGTGTGTGTGCGTGTATGCATGCGTGTGTGTGTGTGTGTGTGTGTGTGTGCGTGTTCGCTGCGTGTGTGCGTGCGTGTGTGTGTGTGTGTGTGTGTGTGTGTGCGTGTATGCATGTGTGTGTGTGTGTGTGTGTGTGTGTGTGTGTGTGTGTGTGTGTGTGGATGTGTGTGTGTGTGTGTGTGTGGGTGTGGGTGTGTGTGTGTGTGTGTGTGTGTGTGTGTGTGTGTGTGTGTGTGTGTATGCAGGTAATTAATTTTGTGATTTGGAAAATGAGTTAGCATAAACCTACAGATAAAATGTTAATAAAATTTAAGTGCCACTATTTTAAAGTCACCCTTTTTAAAGATTTGTTGTGGCCTGAGTTCTGCTCTACTTTCTTAGCAACATCAACCTGTACCCAGAATGAGTTCCGCTGCTCAAACGGGCGCTGTATACCAGCACACTGGTATTGTGATGGTGGCACTGACTGTGCTGATGGATCAGATGAGCCCTCCACCTGCAGTGAGTTTAAAGCATGGACTTTAACATGCATGCATTACATACCAAATAATTTAATGAATAAATATTTAAAGAGTTATGATCACTAGTAAATATTTCTCAAAATTCAGACTTCAGTGGATTCTTTTGGAATTTACAGAAAATCTAAATATTTTCTCTTTAATGTGGTTAAAAAGTGTCTTTAATAAAGTTAAGTTTCTAGGATGGTTTAAAGCTATAAATAAAATTATCAGTTTTGAATATTTTATTAAATAGTCTTTATATTATATTGAACCATTGTTATGTGACACTGCAAAAACAGATTGGGCAAAGCAACCAATATGTTAAATCAAACCGATATGAATGGTTGAAATGTATCCAACCAAAATATTGGTTGCCTCAAACAACTGATGTTGATTGGATTGTCAACTATATAGTAACACATTAAGCCATGTAACTTGCCTGTGAATAGCATTTCATAATTAACCCCAATGGCTAAAAGAAATGGGATGTGTAGGCTTAGATATCATCAACTGAGAATTAACAAGGTCTATCTGCCATTTAATTCAAATGACAAATACAGTTGACCTCAGTTGATGATATATTACAATCCAAAGAATTCATGATTAGGCCATACTTTGTGTCTGTACATAGTGACTGAGTTTTTAAACATAATACATATTCCATGCTTTTCACTTATGAATATTTTTTAAATTTAATCTAGTGAAAACCAAAACTGATTGATAGCACCAAATAATTTATATGAATTACTGGTTATTACAACCAATTTGTGGTTGTAAATAGCCAACTCATATAATAGCCAACTAGTCTTTACATTACCGTATTTGAAGTAATATGCGCCCACAATGTTTTTGATGTTACGTTTAATAACTGCCCATGTGTGCTGGGAGCAAAATTGTAGATCAAACTTACCAATTTTATTCGATCAGTCTCTGTAACCGAAAAATGAGGTGTTCAACTGCCTGTAAAAGTGAGTTTACATGGTACTTCAAGACCCCCTGCCACTGGGGAATGTCTATAATGTTCATCAGTAACAACACATATGATTGTTCCGCCGTGCTTTAAAAAACAGGAAAATATTTTGCTGTGTTCTCTTGGTAAATGTCCAACACCGATGAACCATTAGAAATTGTTACAGCAAAACTATCGGATGCTCTGAATCAATGGCGCGATGAGCCAGATATGGACCTATCAGAAAGTGATGACGAGTATTTTTCACCCGATACTCCTACTCACTAATTTCATAAATTTAATGACTTTCCTGGACATGTGGTTTTGTTTTTGTTTGTGTTGATTGGTTCAATGTGCCATGTGCTAAAGTTGACATTCGTGTTGATTGGCTCATTTTACTTCCTGGAAAATGTTTAAGGGAACAGCCAAAAAGATCAGGAAGGAAAAGTAAGGGGTCTTTTTTTTAATAAATTATGCTGATTTCATGTAAGTAATTTGGTTGATACCACAAAATGAATAACACAAATACCAGTAAAGCTCTTTTATTGTTCTGTTATTATTCATGTTTTCCACCTCGATGGTAATAAGCACTTACCTTTCCACTCCGCTGGTAATCATTTTAATAAGCGCCCACCCACTCCAATTTTTAAGGCGCCCTAGGTGCTTATTACATTGAATACGGTACATTATATTCAAGAATATTCATTTTTAAATTATTAATATGGACATCTATTTTATAATTTTTTGAGCATTTCATAAGTGGTCGATTAGTGCTGAACGTGATGTGTTACTGAGCCGAAGGCCAGGAGTTCAATCCATACTATCATCACTTTTGGGCTCTTGAGCAAGGCCAGTAAACCTCAATTATTCAGTTGTATAAAAATGATAAGAGCGTGTGCCAAATGCTGTAAATGTAAATGGTGGCTAGTATTTTTTTCAAACATTTATTTATTTTTTTAAGCAATTGGGGCAGCACATTGGCGTAGTGGTTAGCACATCCGCCTCACAGCAAGAAGGTCCTGGGTTGGAGTTCTGTACGCTGCGTGAAATCTGAATCGTCTCTCCATGCTTCCATGGGTTTCCTCCGGGTACTCTGGATTCCTCTCACAGTCCAACGACGTGGACATTAGGCTGATTGGCTGTTTCAAATTTCCCCTTAGGTGTGAGTGTGAATGTTTTTGTGAGTGTGTGTGTGTGTGTGTGTGTGTGTGTGTGTGTGTGTGTGTGTGTGCATGTGTGTGTGTGTGTGTGTATGTGGTGTGTGTGTGTGTGTGTGTGTGTGTGTGTGTGTGTGTGTGTTGGCCCTCGATGGTTCAATGAGCTGTTCCGGGTGGCTCTAGCCTTCCTGTTGTGACCCTAATAGGAGTAAGCGGTTCAGAAAAGTAGTGAGTGAAGGTGACGCAATCGATGTATAAAAGTGCATAACTGTGTTATTTGTAGTAGTATTACTCCTAGAGCAGCAGTAAGTGGAACCACAGATTTCATTTCACAAGGATCTCCTACGTATAATTTCTCATGCCTTTAAATAAGAGAGCAATGCAGGACCACGACACGTGCTCTTTCTACAAACTCCATTACACTATGTGGTGTTGCCACTAAAATCATATTGATGTCTAGCTTGTCGTGATCTCAGTGAGAAGCATGAATGTCATTGCCATTACACTGCTCCTTGTTCAAGTATAGATTCTGATGTGTGTTAATCCTGCAGCCACCTTGGTGAGAACCTGTAGTTCAGACCAATTCCGCTGTGATGATGGCAGGTGCATTGCATCCTCTTGGATCTGTGATGGTGACAACGACTGTGGGGACATGAGTGATGAAGACCAGAGGCATGACTGTGGTTGGTGATTCTCGCACTGTTTACTCATTCCTGCTCTTTCTCTTGTCTCTATTCAGTTTACTGTGGTTCTTTTCTATCCTCTAGTCCCCTCTTTTGTACTTCCTTATTCATTGTCAACCAGTCAGACAGCTCAATAGAAATGCAGAAGAGCCTGGCTCGTGGCTGATGTCTAAAGTGTTAGAGTAAGGAATCTGCATTCCTGATTTCTCTTGCTTGATTCGTTGCTTTGTGATTGTGTGTCCTCCCTGGCTTTCTCGGGATTCCAGCTGCCATGCTTCTGTCTAGGGTGTCTGTTCACAATGTGCAGCCTGATTCTGAGAAGCCCAAACAATGTAATGCCAATTGAGACTGAGCTTGTATGAACCTACAGGGATGCTTCATTGTGTAATGGCATTTAATTAATCAAATGTGTAGAGAATTACATTTTACCAAATGTCTTTATCACAATTATTGTGGAGACATGATCTGCCATTTGTTTTCTTTTCCTTTTAATCATTTCGATTAATTATCTTGTCAGGGATTACTTCATGAACTAAAAGGTCAGATACATTGGTCAGGCTATTAGTAGATTAAATGTATAATAAATATTTCTATGTACTACTAATGGCACAGAGGTGTAGTGGTTCGCACATCTGCCTCACAGCAAGAAGGTACTGCGTTAAAGACCTGGGCTTGGCAAGGTTCTCTGTGTTTGCATGGGTGTACTCCAGGTTCCTCCCACAGTCCAAAAACATGTCCAATAAGCTAACTGGCTGTTGCAAATTGACCCCTGGTGTGAATGATTGTGGGTGTTTTGTCCTGTGAGAGCCTGGTGAACCATACAGATCCTGTGAGGGTCTGGTCTAATCAGGCTTAGGGTCTAATCAGGGTTTACCCGGTCTTTGACCAGAGTTGGCTGAGATAGGTTCCGCAACCCTAAATGGGAATAAGCGGCCTAGAAAACGAATTAATTATTTCATGAAATTGGCTCCAACATACCTACTCATGCATGTTGTGGTACTTTTATTATTATTATTATTTATTTAAATTTTTATACAATTAATCAGAATTTTGAGTATCGTGAAGTTTTATTTTCCCCTGTTGAATTTTAAAAGCTGCCAAAAATGTGTTCTTTAAATTACTATAGTTCTCTTTCTTACTATGAGGTAAAGAAATAATGGCATTGTGTCATAGATTCCCACTTTTGCTGTAAAATATGACATAGAAAGATTAAATTAGTAATATTTAAAATTAAGAGTGATTATTTTTCTCTAAGTGTTTTGATGGGTTTTGAATTCTTAGCCAATCGCACCTGCTCACCACTGGAGTTCACTTGTGTAAATAATCGGCCACCGCAGAGGAAGTGTATTCCCCGGGACTGGGTGTGTGACGGAGATGCAGACTGTGCTGATGCATATGATGAGCACCAGAACTGCACACGCAGATCCTGCTCTGCTACTGAGTTCACCTGCAGCAATGGCCTCTGTATCCGCAGTGCATACAGGTCAGAACTAACACAGCTGTCCTTATATACTTACCGCTAAAAATAGTTATGTCAATGCTGTAGTTTTATAATGTAAGTATATATTCGAAAAATATAACCTACTTATTGTGTATACGTATGTCAATGTGTCTGGGTGTATATATATATATATAGGGACAAATGAACAAGGAAAGGCTCAACAATAAACCGATTTAGATACACATCCAAATATCTTTCATGCATGTGTTGTGGTGTAGGTGTGACCGGCGTAATGACTGTGGAGACAGCAGCGATGAGCAGGGCTGCATATACCAGGCATGCCAACAGCACCAGTTCACCTGTCAGAATGGTCGCTGTATCTCACAAGACTTCCAGTGTGATGGTGATAATGACTGTGGTGATGAATCAGATGAGTTGCCACACTTATGCCACACTCCAGTCCCTACCTGCCCTCCTGGGAAATTTAGATGCGACAATGGGAACTGTGTGCCATCCAGCCAAGTGTGTGACCACAGCAATGACTGCAATGACAACAGTGATGAAAAAGGCTGTGGTGAGTAGACATGGAAAGAAACATTCCAGCTCACAAAAGGAAAAGTTGGTTTTTCAGCATTGAACACTCACAATATTGAGCTTAAATGAGACTTGAAAATGCAGTGGTACCTCACCTTACACAATTAAGCCGTTCCAGCGCCTTTTTTGTAACCCGGATTTTTCGTAAATTGAACCGCATTTTACATGTAAAACGCATGATTCGTTCCAAGGCTCCCAATACTACCCCATAAACCCTTAAAAAATTATAAAAGTACACCAATTTTGTATGAAATATGTGCTAAAAGTAAAAGAAAATTATTTGCCTTTTTTTAAATCTCTCGAACCACCCATGCGACGCTTTAAAGTCCGGGGGTTGCTGGTCTGAAGAACCCTCACCCCCACCCTCCTTAACGATGGCGGTTGCTTTTTCAGATATAATCGCCTCCGTCACTGTATGTCCGGCAATTTCTTTCTCCTTTATCCAAAGGAGTAAGAGTCTCTCCATCTCGTCGTTCAATGACGACCTCATCTTCAATATCACAGTGAGGCCTTTCGAAGGGGTCGTCCCTTTTAAGGCCTCCTTCTGCTTCAAGATGGATCCCGATTGTAGAGGGGTTTCGGCTATACTCCTTTGCGATTTTGCTCAACCACATCCCACTTTCATATTTTTTTATAATTTCCTGTTTTACAGTTATTGATAACGGAGCCCACTTCTTCTTTTGAGTATCACCAGGAATCACTTTCTTGGGACTCATGATAAATAACGAAAAATAGCGCTCACAAAACTCACGAAGCAACAGTACAACTATCCTTCACGTGTTTGTGTCGAACAATGGGTCAAAGGCATACGAAAAGCATTATGGGTACAGTACATACTCTACTATGGAGATTCAGCTCCCTCCTAGGCAATGGGAGCCCAGCGGGGTGGGGTGTTGGGAGACAACCAATGGGACAGCAACTCACGCATTGTTTGAATGTTTGAATGACGCGTTAGAATTTTTAAGATGGCGCTTTCGTAACGTGAACTTGTTTCGTATCCTGAGACAAAAATTTTATGAAAATGCTTTTCGTAACCTGAATTTTTCATTTGGTGAGACTGTCGTAAGGTGAGGTACCACTGTAATGTGAAAGGTGCAACATTGCTCTCTTACTGTATATCAAGATTTCTCTCTGAAATTAACTCCTGACTTGGCATTATGGATATTTAAGATACTTTGGTTGGTCTGCTGCTAAACTAATCATCAACTGATTTTGTTTTCAGGCATTGATGAATGTACAGATCCATCTGTGCACCACTGTGACCACAACTGCACTGATACCCCCACCAGCTTTGTATGCACATGCCATCCTGGCTACCGCCTTATGTCTGATAAAAAGAGCTGTGATGATGTAGATGAATGTTCAGAGACCCCCAGCGTATGCAGTCAGATCTGCGAGAACACACTGGGCTCATATGTGTGTAAGTGTGCACCAGGTTTCCTGCGGGAGCCAGGCGGTCACTACTGCCGGCAAAACAGCAACATCAGACCTTACCTGATTTTCAGCAACCGCTACTATCTGCGTAACCTATCTGCAGATGGAGAGGCCTACTCACTCATCCTACAGGGCCTCAGCAGCGTTGTAGCTCTGGACTTTGATCGTGTTGATAAGCGTCTCTACTGGATTGATGTGAACCGACGGGTGGTAGAAAGGATGTTCTTTAATGGCACAGGCAGGGAGGTGATACTGAATGGCATTCCGCATGGAGAAGGCCTGGCTGTGGACTGGGTGGGGCGTAAACTTTATTGGGTGGACAGCTTTCTGGACTGTCTGAAAGTGTCTGAGCTTGATGGACGCTTTGTTAGGAAGTTAGCGGAGCACTGTGTGGATGCTAACAACACCTACTGCTTTGAGAATCCAAGAGCTGTTGTGGTGCATCCAAAATTTGGGTAAGTGATTGGTGAGAAGTTTTTCTCTGTTTGGGATATTGAAGTCTTTTTGCAGTGCATTAGCAGGTTCTTACATCCCATTAAATTACAGTAGGCCCTTGACTATTCGCGATTTTGCACTCACAGTTGCTTGGCAGTCCGCAAATATTCAAACCGACACGTCACTCAAATTCAGCCAATGGCTGATTGGTTGGGATGATGTAATGCTCCTTTTTCCTCATTTGTACACAAGTTTTCAATGAGCCTCTTTTTTTAGTGTGTTTTAATTGCCAGTTAAGCTGTATGATGCCACTCAAACGCTGTGCGTCTTCTCTGGCTAAGCACTAGAAAAGGTAATGACGTTGGATGTCTCTTTTGAAGAAATAAGACTTTCTCCTGAAGAAACGACAGTTTCCTCTGAAGTATAGGTATAAAGTATGCTGTATAATGTTTATATATTTTATTAATAAATATCACAGTACAAAATTAAAAGGGTTTTCCTAGTCATTACTACAATTTACTACATGAATACTGTATTAATGAGTAAGGCTGTCTATAGAATGTGTTTAAGAAGCATATTTCAGTGCATGTAATAGATACATAGTATTTTACTTCTGGTTGCTCATTCGTGGTTTTACTTCTGGGTACAGAACTTGCTGATTATCTTCAATTGCGGGAGGGGCCGGAACCAAACCCCCGCGAATATCGAGGGCCTACTGTATTATATTTTTGAAACTAAAGGATATTGTATGCATTCATTTGTGTAAAAGGACTTTGTGCTATGCTTTCCCTGGACTCCAAACTTGTTTGCTCCTTGAATGTGTTTTTAGTTGGTTAAGTATGAAAGATGATGTGCAGTTTTGGAAATAATGATCAGTGATTCACTTTAGGAGAAGCATAGTTCAAGCCCTACCTTGTAAAAGCAATCCTTCACATTATTTCCACTTCGAGCTTCAGAGTGGCATGAAAGGAATTTCAATAACCTTCTGATTAACTGGTGAAGCGAACACACGCATATACTCTGACCTCTCATGTGTAATGGGTCCTCAGACACGTATGTTCTGTTTAACTGGAAGATACACTTGAACTTCTAATTATTGAATTAGATCCCAGTGTTAGACCTATTGGAAAGTTTCTGTCTATATTAATGTAATGTTAATGTAATGACTGTCATCATATCATATCATTCATACATTCACTCATTTTCTGAATCGCTTAATCCTAATTAGGGTCTAGGGGAGGCTGATGCCCATCTCAGCTGACTCTGGATGAGGGCAGAGTACACAATGACAGCTATGCTATGAAAGTCAGCAATGGTTCTTTTACATCTCACCATAGACAGTAAGAGACATGGCTGGCCTTTGATAACTCAGTTAGCTGCACTGGGGGGGTGGGGGGTGGGGGGGTGGGGGGGTGGGGGCAATGACAACCTGTTGACAGTTAGGCTTGAGTTAGGCTTGAGCCCCCAACTTTAGGATTGGTAATGCAGCACCTTACCACTAGGCCACTACTGCCCTGACTGTCATTATATCACTTTACTTTATTATAATTTCCTTAAGATTTCAGATGTCGGGCAGTGGTGGCCTAGTGGTATAGGGTGCTGGATTGCTGATCCAAAGGTTGGGGGTTCGAGTCCACTCAAGTCCCCACAGTGCAGCTAACTGGGTTATCCAAGGCCAACCATGTCTCTCACTGTCTATGGTGTGAGGCATGTAAAAGAACCATTGCTGACTTTCGTCAAGAGTAGTTGCAAAACCATCAATGTGTTTCCGCCCTGCGATGGCCTGGTGAGCTGTCCAGGGTGGACTCTGCCCTTGCCCGGAGTCGGCTGGGAGTCCCCGTGACCATAATTAGGATTAAGCGGTTACAGAAAATGATGATGATGAATAAACTGTAACTTTCCATGAATGTAACAAAACAAGGCTCAGATGCGGGGTAGTCTCAGACCTTTCTCGAACTGTCTGCACATGTAGCGAGTAGGTCGCAAAGTTGTTTTACTTACGAATCATTCATTTTTATCAAAGAAAGCGACAAGTTGGAGAGAGGTTGAGATTTGCTCGCATCCACCATATTCCATATATTTTGTCAACATTCATAATTTATTCACATATTGATCATGCTAATATTGTGTGAATTAAAAGTGATTGGTTCGAGAAGCAAAAGATTGATGACTGATTTACAACCGGACACATTTGACAAACAATTGCAAATTAGTTGCAAACCAGTTCGGAAATTGTTGGTGGCCGTCTCGCGACTTTCGGCTGCAAAATGTTTGCTTGCACGTGGGGCCACAAAACTTCTTTAAATCAAGGAATCTTTAAAAATTTTAAATTTTGCAAATAAATCACACAAAAACATCAATTTGCATCACTCACTTTTCTACCACAGCTCAGGCGTGATCACCCAGTTAGTAAATGATGTTGCGTAAGTCTTTTTTTGAATAAATTAAATAAATTGAAATTTCTACAAATACATATGCAGTGAGTCCAACTGCACAAATAACAATGTTCATGCCTTTTCATTGCTTGCCTTTCTTAATAAATACAGGAAGTAGTTTTTGATGTTGAAAGAGTGTTCGGTCAACGTGGCCTGTTTCCCCAACATGAATTCTGTCTGTTATTTGCAGATATGTGTTCTGGACTGACTGGGGAATTAAAGCGTTTATAGGTCGTGCTGGGATGGATGGCAACAACAAGTCTGCCATCATTACCACAAAGATTGAGTGGCCCAATGGCCTTACTATTGATTACACCAATAATATGCTCTACTGGGCAGATGCTCATCTTAACTATATTGAGTAAGTAAAATATTAGATTTTAAGTGTTTAATTGTCAACTAATATATTTCATGATATTAAAGAACTAAAGCTGTAAAATACTGTATATTTAGCACTTTCAAATTGTGATCTGTTCTACAGGTACTCTGACCTAGATGGCCGCCACCGCCACACTGTATATGATGGTGTTCTTCCTCACCCGTTTGCTATAACTGTGTTTGAGGACACTGTGTACTGGACAGATTGGAATACTCGCACAGTGGAGAAAGGCAATAAGTACACAGGCACTGGACGCCAAACTCTTGTCAACACCACTCACAGACCTTTTGATATCCACGTGCTTCACCCATACCGTCAGCCCATAGGTGAGCCTGGGAACTCAAGCAGGGTGTAATCACAAGCTGCACTGCCGACTTTCATCCTTTTGGAGCCATTATGCCAATTATCTCTGATCATTATCGCTCCCTTTAAATGTCTACTTAAGCCATTTTCAAGTGTGTGCCAATATTTACAAAGACAAAGACAATGCTGCAAGTGTTTTCCCTCCTCTTACTCTTTGACCAGGAAAGACAATCCCTTTTATCAATCACGTATTTTTCCATGACAGACTGAAGTCTTAGATACCCTTGTCTTATCTTTGTGAGAGAGAAGTCAACCTCTGTTTCTATGTGGTAAGTGCATGTGGTGTAACAGCTTCTCTCTCGGTCCTCAGTAACCAATCCTTGTGGACTGAACAACGGTGGCTGTTCCCACCTATGTCTTTTAAAAGCGGAAGGGTGGGGATACACCTGCCAGTGCCCTGACCATTTCCTGACTGTGCAGATAGGGGGCATAACCCACTGCCTTCCCAGCTGCTCCAGCACACAGTATAGATGTGCCAATAATGAGCGGTGAGCATATGAGACCTTATTTAGAGCCAGGGTGTGCTTTGTGCAGTCTGATGTTGTTTCATGATCACACATTTAGCTGTTGATTTTTATAATTGTGTGATTTGTCCTCATGTATAGCTGTATCCCTATTTGGTGGAAGTGTGATGGGCAGCATGATTGCAGGGACGGTTCTGATGAACCATCCACATGTCCGCCTCGCCACTGTAACCTGGGCCAGTTCCAGTGTAATGATGGAAATTGCACTAGCTCACATTTACTATGTAACTCAAACCACGATTGCCCGGATGGATCTGACGAGGACACCATACTGTGTGGTATGCAAAATTTGTATTAATTGACACTATCATAGATCTTTTTTCTATGGCTTTTGTTTTGAACACTATTTTAATTTGCATTATGCTGAAGATATAATGGGCCGTTTGTTTATACATTTGAAATTATTACAATTACTGTATAAATCCCAGTGTATCTATAGTACAAGCACACGTAATACTGGCATTTTTTTTATAATTATCATTAAATTCTAGGTAAATAAAAGGAATAACACTTTACTTGAAAATGAATTTAAATATCGGGCTGCAAATAAAAAGATCACACAGAAATCGCATGACCACAGCAATTGGCTTCTTGGCATATAACGACTCAAGATTAATTCTTGGGCCCTTGTCACATGTAAATGATTTGCAGAACTTATACTGCCTTATGACAGATCTTTATCAAGCAGAACTTCTGACCGACTACTGAATGTCTTTCAAACTTACAGCTAGTATATTTTGGGCAAATTGATAGCTTTACGGGGTTTGATATATAAACCTTACCAGTCTGAGGAATAGCGTTAAACAGTGCACCACTTTCAATAATTTCTAAAAAGCATTAATAATCATTAATTTATATAAAGCATTTTACAAAAAAATAGGTGATTCACATAAACCTTTAACCACCACAATGACTATCCTCAGGCTAAACTTAAACAGGTGATTATACTGCTGTAAAATTATTGTTCATAGTCATCATGCAGATTGGTACAGATATTCTGGATAGAAATTCCATAAACACATGCAGGGGCAGCACAGTGGCGTATTGGTTAGCACACCTGCTATGAAGGCCTAGGTTAGATTCCCAGCCAAGGCATTTCTGTGTGGACTATACATATATATACATGTTCTCCCTTTGAATGGGTTGCCTCCCACAGTCCAAAAACATGCACAGTAGGCTAATTCACTATTCCAACTCACCCGTAGGTGTGAGTGTGAATGGTTGTGTGAGTGTTGGCCTTGCGATGGCCTGACGAGCTGCCCAGGGTGTGCCCCACCCTTGCCCAGAGTCAGCTGAGATAAGCACCAGCCACCCCACAACCCTAATTAGGATTATGTGGCTTAAAAAAATGAATAAATAAATATATCCACCATGTTACAGTGAGTTGATTTGTTTTTTTTGTTTTTTTGTTTTTTCAGCAACGCATCAGTGTGAGTCGCATCAGTGGCAGTGCAGTAATAAGCACTGTATTCCAGAGGCATGGCAATGTGATGAAGAGAATGACTGTGGAGATGGTTCAGATGAGGACCCTTCACACTGCTCCAGTAGGACGTGTCGTCCTGGCCAGTTCAAGTGCAGGAATGGTCGATGCATCCCTCAGAGCTGGAAATGTGATGTGGATGATGATTGTGGAGATAACTCTGATGAGCCGACCGATGAGTGCAGTAAGTGTAGCATCTCTTCGGCTTTAGTTGTATTTGTATACTAGGTTGGGCTGTAATTAGGAGGTTCATGTGCACCTCAGAGAACCTTCTAATCAGTGTCATACATATCAAGTAAAATTTTTTTATTTTTCAAGGCAGTTATAAATAAACCAGTATTGCGAGACTTTTTTCTGAAATGATGTATGAATGTAACAGTCATGGGGCAGTGGTGGCCTGGTGACAAAGGGCGCTGGATCACTAACAAAGGTTGGGGGTTTGAGTCCCACTCTCCACAAGGTTGTCACTGTCCCGCCAGTGCAGTTAACTGGGTTATCAAAGTTCGGCTATGTCTCTCAATGTGTTTCTGCCCCTTGCTAAAGGGCTGTGTCAGGAAGGGCATCCGATATAAAGACCTGTGTCAACTCAAACGTGCGAATCAGATGATTCGCTGTGGCGACCCCTGAAAAAAAAAAAAAAGGGAAAAAAGCCAAAAGGAAAAGAAGAAGAAGAATGTAACAGTCACCTTGTAGTGAAACAGATAGGGATGAACAAAACTGTTATAAGTAAAAAAATATAAGCGGTCATACCCGAGTGAAACTGTTTCTCAAGCTGTAAACCAGAATCAGATTTATTGGCCAAGTTTGTGTACACAAACAAGGAATTTGACTCAGACCTAACTTCATTCCCTGCCCAGTAAACATAAAAATTAGGCTTATAAACATTTAAGACAAGTCAACAAAACTGTAATACAAATTGTAGAAATAAAGTGGAAGGAATTTGTACAAACATTGAAAAAGTAAAATATAATATTAAATTTTCAGTTTAGTGCAAAATTGTCATTGAAGGCCCTAGCATGATCAGTAATTAAGACACATAATGAACTATTATTTTCTTAGATTATAATTATATTGTAATATTATGTGCACGTCCTCCTTGAATTGCTGCCTTTTTGTGGTGGAGGGTTTGCGTGTCCTAATGATCCTAGGAGCTATGTTGTCGGATTCAGGAGGAATGATGTGGTTTTCGTCCTGGCCGCAGCACTCTCGACCAACTCTATACGCTCCACAGGATTCTGGAAAGGGCAAAGGAGTTTGCCCAATCTGTCCACGTGCGTTTTGTGGATTTGGAGAAGGCTTTCGACCGTGTCCCTCAGGTTATCTTGTGAGGTGTGTTCTCGGAGTACAGCGTTCCGGACTCGTTGCTACGGGCCACTCGGTATCTGTATCACCGGAGTCAGAGATTGGTCCCTATTGGGAACAACAGATCGAATTTGTTTCCGGTGAGGGTTGGAGTCCGCCAAGGCTGTCCTTTGTCACTGATTCTGCTCATAATTTTTATGGACAGAATTTCAGCCAAGGTGTTGAGGGGTTCTGGTTTGGTGGCCATCGGATCTTGTCTGTGCTTTTTGCGGATTATGTTATCCCTTTGGCTTCAACAAGCTGGGACCTCCAGCTCTCACTGGAGTGATTTGCCGTTGAGTGCGAAGGGGCCGAGATGAGAATCAGTATCTCTAATTCCGAGGCCATGGTTCTAAGTTGGAAAAGGGTGGAATGCACTGTCTGGGTCAGGAATGAGGTCCTTCCCCAAGTGGAGAAGTTCAAGTGTTTCTGAATCTTGTTCACGAGTGAAGGAAACATGGAGCAGAAGATCGACAGGTGAATCGCTAGAGGCTCTGTAAAGCGGAGCCTGTACCAGTCCATCATGGTGAAGAGTGAGGTGAGCCACAAGACAAAATTCTCAATTTCTCAGTCGATCTACATTCCAACCCTCACCTATGGTCAGTAACTTTGGGTGGTGGCCGAAAGAACAAGAATCACCGGATACAAGCGGTTGAAATGAGCTTCCTTTGAAGGGTGGCGGGGCTCTCCCTTCGAGATAGGGTGAGAAGCTCAGCCATCCAGGAGGAGTTTGGAGTAGAACCGCTGTTTCTCCGCATTGAGAGGAGCCAGTTGAGGTGGCTCGGGCATCTGGTTAGAATGCTTCACGAATGCCTCCCTGGTGTGGTGTTTCAGGCATGTCCAACTTGGAAGAGACCCCAGGGTCAACCTAGAACATGCTGGAAGGATGTCTCTGGGCTGGTCTGGGACATCTGGACCTCATTGCTTATGCTACTGCCCCATGACCGTGGATTAAGTGGAAGAAGATGATGATGATGATGATGATGATGATGATGATGATGATGATGATGATGATGATGGTGATAATGATGATGATGATGATGATGATGATGATGATTATTATATACACCAAAGTATTGTAGCACACACACTAGCGATGGCTCAGTCATTCTGGAGTCCTTTAAGATCGTAACATGCAGTGTTGCTAGCTAATGGTGACATCACCATGTATCAGCCAATCAGATTGCATGTAATGGATTGTATAATAATACAAAATAACAACAACAATAATAATTTTATTATTAATATATTTGTGATCTTTGATGGCCTGGCAAACTGTCCAGGGTGTACTCTGTCCTTGTCCAGAGTTGGGTGGAACAGGTGCCAGCCTCCCAGTGACCCTAATTAAGATTAAGCGGTTCAGAAAATGAATGAATGAGTCCTATTAGGGTCATAAGGAGGCTGGAGCTAATCTTTGCTGACACTTTGCAAAAGCAAGGTACACCCTAAACAGCTCAACAGACCGTCACCAGACCCAATATTATATAAGTTTATATAATAAGTTTATAATATTATATATTGCAAAAGTATATAAAACAGGTTTTCTGATTAAAAGAAGATAACAATTTAATAAGATAAGAAGTCACTTTTTTCTTTATTGGTATAATTTTCTTCTGCTGACTGAAATAAGAAAATGAGCGAAACAATTAGACTTACAAAATTTGTGCATGCAACTGCTGTTCAGACTTACACCACACAGCAGGCACAAATTGAAATTATTCTTCATTGACATCATATTGGTATTGCATATTCATGAAGCCAAATGAATGAAACACAAGACAATCTGATGTGAAAGACATAATTCTAAGTAAATCCAAACTAACTGTGGTAAACATATCAGCAACTGTAATGCTAATATTTATAGAAAAAGTGCATCATTTAGCCATAGTGTTTCTTACTGGATAAAATGGGTTGTGAAACACCTTGGAAGGCTAATTGTTATTTTGTGGGGTTTTTTCATAGTGGGTCCAGCATACCGATGTGACAACCACACTGAGTTTGCCTGCATTACAAACTACCGCTGTGTACCACTCTGGGCTGTGTGCAATGGACAGAATGACTGCAGGGACAACAGTGATGAGCAAAATTGTGGTGCGTGCAACACACAGCAGTATTCATCAGCGGTGACTGAAGTATTGCGAATTTAAGTTTGATAGTTTTTGCTGTGCACTTGAATACATATATATACTTGAATATTTAACGCTCACATGATTAGATATTTGCTTGGATTAAATCCTACCTCACTTTTTAGTCACCATGATTAAAACCACCCCTCAAATTATCAGTGAAAACAACCTACCTAATTTAAACCAACAAAATCTATGATCCATTCACGAGTTTATTTTAAAGACAACTTTCCAGACACTGGAGTATTTTAAAACCAATAAATATACAGTCGGCCCCCAATTTACGAAGACCACTGTGTACGAACTCCCCGGGTTACGAAAAACATTTTCCTAAGTTTCCGTCCCCGAGATATGAAACAACCCCCTCTTACGAAAAGAAATTCAAAATTCAAACGCGCCAATCAAAATTCCACACGACACGCGAGTTGCTCTCTCTCATTGGCTGTCTCTCAACATCCCGCCCTGCTGGCCTCCCAGATAGAGACAGAAGGAAGCTTCACTCTTTAGTTTTTAGTTTAGTTTTTTAAGTTGTTTTAATTCAGTAAATGTTTAATAAATGTGGGCGCATTTGAGCTCATCTGGAATTCCGATCCCTCAAGAAATCAAATTAAAGTTGAGTTTGTCAAGCAGGGAATGTGCTTTGACTTCACGTCTTGTGGGCGAGGCCCGCAGTGCACACAAGAGAAAGAGACACAGAGAGAGAGAGAGAGAGAGAGAGAGAGAGAGAGAGAGAGAGAGAGAGAGAGAGAAGGAATAACGCTTTAGTTTTTAGTTTAGTTTTTTAAGTTGTTTTAAATCAGTAAATGGTCAAGCAGGGAATGCGCTTTGAAGTCACGTCTTGTGGGTGTGGCCCGTAGCGCGCGTGCGACAGAGAGAGAGAGAGCGAGAGAGAGAGAGAGAGAGAGAGAGAGAGAAGGAATAACGCTTTAGTTTTTAGTTTTTTTAAGTTGTTTAATTCAGTGAATGTTTAATAAATGTGGGTGCATTTGAGCTCATCTGGAATTCCGATCCCTCAAGGAATCAAATTAAAGTTGAGTTTGTCAAGCAGGGAATTTTCTTTGAATTTCACGTCTTGTGGGCGTGGCCCACAGAGCGCGCGCGCGAGAGGGAGCTAGAGAGAGAGAGAAAAAGAGAGAGAGAAAGAGTGAGAGAGAGATGTGTGTGTGTGTGTGTGTGTGTGTGTGTGTGTGTGTGTGTGTTAATAAAAATGTTTAATTAATAAATATGTTAATAAAATGGTTTAATATGTTAATAAAATGTTTAAATGGTTTAATAAATACTTTTCTTTTACTTTTAACACATATTTCATTCAAAATTGGTGTACTTTTATCATTTTTAAAGTGTTTATGGGGTTTATCCAGTCCAAACACTGGAGCCTTGGAACGAATTAGGCGTTTAACATGTAAGGTACGACCCCTACTTACGAAATCCCCACTATACGAAAATAGCTCTGGAACGGATTAATTTCATAAATTGGGGGCCGACTGTACTGTGAACTTAATTGAATCATTTCCTAATGTTCGCACTAATGTACTGACTATCCAAATATGCTGGCAATAAGGGTCTTAATTTCAGAAAATTCATAAATTGTGGTGATACTGGAGATAATTGCTTTTTTCATCACTTCGCACTTTAGTTCTAGATTGGAAGGAAAACAGCCTGATCTGATGAATGACTCCCTCTGACTTCTCACCTTAACCCCCTGCTAGTCAGAGGCTTCAGCATAGATTTATGGTCTCTGTGTGTCTTGTTCTGTATCAGGCACCAGTGTAATCCTATGTGTGTGCAATATATTGTATGTGTTTTATGTCAGTGTATGTCAAGCTGTGATATAAAATAATAATAAAAATAAAATATAATAAAATTATTAATAATATGCAGAAATATTTAACAGCAACTACAGGAAATTTTAAAAATCCATTAGTAAGACAGCAGTAAGTCATTTCTGAGTGAAAATTGTGTAAATATATATAAAGGCATAATGATATTGCATGAATGCATTTATATACACAGTATACGATTATTATATATGGCATCTGAGCAGTATTATACATGTACATACAAATTTTTATGCACACACACACACACACACACACACACACACACACACACACACACACACACACACACACACACACACACACACACGGACAACTCCTGTCCTCCCAAGTGTTATCAGCAAACCCCCACTCCATTAGTGCCATCCTGCACAGAGAGGAGAGATCTCCCTAATCTAAGTATAAGAATGCCAGGTGGGGCACCTCTTGGAGAGCCTGTGTGTCTGTGTGTGTGTGTGTGTGTGTGTGTGTGTGTGTGTGTGTGTGTGTGTGTGTGTGTGTCTGTGTGTCTGTGTGTGTGTGTATACATGCGATGGGGTGTCTGTACTCCTTTTACTGCTTTCATCCCAGCTGTAATTAAATCCAGTGTTTCCTTTCAAAGTTCAATGCTACATTTATCACAATGTCTTTATTAAACAGCATGCCACAAGGTGGTAAAGAATGTCTCATTTATCTCTTTGTGCCTGCGGAATAAAACTGTAAAATTAGACCAGGCAACAAATTTGGACAAGTGAGACATATTTCTTTTGCATTTGTCATCAGAATTTTCAGTATAAATAAAAATATTATTCTGAGCTCTGATCACCATTACAAACAATATGTTCTAAAAAACTTTCTTTCACTAGCATGCTTCATTTGTATTTTACAGCATGAATAAGGTTGTTTGCTACAATGGCCTCTTATTCAGTTAAACCTGTTTTTTTGACATGGCAATTAAATTAGAATCTCCTTTCTGTTAACTTAAATTTATGAATATAGTTATGTTGGGGTGAATAAAAAAACTTGATCCCTGTTTATAGAGCAGTTGACCTGTGACCCTGCTGGAGATTTCCGCTGTGATAACCACAAGTGTATACCTCTGCGGTGGAAGTGCGATGGAGACAATGACTGTGGAGATGGATCAGATGAACGCAACTGTTGTGAGTCTTATGTTAAAGACAATAGTTTCTGTTGTCATATTTTCTTATATATATATATATATATATATATATATATATATATATATATATATATATATATATATATATATATATATAAAATCTAGACCTATACTTTACCTGTTTAAAAAAAGTAATAGAAATTAACACAGATTATGGTATTACTGTTTATTAGTGCAGGTGTATAAATACTGTATTTAAAACAGTACAGTGTACCATGTCATGTATACAATGATTTGCTCTAACATTAAAAATTAACCACTGACAGGTGAAATTAATAACACTGATTATCTTGTTACAGTAGCGCCTGCCAATAAATGGGATGTATTAGTCAAAAATTAAACAGTGAGTTGTTAAAGTTGATATGTTGGAAATAGAAAATGCGATGTCTATTGTTATGAGCATGACAAATATCTGGTCTGATCAAACAGAAAAGCTACCATAGCAAAAATGTGGTGGATTCGTGTTATTGTGTACATTTACAATCCTTGTCGTGCACTGACCATTAATTGTGCACACACCTTAATTTAAAGTCTCAGAATAATTAAAACAAAGATGTAATTGTAATAATGCATTTAATAGCTGTAAAAGGCTGTAGTTATGTGGTGTAGTGCTTAGCACATTCGCCTCATAGGAAGAAGGTTCGAGTTGAGATATGATGTGTGGCATTTGTGTGGTCTCCTCAAGTTTGCATGAGTTTCCTCCAGGTACTCCGGTTTCTTTCCACAGTCCAAAGAGTTGCACATTAGGCTGATTAGTTAGTCCAGATTTCCCTTAGGTGTGATCGTGAGTGTGAATGGTTGTGTGTGTGTTGGCTCTACAATGGTCTGGGGGGGCTTTTCAGGGTACATCACACCTGTACACAATGTCCGCTGAGAGAGGCTTCAGCCTCCCCACAACCCTAGTAGGACCAAGTAGTTTATTAAATTAGCGTGTAAGTGAGGCTGTAGTTACAGCCAAGGTCTAAATTCACACAGTTTTGTTGTATATTAAAAAAAAAGAACATGGCTTAACCATGGCTCTCGAGTGGTGCATCGACAAGGTGCGTGACTATTAATCCGGAGATCACACGTTTGAATCTTGGTTGATGCCATAGCCATCCATGACCAGGCATCAAGAGGAGCTAATTGGCCGAGCTCTTGCGGAAGGGAGGGATGGCAAGCCCTCACTTCCCTGTCACTCACAGAGATTGGCAGCTGATCATGCATGTGCATGCTTTCACCCCTCCCTGGTTGGTGGTCCTGTGATAGAGAAGACAATACCTGATGGGTGGGAATTGGATGTGACCAAATTAGGGGGAAAATGGGGAACACCCTCCCAAAAAAGAGGGATCCTTAAAAATGGCAAGCTGGGGGTGTGTAAAACTACAATTTTACTCTAATACACAAAAACTCAGTAATAAACAATGAGCAAAGCCATGCAATATCAGAGTCAAGAGTATAATAACATATCATAGTTGGATCAATAGTAAACAGTAAGTTGGCTGAAATTTTGTTCTCCGCTTTGTGTGTGAATATGTCAGCTTTAAAAAAAAAAAAAAAAAAAAATTGTAGAGAGACTGGAGGAAAAGTGAAGGGAGGTTAGACAGTAACTGGCAGCGAAATGGAGCTCGAGCAAAATAGATGAAGCTCTATGAATGTTATGAGTTTTAAGTAGGAGCCTGTGCTAAATCATTGAGTTAGTACACTGAAGGGGTGCTGATTTCTTCAGCACTTGTCTGCCCCTACACACACGCACACACACACACACACACACACACACACACACACACACACACACACACACACACACACACACACACACACACACACACACAGGAGCTGCCGTGTTGCAGTACAGAGCTTTACTCCTACTAATGAATTCATCTATGAACTCACCTCATAAAAATGGTCCTCAGAACAGAAGTGGGTTCTTTACAACTGTGGCAGGCTGTGTAAAACAACTCATGTCTCATTAGATAACCCTTTAATCCTGTAACACAGCAAGGCACGACACATCCAACTCTGTTATCAATGTTAAATGGATGGCTTGTGTGTGGAGAGATTTAGTGCAGTCATTTTAAACTGTATTTAACAATTGAACATGTACTGTTCTGGGTTAGGGTTATTCCATGTGATAATTTTTGCCTGATAATAACACATTATATCTATTATACTGCATTCCCAATCAAAACAAGGAACAATGAAGGTAAATCTTTGTAGAATATACTTCGGATTTGTGTCCTCTACCCTTTCCAGTTTGCGACATACATCAACTATTGCTACTGAAGTCTCACTTCACTGAACTTGATTTGAAACAACTCATCGTATCGCCATTTATAACCACTCCACTTTTAATTGGCTTATGAATGACTGAATCGCCTGATGTACTGCTTTCATTTTTTTTTACTTCTGATTTTCCTTCTGTTGGCACTGGACCAAATTTTACTCTCAGGACTTGTAGGTGCAGAATTATCCCTTATGCTAATAGCACACACCATTTCCTATTAGTTTCACTGTACTCGCTCAGTCATTGGCCAAACAGTTTAATCCCATTAGGGTCTCAGTATCTCAGTAAACACTGGGCAAAGACAGGGTACACCCTGATCTGCTCGCATCTAGTCTCTTCTGATGTTGCTTGGTAATATTCCATGTTTCAGAAGAATATGTCAGTATTGGGTATACATAGGTGTAAAGAACCCTCTTCCTGATGTTCATAGAGATCTTTTTGCTTTTCATGGCATTCCTCATTTCAAAAGCAGCTTTGGCCTGGGCAATCCTACAGCTAATTTTGGATGTTCCAGTGTCTGTATAATGCGTCTGGCTGAATAATACATAGTGTAATGTTTTTGTTTTTTGTTTTTAATCAGGATACTTTTGCAGTATATTTTAATAGAATATAGAAAACCAATTAAAAAAAATTAATTCTAAACTCGAATTATTAATGAACATGTCTGAATATACATATACAGATTCGAACATATGTTTGTAGTGCGCGCGTGTGTGTGTGTGTGTGTGTGAAAGTTTGACACAAGTTTTGTACCTCTGCAGATCCTCGAGCATGCACAGAGAGCGAGTATCGCTGTGACAACCTTCGCTGCATTCCTGAACGCTGGGTGTGTGACCATGACAACGACTGTGAGGATAACTCGGATGAAAGGGACTGTGGTGAGCCGAGCTTCTTTGTTTGTCTGGCAGGGGTACAGTGGTGGGCGTAGCAGCCTCATTCTCAGACTTTCTCCTGAACTGCTGATGCAAAACCATCTTTTACACTTTTTAGTGGTTCTATATGCTATATAATTAATGGCTGAATAATTATTTACTCCCGAATCATGTTGCATCATGCATGAGCACTTTTGAATTCTGGTTTTACAAAGGAAAGCAGTTTGTGCGATGAGAATGCATTAACCATGAGGTATTCACAGGGAATTACACAAAAATAAATTATTCAACCAAATACTTACTATTATCCGTACACAATGAATGGGTCTGTAAGAGTATTAAACAAATATGTTACTGAGATATACAGTATATATATATATATATATATATATATATATATACACAACACACACACATATATACATACTAGTCCTTCTCAAAAAATTAGCATATTGTGATAAAGTTCATTATTTTCTGTAATGTACTGATAAAGATTAAACTTTCATATATTTTAGATTCATTACACACCAACTGAAATATTTCAGCTCTTTTATTGTTTTAATACTGATGATTTTGACAAACAAGGAAAGAAAACCAAAAATCCTTATCTCAAAAAATTAGCATATTTCATCCGACCATTAAAAAAAGTGTTTTTAATACAAAAAAGTCAACCTTCAAATAATTATGTTCAGTTATGCACTCAATACTTGGTCGGGAATCCTTTTGCAGAATTGACTGCTTCAATGCGGCGTGGCATGGAGGCAATCAGCCTGTGGCACTGCTGAGGTGTTATGGAGGCCCAGGATGCTTCGATAGCGGCCTTAAGCTCATCCACAGTGTTGGGTCTGGTGTCTCTCAACTTTCTCTTCACAATATCCCACAGATTCTCTATGGGGTTCAGGTCAGGAGAGTTGGCAGGCCAATTGAGCACAGTAATACCATGGTCAGTAAACCATTTAGCAGTGGTTTTGGCACTGTGAGCAGGTGCCAGGTCGTGCTGAAAATGAAATCTTCATCTCCATAAAGCTTTTCAGCAGATGGAAGCAGGAAGTGCTCCAAAATCTCCTGATAGCTCGCTGCATTGACCCTGCCCTTGATAAAACACAGTGGACCAACACCAGCAGCTGACATGGCACCTCAGACCATCACTGAATGTGGGTACTTGACACTGGACTTCAGGCATTTTGGCATTTCCTTCTCCCCAGTCTTCCTCCAGACTCTGGCACCTTGATTTCCGAATGACATGCAAAATTTACTTTCAACCGAAAAAAGTACTTTGGACCACTGAGCAACAGTCCAGTGCTGCTTCTCTGTAGCCCAGGTCAGGCGCTTCTGCCGCTGTTTCTGGTTCAAAAGTGGCTTGACCTGGGGAATGCGGCACCTGTAGCCCATTTCCTGCATCCACTGTACGGTGGCTCTGGATGTTTCTACTCCAGACTCAGTCCACTGCTTCTACAGGTCCCCCAAGGTCTGGAATCGGCCCTTCTTTCACTTTTTCCTTCCCACAGACGTCCCACTGAGGTGCCTTGATACAGCACTCTGGGAACAGCCTATTCGCGCAGAGATTTCTTTCTGTGTCTTACCCTCTTGCTCGAGGGTGTCAGTGATGGCCTTCTGGACAGCAGTCAGGTCGGCAGTCTTATCCATGATTGTGGTTTTGAGTAATGAACCAGGCTGGGAGTTTTTAAAAGCCTCAGGAATCTTTTGCAGGTGTTTAGAGTTAATTGGTTGATTCAGATGATTAGGTTAATAGCTCGTTTAGACTACCTTTTCATGATATGCTAATTTTTTGAGATAGGAATTTTGGGTTTTCATGAGCTGTATACTAAAATCATCAGTATTAAAACAATAAAAGACCTGAAATATTTCAGTTGGTGTGCAATGAATCTAAAATATATGAAAGTTTAATATTGATCAGTACATTACAGAAAATAATGAACTTTATCACAATATGCAAATTTTTTGAGAAGGACTAGTATATATATATATATATCAGAGTCTAACTTGATGACAGAATGAAATTATGAACATTGCATGAGTTTACCTCAATTTCCCAGCGTTCTATGATTTAGGCAAGAAAAATACTAAATGCTTAGTTCTACCACACAGGTCTCTCACGCTTCCTGCAAGAGAGCGAAGAGGACGCTGCCAGCTTTCTATCCCAGTGAGAACATTGTCTAAATCTATCCTCCAGGATGCGAGGGAAATGGCACAGGCTGTGTGACCCAGTGCTGCTTGCCTCAGCAGTGTTTTTATCCTGTATGCATGAACCGGAGGTTGGCGTATGAAGACTCACGCTTCTGGCTGTATCTGTGTTTCAGAGTTGCGGACCTGCCATCCTGGGCATTTTCAGTGTGATAGTGGTCACTGCATCTCTGAACGCTCCAAATGTGATGGCAATGCGGACTGCTTGGATTTCACGGATGAGACATCCTGCCGTGAGTTCCTCCTCTTTCTTTTACACTTCTCCTGGCCGGAAGCCCTTTTTTAAGCAGATACCACTAAATTATTAATGTGCATTTTTGACACACACTTGTGAAAATCTATCTAAACATTTCCCTATCTAATGCAAATTTTTCAGTGTAAGTAATAATAGTGCTGTTTTGACAGGATTCTTTCAATGGTGTTCCTTTCCCATTAATCTTTATTAATCTCATACACTTAATGCGCTTCACTTCCTTTAAAAAAGTCCATTTCAGTGGTGGTTCATGCTGTATAATTTACACTCTGTCTTCTTAAACCACAAACCACAGCAGATAAAATATTCTTCCTTCTATATTCATGCTACATCAACATTGATTCATAAAAATGCCAGATTTATTATTCTTTATCTTTAATTAGCCTCACTATTATTGCTACATCACAAATAGCTTCATATTTAATACAGATGTTCACTATGTAAGAGCAGAAGTTGGTGCACTGTATATTTAACAAAGTCTATTAGATTTAAATCTAGAAAATGAATGGGAATTACTTAATTTTTTGGGGGAAATATATGAACACTATTGATATCCAGTGTGTACCCCGCCCTCGCCCAGAATCGACTGACATGGCACCAGCCTCCCCAAGACCCTAATTAGGATTAAGCGGCTCAGAAAATGAATGAATGAATGGATGAATGAAAACTGTTATTCAAATAATACAAATTGAAACATAATAGGTCCCATTTTTGCACATAAACATACAGACAGAATAAATATTTAAATTGGGCTTTTGAGTGCCGAATTGACAAGCTGCGGGTCAATCAACCTGGAGATTTGTCGGTTCAGATCCAGGTTAATACAACAACCATATATGACCAGGAGTTGATAATTGTAGGAGTTCATAGTTAGCTATCTGTGCTCTCGTGAAATGATGGGATGGCATTCTCTCACTTTCCTGTTATTTATAGTGATCCAATTATAGATGTCTGTGAGCTCATTTGCAGAAGGAGTGGATCACGCTTTCCCTCTGAGGTCAACCCCAAATGTGCATGCACAGCTTTTCTTTAAATGGCATGTGGCAGCATCATGTGTCATGGATGGGACCTGGATGGGTGGGTAGGTAGGTAGGATGTCGCTTCATAGCAAGAAGGCCCTGGGTTCAAGTACCATCTTGAGTGTTTCTGTGTGGAGTTTCTCCCCGTGTTTGCGTGGGTTTCCTCCAGGTTCTCTGGTTTCCTCCCACATTCCAAAAACATTCATAGTGTGTTAATTGGCTGTTCCAAATCGCCCATAGGTGTGAATGCTTGTGTGAGTGTTGGCCCTGTGATGGCCTGGTGACCTGTCCAGGGTCTACCCCACCCTCGTCCAGTGTCAGGTGAGATGGGCATCAGCCTCCCCGTGACCCTGATTTAAGTGGTTTGGAAAATGAATAGATTGATCAATGATGAAATAAATAAATAAATAAATAATATAAAGTCTGTAGGTATGCTGATATTTTCTGCACCCTTCACAGCACCTCGTTATCCGAATGGCACATACTGCCCTCCCTTCCTGTTCGAGTGTAAGAATCATGTATGTGTTCAGCTGCACTGGAGGTGTGATGGGGACAATGACTGTGGAGACAGATCAGATGAAGAACTTCATCTCTGCTGTGAGAGACCATTATTATTTATTTTTGATAAAATGTTTAATACAGTGGAACCTCACTTTACAAAATTAATCCGTTCCAAAGCCTTTTTTCTTAACCTGGATTTTTCATAAATTGAACCACATGTAATGAACTACATGTAATGGGATTATAATGGCACCCAATACTACCCCATAAACCCTTTAAAAATTATAAAAGTATACCTTTTAAGACCTCCTTCTGCTTTAATATCGTACCGATGGTAAACGACTTTGGCCATATTCCTTTGCAATATCACAAGCCCGTTTCCTCTTTTCACTCGCCCCAGAAATCACACGCACGTGTGTTGACCATGTCTTCTGAGCAGAGTTAGAATCTTACAAATATTTATGGAAGGTTAAAAGCCTGAGTCAAAAAACAGTAACTCTGTCCTTGACATGAAAAGCATTATGGGAGATGCAGCTCCATAATAGCCAATGGGAGGGAGCTGCGTAATCCCTCCTAGCCAATGGGAGGCCAGCAGGGCAGGATGTTGAGAGATAGCCAATGGGAGGGAGCTGCGTCATCCCTGCTAGCCAATGGGAGGCCAGCGGGGCGGGATGTTATAAGATAAGGAGAACTTGTCTTTTGTAAGGAGAACTTGTTTCATAGACAGAGACAAAAAATTTTGGAAAATGTTTTTCGTAACCTGGATTTTTCATTTGCTGGGACTATCGTAAGGTGAGGTACCACTGTATATGTTTAATATTTTTACAAAGTGAAAACAATAACTAATAAAATTAATAAATTTTTCTTCAGTGGATATCCCGTGTGAGCCCCCTTTCCGCTTCCGCTGTGACAATAACCGCTGTATCTACAGCCATGAACTCTGCAACTCAGTGGATGACTGTGGGGATGGAACAGATGAACAACAGGAGCATTGTGAGTACAGATTTACTGCAAAAGGACAGATACTATTAAGTTAACAAAATCGTTGGTAAAACCTGAGAGCAGGAGTGGCCAACCCGCGGCTCTCGAGCCTTATGTGGCTCTTTGTCTGGTTTCTTATATTCATGTTGAAGTTTGTGTTTATGTTTTTTTATTTTATTTTGCGGGTTCACTTCACTTGAGTTCAATACGGTATTTTCGTGAAATGCGTATGTGAGTGAGATGAAAATACCACAAAGCTTCCTTGTATGGGCAAGATCATTTTAAGTAAACAATTTGTGTCAAGTTCGCTCTTAAAATAGCAGTAAAAAAATGCAAAACAAAAATATGAAGATGAACACGGGATGTTTTTAACAGAATGAGAGGGTTTTTTTTTTCTTATGAACGTAATGGAAAGCCATTCTGTCTTATATGGCAGGCGTCATTAGTGCATTTCAAAACTTCAAATTTCCAGTCCCACTTCAACTCATTCCACACACCAGGAGTTTCCAAATGGGACTGAACTTTGCAAGCACAAGTTGTTCACTTTGAAAAGTCAAGCAGAAAAGTAGATCGAGTTTTCCCCAAAATTTACGAAGTGCTCAGAGACCGCAACAATTGCCTCGTATCATCTGGCTTGGAACATTGCACGGGCAAAAAAGCCATACAACGAAGGAGAGTAACTGCCCGTACGGCACCGTATTCCTACGAGGTTTTTCTATTCGTACGGCATCTCGAAAATGAGATTTCGCACATGCGTGAGCTGACAAGAGTCACGTGGTCAAAATGGCAACGGGAGAACATGCGTTCCATGTCGGGGATAAATTTTCATCAGTAGAAGAGCTTGAAAAACACATTCAGTTGTTCCAACAGCATCACTACATTCAATTGTATTAAAGAAGGACACGTACAATCGAAATGCTATCAAACAGTTGGCGAAGAAGACTAAGTGGGTATTCAATCCCGCTATAAAGTTTAGAATTGCACTGCATCCATGGGGCAAAAAGTTCAAATCCGTATCAACAGGAGCACGCCCGCAGAAAATTAGCCCTTGGAATATGCTTTGACGTATGGACATCCCACTGGTTAAACAAACATTTTACCAGTATTATTACTAGTGTGCAAAATGTATGATTTGCAAAAAATATATTCAGTATGGTGCAGTATGGGTATCGTCTGCTAAACATTCAGCAGAATGATTAACCTCATTTCCAGTAGGTGGCGCATCAGTGCATTGCGCATAAGGATTGCCGTATGAATAGCATAAAATAAATCCGTACAGGTAGCCACGGCCTAAAAAAATGCCTCAGTGATGTTGTTGAAATCTTGTCTCCTGCAAACGACAAACTAAAACGCATGGTATCGGGCGTCCAACTGTCTCGCCACACAGTTGAACAGAGATTATCGAACATTAATACGGCTACTGAATCACAGCTGCATTCTGACCTTCAAAGACGTGAGAATTGTATCATGTTGGTGTGTGAATTTACAATAAATCTGGCTGAGCAGAGCTGTGTGTGTGTGTGTGTGTGTGTGTGTGTGTGTGTGTGTGTGTGTGTGTGAGAGAGACTCTGGCCTTATATTTCCTACATATTTTTATGCAGTGAAGACCTCTGTAATGGCTCATCATGGGTTTCTCTTTTCATTTCAGGTGTAACTCCAACCCACGTTCCGTGTAGTACAGATGAGTTTAAATGTGGGAACAGTCAGTGCATTCCTCTACAGTACGTCTGTGATGACTACGATGACTGTGGAGACCAGACAGATGAGTTGGGCTGTAGTGCGTAACGATAATCCCCGTCCTGCACATACATATTTACAGACCAGCCTTTGTATCATATGATGTTAAAACATTATCCCAGTGACCAATCATCAAATACTGTATCACTGTCATGGGGTAAATATTGATCCATGTGTTTTTCTGTTTTTCTCTGTATTAGACAGTGGTAGTGGGCGCTCTTGCAGTGAGAATATTTGTGAACATAACTGCACCAATTTGACAGGAGGAGGTTTTATTTGTTCCTGTAAGCAGGGCTACAAAGCAAGAGAGGAAAACAGGAACTCCTGTGAGGGTGAGTAGCCCATCCATACCAACCACAGCACTCAGATCAGAATTGCAATCCATTTAACATCGGTTTCTAAAAGTACTGTGGGAATCTTTTTTTAACTTTTTTTTTTTTCTCGATATACAGTCGGCACTCTACTTACAAAATTAATCTGTTCCAGAGCCTTTTTCGTAGTCTGGAGTTTTCGTAAGTAGAGGTGCATTTTACATGTAAAAAACAAGATTCGTTCCAAGGCTCCCAAGACTACCCCATAAACCCTTGAAAAATGATAAAACTACACTAATTTTGTGTGAAATATTAAAATTAATTTTTTTATTAAACCATTTAAACATTTACTTATATATTAAACCATTTTATTAACATATTTATTAATTAAACCATTATTAAACATTTTTTATTAATGCACATACACACACACACAACACTGTCTCTCTCTATCTCTCTTCCTCTCTCTCTCTCTCTCTCTCTCTCTCTCTCTCTCTATGTCTCTCTCACACTGTATTTTTGCTTTTCTGTATTTTCCGGATCCATGATGGATAACGAAATATAACACTGCAATGATCAATCATAATAAATAAATCGCAAAATAAACTTATGAGCCAACATTCCTGTTCAATTCTCATCTCTCATGCGTGTGACAAACAGGAAGTATGGGTACAGAAAGTATGGGGACAGTTCAGCTGCCTCCTGGCCAATGGGAGGCCAGCGGGGCGGGATGTTGGGAGACAGCCAATGAGAGAGCAACTCGCGCATTGTTTGAATTTTTGAATGGCGTGTTTGAATTTTTTAATGGTGTGTTTGGCGCTTTTCGTAAAAACAGGTTGTTTTCATAAAAAGAGGACGAAAATTTAGGAAAATGTTTTCGTAACCTGGATTTTTCATATTCAGAGGCTTTCGTAAGTAGCGGGCCGACTGTACTGTATTAGGTGGCAGGCACGGTGGCATAGTGGTTAGCACATTCACCTCACAGCAAGAAGGTCCTGGGATTGAGGCCCAGCTTGGGCATTTCTATGTGGAGTTTGTATGTTCTCCACGTGCTTGCATGGGTTTTCTCTCACAGTCCAAAAACATGGCAGTTCCAAATTAAAATAAATGAGAGCAATCTATGGAAATCTCATTTTAATATAAAACTCTAAACTTAAACGATCATAGAGTTGTACTTACACAGTTCTTATGCACCTGAAATGAGATTTCCTTTCGGGTTTCTCCCTTTATCAGGGGTCACTACAGTGAATGATTCACACGTTTGACTTGGCATAGATTTTTATGTCGGATGCCCTTCCTGACACATCCCTTTAGCAAGGGACAGAAACACGTTGACGGCTTGGCAGCTACTCTTTACGAAAGTCAGCAATGGTTCTTTTACATGAACCTCACACTATAGACAGTGAGAGACATGGCCCGCCTTTGATAACCCAGTTAGCTGCGGAGGAAGGGGAGGGGGGGTGTTAGAGACAACCTTGTGGAGAGTGGGACTCGAACCCCCAACCTTAGGATCAGCGATCCAACGCCCTATACCAGTGGTCCCCAACCCCCGGTACCAGTCCGTGGCTCAATTGGTACCGGGCCGCACAAGAAATAATTATTTATTTTGGATTTATTTATTATCTGAGTCTGAACAATCTTTTGTTTTTGAATAAACTTTTATTTTGAAAATGACCGGATTCTCTTGGTTACATGTTGGTCTTTTGAGCGCTAAAATGTAACCCACAAGGGGACGGCACATGAAAAGAGGCGAGTTGGACATGTTTGAAATAATAGTGGGGATTTCGGGTGAGACTGAGCCTGAGCCCTCATTCTCCCAGCTGGTACACCTGTGGGGGGTTTTTTGTTTGTGTGTTTTTTTTTTTTTAAGACGAGTTCGAGCTCGATTAAAAATGTAACGCTTAATCCTAATTAGGGAGGCTGGCGCACATCTCAGCTGACTCTGGGCAAGGGCGGGGTATTATATTTACAATATAAACAAGCTACACACCCCCACCCCCACCCCGGGCCGCGGTAAAAATGTCAAGCGTTGACCAGTCCGCGGTGATAAAAATGTTGGGGACCACTGCCCTATACCACCAGGCCACCACCGCCCACAGTTCTTATGCACCTGCTTATCTGTAAATTCTGAGCTCATGCTTCTGTCATGATTTTTAAAATGCAAGTAAATAGGTAAACTACAAAAATGTAATTTTAGTTTTATTATTCACTGATGCGGAGGTGAATATTGTTGAATAAAATCCATCTCTCTATGTTGAGTCTCAGGCATTATTCAGCAACAACATCTACCATACGCTCGGTGAAAATCTATTATACAAGACACCTTATTATAATCACATCTGGCATGTTCAGTAGGACATTTCCTCTGAATTCTAACATGTTTTGACTCCATCTGTTTCTCTACAGATGTGAATGAGTGTGAACTCTATGGCACTTGTCCCCAGTTGTGCAGAAATACTAAGGGCAGTTATGAGTGCTTCTGTGCTGAGGGATTTCGCTCTGTTGGACCACAGCATGGGACTGAATGTGCTGCTGAAGGTAAGCAATGCAGGTGATAACTACATGTTTAGTTGACATCACTCATCCATATTTTTATTTTAACTTCTCTGTCTACATCTAAACTAACGTTGAACTCCAAATATCTTGAAGACGGATATTTCATATCTAACAGCAACAGCATCACTGTACAATGTAAATAGGTTTCTCACCTTGAAAAATATTTTCATATACAATAAAATTTCCAAATGTTGGCCCAACTCGAAGGTTGAATTATGTGCTTCAAAAAAATCTGCAAAATAACTGGATATTTCCATTGTCCACAAAGATTTGGACATGGAACCGACATTTTAGCATGGATGGATTGCGTTTAAGGATATTTTAATTTAGTCATATCGAATAAGATTATGCTTTAATGGATGTATTTTTCGCATTTTTGCCAGGTAAGCCATTTTCAACTTACTTTGCTTCTTTCTCAAAACAGTTCCTTTCAAATTAATCCATAATATGCTGGAGCGGGTCACATTTAGACAGTTGATTTGTGTGAAGAAAAGGGGTGCAGAGAACAGAGCGTGATGGAGAAAGATGATCCACTGTGGCGATCCCTAACAGGGACCAGATGAAAAAGAAGAATTCTTGGCCATGAGTCCAGTCATTTATTAGTTTATGTCCATGAGTTACTTCGATGTGAAATAAGATAAATCATTTGTGGCCATAAGTTAGTAAGGCATGAGAACATATTAATTAAATCATGGCCACAATCCAGACTCTATTGTTTGCAGAAACATCGCACTATTATGCATTTCATGGTTCAATTCATGCAGCTTCAGTGAATTATGTTTTTTGTTTTTTTAAATATTCATCGAATTAAAAAATAAGGAAAATGCTGCAAAAGAAGGCCAATTATGCAAAAAAAAAAACCCAAACAAACTACAGTACTTACAATTTTGTGTGAGGTGTGCATCTGAGTGTGTGTATTTATATTTTATTTACATCTTGTGCATTAGTTTTGAATGTTTAATTGTTATTATAAGCATTTATAGTGTTGTATATGTATTTATTGATATTATATACACATATGCATGTACATATATGTCAGTGGGCGGGGGGGTCTGATCCTACTTCGTGGAATTCGCGGGGAGATCTCGGTCCCACTTAACCACGGAAAGTGAGGGATTCTGTGTTTTGGACTCTTGTCAGTGTTTATTTTGAGTTTATTATCTATCTGTAATGCCAAGTGTTTATTCCTTCTCTCAGGCAATCCTCCAGTGCTGCTGTTGCCTGATAATGTGCGAATCCGCCGCTATAACCTGTTGTCAAAGCAGTACTCAGATTATATTGATAATGCTGAACACATTCAAGCTCTGGACTACATTTGGGACCCAGAGGAACAGGGGCTCAGTAAGACCATAACAAATGATCTACAACCATGCCCTACTTTAGGGAATGTATTTATCTCCGTTCACCTGATTTTAGGTGTTTCATGAAACACTATCACATCATCTTACTTTTACTTTAATGCAAATGTTTCATATGCCATATTTATAATCTTAAGGGATTACACAGGGGTGAACACAGTAGAAGTGCAATAGAAAAGAAACTGATGCAAATTCACTTTTTTGCAATTTTTTTTGCAAATTTTGAATTTCTCATCACAATGTTTTGCATTTTAAATACTTATATTGCAGAAAGTCATGCGAAGGTCATGCAACAAATTTTTACAACTGATTTGCAAGTAATTTGCGATTGTTTTGCGGCTGTTTGGCAAAAATAAAGAAATCTCTTTTCGTAAATCAGTCACGTATTTTCTCAAAATAATTTCAAAATCATTCAAACGTTTTATGTGCACATTATTATTGCGAAA
>CM045729.1:44706079-44746079 GCA_024760905.1 Plotosus lineatus | reverse complement strand
TGAAGGTATTGACCATTAACCCTTGGCTTACTCAGGTTCGCCTCTATCATGAGCACAGATACAACCGCTCAGGTGAGAAGCAGTTACTCACACAGTGATTACAGCAAGTATGTTCTTTTATCATTCATAATAACAGGTTGCATTAATGTTTCACATAATAATTACAGTAATTCTTTTGTCTCAGTGGTCAACCCTTGTAAAGATATGTGCAGTCATCTGTGTCTGCTTCGACCTGGTGGATACACCTGCGCCTGTCCACAAGGCTCCTCTTTGATCAGCTACAGTGAGACTGAGTGTGATGCAGGTGTGGGAAATATTACTCTGCAAGCTAAATTAGTCAAGTATCAGAAAGTATAATACACTAATTTCATCTTTCCATTGAGATTTGTGGCACAGTTTTATAGTTATATTTCATTAAATGTATAATAACTTGCACCCTTAAAATATCTTTCAACAAACATAACAATAAAGGAAGAAGTCAGACCCTTTGCAATGCAGTTTCTTTACCTTAGCAATAACGTTTCTTTGAGAATTATAGTATATCAAAAACAAATAGTACACATTTACAGCTCTGACTTTGTTATACGTATATTGTTTTGCATGAAATTATTTACATTTTTCAGTAAATGAAATATCTTGTTAAATTCATCATCAGTTCATTTTCTGTAACCGCTTAATCCCAACTTGGGTCGCGGGGAGGCTGGTGCCCATCCCAGCCAACTTCGGGCGAGGGCAGAGTACACCCTGGACAGTTCGCGAGGCCATCACAGGGCAGAAACACGCCGACGCCTTTGCAGCCTGCTCTTTACGAAAGTCAGCAATGGTTCTTTTACATGCCTCACACCATAGACAGTGGGAGACATAACTGGCCTTTGATAACCCAGTTAGCTGCACTGGGGGGGCACAGTGACAACCTTGTGGAGAGTGGGACTCGATCCCCCAACCTTTGGATCGGCGATCCAGCGCCCTATACCACGAGACCACCACTGCACTTGCATCTTGTTAAATTCACTCACTTATTTACTCAGTTGCCAAACTGCTTAATCCTACTAAGGTCTCAGAGAGGGGCGTAGTACATGCTGAACTCACTAGACTACACACAACTATTCACATTCATTCTCACCCCTAGGACCGATTTGTAATAGCCAATTCGTCTAATGTATGTGTCTTTGTACTGTGGGAGGAAACCGGAGTACCTTGGGGAACCCACATTAGGACAGGGAGAACATACAAACTCCACAAAGATACACCGAGCCTGGGAATCAAACCCAGGAGCTTCTTGCTGTTTGGCGTTTACAGAACATTCACAGCTCGAGCTTCAGCACATTTGCATGCTGGTAGGTACCTGTCTGCTGCCTCCGGAGTCCCACAGGCTGATAAAACCCTTTTTAGCTGGATGACCCCCTCAACCCAGGTGTCCACCACTTGGTTCAGGTGATACCGCCACGAGAGGCACCGATGACCTTCTGGCCACGGCTGTGGGCTGGTTTCCAAAATGGAGGCACGAAACATTGCCCGTTCAGATTTCATATCCCCCACCTCCTTCAGGATGTGGTTGTAGCTCTGCTACAGGAAGGCGTTAAAGGCAGGAGACTCCGCCAAACAAACCCTGAACTACACACTTGGGCCTGCCAGTTCTGGAGGGTGGAAACCCCACCCCCTCCCCATTAAAGTCAGCTCACCACCAGGTGGTGATGGGTTGATAGTTCAGCTCCTCTCTTCACCCGAGTATCCAGCACATGTGGCCTAGGGTGTCCTGATGCCGAGTGCACTTACGGGCACCCTTACATTCGAACAAGGTGTGCATACTGGACAAACTATGACGAGCATAGAAGTTCAACACCAAAAATCATTCCAGTTCAATTCGGAGAGGCTGTACCTACCAATCACACTTTTACAGGTTACACTATCATTGCCCACATGAGTGTTGAAGCCTCCCAGGACAATGAGGAAGTCCTCAGGGGAAATGTTCTCCAATACACCCCCTAAAGACTCCATGAAGGGTGGGTATTATGAACTGCCATTTGGTGCATAAGCACAAACAACAGTCAGAACCCGTCACCCCCACCCAAAGGCGGAGGGAGGCTATCCTTTTGTCAGCCAGGGAGAACCCAACCATCATCATCATCATCATCATCATCTTTATTATTATTATTATTATTGGTGATGGTGCTAGTGGTGTGTGGGTTTGGAGTATTGTTGTTGTATACACAATATTATGGCTACTGTTGTAGAGTTTTTTAGTTTTGTATTGTTGTGTTTGGCACTTGTCCCTCACAGCCAGCCAGCCAGAGGTAGCCATGCCACTGGAATGTGGATGCGTTAACGGTGGAAGCTGCTCAGCTGACTCTCCGGGCCTGCCAAAATGCAAGTGAGTTTACATCAAACTCAATTGCAGTTAAGAGTACCTTTAATGGCTGTAGATTTAAGTATGTAAACAAAAGGGCCAAACATCATGTTTCTTTCTGATATTTTCCATCTTCACAGGTGTCCACATGGTTATTCCGGAAGACACTGTGAAATAGGAAAGTCCCGGGGGACACCTGCTGGAACAGGTGACAGGATTATTTTAATTTCTCAAACCACTTGACAAAAACCATGCCGGTTCTTTCTTCAGTCTCTTACGCATTAATAAAGAGAATTTAATGACGTACACATGAAGTTTATATTTATCAAATGTCACATCAGACTGCTGAATTCATAACTGTTTACTGATCATTGAACACTGTGCTTCCTTAATATTTTTTAACTTACTGACTAAATGTCCGAACTCCACATTCCCATTGTATTAATCAGTAAAAGTAACAGAAACACAGGATTAGCATTTACGTTTTGTTCAGCAGAGTGCAGTACGTACTCCTGCCACACGGTTACCTAATGTCTCACACATATCGCTTTTGTTCTCTATTTAGCAGTTGCTGTGCTGCTGGTAGTGATTATTATCCTCCTAAGTGGCGCTCTCGCCATTGGGCTCTTCCTGAACTACAGACGCACAGGCTCACTCATCCCTTCGATGCCCAAACTACCCAGGTACTGAATTGCACTCGTTTATCAGCACTCACTCTTTGACGTGGAGGAGCTACAGATACTGTATAGGATATACAAAGAACACGCTCATTTTCATCCTTTAGTGATGTATGTAAGTGGAGTTTCTGCTTTATCGCTAAGCCTGTGTTACTCATGATCAAATCATTCATTTGAGTTGCTGCAGAAGGATGTAGTACCAAATGTGATATTAGAAATGCTAACAAAAGTTCATTTTTTATTATGACAACCCTGTTCTCTCTCTCTCTCTCTCTCTCTCTCTCTCTCTCTCTCTCTCTCTCTCTGTCTGTGTTGTTTAGCTTGAGCAGTCTGACCAAATCAAGTGACACAGAAAATGGTGTGTCCTTCCGCTCAGGGGAAAATGTGACCATGGACCCTCAAACTCTAGGGGTATCATTCATTGACAGAGCCATGCGGCTGGTAAACCTCAATCCCTCTGCTCTGATTTAACGTTACATGATGTTACTTCAGCTCTAAAATGTATGGTTAGCACATTAAGGTCATTAACATGCAGGCATGTCATTGGGCAATTTTAAAATAAGTGAATCAGTGTGTGGGTGTGCAGCACCCATGACCGAGGGCACATAGCACCCGAGGGTGGGTTCCACCCCCCCGCCAAGGGTCGGAACTTCAGCAATTGTTATGGTTGGAATGGTGAAATTTGTTGAATATTTACACTTAAAATTCCTAAAAACAGCTAGTATTAAATAGTCATTTTCTAAAATATTTTTTGGCTCTTCTAAGAATTAATTAATTAACCAAATATAAATAATAGAAGTATATTTACACACTGAAATGTATTATATTTCTGCAGTCAAATATCAAGGACAGAGATGGGCAGTTTGGAAAAATAAGGGTTTGGTTCAGTCTCAGTTTATTTAACATGTGAAACCGCGGTTTTTGGTTTGGTTCGATTATTCAGCAAATAGAGCATTCACTACATCAGTCTTGCTAAACGTGGTGATATTTATTACTGAATATACATCATATATAGCAATAAATCATCATTTTTGTATTCATGCTGAATCGTCCTGCTGTCGGGTTTCTTTTCTTCTTTGAGGAAGAAAATACTGAGACTACTGAGAATTCGGTGATTCGATCTTCTTTCATATAATTTTGTGGCATGCCTTTTAGATTTAATGTGCTCTACTAACGATTGATATTCTCTGTCACTATATTTCGTTTCATCATCACACAGCACACATCTTGCTTTCCCAGCCACATCCAGCTTCAGATAAAACTCTGCAACTGTAGTTGGATAAACTCCTATTTATCATGCGAAATGTTCATAGGTTTCGCCAACCATTCCCAGTTACATTTTATACGATACCCCTCATCTCCATCTCACCCTGTCCTCTGCATCTTCTTCTCTTACACCAACTATCTTCATGTCGTCCTTCACCACATCCATGAATCTCTTCTTTGGTCTTCCTCTGGGCCTTCTGCCTGGTAGTTCCAACCTCAGCATCCTACTACCAATATATTCACTATCCCTCCTCTGCACATGTCCAAACCATCTCAATCTAACCTCTCTGACTTTGTCTCCAAAACCTCTTACATGTGCTGTCCCTCTCATGTACTCATTCCTGATCCTTATCCATCCTCGTTACTCCCAAAGAGAACCTCAACATTTTCATCTCTGCTGCCTCCAGGTCTGCCTCCTGTCTTTTCCTCAGCGCCACTGTTTCTAAATCATACAACATCGCTGGCCTCAACATCGTCTTGTACACTTTTCCTTTCGTTCTTGCCGATACTCTCCTATCACACATCACACCAGACACTTTTCTCGAACCATTCCAACCTGCCTGCATGCGCTTCTTCACCTCTTTCAATCAAATTATGCAACACAAAATGATCAAACAATTGTATTTAGGCTCTTTTGATCTCTTCATTTTGGCAACTCAAAACAGTTATGTCTATTCGCACAATAGATAGATATTGCTTACATGCATGATACGATGCTGCATCAGTGCATGTGCTAATGAAAGTAACCCTAAACCTAAGTTCGGATGGTAACGGAAACAGCTGAGATAATATTGCGCATACAACAAATTGGCTATATGCACAATATTATCGAATATATAGCCGTTCTGACTCAAGACACATGCATGTGTGAAGCAGAAGTCATGATTAGGCAATATTTTAACACGAGTTAGACACTCAGCACACAGCAAACACCTCACCCACCCACCCATTTTTTCCCCCTCTAATTTAGACGATTCACGTGGATGACAAATTTTACCCTCAGTACGTGAATTTTCACAGATCCACGACCAAATAACATGCCTGAACATGAAATCCCAGGTTACCTTCCAGTCTGAATCCTGTTTTAAGGTTCCGTTCAAGTGTCAATTTTCTTGAAATGTTACCTACAGCAGGCTTTCATTTCACATTTATGTTTCATAAAGAAATGTTGGAGGATTTATGACGGGCTCTGGGCAAAATCCCGAAGTTTAAGTTTGTCTGAAATCTTTCACCTTAAATATTGCTTCTGCACTGTGTGAAAACCTTTCTCTGTATAATATGCATCATATGTAGAGGAATGACATTGAGTGTGTTAAGTTGATTGAACGTTTTAGATAATATATTATTTTGTAAAATGGTCACTCATCACTCATTTGCCAAACCACTTAATCTTATTAGGGTCACAGGAATGCTGGAGCCTATCTCAGCCAACTCAGAAAGATAGCAGCGTAAACCCTGAACAGCTCACCAGACCATCACAGGGCCAATATGTACAACCATTCACACTGACATTCACACTGATGGGCAATTTGAAACAGCTTACTGTGTGTCTTCAACAAGTGTGTGAGAGTAATCTTGGGGGGTTAAATCTTCTGTGTTTTCAGAACGAGAACATTGCAGATACTGAAAGGGAGCCTGTCACATTCGAGAATCCGCTCTATTCCACTGCAGCAGACACAACTTGTGAGGCCGCTGTCATACATGCCACACAGGTAAAGCAGGGCAGCATTGTATGACCTCACTGATGCCCCACCACACAAAATACAACACAATGGCCCAAGTTTTCAAAACAAAGTCAGATGGTTCAGAAGCTGCTTTCTGCATCTGAACAGGTGACTGTGAACATAAGCAGTGATTCAACAGAGAATGTGTTTGCGAATCCAATGTACAATGAACAGCAGCAGATAGTCGAGGTGAAAAAGAGTCCAGCAGACCCCAAGATAACACAGGTAAGATCAGATCCATAGTAATAATGATTTTAACCCTATAGCATATTTTATAATATCTTTTACTATTACTTATTTATGTTTTAGGAGTCCAAGTGGAGTTTCTTCAAGAAAAAACTTAAGCCAGGTACAACATTTGAAAACCCAACATACTCAGAGGTAAGACATGAAGGTATATAATGAATCATTGCAGTACATCATCACTTATCCAAATAGGGACTGGGATTTAAAAACATGTGGCTCACAAGGGGTGTGACAAAAAGTTGCACAAGTTGTGCCACTAATAGCCGAGAGTTTGAATCTCGGTGCATGTAGCTATCCGCAGCTGGAAGCTCATGCAAGATTATTGGCCAAGCTCTCGGGAGGGTGGAATGGCGTACCTTTCAAACATGGGTGTATGCAAGCTCATGTATAAAAGAGAACCAATAGCATGCTCCTCTAGGTATATTAGGTTGCCTGAATATGCATGAGCAACATTTGTTTAAAAAAAATAATAAAATAATAAAGGCAGTTAGTTAGCATCACGTGTCTTGAAAGAAGGACATGCTTGCTTTGGCCCGGTTAGGTAGGTGTCATGTGATTAGGGATGAACTCCGAGATCCCTCCCTGCGACCACCAAATTCCACGAAGTTGGATCAACTCGCCCACCCTACCCCACCCCACCCCCATCCCCGACCAATGTTCCCTCTAAGCTGCGCAACTGCGCAATTGCGCACTGGTTGCACACGCTCAGCGCACAAGAAAACCTATCCAGCGCAGTGAACGCACTGCGAATGAATTACATATATAACTTTTTTTCTGTATCATTTTGCTGTGTAATTCCATGAGTGACAGGTGTCCACCCAATCATATGATATGATGCAATTACGCTACGCAGCCAATCACGGCACTGTCACGTGCTCTGCTCATACACGCTCCACAACAATAATAACAGTGCGGCGGACTTAAGTGATGCTAATGCTAACCCCTTATCATTGCGAAACGAGTGGGCAGTGAATGTGATACGTCGACTCCCCAAACCAAAGTAAAAAAGAACTACTCAAAGTATGTGAGTATACCAGAAAGCTGACAAAGCAAAAACGATGCCATTGAATTTGTGAACTCAATCAATGAGATAGTACAGAATGAGACTTTGCAGAATGTGTAAGGTTAAAAATGCACCCTGATAGTAGATAATAGCACAGACATGACAGTACACAAAATGCTAGTCATATATATATCAAATTCAGGGGGGGCACAAACCAGTGTCTCTCCCTCACGCCGGTCCCAAGCCTGGATAAATGCAGAGGGTTGCGTCAGGAAGGGCATCCGGCGTAAAACAAATGCCAAATAAAATATGTGAGTCACTACAAAGAATGTCATACCGGATCGGTTGAGGCCCGGGTTAACAACGACCGCCATCAGTGCTATCAACCAACAGGGTGCTGGTGGAAATTGGACTACTGTTGGTCGAAGACGTTGAAGAAGGAGAGGTGGGAGGCGTGTCCGTAGGCAGAGAGAGAAGAGGAAAGGCATGAGTCTAGGACTGAAAGTAGGGACTTTGAATGTTGGAACTATGGCAGGAAAAGGTAGGGAGCTGGCTGAAATGATGCAGAGGAGGAAGGTGGACATACTGTGTGTTCAGGAGACCAGGTGGAAAGGTAGCAAGGCTAGAAGCTTAGGAGCAGGGTTTAAGCTGTTTTATCATGGTGTGGATGGGAAGAGAAATGGAGTAGGAGTCATCTTGAAGGAGCAGTTTGTCAGGAATGTTCTAGAAGTGAAAAGAGTGTCAGACAGAGTGATGAGTCTCAAGTTAGAAATTGTAGGCGTGATGTTCAATGTTGTTAGTGCTTATGCCCCACAGGCAGGATGTGAGCAAAAAGAGACAGAGAGATTCTGGAGTGAGTTAGATGAAGTGATGCAGAATACCCCCAGAGGTGAAAGAGTAGTCATTGGGGCAGACTTCAATGGACATATTGGCGCAGGAAACAGAGGGGATGAGGAAGTGATGGGCAGGTTTGGTATCCAGGACAGGAACACAGAAGGACAGATGTTGGTAGATTTTGCAAAAAGGATGGAAATTGCTGTGGTAAATACTTTCTTCCAGAAGAGACAGGAGCATAGGGTGACTTATGAAAGCGGAGGTAGGAGCACACAAGTAGACTGCATCTTGTGCAGGCGATGTAATTTGAAGGAAGTCAGTGACTGCAAAGTAGTAGCGGGTGAGAGTGTTGCCAAACAGCATAGGATGGTGGTGTGCAGGATGACGCTGATGGTGAGAAAGGTGAAGAAGGCAAAGGCAGAGCAGAAGACAAAGTGGTGGAAGCTGAAAAAGGAAGAGTGTCGTGTTGTCTTCAAGGAGGAGTTGAAACAGGCTTTGGGTGGCCGGGAAGTGCTTCCAGATGACTGGACAACTACAGCAAATGTGATCAGGGAGACACGTAGGAGAATACTTGGTGTGTCATCTGGAAGGAGAGGAGATAAGGAGACTTGGTGGTGGAATGAGGAAGTGCAGGAGTGTGTACAAAAGAAGAGGTTAGCTAAGAAGAAGTGGGACATAGAGAGGACCGAAGAGAGTAAACAGGAGTACAGGGAGACACAGCGAAGGTGAAGGTAGCAGTGTCAAAGGCCAAGAGGGAGAAAATGAATTATACAGGTTGGCACAGCAGAGAAATAGAGATGGGAAGGAAGTGCAGTAAGTTAGAATGATTAAGGACAGAGAGGGAAATGTATTGACTGATGACAGAAGTGTGCTGGGAAGATGGAAAGAGTACTTTGAAGAGCTGATGAATGAGGAAAATGAGAGAGAAAAAAGAGTAGAAGAGGTGACCGTTGACGACCAGGAAGTAGCAAAGATTAGTACGGGTGAAGTGAGGAGGGCATTGACGAGGATGAAGAATGGAAAGGCAGTTGGTCCTGATGACATACCGGTGGAGGTATGGAAGTGTCTAGGAGCGGTAGCAGTTGATTTCCTGACAAGAATATTCAACAAGGTCTTAGAGAGTGAGAGGATGCCAGAGGAATGGAGAAGTGTGCTGGTGCCCATTCTTAAGAACAAGGGAGACGTGCAGAGTTGTGGCAAATACAGAGGGATAAAGTTGATGAGCCATACGATAAAGTTATAGGAAAGAATAGTTGAAGCTAGACTAAAGGCAGAGGTCAGCAATTGTGAACAACAGTTTGGTTTCATGCCAAGAAAGAGCACCACAGATGCAGTGTTTGCCTTGAGGATGTTCATAGAGAAGTACACAGAAGGTCAGACGGAGCTGCATTGTGCCTTTGCGGATCTGGAGAAAGCATATGACAGGGTGCCGAGACAGGAACTGTGGTATTGTATGAGGAAGTCTGGAGTGGCAGAGAAGTATCTTAGAGTGGTGCAGGACATGTATGAGAGATGTAGGACAGTGGTGAGGTGTGCTGTCGGTGTGACAGAAGAGTTCAAGGTGGAGGTAGGACTGCATCAAGGGTCAGCTCTGAGCACCTTCTTGTTTGCTATGGTGATGGACAGGCTGACAGACGAGGTTAGACAAGAATCTCCATGGACTATGATGTTTGCAGATGACATTGTGATCTGCAGTGAGAGCAGAGAACAAGTGTAGGAAAATCTAGAGAGGTTGAGGTATACCATGGAAAGGAGGGGAATGAAGGTTAGCCTCAGTAAAACAGAATACATGTATGTGAATGACAAGGACCCAAGTGGAACGGTGAGGTTACAGGGAGAAGAGATAAGGAAGGTGGAGGATTTTAAGTACTTAGGGTCAACAATCCAGAGCAATGGAGAGTGTGGAAAAGAGGTGAAGAAGCGTGTGCAGGCAGGTTGGAAGTGTGCGGAGTGATGTGTGATAGGAGGGTATCGGCAAGACTGAAAGGAAAAGTGTACAAGACGGTGGTAAGGCCAGCGATGTTGTATGGTTTAGAAACAGTGGCCCTGGGGAAAAGACAGGAGGCAGAGCTGGAGGTAGCAGAGATGAAAATGTTGAGGTTCTCTTTGGGAGTCACGAGGATGGATAGGATCAGGAATGAGCACATCAGAGGGACAGCACATGTAAGATGCTTTGGAGACAAAGTCAGAGAGGCTAGATTGAGATGGTTTGGAAATGTACAGAGGAGGGATAGTGAGTATATTGGTAGTAGGATGCTGAGGTTGGAACTACCAGGCAGAAGGCCCAGAGGAAGACCAAAGAGACGATTCATGGATGTAGTGAAGCAGGACATGAAGGTAGCTGGTATAAGAGAAGAAGATGCAAAGGATAGGGTGAGATGGAGGCAGATGATTCGCTGTGGCGACCCCTGAAGGGAAAAGCCGAAAGGAAAAGAAGATATATCAAATTCAGGGAGGAAAATGATGTCAGCTATAAAACTGTGTTTCATAAGTCATGAAACTTTTTATGATCCCAGGTGTGATACTGGTGTGTGGCCACAGCGAGCACTTCTGATGTTGCTCACAGTGGTCCTCAGTGTGCTCAGGGAGGTTGTTTGTATGCCCAGACATAGGAAAAATTACAGGGAACATTGTCCCCGACTGTGTATATGTACATGAATGTGTGTATATAATATCAATACGTAAATACATATTCAATGCTATAAATGCTTATAATAACAATTAAACATTCAAAAATAATGCATAAGATGTAAATAAAATATAAATACACACACGTACAGATGCGCGTGCATGCACTCAGATGCACACCTTACAAAAATGTAAATAGTTTTGATGTGAGGTTTTGGGTTGTTGTTGGGTTTTTTTTTGCATAATTGGCCTTGTTTTTGCATAATTTTCCTTAACATTTCCCCTATTCTTCCTTAATTTCCTTGAATATTAAAAAAAAAAAACCACACAATGCAGTAAAGCCACATGAATTGAAACACAAAGTCGCGAGCAATCCCTGTATACAGCATCTTCTTTTCCTTTGGCTTGTTCCCATTCTCGAGAGTCACCACAGCGTATCATCTGATTCGCATATTTGATTTGGCATGGGCTTTTACGTCGGATGCCCTTCCTGTCACAACCCTTTTAGCAAGGGACAGAAACATGCAGACAGCTTTGCAACTACTCTTTTATGAAAGTCAGCAATGGTTCTTTTACATGCCTCTCACCATACAGACAGTGAGAGACATGGCCCGCCTTTGATAACCCAGTTAGCTGCACTGGGGGGGACAGTGACAACCTTGCGGGGACTCGAACCCCCAACCTTAGGATCAGCGATCCTGCGCCCTATCCACTAGACCACCACTGCCCCCTGAATCCCTGTATACAGCATAGCCATGTATAATCAATACTGCTCGTGAAGGGTGATCATGAGGGGCGTTAATAATTCTGCCGTTAATTAAAGTTTTATTGTATGATTTTAGATGCAGGACAAACAACGTACTTTGAATACAGAGGACACTTCAACCAGCCATCCACCTCCCACAATGCCGTCTCCAAAGCCTGTGAAGCGAGATAAATCAAACATGTATTCACCTACAGAAGACTCGTTCCAAGACACAGCGACCCTGGTCAAAGAGGACAGTGACATATAACCATCCTTCATATTTCTCTCTCTCTTTTACACACAGACACAAATATAAGGGGAAAAAGACACTCTGTCCCTCTTTGCACAGAATCTATTTTTATACACATAGTCTGTACAAAAATGAACCTTAAGAATATTTTTGACAACACTAGGTGAGATCTTTTTATAACAGAGGTTTAAAAAGTCGGTGGACACTCTGCCTTCTGCTGTTTCCTATGCCAATTCTGAATGTCTTGTTTTGTGGTGATGTTCTATATGTATATCTTTGCACTGATACTACTGATGGTAATAATACTATGAATATGTTGTACCTTTGTAAATGTTGTGATGATATCCGACAGAATATTGTGCGGCAGATTATGATTTCTCTGACAAAGTAACAGGTGAATATGCTGGTGTGTAGATAATGCACGCTGCACTGTGATTTATTACCAGGGCTTTGAAACTTCTTTGCATCGAAATTTTACTTAATATTTTCCTGTGTAATCATCCTGCATATTTATATACCTCATCAGTGGACTGGCCAGCACAGTAAAAAAAAAAAAAGAGCCAATATCTGTTTTGGTCGATTGTTCACAAGTTGTTCCTCAGCAGTATCTTTTTGGATAGAAATAATACATCAACCTACATTAACGTTCCATAATTTTATCATGAATAGATCTACAAACTGCTAAAGAGTATTCTTACTTCTCCAAGTGTAATTGACTTAATTAGAGATATGATTTTCGATAAAGTATTCACTACCCCTAAAAGAACCACGCTTAAAGGATCGATAGTCTGTCCTGTAAATGAATTGCCAAATCTACTTATTGTTTTTTTGCAGTATTGAAATGTGCTTCTCCACCATCTCCAATAGTGTTTGGAGATGATCTGTGTTATTTAGGAGAAAGGGAATGCTACCAAACAGACAATAACACTTTATCATTAATGAGTTATATTTAGAATTTTCAATGATATCTAATATCAGTTTTCCAAATTCTGCAATGAATTAAACTGTGACATCTGTGGTGTAGGATGCAGTGTGTAAACACTTTGATTTTGGTCAATAATTTCACTGTTGACTAACCTAGTGAAGATGTAAATTCTATATTACTGAATGATTGTGTATATTAATGACAGGAAAATGAACCGAAAACAAATTTGTCAAATGCTGCTGAGAAGAAAAATAAATAAATGTATTGTTTTATAATGACTTTTTCCTAGAAAGCTATTTTTTGTCCTATGTTTAATAAATACTTTGGTCATTTTTGGGGGGTTAACACGTGTACATAGCCAGTTGTTACAAAACAAAAAAATTCTAAATATGTCTGATGTCCCAATCATTTATTTGATTTCTTTATACAAAGATTCACTATATGTGTATAATGTACCTGTTTAGGATGCATCCTTAAAGCCTTTTGAAATATATTTTGGATGTATAATGTTAATTCTTTAAGTAAGCCAAACAACCAAACAAAAAATAAAAAGGCCACAAAAAATGCAGATTTATGACTTGTTGGTATGAGCGCCATGTGATGGTCAAAGCGTGGCCATATCTCCATGTTATCTGCTGTGCTTGACTCGAGCTGGCACTTCCTCCCTATATCTCCACCCTATCCACACCAACACACACCCCTTCCCTGATCGGTCCATCTCCTGGCTTGCACTGCTGACTTCACCGTTCCATCACACCGGTGCTAGACGTGTAAGTTTGGTTATTCCCCTTGGCTTACGCAAAATATCATGTAATTTGGCATTGAATGTACAAGTGCAAAGGCTGAATATTTTGTCAATACACATGGTCACATGGTGGAATATACACACATATACATTATACATATATATTACACTTAGTAAATGATTTAACACCATCATATTTCTACACAAGCCTAAAAGTAAGTAAAAAATACCCAATTAAACAAAGAATTCAAAATGTAACACTTGGTGATTTTTCCATTGAGGAAGATGATTCAATATATCTCTGGGTGGCAAAAGTATTTCGGCAAAAGAACATTTGCTTTCCGACGACTTGTGCAGTAATAACTGCAACTAAATATTTGCATAAATGTTGAGCAGTCCTGTGCATCAACTTGGAGGGATTTTAGTCCACTTCCCCATACACAAACTTCAACTTTTAGATTTTTGTTGATTTCCTCACATGAACTGTTCAAAAAAATAGTTCTATTGGATTAAGGTCAGGACTTTGGCCCGGATATTACAAAACATTAAAGTTCTTCTTTACTTGTTCATTGACAGAACAATATATGACTCTAGGTTCATTTTCTACCTGCAGAAGTCACTTTCTCTTCAGATTCATTTTACAAACAGATGTTCTGGCATTTTTCTTTGAATTTGCTTTGTGTAGATTAGAATTCATTGTTTCACCCATTGTGGGAAGTTGTGCTCGCTCAAAACAGGCCCAAACCGTGATACTACCGCCATCGTGTTTCACAGGTTCTTATGCGAGAATGCAGTATTCGCTCTCCAAACGAAAAACTAATTTTAACCTAAAATGTTTGCTTTGGGTCTCATCTACCCACAACATTTTCCAATATCTCTCTTGCTTTCTTTAACAAACTGCAGAAACACAGCACTGTTCTATTTAGAGCACAGTGGTTTCTCCTTGCAACTTTGCCATGCATTGCACTTTCATATTAAAATATAAATACAAAATATAAAGGGTTTGTGAATTTTCCATCATCACTGAACAGACAGACAGACAGACAGAGACGGACAGACAGATAGACAGACAGACAGATAGATAGATAGATAGATAGATAGATAGATAGATAGATAGATAGATAGATAGATAGATAGATAGATAGATAGATAATAGTATATAATATGACTTTTTTGTGACCCTATGTTTTTTTGTCATGAATCAAACTTTTGTTCTGAATCGCTTAATCTTAATCTGGGTTGCAGGCAGGCTGGTGCCCATCTCAGTCAACTCTGGGCAAGGGCGGGGTACACCCTGGAAAGCTCGTTAGGCCATCACAGGGCAAACCTTTGTTCAAAGGTAATGAAATGGGCAATAATTTCAATTTTACTATCTATGCAATTTGGGTTAAAAAACCAAAACAATTCAGAAGCTGTATTTTTCAATCTGTTCATTAACAAATTGAAAAATACAGCTTCTGAATTGTTTTGGTTTTTTAACCCAAATTGCCTAGATATAAATGGATACGACTTATGTATTTTTTAATATATTGAACTGTCTATAGCTATAGCATAACATACAAACTTACAAATAAAAACACTGCAGACTTTACTATAAAATTAGAAACTTGCATGTAGAAGTGAGAACAGCTATACTGTATGAAGGAAAAAGAATGTGGAACATTTAACATAAATAAAGCATCATACACAATTATTGTGTTTTGCTAGACAAAATAAATTTAAGCTGATGTTTCTCCTTTTTAGAGACAGCATAAGCACCTTGAAAGCACTTGATTCTTTTTCACAGAGTTTTGCTTTTTATGAGCCTGCAAGCTACGACATAGCGATTCTTCACCCAGTTTCTTTAAGTGGAAGATTACAGTTAAAATCAATACTCAGATCTTTCAGTGTTGTTTAATCAGTAGGTTTATATCTTCTAATACACTGAATTAAATGAATTAATTAAAAAAAATATTTGACCACAAACACAACATACTTTTCTTATGTACCTTATCTAAATCACAGCCCGACCAGTGCTCACACATAAAATGTGCTACAAGTAGTAATAATACTACTATGTACTTGTGATTTTAGAAATTCCATGTTGGGCTGACTTTTACAAAAATACATAATAGTAGTAGGCCTCTGTCAGTCCCGAAGGACTATGGCTGCGCTCTGGCTGGTATCCCGGCTGGTGATAGTCTCCAGTGCGCAGAGCCGGGGTAGGGAGTAATGGAGGACAGGCTGTTACCCAAGCAGCAAGTTCCCCCTCTCAGCGCCACCGGAATGATCCAATGGAAGGGCAAGTGCTGATACGACTGGGTTCCAGTACCGCTGCAGGAGTTGCCAGAAGGTTACTGTGAATGAACTGCCTCAGGGGACTCCGACTCCCGATTAGAAACACGCTGACGGCTTTGCAGCCGACTCTTGTTGAAAGTCAGCAATGGTTCTTTTACATACCTCACACCATAGACAGTGAGAGACATGGCCAGCCTTTGCTAACCCAGTTAGCTGCACTGGGGGGACAGTGGCAACCTTGTGGAGACTCGAACCCCCCAACCTTAGGATCAGCGATCCTGCGCCCTAACTACTAGACCACCACTGACCCAAAAATACATAATAATAAATAAATAAACTGACAAATCCTTCATTTTTAGTTGGAAAAAAGATTCATTGATTTATGACACAAGAAATCAATTATTTTACAAAAATTCAGAACGTTACAACCCTGATCTGAATATATATTAGGAACTGTGTGTAACTACGATGCCGGTGTAGTAATATCAAAAAGTGTATTATTAGATCATTCATTTTGTGCCAAGAAACCAGGAACTTTGGTGGCCTTGCATTTTGGTTTGCTTTTGTTCCCCATTTGTACTTTATGTATGAGGCCCATACACCACCACTTACTTATGAATAAGATTCCAAATGTTGGAATCCCAGGCCTGCCCCAGTGCAGCTAACTGGGTTATCAAAGGCCGGCCATGTCTCTCACTGTCAATGGTGTGAGGCATGTAAAAGAACCATTGCTGAAGAGTAGCTGCATAGCCGTCAGCGTGTTTCTGCCCCTTGTTAAAGGGTTGTGTCAGGAAGGGCAACCGACGTCAAAACCTATACCAAATCAAACATGCGTTGATTCGCTGTGGCGACCCCTGGGAAAAAAGAAGGAGAGCTGAAAGGAAAAGAAGAAGAAGTTGGAATCCCAGGCCTGGTAGTGGAGTACCTACTGCCTGCAGAGGATTGTAAAGGTCAGATACTTATTAATTATATTATTAGTTTGATAGCACCCTACTGGGACCAGGGATGCCACTACGTGATGTTATGCAAGGAAAATTCACGGATGCAGCGGTGCGAAAAGTGTGTAATTTGTACAGCTGGTACAGTTGAGCTGATGTTTGTGATAAATCTGCTTTGACGTTAGCAGTTCTATGAGCACCATCTGGTGGTGATATTTGAAAATGCCTTCGATCAGAAATTAAATCAGTTGCTTGAACCATAACTGCTGAGCCATGCAGTTCAGATAATTATTTTTCCACTTAATCTCATTTTGGACCACATGTTGAGGGTTGCTAAGTGCAAATTAATTCAAATAATACATTATTATATCTTTTTGCTTGTGTGTTCAGTTTTGTATTCAGTAATTGAAAAGCATGCTCTGTTGGGTTAAGTGCAGGTGACTGACTTGGCCACTGAAGAATATCTGATTTCTTTGCCTTAAGTTTTTGTCAAAAATAAGCAAAAAGTAGGGTTTCACGCTGATGTTTTGGTTCGCATGTCCTCCTCACAGGAAGACGGTGCTGAGGTTTAGCCCTGGTCTCAGCAAGGGCATTTCTTAGAGGAGCTTGCATGTTCTCCCAGTGCTGGTCCCCCCCACAGTCAAAAGATATGCACATGAGGCTAATTTCCTGTTCCAAATTGCCCCTAGGTATCAGTGTGTGTGTGTGTGTGTGTGTGTGTGTGTGTGTGTGTGTGTGTGTGTGTGTGTGTGTGTGTGTGTGTGTGTGTGTGTGTGGCGTCTGTTGGCCCTGTGATGGTCTGGTGAGCTGTTCAGTTTGTACCCTACTTTCACCCAGTGTTGGCTGAGAAAAGCTCCATCCTCCCTACAGCCTTAACAGAATTACAGTATGCAAAAGGGGTGCCTAGGTAACCAGAGATGGCCATGAGCGAGAACCTTTTGTTCTGGAACACAATTCACATATCCCTTAAATTGCTCATCACTCATTGCTTCCTGTGTGGACACTGCCTAAGTATTGCATGGTGACTAAGCAGGAAGAGACCACTCTTTTATTTCAGTCAGTCATCTTCTTTTGCTTAATCCGGGGTCAGGTCATGGGGGTGGCAGCCTGGACAGTGAAGAGTGAGAGCCAGATGCCTCTCTGTCCAGCCACTTCCTCCAGCTTGTCTAGCTGGATACCAAGGCATTCCCAAACCAGCCGGTGTATTCTGGGTAGACCCCGGGGCCTCTTCCTGTTTGAATCTGCCCGCCAGCACACCAGGGAGGCATTGGAGAGGCATTTTAATTAGATGGCTGAGTCACCTCAACTAGCTATTCTCAATACTAAGGCATCCTCTTGGATGACTGTGCATCTCACCCTATCTCTGAGGGAAAGTCCCAACAGCCTGCAAAGAAAGCTCATTCCAGTCGCTTGTATCCATGATCTATTTTTTTCACTCACTACCCAACGCTCGTGACCATAGATGAGGGTTGCAATGCAAATCGATTGGTCAATTGAAAGCTTTGCTGGGCTGCCTCCTCAATAATGGAAATATGGCACATGGCAATTTCAGACTCTATGTCTCCGGCCTCCTTTAGGATGTGGTAGTAGTTCTGCTGGAGGTGGGAGTTAAAGGCTCTTCTGACAGGACACGCTGATAAACATTCCCAGGAGACTCTTACTACATGCTTGGGTACCCCTGGTCTGGAGGTTGGCCTCTGCTGTCCTCAGAGCCAGCTCACCACCAGGTAGTGAGCAAAGTGGTCCAACAATGAAACACCATTCAAGGTCAGATCATCGAGTCCATACCATTCAATTACAACATTCTAGGTCACACTCTCTTTGTCCACAGGGGCGCTGAAGTCTCCCAGGACAACGAGGGAGTCCTCAAGGGGAGCACTCTCTCGCACACCCTGAGGACTACTTTAGAATATATTTAAATTTCAGTCCTGTATTTAATGGCATTAATAAAAAAAATACTCCAAAACGTTTAAAATCCTCAGGGTAATTACAGACGCTCCCCGACTTACGTTTTAGTTCGGTTCAGAACGGCCGAACGTAAGGTGGAAAAAAAAACATAAGTTGTTACTGTTATGTTCCAGTGACATATAACATTCATACTGTACTATACATCCATAAATACCAATACTGTATCTCATAAAACACCCCGAAATCAATTATTATAAATATAACATTGTAAATTAATATCAAATATATCAAATAATATCAACATTAATTTCAAATAAATTAAATTCAAGCAAAATAATTTCAAATAGATACATTTTAATCAAATTCACTCATCAAATATCAAATACAGTGTCAAATATAACCTTTAACATGCTCTATGATGCGATCTTTCTGCTTGTAAATGGTTCCGATGGTCGACGGAGCCATTTGGAAGAAACGTGCAACATTCACATGTTTATCACCAGCATCTGTTATCTTGATAATAGTCATCTTCGTTTCTAACGAGATGGCTTGCCGCTGTTTCTCATTACCACCATCACTAGTAGGCTTGCACTTCTGTCTGTCTTCCTTTCGGCTTTTTCCCTTTTTCTCGGGAGTCGCCACAGCGAATCTCAGCAATGGTTCTTTTACATGCCTCTCACCATAGACAGTGAGAGACATGGCCCACCTTTGATAACCCAGTTAGCTGCACTGGGGGGGACAGTGACAACCCCATGGGGACTCGAACCCCCAACCTTAGGATCAGCGATCCTGCACGCTATCCACTAGACCACCACTGCCCCAGTAGGCTTACACTTCTAACCAACCATATTTGCTTAGGGTTACAAAAGTTCGAAAAACAGTGTAAACACAAAGATAACAGAGACGACGTTGTAACACAAGGGTAACACGCGATGAACTGGGAAGAAGCAGGGCACGTTCAGTCTGTCGCTTGTAAACAATGGATGCAACGTTATGCGTAAGTAGCGTACTACATCAGCGTACGATGTAGATATGTCTCGTACTACAGAGAGCACGCTAAACTCAAAATTTGACTTATACATTGTTTTAATTAAGAAAAAAACGTAAAATCGAAAAATACGTAACACGAATAAACGTAAAGCGTGGCGTGTCTGTACTACATTGGGTTTTTACACCCGAGCCTCGTGGTTGATCAGGCCGGTGCTTAGCCCCAGTTTCCATAGCATGAAGCGACCAGGAGTTCAACTCCCCCTGGATGGGATGCTAGTCCATCGCAGGTTACCTTCCCAGTATATTTTTACTGGTACCCATTTATACTGCTGGGTGAACAGAGGCACACTTGTGATTGAGACCTTACCCAGGGGTCTTAGCACAGTGAGGGTCTCAGTGGGATTCGAACTCACAACCTCCCAATCATGAGCGCAGCACCCTAACCACTACGCCACCGGCCCTGTACTATATCTGAAGGAAAATTTTTATTTAATAGTCAATAAATAGGTACATATATGTCAGGTTAGGTTTTGCCCTGCTGCTGGTAACATGTAAGCCAGTACAACCTGTTGCATGGTCGAGTGGTCGGCGACCAAACCAGCTCCCCCCCACCAGGTTCCAAATTTGGTGAGGAGGGTGGCTAGCAACCCAGTAGAAATAAAAACAAGACCTATCAAAGGGCGGATGAACTCTTTAGAGTCAACGGCCAGCTAGCTAGAGATGGTGTCTCAATAAAAACAGCCTTCAGAGAGAACTTTGGGCCTCTACTGCGGATTTTTTTGTTGTTGTTCATATACAGCCATGACAAGCAAAGATAAGGCTGTTATGGCTGCCGCCTACGCCAGAATTCTGGCACAGCACCCAGATTGATTGATTGATTGTACATATAAGCATACTCTTATTGTTTAAGGCATTGGGTAGCAAGTGGGGCACATCAGCTTCACGTCAGTAAGCTCTTGTAGGCTCAATTATGAATTAGGCTCAATTTATAATTCATTTCGTTTCCATCAGGTACTCTGGTTTTCTGCAACAGTCCAAAAACATGCACATTAAGTTAACTGGCTGTTCCAAACGGTTCCTAGGTGTAGATGTGTGTGTGAATGGTTGAGTGTGTACCCTGCCTTTGCCCTATGTTAGCTTTAGGCTGCAGATTCCCCACAGTAGGATGAAGCAGTTTTGCAAATAAGTGAGTAAGTGAAAGCTGGTGTCATACTAAACTTCACACACTGATGAACTCCAGTATGAAACAGTCTGTCTGTCTTCCTTTCGGCTTTTTCCCTTTTACTCGGGAGTCGCCACTGCGAATCATCTGATTCGCACGTTTTGATTTGGCAGAGGTTTTTTATGTCGGATGCCCTTCCTGTCACAACCCTTTTTAGCAAGGGACAGAAACACGCTGACGATTTTGCAGCTACTCTTTACGAAAGTCAGCAATGGTTCTTTTACATGCCTCACACCATAGACAGTGAGAGACATGGCCCGCCTTTGATAACCCAGTTAGCCGCACTGGGGGGAACAGTGACCTTGTGGAGTAACCTTGTGGAGAGTGGGACAGTAAAAAGTAAAATATCACTTCAACATGGCAAATGATTCACTGAGTTTCAGAATGCTGAAAACAGACTGATAAAAGGACAAAAAAAAACCCTGCTACTATAAATAAATCACAGGGTAGGCTACTGTATTTGTCTAGAGAAGGTATCTTTAGTAAAATTAATAAGTTTTCTCTGTGTAAATAAAAAAAGATCACATGTTCACCATATTCTCCATGAAACAATCTCTAACTTATCACTTTAATTAGATTCTGGCAAAGTGCTGATGTGAAAAACTGGTGTGTGGTTCAAGCTAAAAAGTTGTATTTTTAAGTTGTTGTTTTTTTTTTTTACTTAAAAACATTACTGCATTGAGTGATTAATTTCAAAATAAGATAACATCCTTAAACTGTTAAAGTAATGCAATAAAACTTATTTAAATGTATAAATGATAGGGTTAACAGTGAATGCCATAGACAGTCAGTCCAAATCTCAGCAAGTGGGTATTCAGCTGTAACTCACTGAAGACACAAGGCTTTTCTCATTAAAGTGGGTCACTCTGGAACGGTTCTTTGAATGCTTGGGCAGTGTGTGCCCCAGAAATGCAATAAGCATGTGAAGTGTGGCTCAAGCTGATGGATACAGACAGTTCACTAGAGTAGGCGGCAATGATACACACTTGTCTCTCAATCTACAGTATGTGCTGTATTCCCGACTCTAAAACTGATTCTGCCGACATTGCACAAAATTTAGAATTAAGTCTTCTGACTTCGGGGACTTGATGTGTTGCAAGGCCACAGCTGCTCTCACTAGCCAATGGAACATTTTTCCATCTTCTTTAACAATATAGCTGATTGATGCAGAGTAAAAAACAAAATCCTAAATATTTCTTCTTTGACTAGTTTATTTGTTGTACACATAATGTTGCGAACTAATGGACTGGTGGATTGCCTCATGAATTGGTGGATCGGGCAATGAGTCTGTCTTCCCTCTGGTTTTTTCTTAATATTTATGCTTTCATAGTCAGTCATACCAGAGTCCCTGCTTGCAGTCAGCACTGATAAACTCTCTTTTTAACAATTACACTGTTAAGAGCTTACCTAACAATTCTATCTCCTTCTCACTCCTTATCTTCCTATTGTTTGTTGAGGTACACATGCTACTTCTGAAATACCAGAGATGCTTCCGCTTTCTAAATCCTGTGATCTGTCCTCCTGTGCTACTATTGGTTGGAGTTCTCTTAGAAGCCCCTCGCTCCTGCTGATCGGGGTGCCCAACCACTGGGCCGCGAACCGGTACTGGTCCATGTCTCAATTGGTACCGGGCCACAGAAAAAAAAAAATCAGTTTTATTTATTATCTGACTCTGAACACTCTTTTATTTTTGAAAAAATCTTTTATTTTGAAAAATTACCAGATTTTCTCAGTTACATGTTGGTCATTTGAGCACTAAAATGTAACCCACAAGGGGACGGCGTGTGAACAGAGGCATGTTGGACATGTTTCAAACATTAGTGGGGATTTTGGGTGAGACTGAGTCTGAGCCTTCATTCCCACAGCTGATGCACGATCACCTGTCTTTTTTTTTTCCTTAGAAAAGTTCAAGCTCTACTTCCTGGAGTGCTTATTGCTACTACTACTACTACTACTACTACTAATAATAATAATAATAATAATAACAATTTAACTAAATAAATTATATTTACAATATAAACAATCATGAATCACCCATCCCCCATATAAACATGATCTCCCCACCCCCGGTCCGCGGTAAAATTGTCATGCTTTGACCGGTCCACAGTGATAACAAGGTTGGGGATCACTGCTGCTGCTGCTGCTGATAATCCATATGAACCTACAGTACATGTACACTCAGAAACTGTGCAGATGATGTTTTACTGCTGGTGATATAAACTTTTAACTGAAATTGTTTAATACTACAATTACCATTATAGCTATAAGATAACCAGCGAGACTTTATATTAATTTATATTGAAGTTTCCACTACATGGGTGATATTTTTATCCTCTTTCAAACACATGAGGATGGGTTTCTCCTTTGAGTCTGGTTTCTCTCAAATTTTTTGTTTTGTCAACTGGTGGAGTTTTTTTTTTGCCACAGTTGCCATGGACTTTGCATAGTAAACCTGCTTTGTGACAGTGACAGTTGCAACTCTACACAGATAAAACTGAATTGAATTAAATTGAACCTTCGCAGCAAGATATGAACCATTTTCTCATATTTAAATTCTGCTATAGTCTTCCTGTTATTTCATTTTCTGAATCACTTAATCCTAATTAGGGTTGCAGGGAGACTGGTGCCCATCTCAGCCAACTCTGGGCGAGGGCAAAGTATACCCTTGACAGTTCGCCAGGCCATCGGAGGGGCAGAAACATTCTGCCGGCTGTCTTGAGGAAAGTCAGCAAATGGTTCTTTTACAGGCCTCTCACCATAGACAGTGAAAGACGTGGTCTGTCTTTGATAACCCAGTTAGATGCACTGATGAGACAACAGCGACAATTCACGACAGTAGGCCTTGAATTCCCAATCTTGGGATCAGTAATACAGCACCTTACCACCTGGCCACCATTGCCCCATCTTCCTAAAACACTCCAGTTGTGGATCTGCAGCCTTTATATAATTATTTGCTGTTTTAATTCTTGACATTGACATACCTGTCTTTAAATTTAGGGAATTAATTTTTCGCCTGATATTTTCAATTTTAACATTTAAAAAAGTGAATAAAATTGTCACTGATATAAATTGATGGTTTACATGTTTTGTTCATGTCTTATTTCTACTTAATTCTGCAACAATATTAAATAACTGTGTGGATTATTTTTGTAATTTTTCTGTTAGATTTGAGAAATATTCTGCTCTAGCAGCACTAAGAGCTTTTCTGTAATTAAGGGGACTCTCCTTCCATTCTGATTGGAATACCACTCATTTATTTTGCCGCCATTTACGTTCTAATTTGCGGGTGTTCTGTTTTAGTGTGCGTGTATCAGGCCCCCAGTGCAGCTAACTGGGTTATCAAAGGCGGGCCATGTCTCTCACTGTCTGTGGTGAGAGGTTCATGTAAAAGAACCATTGCTGACTTTCATAAAGAGTAGCTGCTTAGCCGTCAGCGTGTTTCTGCCCCTTGCTAAAGGATTGTGTCAGGAAGGGCATCCGATGTAAAAACCGATGCCAAATCGAATATGCGAATCATTAATGACTTCCATGAAGATGGAGGCAGATGATTCGCTGTGGCGACTCCTGAAAGGGAACAGCCGAAAGGAAAAGAAGAGTTTCATCATTATACCAGAGGGCAAATTTTTTCTCTCTGGTCAGGTTTTCTTTAAAGAGAAGGTGCATTATCTCGTGTATGGTGTAAATTTGACTGAAAAAAACATAAATTTACTAAATGTGCTTCCAGGAACAACATTATCAACAAAACTTACTCTTAATTAAAATAATAAATTTGCTGCACCCCTGAGCAAGTTCACACTTTTAGCTTATTAATTAATAAACAGATAAAGCAGTGACTGGACCACCTTTATGTCGTTTGATTTTCCTTCTAGTGAAATGATTCATTTGAAAGCTTTTTATATCCTTCGCCAGATCGATAAGTATCCACAATCTTTTTTACTGAAGACTTCAGAATGCTCTTTCTACCTCGGTATGATGACATCATATGTTCATTCAGTTCATTTTCTGTAACCGCTTCATCCTAATTAGGGTCGCAGGGAGGCTGGTGCCCATCCCAGCCAACTCAGGGCAAGGGCAGAGTACACCCTGGACAGCTCGCCAGGCCATCGCAGGGCGGAAACACGCTGACGGCTTTGCAGCTACTCTTGTCGAAAGTCAGCAATGGTTCTTTTACATGCCTCACACCATAGACAGTGAGAGACATGGCCGGCCTTTGATAACCCAGTTAGCTGCACTGGGGGGGGGGGGGGGGGGGGCAGTGACAACCTTGTGGAGAGTGGGACTCGAACCCCCAACCTTTGAATCAGCAATCCGGCGCCTTATACCACTAGACCGCCACTGCCCCTATGACATCTTATGCTTTTTCCATTTAACTTAGGTTTCAATTTTATTTCATTTCACTTTCTGACCACTTTTATTACAGTCACATATTCGCATTCACACGTAGAGACACTCTTGAACAGCCAATTAGCCTGATATGTAAAACCGTTGGAGGAAACCAGAGTACCCAGAGGGAACCAGGCAAATACAGAGAGATCAAGCAAATCCAAACAGGAGTGTTCTCGCCAGGCACAGAACTCAAACCCCGGAACCTTTTGCTGTGAGATGAAAGTGCAAACAGCGATGTCATCTCATGATAGTAGATGTAATATCAATTCACAGATAATGGTTTCCTCATTCTCAAGAAACGTGTGTACTGTACTGCTGTGCAATTTTCACATGCATAGTCCGTCTCTATGTACATATAAGTGTACTGTGTGTAAACTGAAGGTTTTACCCTCTGATATAGAAGGGCACAAGAAGTGGAGCTGTTTGTCAAACCAGTATGATGTAATGCATGATCAGAAAAATAAGATATACCTGTGTCAGTCACATTACAGAGCTGATTAATAACTGATAATGATAACAACCACCACGTGAGGAGGTATGTACTGACCGAGTGGGCATTGACCCCAAGGTATTTGTCAAATGCCAGTCATTATTAAACACAAAACAATTTTTCCTCATTAAGGTAAATTTTTAATTTGGACATTGTAAATTATTTCTGATATCTGAATGTAAAGCAGATGTACATGATTATATGCTCACGATGTGAATAAGTCGTCAGCGTGTTTCTGTCCCTTGCTAAAAAGGTTTGTGACAGGAAGGGCATCCGGCGTAAAAACCTCTGCCAAATCAAACGTGCGAATCACATGATTCGCTGTGGCGACTCCCGAGTAAAAGGGAAAAAGCCGAAAGGAAGACAGACAGACAGACATGTGTACAATGGAATATTAATAATAGAACCTTACATGCTAATATTTTTATTGCCCTTATTATCTTTATGATTTTGTAAATATGGCCATAGTCCTGTTCTTGTTTGGAGCCATTTGATTTTATTACTGTGTAATGTAATCTCCAGTTTGCGTAATCTCCAGTTTGAATATTAGAATATACCAATAGAACATCATGCTGGATTAGTCATGAATCTGACTTCCCTTTTAAACATTATTAAAGTTAGGCATCATAAAATGAGTTCAGTAACCTGCAAATCATTAATTTAATATTATTGGTGGATCAGAATATTTACATGTGTGAATATATTAGATTTATTTGCATGCTGGGGCAGCAGGCTGGGGGTTGCAGAAGCAAATAGACTGAATAAACTGATCTGCACAGCCAGTAATGTGGTGGAGATGGAGCCTGACTCTCTCTGTGTCGGAGAGGCGAATGTTGCCCAAAATAAAAGAAAATCATTCATATCTATGGCCAGTGTCTGCATTCTGCTTTACAAACTAAAAAAATTCACCGAATAAACTGAAAATTGTTTTCAGATTTTGCTTCTGTTCAATCATTCATTTTCTAAACTGCTTAATCCTAATTAGGGTTGTGGGGAGGCTAATGCCCATCTCAGCCAACTCTGGGCGAGGGCAGGGACACCCTGGACAGCTCAGCAGGCCATCGCAGGGCCTACACACACACACACACACACACACACACACACACACACACAAAACCATTCATACTCACTCTCCTACCTCGGGTGATTTTGAACAGCCAACTAGACTACTGTGCATGTTTTATGACTTTGGCAGGAAAGCACAGTACCCAGAGGAAATCCACGCAAACACGGGGAGAACATGCAAAATCCACACGGAGATGCCCAGGCTGCATGGATTCAACCAACTTCTGGAACCTGTGAGTGAGTTGATTGGACTACATCACACAGTTCTTCTGCATGTCTTAGTTTTTTCCTCAGAAATTGCATTTTTGATGTCACCGCACAAGTTTTCTATTGGATTAATGTCAGGGTGTTTGGCTGGCCACTCCATAACATCAATCTTGTTGGCCTGGAACAAAGATGTTAGCCGTTTATTGGTTTGGTTGCGGTTGCTGTCTTGTTGAAACCCCCATTTCAAGGGTATTTCCTCTTCGGCATAAGGCAGCACCACCTCTTCAAGTATTCTGATGGATGTTAACTGATCCGTAATCCCTGGGATGCGATAAATAGGCCCAACACCGTAGTATGAGAAACATCCCCATATCATGATACTTGCACTACCATGACTTACTGTCTTCACATTGTACGGTGGCTTGAAATCAGTGTTTGCGGATCATCTGTCAAACTGTCTCCGGCCACTTGACCCAAAAGGAACCATCTTACTTTCATCAGTCCGGAAAATGTTTCTGTATTTCGTTTTAGGCAAGTCAATGTGCTCTTTGGGAAATTGGAACCTCTTTCCCACGTCTTTTTTCCAAAAGTGGGACTTTGCGGGGTTTTCTTGCTGATAGATCGGCTTCACCTAAGTGTCTTCTGATTGTAACAGTATGCACAAATAACTTTAGACCTTCTTTGATCTTCCTGGAGCTGATTGTTGAGTCCTTGCCACTTTGGCTATTTTTTGATTCATTCGGATGGTAGTTTTTACTTTCTTCCACATCTTTCAGGTGTTGGTTGCCATTTTAAAGCATTTGTGATCATTTTAGCTGAGCAGCCCATCATTTTCTGCACTTCTTCATATGTTTGCTCCTCTCCAATCAGCTTTTTACTCAAGGTACAGTGTTCCTCTGAACAATGTCTGGTACAACCCATTTTTCTCAGAATTTCAGAGAGAAATGTTCTATAGCCAGCATCTACAACATTCGCTGCCTTCCTTTCTTAAATAAGGACAATAATTGGCACCTGTTTTTTTTTTTTTTTCAAAGAATGAATGAATGATGTCGCGAATTGAACTCCACACTGCTATTATTTTAAACATGATCCTTTCAATTAGTGATTCAATTCCACAGAATCGGCAGCATGCAGCTCATGACTGTTGGGTCTGTTGGATTCTATTACTCTACTTCACCTGATAGTAAATTATTTACCATGTAGAAATATCATTTATACCAAAAACAGAGATTTATCAGGTTAGTGATGTCTGACTGCTATTATTTTGAACACCACTGTACATATAGATATATTTATATATCTATGTCATGTATATATTTGTATTTTTTCTTATAGTTTCATTCTTGAAACTTTATCTCATTCCTACTTTGTGTGGAGCAACTGTGTGCACACAATTTCCTAAGAGATCCATATAATATTCTGAGTCGGATTTATATATGTGTATACAGCATTACATTTAGGGCAGTAGTGGTCTGGTGTTAAAAGGTGCTGGATCGCTGATCCTAAGGTTGGGGGTTCAAGTCCCATTCTTCACAAGGTTGTCACTGCCCCCCCCCCCCCCCCCCCAGTGCTGGGTTATCAAAGGGCAGCCATGTCTCTCACTGTCTATGGTGTGAGACATGTAAAAGAACCATTGCTGACTTTTGTGACGAGTAGCTGCAAAGCTGTCAGCATGTTTCTGTCCCTTGCTAAAGGGTTGTGTCAGGAAAGGCATCTGACATAAAAACCTCTGCCAAATCAAACATGCGAATCATTCGCTGTGGCGACCCCTGATAAAGGGAAAAAGCTAAAAGAAAAAGAAGAAGAAGATACAGCATTACCTTTATGAATGCAATTTATACAATTTTATCAATTGCAATACCACAATGTCATATTTTATAAATGGTTGCACATCTTTAATTTTGATTTTTTTTTTTTATTTATTGTGAGAAATAATTCTTATTACCTTTTACAGTATATATAAATATACAGTATAATGATTTTTTTAAGGCAGAAATGTATCTGTTTTTGCATCACTTGGCTATAAAATCAATATTAAGGCTATAATACCTATGCTACACTATGCCTTTCATAAGCACATCAGGTCACTGTCAACCTAAAACTATCAGTTCTTCAGTTCTTCACTGAGCCACAACCTCGACGGCTGTGATGGCTCACTATTCCGGTACAGTGATAGACACTTAAAACAGAAAACATACAGCTACATACTGTTCTCAGGTCTCTCTGGGTGAGCTTCTCTTTCCCAAAGTCATATAGGGACAAATATAATCAAATATAAAGCATTTATTATTTCTTGTGTAAGTTATGGGACATCTATAAATAAAACACAAATTAATCTGGATGCACATTCCTAGTCTATGCAGTCTATACTTCACCACATTTAAAGTTTCATTAACAGTATGTACCTTGGGTCATAGGCTTATCTCTAGCTTGATGGTGGTAACCTGTTATCACTCTAATTGTGGGGTAGATAGTCAAGGAGGTGTGTACAGTACATTGATTGCAAAAATCAGTCTTGAGGAGTTGTATTCACTGATAGTGATCACATTCTGTCCAGAAACTGCCGAGAACTTCAGAGGAAATTCAACAAAGGTGAATATTTTCTTCTCATTTATCTCCTCACATGGGATTATACTGCTAGTTTAGAGTATTAGTCTTGATATCTTGATTCAGTTAAGTTTTAGTTTGCTTAGTTAATGGGCTACATTAACAGCAGTAACAATAACAATACAGTAGTGGGATATTAAAAATTACTTTTGTCCAGTTGGCAATGTTAAAAACTACTACATATATGAAGATATGTAACTAATCTCACCATAGCATCCTATTACCAGAATATCAAAATATTTTTTTTTTTAAAAAAGGTGTTAAAATAAATGGTATGATTGCACTGAGATGAAATGCATGTGCTGCAATACTGATAGCATTCTTAATAAAAATCTTAATGTGAACAAAATTCATTCACTCATTTGCTGAACTGATTAATCCAATTAAAGTTGCGGTGAAACATCGATCTCAACTGACACTGGGCGATAGTGGGTTAGACCCTGAGATGCTCGTCAGACCATCACAGGCTCTCTCGCTCGCTCGTTTTCTCTCTCTCTCTCTCTCTCTCTCTCTCTCTCTCTCTCTCTATATATATATATATATATATATATATATATATATATATATATATATATATATATATATATATATATATATATATATATATATATATATATGTGGGCAGTGGTGGTCTAGTGGTATAGGGCGCTATATATATATATATATATATATATATATATTCTTCTTGTCCTTTCGGCATTTCCCTTCAGGGGTCGCCACAGCGAATCATCTGCCTCCATCTCACCCTATCCTCTGCATCTTTTTCTCTTACACCAACTGCCTTCATGTACTCCTTCACCACATTCATGAATTGTCTCTTTGGTCTTTCTCTAGGCCTTCTGCCTGGTAGTTCCAACCTCAGCATCCTACTACCAATATACTCACTATCCCTCCTCTGTACATGTCCAAACCATCTCAATCTAGCCTCTCTGACTTTGTCTCCAAAACGTCTTACATGTGTTGTCCCTCTGATGTGCTCATTCCTAATCCTATCCATCCTCATTACTCCCAAAGAGAACCTCAACATTTTCATCTCTGCTACCTCCAGCTCTGCCTCCTGTCTTTTCCCCAGGGCCACTGTTTCTAAACTATACAACATCGCTGGCCTCAACACCATCTTGTACAGTTTTCCTTTGATTTTTGCCGATACCTTCCCATCACACATCACACCGGAAACTTTTCTCCAACCATTCCAACCTGCCTGCACACGCTTCTTCACCTCTTTTCCACACTCTCCATTGCTCTGTATTGTTGAGCCGAAGTACTTAAAATCCTCCACCTTCCTTATCTCTGCTCCTTGTAACCTCACCGTTCCTGTTGGGTCCTTGTCATTCATACACATGTATTCTGTGTTACTGTGGCGAACCTTCATTCCCCTCCTTTCCAGGGCATACCTCCACCTCTCTAGATTTTCCTGAACTTGTTCTCTGCTCTCACTACAGATCACAATGTCATCTGCAAACATCATAGTCCATGGAGATTCTTTCCTAACCTCGTCTGTCAGCCTGTCCATCACCATAGCAAACAAGAAGGGGCTCAGAGCTGACCCTTGATGCAGTCCCACCTCCACCTTGAACTCTTCTGTCACACCGACAGCACACCTCACCACTGTCTTACATCTCTCATACATGTCCTGCACCACTCTAACATACCTCATCAGGGCCAACTGCCTTTCCATTCTTCATCCTCTTCAATGCCCTCCTCACTTCACCCGTACTAATCTTTGCTACTTCCTGGTCGTCAACGGTCACCTCTTCTACTCTTTTTTCTCTCTCATTTTCCTCATTCATCAGCTCTTCAAAGTACTCTTTCCATCTTCCCAGCACACTTCTGTCATCAGTCAATACATTTCCCTCTCTGTCCTAAATCACTCTAACTTGCTGCACATCCTCCCCATCTCTATTTCTCTGCTGTGCCAACCTGTATAAATCATTTTCTCCCTCTTTACTTTCCAACCGAGCATACAAGTCATCATACGCCCTCTGTTTGGCCTTTGACACCGCTACCTTCGCCTTACGCTGTGTCTCCCTGTACTCCTGTTTACTCTCTTCGGTCCTCTCTATGTCCCACTTCTTCTTAGCTAACCTCTTCTTTTGTACACACTCCTGCACTTCCTCATTCCACCACCAAGTCTCCTTATCTCCTCTTCTTCCAGATGACACACCAAGTATTCTCCTACCTGTCTCCCTGATCACATTAGCTGTAGTTGTCCAGTCATCTGGAAGCACTTCCTGACCACCCAAAGCCTGTTTCAACTCCTTCTTGAAGACAACACAACACTCCTCCTTTTTCAGCTTCCACCACTTTGTCTTCTGCTCTACCTTTGCCTTCTTCACCTTCCTCACCATCAGCGTCATCCTGCACACCACCATCCTATGCTGTTTGGCAACACTCTCACCCGCTAATACTTTGCAGTCACTGACTTCCTTCAAATTACATCACCTACACAAGATGTAGTCTACATGTGTGCTCCTACCTCCGCTTTTATAAGTCACTCTATGCTCCTCTCTCTTCTGGAAGAAAGTATTTACCACAGCCATTTCCATCCTTTTTGCAAAATCTACCAACATCTGTCCTTCTGCGTTCCTGTCCTGGATACCAAACCTGCCCATCACTTCCTCGTCCCCTCTGTTTCCTGCACCGACATGTCCATTGAAGTCTGCCCCAATGACTACTCTTTCATGTTTGGGGGTATTCTGCATCACTTCATCTAACTCACTCCAGAATCTCTCCTTCTCTTCTAGCTCACATCCTGCCTGTGGGGCATAAGCACTAACAACATTGAACATCATACCTTCAACTTCTAACTTGAGACTCATCACTCTGTCTGACACTCTTCACTTCTAGAACATTCCTGACAAATTCCTCCTTCAAGATGACTCCTACTCCATTTCTCTTCCCATCCACACCATGAAAAAACAGCTTAAACCCTGCTCCTAAGCTTCTAGCCTTGCTACCGTTCCACCTGGTCTCCTGAACACACATTATGTCCACTTCCTCCTCTACATCATGTCAGCCAACTCTCTACCTTTTCCTGTCATAGTTCCAATATTCAAAGTCCCTACTTTCAGTTCTAGACTCATGCCTTTCCTCTTCTCTCTCTGCCTATGGACACTCTGCCTTCTTCAACGTCTTCGACCAACAGTAGTCCAATTTCCACCAGCACTCTGTTGGTTAACAGCACTGATGGCGGTCGTTGTTAACCCGGGCCTGAATTTTCTTGATATGACTCGTATGTTTTATTTGGCATTTGTTTTACGCCGGATACCCTTCCTGACCCAACCGTCTGCATTTATCCGGGCTTGGGACCGGCGTGAGGTAGAGACACTGGCTTGTGCAACCATTCATACCTAGGGGTAATTTATAACAATCAATTACCCAAATTGGTATGTCTTTGGAATGAGGGGGGAAAGTACAGCACCTGAAGGAAACCCATGCAAGTTTCAGAAAAACATGTAAAGTCCCCACAGAAATACTCGAGCTTGGGACTTGAACCCAAGTTCTTCTTGCTGTGAGTTGGATATTGTTAACTAACATGTGAGCCACTATGCTATTTCATAAAATGAGTTTTCAGGAAAATAAAAATGTTTATTTTTACGGTGGTTTGAAAATAACTCAAAATCTGAACCTTGCCAAGTCATGCTGATGTTGACACATCATTTGGTACTTCAGTATTTAATTAAAATAAATTTGATGACTGTCCTAAAAAGATATGGATGGAAAATCATGAAGGTATGCGGCATAAATGTTAGATCTACTTATACCCTAGGCTTTTAAACAATTTACAGTAAAACAATACTTTGTTAATAATTATCCAGTCCAAAGTCTACTATCTTCTAGGTTGTGTGTGTGTGTGTGTGTGTGTGTGTGTGTGTGTGTGTGTGTGTGTGTGTGTGTGTGTGTGAGTGTGTGTGTGTGTGTGTGTGTGTCTGTGTGTGTGTGTGTGTGTGTGTGTGTGTGTGTATGTGTGTCTGTGTGTTATCTCTGTCAAACACAAGAATGTTGTTTATGTTTCTTTGTTTTACATACTGTATTTAGCATAGCTACATTAAAAGTGATTTCATTGTTTGAATGATGCTGGTCTTTGTATCTTTAGGAATATTTACAAAACAATCACTGAACATGAAGAAAACTAAGGGCCATTTAAAATTTGATAAAGGTAAAGCATCTACCATTTTTAAAACAGTATTTCACTTTTAATATCATTATATATTATTAATATAACATTAAGGCATGTAATCTATGTTTCTTGATATATTTCACAGCTATTAAAAATAGGTAAGTAGTAAATCCTTCCTACACATGATTTCATTATAATACAGTACTTGTATTCTAAGCGGAATATCTATACCTTTATTTCAGGGATTGTTACACCATTAAAAGTTCTTAGTGATTAAGACCCCTGTATAACAACAAGAAATTTGTGATAGAGTTCTACATATATTCATTCCATGTTCCCCTTGACCAGTGCTTCTCAAATAGTAGGACGTGCATGATGCCGGGATGGGGGGGTGATGCTGGGGGAGCGTGCATGACCCTGAGGAACATGCTTTTTTGGAACAGTGTACGAGAATTAGATGTAATTGTACCTCCACTTCACTAGTTGGCAGTGGCGCTCTCATTGTCACGCTATGGTGTCGCGGTATTTCGCACGAGCAAACGATATGAAGTGCAGTAAACAACTCTTCAAAAAACAACACGGAAAATTTGCTGAAAGGAACGAAGAGAAAGGTGGAGAGAGACAGAGATATTAAACCATAAATAAGTTGAATGAATTTCATAAAAGATGCTTTTGTTTTTTTAATTTCAGGCAGATTGGTGCACTTTAAATCTTTTTCTATTAAAAATGAAAAACAATGTTCATGAATTTTTTTTATTGTAAAGTTGAACTATATTGCTTTCTTTTTTAAATGTTAATAAAGATGCAATGTTATGCAGGTGTACTAATAACAATTTTATAGACAAATAATACAATTTATCGTCGCTCGGTGGGAGGGAGTGTGAAATGTTTTTTTCTTCCTAGAGGGGGCGCCACAGAAAATATTTGAGGAGCACTGCCCTAGACTCAAAGGAAGAGCTCTTAACAGTTCAGATGTTTGAGAATATACTGTATAGGTAACCACAGCTGACAAAACTATTATTCACTACCATCTTTATTTTTCAAGACCTAGTGGTGACAAAAAACAAGAGAAGTCCCTGGGTGTTGGCTTTTTCCAACTGTTTCGCTTTGCTACATGGCTAGATATTGTGATGATGGTAATTGGAGGGCTGTGTGCACTTGTCCATGGTGCAGCCTCTCCTCTCATGCTGCTAGTCTACAGCCAGATGACTAACACCTTTGTAGCCTATGAACTGGAGATTCAGGAATTATCTGATCCCAACAAAATCTGCATCAATAACACTGTCACCTGGACTAACGGGACTGCAGTGGTGCAGGGAGACAATGTTACTGTGCAGTGTGGGTAAGTGGTGTGCACTGGTACAGTTGAAAGCAAGCAAAGAAGTTGAAAACAAAATAATAATTATTAAAATTAATATATTAATACAGTCGGCCCTCAACTTACAAAATTAATCCGTTCCAGAGCCCTTTTCGTATAGCAGGGATTTCGTAAGTAGGGGTCGCATTTTGCATGTTAAACGCCTAATTTGTTCAAAGGCTCCAGTCTTTGGACTGGATAAACCCCATAAATTTTGTATGAAATATGTGTTAAAAGTAAAAGAAAATTATTTATTGAACAATTTAAAAATTTTATTATCATATTAAACCATTTTACTAACATATTTATTAATTAAACCATTATTAAACATTTTTTATTAACACACACACACACACACACACACACACACACACACACACACACACACACCTCTCTCGCGCCTGCGTGCGCGCGCTGCGGGCCACGCCCACAAGACGTGGAATTCAAACCCCATTCCCTGCATGACAAACTCAACTTTCATTTGATTCCTTGAGGGATCGGAATTCCGACACATTCATTAAACATTTACTGAATTAAACAACTTAAAAACTAAAATCTAAAGCGTTATTCCTTCTCTCTCACTCTCCCCCTCTCTCTCCCTCTCTCTCTTGCTCTCTCTCTCTCTCTCTCTCACACACACACACACACACACGCGCTGCAGGCCACGCCCACAAGACGTGAATTCAAAGCGCATTCCCTGCTTGACAAACTCAACTTTAATTTGATTCCTTGAGGGATCGGAATTCCAGATGAGCTCAAATGCGCCCACATTTATTAAACATTTACTGAATTAAAACAACTTAAAAAACTAAACTAAAAACTAAAGAGTGAAGCTTCCTTCTGTCTCTATCTGGGAGGCCAACTGGGCGGGATGTTGAGAGACAGCCAATGAGAGAGCAACTCGCGTGTCATGTGACATTTTGATTGGCGCGTTTGAATTTTGAATTTCTTTTCGTAAGCGGGGGTTGTTTCATATCTCGGGACGGAAACTCAGGAAAATGGTTTTCGTAACCCGGGTATTTCCTGCACAGGGGACTTCGTAAATTGGGGGCCAACTGTACTTCAAATCATTTCATTTCAAAATGATGACAACCCAATTATAAACATATTGCTGTTTATTTCTTATATACAGTATAGATATTGAAGCACAGATGACTCTGTTTGCTTATTATTATGTTGGCATTGGAGTGGCTGTGCTAATTCTTAGTTATTTTCAGGTAAAGGAAGCTTATCTACATTGCAATAATAATAATAATAATAATAATAATAATAATAATAATAATAATAATAATTAATTTACCATCATTTTGCAAGTAGTTGTTGTTACATTAAATAAACAGCATACATCTTCTCTCCATTTTAGATTGCCCTTTGGGTCTCTGCAGCCGCAAGGCAAACACAGAGAATCCGAAAAGCATACTTTCGGAAGATCATGAGCATGGAAATTGGATGGTTTGACTGTAATTCTGTTGGAGAGCTCAACACAAGAATATCTGAGTAATATAGAGATTTGTTTAATTTTTGTAATTTTTGTTTTTAATATTCATTTAATTTTTCTGAACCAGTTTATATTCCTTTATGGTCGCAGTAAATGTTTATAGCCATAGCAGCCAACTTTGAGAAAAACAACTTACCAGACCATCACAAGGCCAAATTTTGTAGATGAAATATTAAAACGAATGATCAGAAATATATAAATGTGTCAAAGTTAACACTCTGTCTGTATTTTTTTTTTAACCGGGAGCAATGTGAGGGATTCCTTCCTCCTTGTTCAATGCTAAAAAAAAATCCTGGATCTAGTTCTGAAGAACACATAACATTTTATCAGTTTAGCGAACACCCACAGTTGGATTTTTTTTTTAAATAATATTAATTGTGTAAATCCATCCAGTAGTTTTAGAGTCCTCGTGGTCAGACGCACAGACACACATGACCAATCTCAATACCTCCTCATTGGTGGAGATATTAAAACCATTCAAGGCTGTCAAGAAAAAACTATTTGATGACTTTATCCTTTTGGAAATTTTGGTACTCCAAAAGCCCCACCCACTTCTCCCACTCTATTTTTCCAATTTTATTGCACAAAACTCCATTCAACAAAGAGTGAAGTATTAAGATCTTACCTGCAGATGAAGGGACTTAGAGTTAGACTAAAGACATTCCTCCCATGCTTTTATGGAAGGCTGATTATCTTCAGACATTAAACAGGACAGATTGTTTTGCGTAATGCAAATAAAGACAACAGAGTTTACACAGAGCAAAACTTACACAACTTACAGAACTACATAGACAGGCCATCTCCAAGTCCAGAGACAAGGAGTCAAAAGCTTATGACTAAATATTTATATTTTGTAAATCCTGCTACAGGATTCAACTGATTGGGATTCGTGCCGTAAAGAAACCTCACCTAATTTGGCAACGGTGGTAGAAGGCAACAACCATTAACAGGAAACGAAACCATGTTGTGTCTATTTACCAATCAAATGGTTTTGGTCCTGTTCACTTCTTATGTCTTTGCACTTACATGGAATAGATTTCGAGCGGCATAGTAGTTAGCACAGCTCACAGCGAGATGGTCCTGGGTTTGAGTACTGGTAGAGTTTGCGTGTTCTCCTTCTACTTGTGTGGGTTTCTCCAGGTTCTATGGTTTCCACCCATAGGCCAGAGACATAGATATGAGGCAAATAACTGTAACAAATTGCTTCTATGTGTGCGTGTGAAAGGTTGTGTGTGTTGGCCTTGCAATGGTCTGGCAAACTGCTCAGGTTTTACTCCACCTTCAGCCACTGTTGGCTTAGAAAGGCTCCTGATTTCTGTCAACTCTGCTAGTATTAAGTGGTTTGGCAAATGAGTGAGGGAGCATGAGAATCATCTAGCATTCACCAGAACCATTTTCTATTTTGTTTCAGTGATATCAACAAAGTAAACAATGCTATAGCGGATCAAGTGGCCATCTTTATAGAGAGGATTTCAACTTTTATCTTTGGTTTTCTGGTGGGCTTTGTTGGTGGATGGAAGCTAACGCTGGTGGTGATTGCAGTAAGCCCTCTGATTGGTCTAGCAGCAGGTCTCATGGCTATGGTCTGTTATTATTCTTCCATCACAGTCTAAACACAGGACAATTATGATTCTGCATTTTTTTAAAAGACTGTAACATTTTATAAACTGTGTTTACAGGCAGTTGCACGACTGACAGGTCGTGAGTTACAGGCCTATGCTAAAGCAGGTGCTATCGCCGATGAAGTCCTCTCTGCCATCAGAACAGTTGCAGCATTTGAAGGAGAAGACAAGGAGACAGAAAGGTATGGTAGTCTGTACTAGTATACAAATATCTTGACACTAATAAACTGCTCCATCAGATATACAGTATCTGTAAGAATATCACAGAGCTATAGTTGATATAATCTCCAGGTATGATAAGAACCTTGAGGAGGCTCAGACATGGGGTGTGAAGAAAGGAACGATCATAGGTGTGTTCCAGGGTTATCTGTGGTGCATTATCTTCCTGTGCTATGCTCTTGCTTTTTGGTATGGATCCAAACTTGTCATTGAAACCAAAGAGCTCACACCTGGAACCCTCATCCAGGTATGATGAATTAAAAAAGTCATAGTACTTATATTGTCTTATATTTTATTAACAATAATTTTATACAGTGTATAAATCACTTTAAACCAGTGTTGTTCACATGTTTATAGGGTACAAATGAATGCTGTAAACTTCAGTTCAACATTGAATTTTTAGCTGTATATGTAATTGTTTACTTATTGGTTAGCTTTTCATTCATTGTTTCACTCATTTGCTGAGCTGATTAATTCTTCTTGAATCCCAGGGAGGTGGGGTACATCCTAAACAGCTGATCAGTGCATTGCAGGGCCAACACACACACACACACACACACACACACACACACACACACACACACACACACACACACACACACACACACACACACACACACACACACACACACACACATTTTACACACACAATTTCTTAGGTACAACTTGAAACAGCTCATTAGCCAGAAACGGCCTCACCAAGCCCAGAAATCAAACTAAGGACCTTCTTGTTGTAAGGCAGATGTGATAACTATGTCCAGCTATGCCACCTATGCCACCATACCACCCCTACTGATTCTAATTCCAGTAATTAATTGATTATTTTGTAGAAGTGACTTTATCCTATTCAGGGACGCAGTGGATACTGAGCCTGCATACCATTTACAGTCATGTGAAAAAATTAGGACACCCCAATAGTCAACTCATTATTAGGAAATGTTCACATAATGTCCAATCATTTCAGTTCATTTTCTGTAACCGCTTCATCCTAATTAGGGTCGTGGGGAGGCTGGTGCCCATCTCAGCCAACTCAGGGCGAGGGCAGAGTACACCCTGGACAGCTCGCCAGGCCATCGCAGGGCGGAAACACGCTGACGGCTTTGCAGCTACTCTTGTCAAAAGTCAGCAATGGTTCTTTTACATGCCTCACACCATAGACAGTGGGAGACATGGCCGGCCTTTGATAACCCAGTTAGCTGCACTGGGGGATAATGTCCAATCTTGGTTTTTTATTCATTTATGGAAAAGAAAGTGATTTACGTGTAATTAAACAACATGAATGAACATATTTTGACTCATCAAACAAAAGATATGAGCAACATTGTATATTTCAGTCGATGAAAATATTAGAACATTCCCATATATTTCCCGACTTAAAATGGCTATAATCACACACAGGTGTATCAGTTCAGGTGAACATGATCACAACATTGTTACCCAGCATTCTGCAGAAGGCTCACTCTATTTAAATTTCAGACATTTAGTTTAGTGTGCCCCAGTCTGCTGAAGTGAGGCTGAGCACGGTGAGATCTAAAGAGCTGGCCAAGGTTTTCAGAAAGAAGATTGCGGCTGCTTACGAGTCTGGTAAGGGATTAAAAAAGATATCAAAAGAATTTAACATCAGCAATTCCACCATCCAGAAAATTGTTTACAAGTGGCGGACATTCAAGACAACGGCCACCATGCCCAGGTCTGACCGTCCAT
>CM045729.1:44596079-44701079 GCA_024760905.1 Plotosus lineatus | reverse complement strand
GTCCCCAACCTGAAAACAGTGAGTATGTTATACAGTACAGGATTCCTCATCCCTAATGATGTTGATGGTGGTGGTAGTGACAGTGGTAGATACATTGTTGTTGTTGTTGGTGGTGGTGGTGATATGATTCCTATTGGTTCTCTTAATTCCCCATTTAGTATCTGAAGATTGCAATCTTGAGTACAGTAAAAATGACCAGATACATTTCATCAGAGGAAGCTATGAATCAAGTTTAAGGTACAAAACAATCTTTTCTAATCTTTTAAATGCAAAGATATTTCTAAAGCTTCCTTGTAGTAAGTTATGTTTCACGCTAAAATCAACTTACATGTACTCAGGCAATCCTTGCGAATGAGGTCACAGTCTCAAATGTCAAACCACTTAATTGATGCAATATCTGGAGGAATTAAATTTGATTCTGCCAACCTTGAAATGATCACAATGGAGGAAACAAAGGTATATTACTGAAACCTATAATAAAATACATGTGTCTAGAAGTAAGCACTATTATTATAGTTGTTGTTGTTGTTGTTGTTGTTGTTGTTATTTCTATTACTATAATTTTAAATTTTATTTATTTATTTATTTATTCATTTAATAATTTTCTGAACTGCTTAATCCTAATGAGAGTCACAGGGAGGCTGGTGCCCATCTCAGACGACTCTGGGTGAGAGCGCAGCTCGCCAGGCCATTGCAGGGCAGAAACACACTGACGGCTATGCAGCTACTCTTGACAAAAGTCAGCAATGGTTCTTTTACATGTCTCACACCATAAACAGTGAGAGCCATGGCCGGCCTTTGATAACCCAGTTAGCTGCACTTATTTATTTTATTATTCATTCCCCTCCTTGAATCACCTCTTTATCTTGGTGGAGGAGTTTCCGTGTCCTAATGATCCTAGGAGCTATGTTGTCGGGGGTATTATGCCCCTGGTAGGGTCACCCAAGGCAATTACGTCCTAGGTGAACATAAAATGACACGGTTTCCATTATACGGATGCCGGTTACCAGTGTCGTCCCCCCAGAGCCAGGCCTGGGGGAGGGGCTTGAAGGCAACCCGCCTGGTGGTTGGGCTTCTTCATATGGAGCTCAGTCAGGCCTAGCCAGAAAAGAACACATGGGTCCACCCTCCCATGGAACAACCACCTGTGGGACCACCCACCTTGAGAAAGACTGGACCTTATTCCATTCTGAAATTGCTCATGCTTGTTGCCACCCATCTCGGTGCCCACATATTGGTGTTCTCCCCAGTTGATGAAAGAGTAACTTCCCTCTTTCTTCGGGTGGGGCACGGGTCCTGACTGTTCTTTGTGCTCATGCATCAAATGACAGTTCAGGGTACTCACCCTTCTTGGAGTGTTTAGGGAATGTGTTGTAGAATGCTCTCCCTGGGGATTCCCTTGTTGTCCTGGCAGACTTCAACACCCATATGGGCAATGATAGTGTGACCTGGAAGGATGTGATCAATATATACGACCTCTCCAGTCTGAACCCGAATGGTATTTCATTGTTGGACTTCTGTGCTCATAACCTTATGTCCATCATGATCACAATATTTGAACATAAGGTTGTCCATAAGTGCACTTGGAACAAGGCCACCCTAGATCGCAGTTCGATGATTGACTTTGTAATCATGTCATCAGACTTGCAGCCGCATGTTGTGGACATTCATGTGAAGAGAGGAGCTGAGATATCAGCTGATCGCCACCTGATGGTGAGTTGGCTCCGATGGCAGTGGAGGCCACCCTCCTGACCTGGCAGCCCCAAACATGTTGTTTGGGTCTCCTTGGAATGCTTGGTGGAGTCTTGTGTCAGAGGGGCTTTAATTCCCACTTTCTGCAGAGCTACAACCACATCCCAAAGGAGGCGGGGGACTTTGAATCTGAATGGTCCATGATTCATGTCTCCATTTTTGAGGTGGTAGCCTGTAGCTGTGACCAGAAGGTCATTGGTGCCTGTTGTGGCAGTAACCCTCAAACCCAATGGTGGCCACCTGCGGTGAAGAGGGTCGTCTAGCAGAAAAAGGAGGCCAATCGAGTTGGACTGGCCAGCGGGACTCCCCAGGCAGTAGACAGGTACTGGCAGGCCAAACATTCTGTAGTCTGAGCTGTCACTGATACAAAATCTAAGATGTGGGAGGAGTTCAGTGAGGGCCTGGAAAGCAACTATCAGTTAACCTTGAAAAGGTTCTGGAGCACCATCCGATGACTCAGGAGGGGAGGCAGTTATCCACAAATGCTATTTATAATGGAAATGGGGAGCTGCTCACCTCGACTGGAAATGTTGTTGGGAGGTGGAAGCAGTACTTTGAAGCCCTCCTCAATCACATCAACATGCCCGCCGTATAAGAGGAAGACCCTGGGGGTTTGGATGGGGGTCCACACATCACTGGGACTGAGGTCACCGAGGTATTCAAAAAGCTCCTGTGGTTGGACTCCGGGGGTGGGTGAGATCCACCCTGAATATCAGTGCTCTGCATGTTGTAGGACTGTCTTGGTTGACATGTCTTTGCAACATTGACATTGGGGGCAAATACCTGTGAATTGGCAAACCGAGGTGGTAGTTCCCCTTTTTAAAAAGGGGTACCGGAAGATGTCTTATTATTGTGGAATCCTCAGCCTACCCAGGAAAATCTATTAAGGACTACTGGAGAAGAGAATCAGATGGTGGTTGAACATTGGATTCAGACGGAACGTGGTTTTCGTCCTGTTCATGGCACTCTCGACCAACTCTATACACTCTACAGCAGGGGTCACCAACTTGGTGCCCACGGGCACCAGGTCGCCCGTAAGCACATGATTTGTCCGCAGGCCTGTTCACTGCTATTTTTAGAACAGGCCCGAGGATCCATAGCGCCACTCTCCATTGAGCTGCATCTAATTTTTTTGCTATTTTTTAAAAAATCAAATCAATATCTTCAAAGAGATAAATATAATTAATTATTAGTAATAACATATAATTAAAGATAAATTGAGCAAATTTGTTATTTTAGAAGTGTATATCGACCTGGTAGCCCTTCGCATTAATTAGTACCCAAGAAGGAGATCTCGGTTTCAAAAAGGTTGGTGAGCCCTACTCTACAGGATCCTGGAGGGGCATTGGAGTTTGACCAATATGTCCATGTGTGTATTGTGGATTTAGAGACGGCTTTCAACCATGTACTTCGGGCTATCTTGTGGGGTGTTCTCTGGGAGTACAGTGTACTAGACCTGCTGCTACAGACCATATGGTCTCTCTACCACCGGAGCCAGAAATTGGTTTGGAACAGGTCGAATTCATTTAGGTGAGGGTTGGAGTCCGCCAAGACTGTTGTTTGTCATTGATTCTGTTCATAATTTTTATGGACTGAATTTCAAGACTTAGCTGCGGCATTGAGGGGTTCTGCTTTGGTGGCCATAGGATCTTGTCCTTGCTTTTTGTGGATGAGGTGGACCTTTTGGCCTCGTCTATCGAGGACCTCCAGCTCTCATTAGAGCAATTGGCAACTGAGTGCGAAGTGGCCGGCATGAGAATCAGCACTTTCAAGTTTGATGCCATGGTTGTCAGTCAGATAAGGATGGAAGGCAACCTCTGGGTCTGGAATGAAGTCCTGCCCCAAGTGGATGGGTTATAGTATCTTGGGGTCTGGTTCATAAGTGAGGGAAGGATGGAGTAGGTGATCGACATGCAGATCACTGCAGCCTCTGTCCATTGTGGTGAAGAGGGAGCTGAGCCGCTAGGCAAAGCTCTCAATTTACCAGTTGACCCACGTTTCAACCCTCACCCATGGTTACAAGCTTTGGGTAGTGACCAAAAGAACATGATCGTGGAAACAAACGGCTTCTTCACAGGATGTGTTGAGAGGAGCCAGTCGAGGTGGCTTCTGAATCTGGTTAGAATGCCTCCCGAAAGCCTCCCTGGTGTGTTGTTTCTTGAATGTCGAACTGGGAAGAGACCCCTGAGTCGACCCAGAAAACGCTGAAGGTCTCTCAGCTGGTCTGGGAATGCATTGGTGTCCCCTTGAAAGAGCTGGAGGAAGTGGCTGGAGAGAGGGATGTCTGGACCTCACTGCTTAGGGCTGCTGTCCCTGTGACCTGACCACGGATTAAGCAGCGGACAATGGTGATGATGATGATTATGATGATGATGATGATGATGATGATGATGATGATGACAATTAATAATAATAATAATAATAATAATAATAATAATAATAATAATAATAATAATAATAATATTGTTGTTGTTGTTGTTATAGAAAATTGATGATGATAAACAGCTGACTAAATCAGCACCAGTGGCTCGAATTCTGAAGTACAACCAGCCTGAATGGCCATATATGTTGTTTGGCTCTTTAGCAGCAGCACTAAATGGATCTGTGAACCCCATATACGCCCTCTTATTTAGTCAGATTATAGGGGTGAGCACAAATTAAATGGTTGGAAAGAACATTTTTAGTTTGCTGTACATTTTGGATTTCATGTAAATTCCAATACCTATCATTTTATGCAGACATTTGCAATCAGAGACCTGGACAAACAGAGGCAGCAGATTAATGGAATTTGTATTCTATTTGTCTCTGTTGGGATTATGAGTTTCTTCTCACAGTTCCTACAAGTAAGGGTTTTATTATGAATACACACACACACACACACACACACACACACACACACACACACACACACACACACACACACACTTTATCTCTCTCTCTCTCTCTCTCGCTCACTCTCTTCTTCTTCTTCTTTTCCTTTCGGCTTTTCCCTTCAGGGGTCGCCACAGCAAATCATCCGCCTCCATATCACCTGATCCTCTGTATCTTCTACTCTTACTCCAACTACCTTCATGTCCTCCTTCACCACATCCATAAATCTCTTTGGTCTTCCTCTCAGCCTTCTGCCTGGTAGTTCCAACCTCAGCATCCTACAACCAATATACTCACTATCCCTCCTCTGTACATGTCCAAACCATCTCAATCTAGCCTCTCTGACTTTGTCTCAAAACATCTAATGTGTGCTGTCCTTCTGATGTGCTCATTCCTGATCCTATCAATCCTCGTTACTCCCAAAGAGAACCTCAACATTTTCATCTCTGCTACCTCCAGCTCTGACTCCTGTCTTTTCCCCAGGGCCACTGTCTCTAAACCATACAATATCGCTGGCCTCAACACCGTCTTGTAAACATTTTCTCCTCTCTCTCTCTCTCTCTCTACATATATATATATATATATATATATATATATATATATATATATATATATATATATATATATATATACATATATATACATATACACACACACACACACACACACACACACACACACACACACACACGTATGTATGCATGTATTTATGTAGGTATGCTTTCCAGTAAACATAAAAATTTAAAAAGGCTTGTACAGTATTTTATTGGGTACCACGAGGTATTTTTTCTTTTAAAAAATAATCTCTCGTAACAGTTAATCAGAAAAAATGGAAAATAACAAAGAAAATGATCCTCATTTATTAATATACCATTATTGGTTTAAAAGTTACAGTATTTTTAACATCTTCATGGTGATACCATTTTATGGTCCATTTCGCACTAAAATAGAAATGCCAAAATTGCTTTTTTTTCACATGTCAGTTAAATAAATTTAAAAATTTACATTTTCCAATTCAGTTGCATACACAGCTTGTCTCTAGTTTTTTAAATTATTGTCTGCATGGTAATTAAAAAAATCACTCCTAAAAATGGAGGAAATTTCTTTTTCAAATGGCCAAATGGCCAAGTCACCTGTTGACTTTGAAAATAAATTCGCCAAAATGTCCTGAATATTGGTGCCATTAACATCAAGTTGGAACTGTTACACAGTTAGATAAAATATTGAAGTTTTAAATTCAACTGCATTTTGTCAGCATTTCAAAACATGAAATGACAATTAGGCGGCAAAATACTTCGTGAAAGTTTCAAACATCCAATAATACTCTATCCCATAATAATATTCATATTCATGCAGAATTAAACTATAAGATTCATACAAGGGAACCAAGCTCTTTAGTAACGAATATATACAGTATACTTCGATAATAAACTTCTTTTGGTGTGTGTGTGGCACTTCTGGGCAAAGCAGATCTGCGCCGTCCGCTCGGCACAGTTTCACATCAAATTATTTTATCTTGAATGATTTTTTTAAATACAAAGTATAAATTTTGCATTTATTTAGCCATTCTATAACTTGAATGAAAACTTTAAACCGGTATTTGAACCACTTCTGGTGGAATGATGGGCATAGTTTTTATATGAAACTGCAGTAGAATAAACGATTAATCCATCTGTCAGTGTTTCAGAGAGAATCCAATCAATACGACACTGTACGACCTATCAGAATCCATCAAGATTTCCGAGTCTTTGTTCAGCAGTTGGGTCGACGTGCTGTCAGAAGGAGGCTACAGCCTGTTTTTAAAACGCTGATAATTGATGCCAGTTGTAAATATAAAACATGAACATATACAATGTTAAACACTTAGTTTCTGCTTTTACACAAAAATAAATTTAACAATACAATTACCGTATTTAAAAATAGCTCATTGAAAAAGCACTCATTAGTGCTGCTCAGCACTTGTACATGTCTGTGACGGTACATAATTTGATTTAATCTCATTAAAAATTAGATCTACTTTTCGACATCCACATATCTAATGTAAGGTGTGTGTTTATTTTGCTAAGGGGTATGCCTTTGCTAAGTCCGGGGAGCGTCTGACTCGCAGACTAAGGAAGATTGGATTCCAGGCGATGCTCACACAGGAAATCGGCTGGTTTGACGATCCTAACAACAGCCCTGGCGCTCTCACCACGAGACTGGCTACTGATGCATCCATGGTGCAAGGGGTTAGTATGCATATGAAACATCCTGTAAATGATTTTCTGTAAACTGATATTATTTTAACTACAGCTGCTTCGTACCTAAATCAGTGGTATTCTTGTCGTGGAACAGAGCCTAGTGGCAGCTGTTTGTAATGAAAAGTGTGTGGTCACAATTTATCCAACAATCAAAGCCTCTTTTAATTAAACTACATTGTGACGACATATTAAGATCCCAATTCCAGCCATTGATAAGTTGTCGTTATGATTTATTTTTAAAGAAGCTATGTTACTAGTATTGCTTCAAATAACATATTGCAGATTATACAGAAAGCAAAACATTAACAAATTAAAATGTTGTATCTTTTTCAGGCTACTGGCTCTCAGATAGGAATGATCGTGAACTCTCTGACAAATGTTGGGGCCTCATTTATTATTGCGTACTACTTCAGCTGGAAGTTAAGTTTGGTGGTGACATGTTTCCTTCCACTTATCGGACTCTCGGGTGTTTTTCAAGCTAAAATGCTGACTGGCTTTGCTAATGAGGACAAGAAAGCAATGGAGGCTGCAGGACAGGTACAGCAGCAGTAATGTGTAGTTATTACTTAGCATTTTACCACAACAAGAATGTGCAGATATTCATCAACTTTATCATTACTGTTAAAAAAATAAATAAAAATACAAATTGTAAATAGGTTTGAATAGTTTCACATTTTCCTAGCAACTGTAGAAAGTCTTTTTTATCGTTTTCTCCTTTTTATTATTACAGTAGTGATTCACAATGGGGGCAGTGGTGGTCTAGTGGTATAGGGCGCTGGATCGCTGATCCAAAGGTTGGGGGTTCGAGTCCCACTTTCCACAAGGTTGTCACTGTCCCCCCCAGTGCAGCTAACTGGGTTATCAAAGGCGGGCCATGTCTCTCACTGTCTATGGTGAGAGGCATGTAAAAGAACCATTGCTGACTTTCGTAAAGAGTAGCTGCAAAGCCGTCAGCGTGTTTCTGTCCCTTGCTAAAAAGGGTTGTGACAGGAAGGGCATCCGACGTAAAAACCTCTGCCAAATCAAACGTGCGAATCAGATGATTTGCTGTGGCGACTCCCGAGTAAAAGGGGAAAAGCCAAAAGGAAGACAGACATACAGACATTCACAATGATTATCTGTGGCGCCCCCTCCAGGAACAAAAAAACATTTCACACTCCACACCGCCCCACAAGCCACTATAAATAGTATTATTTGTCTATAAAATTGTTATTAGTACATCTCTGTATATTGTATCTTTATTAACATTAAAAACAAAAAAGGAAATATAGTTCAACTTACAATGTAGAAAAACTTCATTAGTGTTATTTTTTAATCTGTAACAGAAAAGATTTAAAGTGCACCAATTTGTCTGAAATTAAAAAAATACATCCTTATTTACACTCATTTAACTTGCTCATGTCTTAATATCTCCATCTTGCTCCACCTTTCTCTTTAATCTTGTTAGAAATTTTTCCGTGTTGTTGCTTGAGAGGTTGTTTACTGCACTTTATATCGTTTGCTAGTGTGAAAAACCATGTGAGACAATGAAAGCACCACTGCCGACTACTGGAGTGGAGGTGCAATTACACTTAACTCTCGTCCACAATTCCAGAAAGCATGTTCCCCAGGGGCAAACGTGCTCCTCCAGCATCACCCCCCCGGCATCATACCATGCCCCCCAAGTGGGACGCGCCCCACCATTTGAGAAGCACTGTATTCGCTATTTCATGCTTCAGTTTCTGCGGCTTCAGTGCATCGAGGGGTTTTCAAAAATATTCATCGAAAAATAAGGAAAAATAGGGGACAAGTTAAGGAAAATGCTGCAAAACAAGGCCAACTATGCAAAAAAAAAAAAACCAACCCAAAACCCCCCAACAAAATTACTTACATTTTTATGTGACGTGTGCATCTGAGTGTGTGCGCGAGCATCTGTGTGCGTATGCGCATGCGCACGCTTCTGTATGTCTGTGTGTGTGTGTGTGTGTGTGTGTGTGTATTTATATTTTATTTACATCTTATGCATTATTTTGAATGTTTAATTGTTATTATAAGCATTTATAGCATTGAATATGTATTTATTGATATTATATACACACATACATGTACATATACGTCAGTCAGGGGATTGATCCTACTTGCAGAAATCAGCGGTCTTGGGGTGGTCTCGATCCCCATTAACTGTGGAAAGTGAGGATCCCTGTATTCTAGAATACTAAAATAGTAGATTAAGAAAAGTCTTCAGGTTTTCAAAAAGTTTGATGAATTATATACAGTTAAATTAACTGTAAGTCTATCTAATGCTATAGGTGTCTGGTGAAGCCATGGCCAACATCAGGACTGTTGCAGGTCTGGCAAAAGAGAAACAATTTGTGGCTCTGTATGAGCAGCAGTTGGATGCACCCTACAAAGCAGCTAAGAAGAAGGCTCATGTCTATGCCATTTGCTTTGCCTTTGCCCAGTGTGTTATCTTCATGGCATATGCAGCTTCGTTTAGATATGGCGGTTATCTTGTTAATTTTGAGGGCCTGCACTATGTTGTTGTTTTCAGGTAAGTTCTAAAAAATATGAATGATGTACACTATAACTGTAATTGAAACTTGGGTAGCTGGTATAGGATATTATTATGCTTATTAAAGCTTTGTGTTTAATGTTCTAGAGTAATCACTGCCCTTGTAATCAGTGGCACAGCTCTTGGAAGAGCTTCATCTTTCACTCCAGACTACGCCAAAGCCAAAATTGCTGCTGTTCAGCTCTTTGAATTACTTGACAGAGTGCCGAAAATCAGTACTAGTAAGAACGAAGGAAAAAGATGGGTAAGAAATGAAATCATGCTAGTTATACATGAGAGTTTCAGTTCTTTGCAAAAGGAGTTAAAATCCATTCAACCACATTTGAGAATTTTTTTTTCGAAATTATATAAAGTATACTATGCTCTGACAAATATTACTAAGTATTACAACATAATATCCAGTACTATGTTAAAATATAAATAAACAGACCATATTATAGACTATAAATAATATATAATGGGATGATACATTGATTGTAATGAGGACAGAACAAACACAGTTCCTCTCCGCCCCCCACCGATAAGATCAGAACACAACTTACTTTACCTTTTGTATGTGCCTGTCGTGAAAAGGCAACCCACGATGAGAAAGACTGTTAGGTGATGATCAGAGGAGGTCATGAAGGAACTCCAATACATGTTTCAAAGGATGGATAGGCCCGTGCTCTGTAAGCCACACTATGATGACATTGATGGGCTTACTGAGTGCATTTCATACTACATTCACTTCTGCACTGACACTTCTGCACTGAAACTTTGGAGTGGTATGAAGCCCATTAATGGTTTAGGGCCAGCCATCAGCAGAGGAGATGAGGACGGTGAAGACAGGGCCAATGAGCTGAATATGTTCTTTAACCAATTCGACACTGCGGTTGCTGCACAGCACCCCACTGCCTCATCAGGAGTAAGTCTGAACCACCCTGCATCCTCTCTCCCTCCCTCTCCTCACTGTACCCTTGCCTTCTGTGATGGACCTAACACCCCTTTTCCACATGTCAACTTCACTTACAATCAGCTCGAGAGACAACTGAAAAGACTCCATGTAGACAAGGCAGCAAAACGGAATTGGTCAAGCCCCTGTGCCCCCACCCCCACCCCCCACCCCAGATCTGTGGAGTCCTACATTACATTTTCACAATTAGTCTGAGTCTACAGTGGGTCCCAGTGCAGTGGAAGATGTCATGCTTCGTTCCTGTACCAAAGACCCCATGTTCCAGTGGCCCTCAGGATTACAGACCCATGGCACTGCCTTCACATGTCATGAAGACCCTCAAGAGACTAATACTGGATCGCATCCAACCCATGGTTATACAACATCTAGACCCCCTCCTTCAATTCACCTTCCAGCCTCATCTCAGAGTTGAGGACACCATCATCCACCTGCTTAATCATGGCTGCACCCACTCGGTTGGAGGTGATAAGACGGAGTATCAGGCTGCAGTGGATTCCTTCAACACATGGTAACATGATGTGAACTGCATTTAGGAGATTCAAAATAATAACGACCCCGGTTTCCATCCATGGAATCATTGTTGAAATGGTGGCAGATTATAAATACCCTGACATTCTTCTTCTTCTTCTTCTTCTTCTTTTCCTTTTGGATTTTCCCTTCAGGGGTCGCCACAGCGAATCATCTGCCGCCATCTCACCCTATCCCTCGCATCTTCTTCTCTTATACCAACGACCTTCATGTCCTCCTTCACCACATCCATGAATCGTCTCTTTGGTCTTCCTCTAGGCCTTCTGCCTGGTAGTTCCAGCCTCAGCATCCTATTACCAATATACTCACTATCCCTCCTCTGTACATGTCCAAACCATCTCAATCTAGCCTCTCTGACTTTGTCTCCAAAACGTCTTACATGTGCTGTCCCTCTGATGTGCTCATTCCTAATCCTATCCATCCTCATTACTCCCAAAGAGAACTTCAACATTTTCATCTCTGCTACCTCCAGCTCTGCCTCCTGTCTTTTCCCTAGGGCCACTGTCTCTAAACCATACAACATCGCTGGCCTCATCACCGTCTTGTACACTTTTCCCTTCATTCTTGCTGATACTCTCCTATCACACATCACACCGGACACTTTTCTCCATCCATTCCAACCTGCCTGCACGCGCTTCATCACCTCTTTTCCACACTCTTCATTGCTCTGGATTGTTGAGCCTAAGTACTTAAAATCCTCCACCTTCTTTATCTCTGCCCCCGTAACCTCACCGTTCCTCTTGGGTCCTTGTCGTTCACATGTATTCTGTCTTACTGAGACTAACCTTCATTCCCCTCCTTTCCAGGGCAGAATGACCTATGACCCTTGATGCAGTCCCACCTCCACCTTGAACTCTTCTGTCAAACCGACAGCACACCTCACCACTGTCTTACATCTCTTATACATGTCCTGCACCACTCTAACATACTTCTCTGCCACTCCAGACTTCCTCATGCAATACCACAGTTCCTCTCGCGGCACCCTGTCATATGCTTTATCCAGATCCACAAAGGCACAATGCAGCTCCATCTGACCTTCTCTGTACTTCTCCATTAACATTCTTAAGGCAAACACTGCATCTGTGGTGCTCTTTCCTGGCATGAAACCAAACTGTTGTTCACAAATGCTGACCTCTGCCCTTAGTCTAGCTTCCACTATTCTTTCCCATAACTTCATCGTATGGCTCATCAACTTTATCCCTCTGTAGTTGCCACAACTCTGCACGTCTCCCTTGTTCTTAAAAATGGGCATCCTCTCACTCTCAAAGACCTCGTTGAATGTTCTTGTCAGAAAATCTACTGCTACCTCTCAATACATTCACCTGTCAATACATTTCCCTCTCTGTCCTTAATTACTCTAACTTGCTGCACATCCTTCCCATCTCTATTTCTCTGCTGTGCCAACCTGTATAAATCATTTTCTCCCTCTTTACTTTCCAACCGAGCATACAAGTCATCATACGCCCTCTGTTTGGCCTTTGACACCGCTACCTTCGCCTTACGCTGTGTCTCCCTGTACTTCTGTTTCCTCTCTTCGGTCCTCTCAATGTCCCACTTCTTCATAGCTAACCACTTCCTCTGTACACACTCCTGCACTTCTTCATTCCATTACCAAGTCTCCTTATCTACTTTCCTTCCAGATGACACACCAAGTGCTCTCCTACCTGTCTCCCTGATCACATTAGCTGTAGTTGTCCAGTCGTCAGGAAGCACTTCCTGACCACCCAAAGCCTGTTTCAACTAAATACCTTGACATTCATATTGACAATAAACTGGACTGGGTTAAGAACACTACTGCACTTCACAAGAAGGTCCAGAGCTGTCTCTATTTTTTGTAGAGGTTAAGGTCATCTAACATCTGCCAGATGCTACTCAGGATGTTCCATGAGTCTGATGTGGCCAGCACTGTCCTCTACTCTGTTGCATGCTGGGGCAGAAGGCTAAGGGTTGAATACACTCACAGACTGAACAAACTCATCCGCAAGACCGGTAAAGTTGTCGGGATGGAACCGGACACTCTGATGGTGTTGTCAAAGAAGCAAATGTGGTCTAAAATGAAGACAGTATTGAACTATACTTCCCACCCACTTCACAACCTGCTGATGTGTCAGAGGAACACGTTCAGTGAGATACTGGTACCACCTAAATGCACCACTGAATGACACAAGAACTCATTCCTACTTGTGGCCATTAAATTGTACAACTCCTCCACATTGCAACAATATCCACCTTTATACATTTACATTCTACTTTTTATCATATTGCTAATATTGCAAATATCACTCACTGACAAGATTCATTCTGTATTTGTTTATACTGTATAGATATTATTAACTTTTAATTTTAGACTTATATGTGGTATATATGTAGATTCCGCATGTATATTTGTATTTATATAAATATTTGTACTTTTTTTTTTAAATTTTCTTTATCAAGACTCACTTTTACTTGAATGGAGCAACTGTGTATACACAATTCCCTAAGGGATTACCATATTTTCTGGACTAAACGTTGCTCCGGTGTACAAGTTGCATTGGCCAAAAAATGAATGATAAGGAAGAAAAAAAAAAAAAAAAAATAAAAAAAAAATATACATATATATATATATATATATATATATATATATATATATATATATATATATATATATATCTTTCTGCTGCTCGATAACCATTTTCTGCTGCATATTTCACTACTTGCAGCTTGTAATCCACAGAATAGGATTTTCATTTTGGGGACATTTCTTCAGTGCTACAGGATGAGCAAGTACGGGTATCCAAGCCTAGAGTGCCCTCTTGTGGTTCTGAGTGTAAAAATAACAAACATGTTACATTATGTTTGTTATTATTATGAGGAACAAAACTATATGTAATAATTTCACATATACTGTAAGTCACTCTGGAGTATAAGTCGCACCTTCAGCCAAAGTATGAAAAAAAGTGCAACTTGTTGCCTAAAAAATACGGTTATAAAGTATTCTGTATAATTGGTATAATGTATCATCACAGTAAGGTCCTGGTTTCTGCATGCGTGTTCTCTATGTGCTTGTATATGTTTCTTCCGGATACTCCGGTTTCCTCCCACAATCCAAAGAAATGCACATTAGGCTAATTGGCAGTTCCAAATTGTGTGTGTGTGTGTGTGTGTGTGTGTGTGTGTGTGTGTGTGTGTGTGTGTGTGCGTGCGTGCGTGCGTGCGTGTGTGTGTGTGTGTGTGTGTGTTTGTTTGTTTGTGCACGCACATGTATGTGGACATGTAATGGTTTAGCAAGCTGTTCAGGGTGTACCCCAGTATCCATTTTGGCTGAGACATTAACAGTGGACTTGAGCCAGTCTACATACTACACCTCCTGCAGGTTCCACAGCAGTCATGGTATATGGATTTCTGACTTTCTTGTCACAGGACCGTCTTCCTGTGAGGTGGACATGCTAACCACTACGCCACCCTGCCACCCACTTTCTATCCTTATTAGTATTAATATTTCACCTTTTACTTATCAGTCATATCACACCATTTATAATAAATAAATTAATGCCATTTGCTTGTCTGTTGCAGGATAATGTGAAGGGTAGGATTGAGTTTAAAAACTGCCATTTTACCTATCCGAGCCGACCTAACATCCAGGTGCTGAGAGGGTTGGAGGTAGAAGTGAGCCCCGGCCAGACTCTCGCCTTCGTAGGCAGTAGCGGGTGTGGCAAGAGTACCAGTGTTCAACTGCTCGAAAGATTCTATGACCCAGACTATGGCCAAGTGGTGAGAACCCATAATATTACTGCTTAGCAAGACCTGCGTAAACCTATCTCTATTGTTATATAGAATAGGATGTAGTATTTTAGCATTTTAGAGGATTGTAGGATTAGAAATTAAATATTATGACCTAAAACATTAAGGAAATATTATTACCCCTCTGACAGCTGATAGACGGACACCCATCCCATGAAGTTAATGTGCCATTCCTGAGGTCCCAGATTGGAATTGTATCTCAAGAGCCTGTGCTTTTTGACTGCACAATAGCAGAAAACATCCAGTATGGAGCAAACTCGCAGACCATCACCATGGAGGAGGTTGTAGACGCTTCCAAGAAGGCACATCTTCATGATTTTGTAATGAGTCTACCTGATGTGAGTACAATAATAAAAAAAGTTTTAATTACATTCATTAAGGCATTGAATTTATGACTAAACAATAAGAGCTATGCTACAAGCGCCATGACATGGCTGAAAATTTAAACAGTGGAAATTTCTAAATCTCCATGGTTTACTGACAGCTTGAACAGAACTGTGTTGAACGTTAGATTAACTCACGACCTTCCACTAACCAAAATGACTCTCTGTTTTCATTGTGGTTGGTGAACAGAAATATGAGACTCAGGTTGGCACACAAGGTTCACAGCTGTCTAGAGGGCAGAAGCAACGTATTGCAATTGCTCGTGCTATTATCAGAAACCCCAAAATTCTGCTGTTGGATGAGGCTACCTCTGCCTTAGATACAGAGAGTGAGAAGGTATTAGAATTAATATTTTTTTGGTTTGTTTGCTTGTTTTTAATTTAGTTAATATTATTTTGCTTTATTTAATGAATCATGAGGCTACACATCACCAGAAAACAAGTGATTATTTAACACCCCTAAACACACATAACAAATGCGTTCTCATTCTGCAGATGGTTCAGGAAGCACTGGATGAAGCTCGACGTGGCCGCACCTGCATTGTCATTGCGCACAGACTATCCACTATTCAAACTGCTGATATTATTGCAGTGATGTCTCAAGGCATTGTCATTGAAAAGGGTACACATGAGGAGCTTATGGCTAAGAAAGGGGCTTATTACAAACTGGTTACTACAGGTGCACCGATAAGTTAAAATGAATATTGTGGAATGATGAAATAGATGTTTACATTAATTTATTAGTGCACTAATAGAATGTGCACTGATCTGGAGGACACTGTTATATGTCCAGCACTGCATATTGGGAAGAATAAGGCCTACATTATGTCATTGGCAGATCGCTATTTCTCATTATCATTCCTACTAGCAACGCTGTAGTCTGTATTTCAGACCAACTCTGATTGCTGACCTTCTTTGGTTTAACTCAAGTTCTCTGTCCGCTTTCTGTTGGGAGGTTTCAGCAGGTAAACTCAAAAAGAGAGTTTTCTTATCAGCAAGAAACTTTTAGTGTCTCAATATATTCAAAAGACAGATCAACTCTGATTCATAGTTTCATCTGAAATCAATAATGTGATATTTTTGCTGATTGTATCCAGCTGTTTATCCGAATAGTGTAGCAAAGTAGAAGGTGACAACCAGCGCAGGACTTGCAGCACATGAATAACACTCAATAACACTGATGCATTCACTATCAGTTGGCAACAGATACTGTCAACAGATAGCATCACGAGCGAGCCACTCATCTCAGTTTTTATCCGAACACGTACCATGACTTTTGGTGTCTGTAGTCTTCAAACTGAGCCAATTTCCTCCTAGTTTTATAAAATTATTAAATAACTTCAGTACAAAATGTGTTTGAAATAAATTATAAAGCACTTTTTTCAGATTTTTTTAATTATTTCGAATATTATAGCCAAGTGAGATGATGTATTTATTGAGAAATTTTTAAAACAACTGTAAACTGTTATTTATGTGTGTTTCTAACAACTCAAGATGCCATATTCCCATTGCTCTTTTCTGTTAGATCCTGTTAGATATTTGTGTGAGATGTTTATTTTTTTTGTTTATGAATTATCTATTTGCTCCCATTGGGTTCAGGACATTATGTATCAATATATAAATAAAACTATTCTTCACAGTGTATTACTTCCTTTTCATATTCATGACTGTTCAGTGTAAAAATGCGAATCAAAAACAAGAATGAGGAAATGCAGGAGTGTGTACAGAGGAAGAGGTTAGCTAAGAAGAAGTGGGACATTGAGAGGACCGAAGAGAGGAAACAGGAGTACAAGGAGACTCAGTGTAAAGTAAAGGTAGCGGTGTCAAAGGCCAAACAGAGGGCGTATGATGACTTGTATGATAGGTTGGACAGTAAGGAGGGAGAAAATGATTTATACAGGTTGGCACAGCAGAGAGATAGAGATGGAAAGGACGTGCAGCAAGTTAGAGTGATTCAGGACAGGGTGGGAAATGTATTGACTGATGACAGAAGTGTGCTGGGAAGATGGAAAGAGTACTTTGAAGAGCTGATGAATGAGGAAAATGAGACAGAGAAAAAGAGTAGAAGAGGTGACTGGTGAGGACCAGGAAGTAGCAAAGATTAGTAAGGGTGAAGTGAGGAGGGCATTAAAGAGGATGAAGAGTGGAAAGGCAGTCGGTCCTGATGACATAACAGTGGAAGTATGGAAGTGTCTAGGAGAGGGAGCAGTAGATTTTCTGACAAGAACATTCAACAAGGTCTCGGAGAGTGAGAGGATGCCTTAGGAGTGGAGGAGAAGTGTGCTGGTGCCCATTTTTAAGAACAAGGGAGATGTGCAGAGTTGTGGCACATACAGAGGGATAAAGTTGATGAACCATACAATGAAGTTATGGGAAAGAATAGTGGAAGCTAGACTAAGGGCAGAGGTCAGCATCTGTGAACAATAGTTTGGTTTCATGCCAAGAAAGAGCACCACAGATGTATATATGATGTAACTTATATGTATATAAGTTTTTTAAGTCAGCAACAATATCTAAGAACTGAAACTTAAAAACGAATCAGGATCAATAGAAATTAGATACAGTGCAAGATATTTAATATGTATCGTAAGAGATAATTTAAAAATAAGTAAAAATAGATTAAATGCATCTACTTACTAAATAATAACTCAAAAACAGACTAATAGATAATCAGTTTAGACATTCATTCCCATTACCACGGTTATATATTGGCATGAGAAATATCATCACAGGGTTTTTATGCATACATATATGCCAGAGGGAATAAAATGGTTAATAATAAGTAAACAACATACATTACACAACAAAAATTACACCACAACAGTATTGTAAGGACCAGAGGGTAGAATGTCAATAAAATGTAATGGTGTTATCAACATATTAATTAATGTCTGAGAACATCCATCAACATTTAACTACTTTTTAAACAGACTTTATGTACTTTCCTTTGAAAGAAAGTAGGGACACTGGGTAGTGGTGGCTCAGGTGGTTAGGACTCTGGCTTGCTGATCTAAAGGTTATGTGTTGAAGTCCCAGTAGAATCATGCTGTCACTGTTGGGTGCTTAAGCAAGGCAGTTAACCCCTAAGTCAGGGGTCGGCAACCCGTGGCTCGCACATGTGTCTCTTTCGCGACACCCTAGTGGCTCCCTGGAGCTTTTTCAAAAATGTATGAAAATGGAAAAAGATGTTTTTTTTTAAAATATGTTTTCTGTAGGAGGAAAAGCCTGACAAACATTCTTAAAGTTTTCCAAGGTTTTAAAAATTTGTGTAAAAAATATTAGTCATGGGCCACACAATAGTGTGTCATGGGCCATGGATCCCAAAGCCAAAAAAGAGAAAGATAGCTGATGAGAACAGAGGATTCAGGGAAGAATGATCCGAATCATTTGCTTTTATTGCCAATGTGGAAGGATTGCCTGCATGTTTGCTTTGTAATGAGAAGCTGTCAAATAACAAAACGAGTCATCTGGAAAGACATTTCCAGGGAAGGCATGCTAAATTTGCAGCCGACCACCCAGTTGGGATTGAGAGAAAAAGTGCGATTGCAGTATTACTGAAGAAATTACAGGAGCGCAAACATAGATTTAAGAAGTGGATTGCATCTCCAAACTGTACTGTGGTAATATTTATTAATGAATAAAGCCCTTAGGCTCCTTACCAGAAGCTCGAGAAGATGCAGGGCGTTTGAGTGACAACATAGGGCTTAAATAATCATTAAAAACACACTAAATAAACGTGAATTCACAATTCGAGCAGTCACGTTGATGACATGTGCATGAAGGAGGATAAAAGAGGTGTACACATCATCTGCAACCAATCAGCAGGAGGGAGAAACGAAAGTTCTCAGCCATTAGCTAAATATGAATCACGTGCCAATAACTTCCGGGTTTGCCACTAATCCAGAAGTATAAAATGATGTAAAACATAGTAATGAGTAAGTAAAAACTTTTAAATTTTGTACTGTGATAATATTTATGAATAAATAAAGCGCTTAGGCTCCTTACCAGAAACTCGAGAAGATGCAGGGTGAGTGACATCAAAGGGCTTAAATAATCATTAAAAACACACTAAAAAAATGTACTTCACAATTCAATCAATCACGTTGATAACTTGTGCGCGAAGGAGAATCGAAGAGTTGGACACATCATCTGCAATCAATAAGCGGTACTCACTCACCTATGATGAGTCACGTGATGTGATTGACATTGAACAGACAGCGCTGTTGTGCAGGTATGTAAACTCTGATGGGCCGCTGATTTCTTTATTGAATTTCTATAATTTCATCATTGCAACAGAACATAATCCATTAATATAATAATGGAAGTTAAACATAAAGCACAGAATATCGTACAACAGAGTAGTCACGTTTTGTGATTTTCTCCAGGATGCGCTGCTAGGGAAATAAACATTTAATCACGAATGCTCTTTATTTATCTGTCGCCTACTTAGTCATTTTGTTAGTAGGATATTATATACACTTACAGCCTGTGTTGCCTTCATAGCTTATATGAGGGTTTTATTTATTTGCAGCTCCAGACAGATTTGTTTTTAGTTTTTTGGGTCCACGGCTCTTTGAACATTTTGGGTTGCTGACCCCTGCCATAGACAGTGAGAAACATGGCGGGCCTTGATAACCCAGTTAACTTCATTGGGGGTGTTGTTATTATTGTAATTTATTAAACATACCTGCAAAAACGTGCATCAAAAAAGATGGAAAAAAAAAACTTTTCTTTGAATGAAATTGCAGAATTTTTTCAAGCTTTTACTCATGTTGCCTAATAACCAAAAGAAAACCTTTGCTTTAAGGGTTTTATTTTAGTTTATTTCTACTGAATGTAGATCACAATGGAATTCTAAAAAACTACAATGTAATCACACCAATATATATATATATATATAGGATTTTCTGAGTAGATCCTTCCGTAGGAGAGTGCTCAATACTTTTTGGTAGAGCAAATAAACAAAAATAAAAGGACAGGACAAAGACTTTCTATTGAAACTCCATTTATCACTACAGATCTGTTTCGAGGGGTGGTGAAACCATCCTCTCTCTTCAGGTGATTATAGAAGAATCTTCTGTAATCAGAATTCTTCTATAATCACCTGAAGAGAGAGGATGGTTTCACCACCCCTCGAAACAGATCTGTAGTGATAAATGGAGTTTCAATAGAAAGTCTTTGTCCTGTCCTTTTATTTTTGTATATATATATATATATATATATATATATATTTACAGGGTGTCCCAAAAAAATGTATACATTTTAATAATTGTAAAATAAGGTAAAGTCTGTTGGTTTTTTATACCCGAGCCTAGTGGCTCATCAGGCCGGTGCTTATCCCCAGTTTCCATAGCGTGAAGCGACCAGGAGCTCAACTCCTCCTGGATGGGACGCCAGGCCTTCCAAGTATATTTTTACTGGTACCCCTTTATACTGCTGGGTGAACAGAAGCACACTTGTGGTTGAGACCTTGCCCAGGGGTCTTTGCACAGTAGAGGTCTAACTGGGATTTGAACACACAACCTTCCGATGATGAGCGCAGCACCCTACCAAAATGCCACCAGCCCCACAAATAATTGTAAACTAGGTGTTCAATATAATTCGTTTAATTTTCAACATTTAAAGAATTTACAAACATCATTCCATTGTTTTGTTACCACCTGTTCTCAAACTGATGTCCGTTCCGGTCCAGACACTGCCAACAACGCGAAGTGATAGAATAGCACACATTCATGCATTCACGCTCAATGGTTGCTCTCAATTCAATGACTGTTGCAGGTCTCATTGTGTAGTCTCATTGCTTGTGTGTGTGTGTGTGTGTGTGTGTGTGTGTGTGTGTGTGTGTGTGTGTGTGTGTGTGTGTGTGTGTGTGTGAGTGCAAGGGGGTGGAGCGGTGATGGCTTTCCCCGATCTGGAGTAAAAGCTGTTTTTGAGTCTGGTTGTGCTGGTCTTGATGTTTCTGTACCACTTTCCCGAAGCAAGTGGTACACACAGTCTAGTTCCCAGGTGTGTGGGATCCATCACAATGCGGCTGACCTTCTTCTGGACCCGTATGACACATATTGTGTCCAGATCTGGTAGACAGCATTCCACAGTCCCCTGTGCAGTCCTCAGACCCAGGCGAAGTCCTTTCTGTCCATAGAAGTGCAGCTAATGCACTACACAATTACTCTGAGGTAGAGAATACTTTCTATTGTAACATTTCAGAAGTTCTTGAGGTGTTAACAGACCAGGACAGGTCAGATGAAATGTAGATGTCCAGGAACTTAATACTGTTAACACACTCCACCACCTCCCCATGAATACAAAGAGGAGTGTGATCGGTCTTCCTGGTCCCCCTATAGTCCACTGTGAACTCTTTGCTCTTGCTGGTGTTCAGAATGAGGTTATTAGTTGAACACCAGTTTATCAGGCGCCTCTCTATAGTGGGTCCCATCATTGTTGGATATGAGGCCTACCATGGTGGTGTCGTTGGCAGACTTTACAAGCGTGTTTGTGGAGTGGATAGCAGAGCAGTCATGTGTAAAGAGGCTTAAGAGGGCTGGGCTGAGCACACCGCCCTGTGGTATTCCACTGTTCAGGATCAAGGCGGACGATGTAGAATTTCCTATCCTCACCACCTCAGGTCGGTTGGTGAGAAAGTCCTTAGATTCCGTAACCCAAAGTGGCTGACAGTCCCAAGTTGTACAGTTTCAGTACCAGCTTCATGGGAGAAAAGTGTTTATCTGAATTGAAGTCTAGAAATACCATATTGACATAAGCGTAGTGTCTGATAACGGATAAAGGCATGTTCACCACCACAAAAGTTAAGGAATCCATTATAATGAAATACTCCGAGGATCCACCAAAAGCATCTTTACACATACAGTATTGTTTCTAAAAGGTGCCTGTTTACACACACACTCTCTCTCTCTCTCTCTCTCTCTCTCTCTCTCTCTCTCTCTCTCTCACTCATTCTGTGGTTCATACCCAACCTCAGAGAAAATAAATAATTCATTGTTGGAGGGCTTCCAATGCTTACTTGACTTTGTAAAGGATGGACACATATATAAATGAAAAGATATGATAAAGAAGAATTCTTTGAAAAATCTACAATTTATTTGAATATTTATCATTTTAATTCATTGATTAAATTTCTAAGCTGCCTTCATCCTAATAAGGTTTTTGTGGTGAGGCTGGCACCTATCTCAGCTGACTCTGGGTGAGGGTGGGGTACACCCTGAATAGCTTGCCAGGCCATCACAGAGACAACACTCTCACAAGCACTCACACCTAGGGGCAATTTCAAACAGCCAATAAGCCCACTGTGCATGTTTTTGGATTGTGGGAGGAGACCAGAGTACCCAGAGGAAACCCACACAAGCACAGAGAGAACATGCAGACCCAGGCCCGCTTGGTGTGAGACAGACATGCTAAGCTGTGCTGCCATGTTTTTATACTATATTATATCTTTTTAAATTATAAATTATTATATTACTGTATAGGGAAGGCACAGTGATGCAGTGGTAAGCACATCCGCCTCACAACAAAAAGGTCCGGGGTTCGAGTTGTGGATTTGCATGTTCTCTCTGTGCTCCCACAGTCCAAAGACATGCAGATTAGGCTAACTGACTGTTCCAAATTACCCAAGGTGTGAGTGTGAATGGTTGTGTTGCCCTACAATTGTCTGGCGAGCTGTTCAGGGTATGCCTTGCCATTGACCAATGTTGGCTGAGCCATGTTCAGCCTTTCCATGATCCGAATTAAGCAGTTCAGCAAATGAGTGAGTGAGAGATTGATATGTTATATTATGTTGAATGACGTGTCAAAAAAGACTGTATAGGAGCACAATATTGACTATAGGTTACAACCACCATCTACAAAATAAATTTCTTTATTACAGTATATTATATCATAAAATATTCGAGTATTATCATGGGATATAGTCAAACATCACTTATAATAACCATGATTAAGTTGTGTTTTTCTGGGTATACAATAGCAATGGGTGAAATTTCATCATCTAATCACACTTATTTCACCGAGCTATGAAAACTAGCAGTGTATCAGTTTCCATTACATTTGCATTTACAATGAAAATAATCTCAAGCCTGATGCCCATGTCATGTGTAATATCATTTGAACCACATGATTTGATTTGCATTTACAGTGCAAGTCACTCTTATTATTAAAAATGCACACCACAGCAAACGGACACTCAATAAATGAATGTATTTCTCCCATTTTCATATTGTTTTAAAAACTACTGTCTGACAACTGGTGTCTGATTGCTCATCATATGTTTCAGCTAATGAGCGCTTTCAGGTTGCCAAGCTTCTAAGCTAAACCACTGGGTTGTCTATGGTAGTGGAGTAACTATGAAACCACAGACTGTGGTCCACGCTATCTCGTTGTAAGTCCAGAGATTAAAGCATTGTTTTTCTTGCGATAATAATCCTGGTTCTTTAGTAGTGTGTATGACCAAAGGTGATTCATAGGGCTTGGCCATCACTTAGTCATATGCTTTGTGACTGGAGCTCCTTTTAACACTCATCACTGCCATCGATATTCAGTGGTGAATTGGCTTTCACTTCATGCCTTCAGACAGTCACACTGGCTTATGTTCATTTACAAAACTCTAATTAGCAAAACATCATCATATTTTTACAAGCATTGTTGACTATACATAACACTGTCTTCAATCTGTGCTTTTGGAGACTCTTCAATCTCCAGATATCCACAGCTCCTTTGGCCACTTGTCCTTCCAGTGTTCTGCTGCAAATGACTAGAATCATCTGCAACAGAACCTGAAGCTCAACTCGTTCATTTCTCTCTCCACCTTCAAGAGCTCCTCTCCTCTTTTCATATCATTTGATGGAAAATTGTGCGGCAGCTGGGACCTGATGGTTAGAGAAGCGGCTTTGTGACCAAAAGGACACTTGGTTCGATTCTGGAACCAGCAAGAAAACTGGGGTGGGGGGGGGGGCTGCACCTTCCCTTCCTCCACATAAATGCCTGAAGTGCCCTTGAGCAAGGCACCTAACTCCCAACTGCTCTACGGGCGATCCCACTGTGTATGGCAGCCCACTGCTCCAAGTGTGTGTGTGTGTGTGTGTGTGTGTGTGTGTGTGTGTGTGTGTTTGTGAGCTCACTTTGAATGGGTTAAATGAGGAGGAAATAATCTCCTTTACGGGATTACAGTAAATTAAATAATTGTTGCTTTTTTTTATTACTGTCTAGTAACCTGCCTTTTACACTGCCTCTTTTCCAGGTCATCATTGTAAATGAGAATTGGTTCTCCATTGACATACCTCATTAAAATAAAGGTTAAATAAATAAAATAAATAGCAAACAATGGTGGTTCAAACACGAAAGTGATTGTTACTCTCCCTGTCTGTCTGTCTGTCTTCCTTTTGGCTTCTTCCCTTTCACTCGGGAGTCGCCACAGCGAATCGTCTGATTCGCACATTTGATTTGGCAGAGGTTTTTACGTCGGATGCCCTTCCTGTCACAACCCTTTATCAAGGGACAGAAGCACGCTGACGACTTTGCAGCTACTCTTTACAAAAGTCAGCAATGGTTCTTTTACATGCCTCTCACCATAGACAGTGACAGACATGGCCCGCCTTTGATAACCCAGTTAGCTGCACTGGGGGTGATTGTTACTCTCCCTGTTACACATTAACTATCCCTGTGACATTATCACAATTCTTTCATCATATGATCATAGACCAAACCATAAAGCCACTTTTAGTTGCCTCACTGAAAATTAAACTGGCAGCACCATGCCATAGTGTGTTCCCTCCACTGGGTATGATTCCCGAGCTTGTGCATTTCTGTGTGGAGTTTGGATGTTCTCCTCGTAGTTGCGTGAATTTCCTCTGGGTACTCTGGTTTCCTATCACACTCCAAAAACATGCATAGTAGCTGATCTATATTGAGCTGGGAATGGTTTTATTTGTATTACCACAATGGCATTCATAACATTGATGGCATTTGACAGATGTTCTTATTCAGAGTGACTTACATTTATCATTTGAGGGTTTAGGACCTTGCACCTTGGAGATACTAGGACTTGAACCTCTGACCTACAAATCAGTAATACAGAGCCTGAACCACAGAACCACAACTGCCAGTCACTCTGGTTAAGGGCATCTGCTAAATGGCAAACTCCTCATGATTAGGGTGTATTCTGCCTTTGCCCACTGTTGGCTGTGATAGGCATCTGACCCTAGTAGGATTACGTGGTTGAAAAAATGAGTGAGATTTATACCAAAAAATGAGATTAGTTCTACATTCACCAGCTTAACCATTATCATTATGAATGGGTAGCACAGACATTAGCACTGATGCAGAAAACTGAATCAAACAAAACAGGTGGGGGTCAGGGTTTACAACTACAGTGCAAAGGATTCTGTTTAGTGAAATCTGTGGGAAATCATGACATGGAAAAGAAACTCGGGTTGGACATTTGTCTTTCTTTGATTTGCATTGCAAATACAGTACAGATTTAAAAACTGGTACATGAGTTGTAGCTCAGGAACATGAGATATAAATCATGGAATTATTTAATCTTATACAGTGATGCTGCATCAAGAAAAGGCATAATGGTCATAATAGGCAATTTAAGTGAACTGACAGTGAAATATTGTCTTGCAAAACATATTACATAGATCTGTATATTTATTTTTAAGATCAGCATGTCTATTGCTAAGCACAGTTTAGGTTGTACATCCACACATGACCTACACCATTAAAAAAAAAAAACGAAATGTTGTATGATTTAAAATAAAATACCATTTTAAAAGTCTTTACTTTACTTTATTGATTATACAGTACTTACTGAGTTTGTTTTGCGCACATGTGTGTGTGTGTGTGTGTGTGTGTGTGTGTGTGTGTGTGTGTGGTCAGAAAAAAGGGGTGGGACATCATATACTACATTACATTACATTTTATATTTATGGAATTTGGTAGAATTTTTGATCCAGAGCAACTTACATTTTTATAATTTGAGTTTTAAGGGCCCAACAGTTGTAGTTTGTTGGTACTGGGTCTAGAACCTGTGACTTTCTGATTAGTAACCCAAAGGAGAAAGGGTACTTGTAATACATTTCTAAGTCCTAGATATTTCATAAAATCACATATGACACTATTGGCGATTTCAAGTCAAGTAGGGTACAGTACAAGTGAATTCAAAGTTACTGCTCTGTTATTCAGGCAGGGTCGGCCATATTTTATCTCCTTCATGAGTCCTGTTCCAGCACTGGGAAGTGGCACACAGTCATTGATTTTTCCAAGTGGGTTGCATTGGACTGGTCACGTGTTCATGTGTGATGTGTCACACAAGTCAACAATAAAATATTATTTATTACTCCATTCATTTTCTGAACCACTTAATCCTAAATTAGGTTGCAGGGAGGCTGGCACCCATCTCAGCCAGAGCACACCCTGTGCAGCTTGCCAGGCCATCGCAGGTCAGAAACATGCTGACGGCTATGCAGCTTACTCTTGACGAAGGTCAGCAGCAGTACTTCAACATGCCTCTCACCATAGACGATGAGACGCACACCCAGCCTCTGATAATCCTCCAGGTCTGGAATCAGGTCCTGCCCTGAGTGGAGGACTTCAAGTATATTAGTGTCTTGCTCATGAGTGAAGGAAGCAGGAGATTGACAGGCGAACTGGTGCAGCCTCTGCTGTAAAACGGAGCTTGTAGCGGTCCGTCATGATGAAGGGGGAGCTGAGCCAGAAGGCAAAGCCCTCAATTTACCAGCCAATTTATATTCCAACCCTCACCTATGGCATAAGATTTGGGCAGTGGTCGAAAGAACAAGATCGTGGATATAAGCCGCTGAATTGAGTTTCTTCAAGGGTGACAGGGCTCTCCTTTAGCCATAAGGTGAAAAGTTCGGTCCCTCCGGAGGAGCTCGGAGTAGAACCACGGCTCCTCTGCATTGAGAGGAGCCAGTTGAGGTGGCTTGGGCACCTGATTAGAATGCCTTCAAATACCTCTTTGGTTTGGTGCTTCGGGCATGTCCAACTGGGAAGAAACCCCGGGGTCAACCCAGAAGACGCTGGAGGGATTGTGTCTTGTGACTGGTTTGGGAATGCCTCTGTGTCCCCACGAAAGCGCCGGAGTAAGGGACGGGGGAGAAGAACGCTCTGGATCTCAATGTATAGGTTGCTGCTCCGCAAGCCTACCCCAGATTAAATGGATGAAGATGAAAAGTGCGTTTGTAACAGATTTCCCCCAAAATTATTTCAATACCAAAGCATACTGAGATGCAAATTCTGGGAAACATGCAGGGGCTTCATATTTACTAATGAATAATAGAAGAGTAGAAGACATATTTGTAATTTCCCAAAATATCAATCTAACATTTCATAATTTTATGACATACAGTACTGTGTCGCAAAACAGAATTGTCAGAGGGAAATAAAAGAAAAACCACTCATCGACAGTGGTACCTCACCTTACGATAGTCCCAGCAAATGAAAAATCCAGGTTACGAAAACCATTTTCCAAAATTTTTTGTCTCTGTATACGAAACAAGTTCTCCTAACGAAACGTGCCAAATGCGCCATTCAAATATTCAAACAATGCACGAGTTGCTCTCCATTGACTATCTCCCAACATCCCACCCCGCTGGCCTCCCGTTGGCTAGGAGGGATGACGCAGCTCCCTCCCATTGGCTATCTCCCAACATCCCGCCCCACTGGCCTCCCATTGACTAGGATGGATGACGCAGCTCCCTTGAGCAGCAGCTTGTTTCATGGAGTTTTTCGAGTGTGCTCATTGCAACTTTATTTTTTGGCCCAGGCTTTTAACCTTGAATAAATATTTGTAAGATTATAACTCTGCTAAGAAGACATGATCAACATGAAGTAAGTACCTTATAAGGTATGCTTTTATCATTTTAAAAGGGTAGTATTTGGGGGCCTTGGAATGAATCACACATTTTGCATGTAAAATGGGGTTCTACTTACGGAAAATCCAGGTTACGAAAAAGGCTCTGGAGCGGATTAATTTCGTAAAGTGAGGTACCACAGTATTTGCTAGATGTCATGGACACTAAGACAAAAGATATCAAGTGAAATATTTATAATAGTATGCAATTAACTTCTGAAAGCTTTTCAGTATAAGATTTACCTGTTAAGTTATTTAATGGGCAACAATCAGAAACCTCGTCTTTGGCACTGCCTCAGTTGGACAACAAGCCAACAGTTTTACGGCACGTTTGCCAAACTTCCCACACGCGCTGACGAAATATTTTCTGGCCAACACACAAGTTATTGGTTGTTCCACAGGAATATAGACAGACTATAGTGCAAGAAATATGACCATACAAATCGATATTATAATTCAATACCAAGTCAAACAATTCTGTCAATATTACCCAGATTGAGCAAAGGAAGAAAAGGAAGGTCTGAATGATGCCTGTGATTGTGACTCTCATCTGGCTCTGTAGACGAGGAGATGAGACACCACTGCTGCTTGCTTCCATGCTCTTCATGTGTTTCCGCAGGTAAAGAATAGTCATGCAGCTTGATGTCAACATGACACAAAGGCAGAGTGATAAGTAGCCACACCGTAAGCACATGTCCACCACCACGAAAGAGTTCACCATATTGAGTTTTGACTGTGTGGTATTCAAGTGTGTTGTGTAGGCAACACCATTAAAAACCTGATTTAAAAGTGTGTATGACGCAATATTCTGCGAGAATCCATAGAGGAAGAAGATTTTTTCGGCGATCATAGACGAGTAGATAAAGAATCGGATGTTTCTCTTCATATAGATAAAGAGAGGGTGCATTGCGGGAACAATCTGACAGCAGTAGAAGACATTCAGCCAAAGGGATGAGGTAACACTCGTCATCATGATAAAAAAGAGTACTTCAGCTGTAACATCATAAACCATAAAGCTTGACGAATACAAATCGATAACAATGTACAGAAAAATACAGCCTGGAAGAGTGATATTGCATCCAATCTGCGTTCCCAGTAAAACATTAAGAGGCTGCTTTAGCCTTTCACTTCCTCGCTGTGGAAAAAGCATGCAGTAAACAAAAAAGAAATTCATAAAAATAGTAATAATAGAAACCGGAATGTTCATCAGAGCAAATGTAAATGAATCCATTGAGAAAGGGCAAAAAGTCTGGGAGTCAAGGAGAGCAGCTTCTCGTATCTTTATCTAAATTACAATGGCTTGTCATTGGTCATATATATCCTCTGTTCATTTCAGAAAACCCTCCCTCTGGAGTATTACCGGTAAGGTGTGGCCTGCTTCAGCCTAACCAGTACGGCACTCAACAGAAGTAAAGGGCCATAGGCTCATCGACAAATACTACACTTCAGTCTTCTAAAACTGAACTGAAGTTCTCTCAAACAGATGGATGAACAGGATGGTGATGTCTCAGGGGTTTAGGCTTTGGGTTACTGGTCTAAAGGTTGGTGGTTCAAGACCCAGGACCACCAAGCTGCAATTATTGAACCCTTAATCCTTATATGAGATTAAAAATGTAAATCAATTTGGATAAGGCCATCTGCCAAACAAAATAAAGGTGATCTAACATAGTCTATATGGCGCTCAGCCCCCTTTTTTCTGACTACAGACAAAGAAACTCAGTACATGTCATCAATAAAGAATACACTTATAAAGTGGTATGTTCTTTTAAATCATTTAATATTGTGTGGACTCAGCACCTAAATTATACTTGGGACGCTAATAAAGAAGGGAGTGGTGGCCTAGTGGTAAGGTGCTGGGTCACTGATCCCAAGGTTGGGGGTTCAAGCCCCACTGTGAACAGGTTGTCACTGTCCCCACCTCAGTGCATCTAACTGTGTTATGAAAGGCCAGCCATGTCTCTCACTGTCTATAGTTAGAGGCATGTAAAATTGCTGACTTTCATCAAGAGTAGGCTGTATAGCTGTCAGTGTGTTTCTGCCCTGTGATGGCCTGGCGAGCTGTCCAGGGCATACTCTGCCCTTGCCCAAAGTCAGCTGAGATGGGCGCCAGCCTCTCCATGACCGTAGTTAGAATTAAATGGTTCAGAGAATGAATGAATGAATGAATAGATACTAAAGATACAGATCTGTCTAACATGTTTTGCAAGACAATATGTCACTGTCAGTAAAGTTAAGTAAAGTTGCTTATGATGCCCATTATGTCTTCTCTTGATGCAGCGGCAATTTGTAAAATGAAATAATTCCATGATATAAATCATGCGTCCCTGAACTATAACTCATGTACCAGTTTTTATTAAATCTGTATTTCCAATGCAAATAAACGGAACACAAAATGGTACCTCTGGATTATTTTCCATGTCAAGGTTTACCTCAGTTTTTACTAAACAGAATTCTTTCATTTTATATTTTAAAGAGCCAAGGCCCCTTGTTGCTTCTTTTCTTTTTTTTTTTTTTTTTGGTTGGTTTCTACATCAGTCCTAATGTCTGGGTACCACTTATGCCACCCATTCATAGTGCCCATGATTAAGCTGGTTAATGTAGAAATAATGCGATTTACTGTATACATCTCACTCATCGCTAACTTATTTGCTGAACCACTTAATGCTAGGGTCACAAAGAGGCCAGGCTTACCTCAGCCAAGAATGGGTGAAGGCAGAGTACACCATAATCATTGCAGAGCAACACATCCACATCCACACGACCATTCACACTCCCATCTAGGACCAATTTTGAACAGCCAGTTAGCCTTATGTGCAGGGCAGTGGTGGTCTAGTGGTATAGGGCACTGGATTGCTGTTCCTCGGGTTGGGGGTTCGAGTCCCACTCTCCACAAGGTTGTCACTGTCCCCCCCAGTGCAGCTAACTGGGTTATCAAAGGCCGGCCATGTCTCTCACTGTCTATGGTGAGAGGCTGTAAAAGAACCATTGCTGACTTTCGTAAAGAGTAGCTGCAAAGCCGTCAGCGTGTTTCCACCCCTTGCTAAAAGGGTTGTGTCAGGAAGGACAACCAACGTAAATACCAATGCCAAATCGAATATGCAAATCATTCGCTGTGACGACCCTTGAGAATAAGGGAACAGCCGAAAGGAAAAGAAGAAGAGTTAACCTTGTTCATGTGCATGTCTTTGGACTGTGGGAACAAACTAAGGTACGCAAAGGAAACCCACACTAGCACGAGGTGAACATAAAAATTCCCAAGCACAGGAATCAAACCCAGGATCTTCTTGTTGTGAGGCGGCTGTGCTAACCACTACATCCAGTTTTACATTCCAGTTATGCACTGTAAATGATGATAACTTCAAACTTTTTGCAATTTTTTACTGGGAAACACCTTTCTGATATTGCTACACTATCTTTCTGCGCAACATTGGGGACTTGGTGATCCTCTACCCATCTTCGCTTCTGAGAGACACTGCCACTCTGAGAAGCTCTTTTTATACTCAGTCATGTTTCCAATGGACCTCAACAGCGGTAATTGGTCTTCCAGCTGTTCATTATAAGTGCAATCGGCTTTTCCAGCCTCTTATTGCTACCTGTCCCAACTTTTTTCCGATTTGTTGACACCATGAAATTTAAAATCAACATATTTTTCCCTTCAAATGATACAATTTCACAGTTTGAACTTCTGACCTATCATCTATGTTCTATTCAGAATAAAATATTGAAATTTGGCACTTCCACATCATTGCATTCAGTTTTTATTCATTTTATTCACAATTTGTATAGTGTCACAACTTTTTTTGGAATCCGATTTATACTCTAAAATATATAATGTATTAGTGTAATTGACATGAAGAATATTAACTTTCGAGTTCCTGAAGAATTTGTTTCCCTTCATTTTTTGAACATATAGTGTAAACCTCTCAGTGTTTTCTAAGCAATTTTCTTCTTCTTTTCCTTTCGGCTGTTCCCTTCAGGGCTCTCCACAGCAAATCATCTGCCTCCATCTCACTCTATCCTCTGCATCTTCTACTCTTATCAATAGTAATTGGTCATTTGGCTTTTAATGGCGTGAAGGTTCAGTATAGCAATCTAAAAATCACAAAAAAGCCAAGGCATTCAACATTACTGCTGCTTTTATTTTAAATATGTCTGACTAAAACGCCAGATTTTTGACCATCCACAGGGGAGAAAACAAAATACTGGTATGTGTAAAATAATCTTAAATGACGTTATTCGCAAAAATATAATACACCTTTTAAAACACATACATATCAAAATCACAGGTATTTAAAACACACAAAAAATGTTGTGAAAATTATATCGTAATGAAATGTATATTTGTCTGCTACAAAAGCTTATTGCTGCCATGATAGAAAAAGAAAAATAACTCCGTGAACTGACAAGCTTCTGTCTTGTAAGACAATGTATGACTTTAAGATGTCGTGAATGAATTTTGGCAGTGATATAATACTCAGTATTACATTATAATGTGAAATATTTGTGGTGATAAGAAAACATTTGATGTTAGTGTGTACTACATGGGAACAGTCTAATTGGATAATATACATTATCCACCTCCCAAACTGGGACTAATACTTGAATCAATCTCATAGTTTGCCAAGGTTAGTGATTTTGAAATTCTAGACATTTATCAAAATCCCATCCCAAAAATTAGAAAAAAGCTACACAATATGATATTTACTTTACTCGGGGTAAAAATAATTTTTTTTTTTAAACTTTGAATGAACCTCGTTTTAAAAATGTAAACATAACTGATTAAATTTCAAGTTCCATTGCTGACTTTCATCTAGAGTAGGCTGCATAGCCATCAGCATGTGTCTACCCTGTGATGACCTGGCGAGCTGTCGAGGATGTACTCTATCCTCACCCAGAGTCGGCTGAGATGGGCACCATTCTCCCCATGAAGATAATTAGCATTAAGGGGTATAGAAAATGAATGAATTTCATTTTACTTTGATTTTCGTAAACTTATTATAAACTAGAGCAATAATTCACCTCAGTGAATATCAGGGAACAGCCTTCTTGACCTTCAGTCCTGTGGACTATTCACTGATGCTCACCTTGCTTTTAGTGAATACTTGTTAATTATGACCTAAAACTCATTGTCAACCGAGAATTAACAAATTCTATCTGTTATTTCATTCAAATGGCAGATAGACCTTGTTAATTCTCGGTTGACGTCATATATGAATAAGAAACCAGTGGGCCAAGAACAGAAGCTGAGATCTATGGCTCATTTTGAGAAAAGAAGTGAGACTCTTAGATGTGTTATTAAACACAATTAATATGGTATTGTTATAAGAAGAAAAGTTTCTTGGTATAACATCGTGTGTATGCGGTAAGAACACGAAATTCATTCATTTGCCAAACCTCTCTAGTTCTATTAAGATAAGGAGGAAGCTGGAGCCTGCATAAATTGACTCTGGGCAAGGTCTGGGTTCACCTGCCCAACACACACACTCACACTCTCTCTCACACACGCACACACACACTCACACTCTCTCTCACACACACACACACACACACACACACACACACACACACACACACTCTCTCTCTCTCACACACACACTCTCTCACTCACTCACACACACACTCACACTCTCTCTCACTCACATACACACACACACACACACACACACTCTCTCACACACACACACACACACACACTCTCACACTCTCACACACACTCACACACACACTCACACACACACTCACACACACACTCACACACACACTCACACACACACACACACACACACACACACGGCGATTTGGAACTACCAGTTAGCTAAATGTGCATGTATTTGGACTACTGAAGGGAACCCATGCAAACAAGTGGAGTACATGCAAACTTCACATATAAACAACTTCACCTCGTCCGGGACACAAACACAGGACCTTCTTGCTATGAGGCAGACGTGCTAACCACAATGCCAACTTGCTGCTGAGAACATGAAAATATCTTCTTAAATTATGAAAGATATCTTATCATTATAAAACTTTCACATTTTAATGTCATACTGCTCCATTTTTTTTTTTTTTTACTGGCATGGCAGCAATATGCTGTCTTGATCTGGAAATAACGTTACATGAATTGAATAAATAATAATGTTGCATTGTATAGTGTGGTATCATACACATTGTGCCATAACCTACACTGAGTAAAGAAATGTCACCAAGTGCATTTAAATTCACTGCTTGTCCTTAAGTGAATGTTAATAAAAAAGGACCTACTCTGCCTTGCTACATCTACTGATGAAACGGTCGACAGCAATATACCTTTAGTACGGTTTACCAGCTTTGAAAGAGATTTCCTATAAACCTCACAGATTTAAATACAAGCTTGTACAAACATACACACACACACACATTTACACTATCCTCGTGTGAATGCCATGTGCCTTACTTGAAACATGTCATTTCTATGGCTTATACCATTTGAGATCAAACATCTGTGTTGAGAGCCTAAAATGCAGCACAGCATTTATACTAAGCACAGTTCCTCTCGTGATGAGTTCACAGTTCTAAAATGTTTATGACATGATTTTGATTCCTTTCCTGCCAGATTATTTTTCACATTCATGGGCGTCTTAGTGGTCAGTGTCGTCCCATTCCACGGTCAGCTCCAACGTGCTATGGAGCCTTTGCTACATTCCATATAAAAGCCCTCATGACAGTCCAAGGTAGTGTTACGTCAAAAATAGTCCCTCCGCCGTGAGTCGTCACAGATAAATGATGGATTCCATTGTGCTGGGTAAATACAGGAGTGCCGTGAACCAGGCAGGCCTGAGAATGGATAAAGGCCATTCCTCTCCAGATCAGCATTTCGCAGGGCTGGCTAAAGAAATAAAGAGAGAAAATGTCATTTATGGGATAAATGAACTAAAAAAATCTTTTCTAGAAGACAAAAAAGGCACAATATAGTGAAGATCGTAACTGTTTTTAGTATGTTTTATTGCCTTGGAATGCCCCAATCAGATTGCCTCACTATATTTCGTATTATAAATCAATATTACCTGTGTATTATGCCTGAATCAAAATGACAGACAATCAAATTTTGTTGTAATCACTCGAGCAGACATCATAGAGTACACAGAGTAATTAGGGGTGAAAGTGAGATAAGATTCTTGCAAGAACTGTGCAACTCAAAAAAAAAAAAAAAAAAAATTAGGTCGTGCACTTTGTGCTCGAGTATCATACGAAAAATTTTTAAGAAATCTTGCTCTCTTCTGACTTTTATTCTTAAAGCCGGCACACGTCCTTGAGTGCATAATGTAAGATGTCAGCCATTCATGGCCCATCTCTGGTCTACTGCATAGCCTTCCTGCTCCATGTTCCTCTGCACTTTCTGCTCAGTGTTCCTCAACTTGCCCATCAACCCTCTTTCTCTTGAACATAATTTTTTCTTTGCATTTTTTCTGTTTAAATTTCATTCTCTATCAAAAGGATGCATGCGACCTCCACCTGACACCCCACCACTACGTGGGGTCCTTCCATCATCTAGGCAACCAGCCATCCAATGAAAAGAATACACTGAGTCCACGTGTGTTTGTTTGTGCAAGTGGTGCTCCTTGCATGACCGAGAGTATTTCATGATGTGTAAAAACTCACTATTTATTTTATGACTTGGGAATTTTTGTTTTGTTTATTTTGCAAAAATGATCCCCCTTCTTGTGCGCACAAGTGGATATTGGATTAATGTTATGTGACATTGAGTGATTGCCTACTAATACAAATTGCAACCTCTCATGGTAAGCGAGTACTGTATCCTACAAATTATAGTGTTCATCCAGTGCACTAAAACCGAGTTCAACAGATGATTTTTTTTTTTTTTTTTTGTATTCATTAATTTTCCATTTACGTATTTCAGTAAAATTCAATTGAAAAAATAAAAGGCTCACATTGTATGCATGGGTGAAAGTTCCTTTTCCGGTGCGTTCCGGGAGAAGAGGTTTGTATATTTCTTACCAGTACGGCATTCTGGTTCGTTCCAGCTTACTTTCATCTTTGAGAGTAATCATTATCAAGCTTTAAAATATTACCACTAAAAATTCACCATAAAAATTTAATTTGTCCCCAGTGAAGCGAACTGGGTTATCAAAGGCTGACCATGTCTCCCGCTGTCTATGGTGAGAGGCATGTAAAAGAACCATTGCTGACTTTCATCAAGTGTAGGCCAGCCGTCAGCATGTTGCTGCCCTGCGATGGCCTGGTGAGCTGTCCAGGGTGTACTCTGCCCTTGCCCAGGGTCGGCTGAGATGGGCGCCAGCTTCCTTGCGACAATGAATAAGATTAAGCGGTTCAGAAAATGAATGAATGAATCTTACTTTAAAAAAATAAAAAATAAAAAAAATACAGGGATCCCTCACTTTCCGCGGTTAATTGGGACCAAGATCACCCCGTGATCGGCAAATTCTGCGAAGTAGGTGGTCCAGTGGTATAGGGCGCTGGATCGCTGATCCAAAGGTTGGGGTTTCGAGTCCCACTCTCCACAAGGTTGTCACTGTCCCCCCCAGTGCGGCTAACTGGGTTATCAAAGGCGGGCCATGTCTCTCACTGTCTATGGTGATAGGCATGTAAAAGAACCATTGCTGACTTTCGTAAAGAGTAGCTGCAACGTCGTCAGCGTGTTTCTGTCCCTTGCTAAAAGGGTTGTGACAGGAAGGGCATCTGTCGTAAAAAAAAAAACCTCTGCCAACTCAAAACATGCGAATCAGATGATTCGCTGTGGCGACTCCCGAGTGAAAGGGGAAAAAGCCGAAAGGAAGACAGACAGACAGACAGGATCAACCCCCCCGACTGACGTATACTAGTATGTATATGTGTATATAATATCAATAAATACATATTCAAATGCTATAAATACTTATAATAAAAATTAAACATTCAAAAATAATGCATAAGATGTAAATAAAATATAAATACACATATACAGACACGTACACACAGATGCACACCTCACATAAAAATGTAAGTAGTATTGATGAGGGTTTTGGGTTGTTTTTTATTTATTTATTTATTTATTTATTCATGATTGGCCTTGTTCTGTGGCATTTTTCCCTTAACTTTTCCCCTACTTTTCCTTAATTTCCTTATTTTTTTAAATTAATGAATATTTAAAAAAAAAAAAATAAAAAAAAAAAACGCGATGCACTGAAGTTGCATGAATTGAAACGCAAAGTAGTGAGGGATCCCTGTAAATATATATTTTTTGTATGTCCTTGTTATACGTACCGTACTTAAACTTTGAATTGGTGTACAGACAGCTTTACAATGCTAATTTTCTCATGTATCCTTTCAGTACACAGGTAAAGCTTTATGTTAACTTGGCTAAAAGCACACGACCCACCTCGGCCTCACTCTTGGTTTTGCTTCATAAATACTAATAGTTTTTCCTTGTATTTTTCTGTAGTTTATACAGACACCTTTGAATCAGTGTTTGAACGCACCTTTACAGAGCTGGTTTTCTTTGTTCATCTAGAATGTAGTATGTAGCAAAAATCCTAAACATGAGTATATTTATTTGTTTTATAACCGAGCTCAGCTGAAAGTACAGAGCTTATCTGATCAGTTTCTGTCACGGGAAAAATATGAAAATATAAACTATTAAGTTCTTGTTTTAGTTTGCTATTTTATGCATAGTGCTAAAACTCTAAAAAGGGTTTAAAGAGATGCCGTTACGTAGCTCAAAGGCTGCGCTGGAAGCTCACCTACACCCATCATGATTTAAAAATGAAAATAAACAATAAAAAAGTAGTTTTAGCGTACAGGAAGTAGATACTAAAACAATGATGCGCCTGAGCATAATGCCCCCTCATCGTTGGTGCAATAGTATTAGTATTTAGAGCATTATTCAGCAGCCAATTATGCACGTCTGTGAACTCATTTGTATGAGGGGCGGATAGCGCTTTCCCTCCGATTGTGTTACGCCACCACTCAATAGGAATGCGCAGCAGTTCTAAAAGTGGTGGGTGAGTGGCTAGTATTGCATGTTACAGTGGGGACGTGTGCATGCTTACAGCCCTTATTGGTTGATGGTGGTCATGTGACAACGGAAGGCAATACTTGAATGGGACTTGAATACAACAAAATTAGGGAGAAAAAAATGGTCAGAAAAAAGAGAAAATTAGTAGTACTTATTCTGATCAAAGTAATTTTGATTACGTACAGAGTAATAGATATCAGTCATCTGCAAAAGATTCTTGGTACTGCCATTTTCTTGCATCTCAATGGTCTCCCTGCCCCACTCCATTGATACACGACTATTCTTGGGAAATTCACCATATGGAGACATTTGAAGATCGCCACTTTTAAAGATGATTTTATTAATGTCATTCTTGTCTTTCCTGCCAATGAAGGTCAATTGTAAAGGTCATTATTCATAAAATATACAACATTGATTATAAAGAACAGGAAATATATAAACACAAGTGACACAGTATACTTTTACAGAAAAAGATTTTAGAGCAAAATATTATTTATATGATTTTATAAATAAATTATACATACCTGCAGTACGTAATAATAAGAGCAATGATTATGATAAGCAACAAGCCTCCAGCAGCAGGAGAAACCACCTTTGCTATCAGTCCATAAACTAAAGCAAACCAGTAAAAATGGTTTAGCTTTTGGGAAAACAGCTTTGGATAAAAGCAATAGTTGATGTCTAAAATTCATCCAGAGGTTTATGCTAAATGACTTTGTAACCAAATACAGTGGAACCTCGGTACTTGACCACAATTCGTTCCAGGCGGCAGGTCAAATTCCAATTTGGTCGAATTCCGGATCTATTTTTCCCATTACAAATAATGTAAATAGTCTTAATCCATTCCGTCGTCTTTTGAACAGAAGTTAACGGTACTGTAACTCATACCATAGGTCCGCAAATTGAGTTAAAAAATTATTGAATACAGTACACTATGTTATGGTCTGTGTTGTGAGAGACTCTGGTTTTGGCAGCTTTAACTCTCACTCTCTCTCTCTCTCTCTCTCTCTCTCTCTCTATGCACTGCAGGTGCTTTCGAGGGCTGTCACATGCGGGCGAAGTGCGAAGCACACACCTGATTCCACTCAGCAATCACCGGGCTATAAAGACAAGCAGCATGCTCCTCCAGGTGCTAGAACATTGTCCCTCTTCACAACCCCGTTTATCCTTGATCTCTGGCTCTCTCTGGCTCCTGGTTCTCAGCTCTGTGCTCGACCATTTCCCGCTCTGAAGTTCCCTTTTTTGGGTCCGTCTGAATGTTCCTGGCGTCACAGAATCTTCTTGTCCTTCTGTGGCACCAGGAACATTCAGCCGGACCCAAAAATGCAAGAGACAGAGTGTGATGATAAACACATGAGCTTTATTGTTCACAGGGAAGGCACTAGAGCACGGGGAAATCGTGGTCATGTTTAGAAATGCAGAGGAAACGAAAATCATACACTAAGGGAACGTCAAAGTGCCAGAGAGATCATGGGGAAACAGGGTCGCGAAGAGGGACAATCTTCTAATACCGGGAGGGGTGCGCTGCTTGTCTTTATAGCAAGGTGATTGCTGAGTGGATTCAGGTGTGTGTTTCGCACTCCTCCCACATGTGACAGCCATGTGATACGCCCCTCGTCAGCGCCTGCATGCATAAAGCGAGAGAGTTAGAGCCGCCAAAACCACAGTCTCTCACAACACAGACCGTAACACACTAAAATAAAAACCACAGTACTGGTAAAGCATAAGAACAATAAAGATGAGAATTTTTACCTTTGTGGTGGTGAGCAGTTGGCATGCGTAAATGTTCAAGAGAGAGAGAGAGAGGAGGACGATCCCCTTCCATAACAGAGAGGGAGAGAGGAGAAGGATCCCCTTCCATAACAGTTTCAGGTGAATCAGCCAAAGGTGTTTTTTCTCTTGCTACTCACTTTGGCGTGGATGACTCTTCTTCAAGATGTTCCTTTCTTTTCTTGAAGAACACTTCTAACGTTGCTTGTTTCTACCATCTTTTCAAAACCTTATGGAAGTGGCTCATAACCTCATTGTTAAAGGTGTTCATAGCACTGCTAGCTTTAGCTTTATCAGGGTGATACATAGTATCAACTTCCAGACTTCTAGAAAGCGTGCGTTTTCCCCCTCCCTCTCGGTCTTGTTTTTTCTCGAGCTTTTTTAGCATTCAACTTCCAGATTTTGGTCGACTTCCGGTACAAAAAAATCGTGGATTTTTTGGTGGAATTCTGATTTGTTTGACCTCTAAAGCGTTTGAGTACTGAGGTTCCACTGTACTATTTTACTTTTTGTGAATCACTACTGTTATATGCAGGAACGACAGTGCAACAGAGTAACAGAATATGAGATCTTTATATTAAATGAGTTGTACTGAAGGAATATTTAATAGGCTGAAAAAATAAATACTTACAATTATTGCAGTTGAATCCTCCGAATCCAAATGCACATCTGAAAGATGGATATCAGATCAAATATCAGATCTGTGACACATTCATTTTCTAAACCGCTCAATCCTAATTAGGGTCTCGGGGGAGGCTGGCGTCCACCTCAGCCGACTCTGGGCAAAAGCACAGTACACACTGGACAGCTCAACAGGCCATCACAGGGCTAATGGTAGTTTTTTTTTTAAAACTACAAGGATCCCTCGCTTTCCGTGGTTAGTAGAGACCGAGACACACACACACACACACCCGCCCTCGTGCGACCACCAATTTCCAAGAAATAGGATCGACCTCCCTGACCGATGTATACGTATATGTGTATATAATATCAATAAATACATATTCAACACTATAAGTGCTTATAATAACAATTAAACATTCAAACATAATGCACAAGATGAAAATAAAATATAAATACACACATATACATGCTGGCGTGCACACACACAGATGTACGGTTACACACTCAATTGCGCACCTCACATCAAAATGTAAGTAGTTTTGTTGGGGGGTTTTGGGTTGTTGGGGTTTTTTTTGTTTTTTTCATAATTGACCTTATTTTGCGGTGTTTTCCTTATATTTTCCTTAACTTTTTCCAAATTTTACTTTAATTTCCTTATTTTTTTATTTTTCGATGAATATTTTTGAAAAACCCGCGATGCACTAAAGCAGGAGAAACTGAAGCATGAATTAGCGAGGGATCACTGTATTCACTTAAAGGTTAACCTGCCTTAAAGCCTATATATTTCTTTAGGCAGTAGTACCTGCAATTTTGTTGAACACATAGTTCAATAACAGTAAAGTCCATTCTATTTTAAGGCCACTCCACATTTTCAAGTTGCAGGCACCGGGAATTTGCAAATTCATTTTATTACATTTGTCCAATCACAGTAAAGGTTATTTATAGTATACTATATAAGGTTTTAAAACACAGACATAAGGTGCTCTCACATCATACTGACCGTAATCCCAATTTACCCCAATTATATTCCGATGTAACGGAGGAAGTGGAAGAACATCCGTATGCATCAGAAATCAATTTGGGGGAAAACATCAGAGACTAGCGAAGCATTTTGGGAGTACTGAAAAATTTGATGTTTTTTTTTTCCTTCGCCTTTAGAGTTAATCAGGAAAACAGGAAGAAGTCGGACCAATATCAGTAACATTACACTAGAATTTCTCAAAAAAAATTCAAGCCACATTGAGGCAAAGTCAATACAAATCAAAATGACATCATAACATTGGATGAAACATCAGAATAACTTTGGTACACATCATTATGCATTGGAGAAGATCTGTGCATATCAGAACAAAATTGGCTGAAATATTGGATTAACATCGGAATACAAACAGCACAAATTGGGAATATCCTCAGTATGGTGAGAATGAATATTTAAGCAATTTAATGCTAAATTTTAAATACACAATAAGCAGTGACTGTATTGTGTATAAAATACTTACTCCATACAAGTCCCATTAACAAGTTTAAAGCCATCGCCACAGTCTGAAATGAACATAAATTGAAATATACAACAAATAAATAAATGTAAACAATATAATAATTATACTAATAATTATTATTATTGTTATTATTATTTTTCTTAATTAAATAATACTACTAATAATAATGAGGATGATAGGTGCCCACTTCACCGCAACCCTAATTAGGATTAAGCGGCTCAGAAAATGAATGAATGGATGAATGATAATAATAAACAATGTCTTCAGTACTGAGTTAAACAGACAATCACATGCTTGTCTAAACCACTGCTCCTACTACTATGGCTCCTACCTCTACAGGTGCTGTCCTCTGGGTTATTTTTGAAATAGCCTTCAGCACACTGGCAGTATGGGGTTCCATAAGAATCATTACACACAGCGTGCTGAGTGTCACATCTTTTCTTCTGGGCTGCACACAGACTACCCACTGGAAGAAGAGGTGTGTCTGACATAAGTAATAATTTAGGGCCAAATCTTGTGTGAATTATTTTATGACCCATGCATTATTGTCTAGTACAAAAAGAGTACACTTGCAGCGAGTTAGCAATATGCCATGTAGCAAAGCAAAACAGATATTGACTGTAGATTATATGGTTAATCAACCTTTATAGCGAAGCAGGTGTTGAAGTTTTAAGGAACAGAGGGTCTGTGGCGTGGTGCAGTTTTTGAGAGCCTTTTGGATCCTACAGAAGATGTCAAAGCTGGTTACTTCAGCAGACATAGAGAACATGTTCACGGCCAAGATGTTCAAACTGTCCAAATTCCTGCACACAAAATCATGTCATGCTTGATTGAACATTTATAATGACACAGTGACTTTTATTTAATATTTTATATTTTATATAAGTATTAATTCAGTATTATAGCATTATAATTGGATATTTAATATTTGTAACACAAACTATATACTTACTGCAGAGTTGAACGTCTGTAACCGGCCAGGTTGGAGAGCGAGGCATTTAACTGGGAATTAAAAATATTTATAAAATATAATGAATTGAACGTATATCTGATTGTTCACCACCACCATGTGCACCTGAGTGTAATTCAAGAATTTTTGTAGAACTACAGGGATCCCTCGCTAGGGGGCAGTGGTGGTCTAGTGGTATAGGGCGCTGGATCGCTGATCCTAAGGTTGGGGGATCGAGTCCCACTCTCCACAGGGTTGTCACTGTCCCCTCCAGTGCAGCTAACTGGGTTATCAAAGGCGGGCCTTGTCTGTCACTGTCTATGGTGAGAGGCATGTAAAAGAACCATTGCTGACTTTCGTAAAGAGTAGCTGCAAAGTCGTCAGCGTGTTTCTGTCCCTTGCTAAAAGGGTTGTGACAGGAAGGGCATCCGACGTAAAAAAAATCTCTGCCAAATCAAAACATGCGAGTCAGATGATTCGCTGTGGCGACTCCTGAGTAAAAGGGAAAATGCCGAAAGGAAGCCAGCCAGCCAGGGATCCCTCGCTACTTCGCGGTTCAATTCATGCGGCTTCAGTGCATCTCGTTTTTTTTTTTTTTTTTTAATATTCATCGAATTAAAAAATGAGGAAATTAAGGATGAATAGGGGACAACTTAAGGAAAATACAACAAAACAAGGCCAATTATGCAAAAAAAAAACAACAAAAAACCCTAAACACAACAAAAAACAACCCAAAACCTCCCATCAAAACTACGTACATTTTTATGTGAGGTGCGCGTCTGAGTGCGTGCACGTGCATCTGTATGTGTGTATATTTATATTTTATTTACATTTTATGCATTATTTTTAAGTGTTTAATTGTTATTATAAGTATTTAAAGTGTTGAATATGTATTTATTGATATTATATACACACATACATGTACGTATACGTTAGTCCGGGGGGGGGGGGGGGGGGGTGATCCTACTTCACGGAATTCGGTGGTCACGGGGGGGGGGGATCGTGGTCCCAATTAACCGCAGAAAGTGAGGGATCCCTGTACATAGTAAATGAATGAATTAATAAAAACATACATTAAGTGTTTGACAGATTGAACGAGATTAACGAATCGAACTGATCATGAGTTCTGCAACAATTTTTATTTTGGCTATTAACAAAACAAAAAGTTGTACATCCTTATGCTTACCTTTTTATTTAACTTGTGTGTTGCTGTATTGCTATAGTTGGAACAGATTCTCTTATAAAATGTCACTGTTCCCATCATCCAGGACATTAAACATGCTTAATCATCCGCTGTTGTGAAAATGCATGATGCATTCCTGAGTGGAGTGTATAAATATAAGGCAGGTGTGTTTTTACAGGTGTAATTTTTTTGTACATACCAACTGTAAGATTTCTCCATGTGTCTTATGCAGAGAACCGTTCACATGGAAAATCCCTAAGAACGTCCTCACTGTGTGAAAGAATCACACACACACACACACACACACACACACACACAAAAACCCAGTCAGGTTAACTGCAGTAATTTTAAGCATTATGTCATGTGACTATCTAAAACAATTAAACAGTTTAGAAAGGCATCCGGATCCAGGTTTGTTGCTGTTCAAGCAACCATCCTGTCTGCTTTCTGTAAGTAATAAAGTTCAACCACTTACTTTGTGTACACCTTCGTCCATCTTGCAGGTCATAGCCCAGGGAACAGTCACATCTAAATGAGCCTCTCGTGTTCACACACACTGAGTCTTCAGGGCATGGGCTCCTCACACACTCGTCTACATCTGAAAAAAAGATAATAAAAAGAATATAATAATGCCATCAATCATGCACATCTCAAAGTAACCAGACGACCTCCCCAAACTTGAATGACTGTCCCTAATTAGGATTAAGCAGTTCAAAAAATGAATAAATTAATGGGCTAATGAGCTGTTTAGGGTGTACCCCGGAATCGCCCAGTATCAGCTGAGATAGGCAACAGCCTCCTTGCGAACCAAGGATGATTAAGCGGCTTGGCAAATGAATCAAGGCGTGAACATGCTACCGTCACTTACAACCATGACTATTGTTAACACAGACCGATTTTTTTTTTAATTATTATTATTATTATTTATTTATTTATTTTGTTCCTCACCATAGATAGCTATGAAACTGTTAAAATTTGAACTAGGAAGGTTTAAAAAAACTGATGCACATTTTCATAATTATATAAGACAGAGTAAAGGTTGCAATTTGAAATTGTGTTCTGTATAGCAGGGGTCCCCAACCTTTTTATCACCGCGGACCGGTCAACGCTTGACAATTTTACCACGGACCGGAGGGGAGGTTGTCATAGATTTTTTATATTGTAAATATCATTTATTTATATAAAATATCATTATTATTATTATTAATAATAATAATAATAATTAAATATAGATGGTTTGGACATGTACAGAGGAGGGATAGTGAGTATATTGGTAGTAGGATGCTGAGGTTGGAACTACCAGGCAGAAGGCCTAGAGGAAGGCCAAAGAGACGATTCATGGATGTGGTGAAGGAGGACATGAAGGCAGTTGGTGTAAGAGAAGATGCAAAGGATAGGGTGAGATGGAGGCAGATGATTCACTGTGGCGACCCCTGAAGGGAAAAGCCGAAAGGAGAAGAAGATTATTATTATTAATAATAATAATAAGCACTCCATGAATGTTATTTTTCAAAAGATGAAATAAAGTTGGATGGGAAGTAGAGCTTGAACTTTTCTTTAAAAAAAAAAACAAACAAAACAAAAAAAAACACAGGTGATGGTGCATCAGCTGGGAGAATGAAGGCTCATTGTTTGAAATATGTCCAACTTGCCTCTGTTCATGTAGCATCCCCTTGTGGGTTACATTTTAGCGCTCAAATGACCGACATGTAACCGGGAGAATCCGGACATTTTTCAAAATAAAAGACTTTTTAAAACTAAAGATCTTTCAGACTAAGATAATAAATAAAACGGGAATAATTAATTGTTTCTTCTGCGGACCAGTACCAATTGAGCCTCGGACCAGCAGTTGGGGACCCCTGCTGTATAGTAACCGTGGTTTTAAATGTTTAAGTATAAGTGTACAGTTAATCTTCCATTACAACTTTGAATTCAATACATTTTGTGTTCTGGCCTGGTGGTATAGGTGTTGGATCACTGATCCTAAGGTTAGGGGTTCAAGCCCCACTCTCCACGGGTTGTCATTGTTCCCCCAGTGCAGCTAACTGGGTTATCAAAGGCCAGCCATGCCTCTCACTGTCTATGGTGTGAGGCTGTAAAAGAACTCTTGCTGACTTTCGACAAGAGTGGCTGCATAGCAGTGAGCGTGTTTCCACCCTGCAATGATCTGGCGAGCTGTGCAGGGTGTACTCTGTCCTCGCCCGGAGTCGGCTGGGAGGGGCGCCAGCATCCCCGTGACTAATTAGGATTAAACAGTTCATAAAATGAATGAATGAACAATTTTGTGTTCATTTTTAGTGCAGTCATGGGTCAATTTTTGCTTATTTTAAGATGACCTTTAGTAGTTCTGAATAGCCTGGTCCTTGTGCAGTGACTAACACTTTGATATAATCTCTATGTGGACTCTCTGAGCACAGTAGAAATAGAAGTATCCATGTCTGAGAACATCTCACCCTCAGTGCAATTTTCTCCTCTCCAGCTAGGTAAACACTCACAGCTGTAGCCACCCGATGTTAATACACATTTGCCTCTATTTGCACAAGTCTGTGGCTTACACATATGAACTGGAAAGAAAGCACAGTAGACAGTAGAAAACATTAGCTTATACAAGCAGTGTGTCCAAAATCACCTACTTTAAGATTATCTCAAGTAAATAGTGTGAGAAATCTGTTTAACCAACATAGGCCAATGTATTTTTAAATGGTTTACATTGTAAAAACATCAATTTACATATAAGTAGTTATTTGAACCATGGCATGTTCTGATTGGCTAATCTGCTGGTAGGATATCACTGCATATACCACAAGTAGTTATGCTCAGTCCCATCACAATTTCCTCCAGGATCAATAAAGTATTCTATTAGGTTTCTGATCCAAGACTCAACCTTGTGGAATAAATATTTACTGAAATCCATAACCACCCATAAAAACATACATATAACCCTACAGATAGAATAGGTAGCTTGAAAAAACACACCAGGAGTCAGGCTGAGTGTTACAGGCATCTGTGTAGTTGTGGCTTCAGTCGCAGTGCTGTGCTTTCCTGTGGTTACTGCCATAGTGCTCATGGTAGGAGTGTTCTTACTGTAGGATGCAGTGGTGTGCTGGTTGTGTGCTGTGGTGCTCCCTGGTGTAGCAGTGCTGGTCTCAAAGTGCAGTGTGCTCAGATCTGTAGAACCAGCTCCAGAATGGGATGGGCTGGCCATCAGAGAGGGAGTTGGTGTCCCAGTGGTGGGGTGATGCTGTTCTGTGGTAGGGGTAGTCTTTTCAGTGGCCACCAGAGTAGAGAGGGTACTGTAAGGTGTACTGTTAGCCTTGGCAGTGGTGCTCTCTTGAAATCGAGTTGTTGTTAGTGGTACTGTGGTGCCTGTGCTAGCTATCATGGTGCTGGTAACAAGGATAGTGCTGGGTTCATGCATGTCCTCTTCAGTGGATGGACTATTAGTCGAAGTCTCTGCAACTGTGTTCAGTTCCACTGTGGGGTCTGGAGAACTAGGAGTTTGGAATGTGAAGGTCTGCTGGGTGGACTGGGACGCCACACTGGTGCTTATATCCCAGAGTGTGGAAGATGCAGTACTTAGACCAGCAATGGTAGTATCTTCCTTAAATGTCTGTGGCTCATTTGGTTTCTCATCCGCACTGGTATTCACAGGATCTGTAGTCTCGGTGGTTTTGCTATCCTGACCAGACACATTGGGATGAGTATCATCTGGCAGGACAGTATAGAAGTCCTGGCTGGTTGAAAAATTGTCTGTGGTGCCTGTCTCATTGTTAGAGCTGTTAATTACTGTAAAAAGTGGAGTGGAGCTTGGGTTGCTAGTGTTGGGCATCGATTCAAAATCTGATCCTGTGGCAGTGGGCTGTCCTGTATGAGATTGGGTAATCTGGGAGTCCTGAGAGACTTCAGTCTTTAAGACCTCTTTAAGGGTGGCATTTGTAACAAAATCTTCAGACATCACTTCACTGCGGTCATATCCAGTAGACAACCCACCATCCGTGTAACCAATAGGCTGAGTAATCCCTGTCTTCTCTACCTGCCCAGTGACAGCATGTGCAGCTGTCTCGGAGAAGCTGGAGCTGGTGTTTTCCATGTACGGAGAAGTGCTGTTGGATGTAATGGACAGCAGAGTGCGCTCTCCAGCACGGCTAAGTGTGGTGGAAATGTAAGTGCTATCACTGTTTGAACCAGGAACTGTAGGATCCTGGTCTGTGTGGTCCAGCTCAGTCTGCATTGCCATGGTGAGATCTCTTACGGTCCTGAACTCCGATTGCACCTGTTCTGCTATTGTAAAGGTATCAGTGATGTTGGGTATTATAGAAGGATCTTCCCTTTCAGTCATGGTGTTAGTGCTGTATGCAGAGCTCAGGTTTGACAGCTCAGTGAAAATGTCTGATCTGTTTTGTGTTGTCCATGTCTCTGTGACCTCAGTGAGAGAACTTTGCTCAGTGCCTGGAAAAAAGCGAAACAAAATTGCACATGGCATTTTATAATGAATCAAAATTGGCATAAATAATTCCAAAAGCATCATAATTATATTCTTATAGGGACAAGCTGCTTTTTTAAAAATCATATTTTAAAGGTTTTTAAATGTTAATGTGAAGATGATGTAGTTATCCTGGATTAGAGCATGATCACTTTGAGAAAACCATAAACTCTCACAGATGTTTTCAGAAGTAACTGCGGATGTACTGATTTTGGGTGGAGAACAACTGGCAGCTAAACCCGTCTAAGCTAACAAAAGCTTGAGCCCTATAAATGGAGGTGACCTGACTCATTGGAAATAGCCATTTCCTTCCTTACGCTGACCTAGCACAGCGCATGACACAATACCATCACTCTCAACATACTGATTACAATATAATCAACAAGCACAGATTCTTGCGAAAAAGAATATCACATTTTAAAATGTTAATACTGTATATGTGAACAGAGTTTCAACAGAAAATCAATTAAACATTTTCCCACTGTTAGAGAAAGAATCCCAGACAAAAAAAAAAGGGGGCTTAATATTCTACTGTGCGAATTCATTAATTCATTAAAATGTTTTAATTTATAAAACCAATGGGCAGTGATGGTGTGAGGCATGTAAAAAAAACATTGTTGACTCTCGCCAAGAGTAGCTGCATTAGCAGTCAGCGGGTTTCCACCCTGCGATGGCCTGGTGAGCTGTCCAGGGTGTACTCTGCCATTACCTGGAATCGGCTGGGATGGGTGCCAGCCTCCCCACGACCCTAATTAGGATTAAGTGGTTGCAAAAAAAAAAAAATGAATGAATTTATAAAACCATTCATTCATTTTCTTTGCCACTTAATCCTAATTAGGGTCCAGCCTATTGCAGGGCGAACATGCATACCAATATTCATACAAACACCTGGGGGCAATTTGGAACTGCCAAACTAGGCTAATGTGCATGTTTCTGGACTATGGAAGGAAACCAGAGTGCACACATTAAACCCACGCCAACACTAGGAGAACATGCAAACTCTGCACTGGCTCAAACCCGGGTCTTCTTGCTATGAGGTGGACGTACTAACCACCACGTCACCATGCCAGCCATGTTTTAATTTAATATAATTAAATTATATTACAGGGATCCTAAAAAAATAAGGAAATTAAAGAAGAATAGGGGGAAAAGTTAAGGAAAATGCCACAAAAACAAGGCCAATTATGCAAAAAAAAACAACAAAAAAAACCTTAAACTAACAAAACAAAAAACAACCCAAAACCTTCCATCAAAACTACTTACATTGTTGCATCTGTGTGTGCACGTGCATCTGCGTGCATGCGTGAGTATGTATTTGTCGTCTTCTTCTCATGCAATGCCCTATGTATGTGTGTGTATTTATATTTTATTTACATCATATGCATTATTTTTGAATGTTTAATTTTTATTATAAGCATTTATAGCATTGAATATGTATTTATTGATATTATATACACATATACATGTACGTATACGTCAGTCAGGGGGAGTTGATCCCACTTCGCGTATTTCGATGGTCGCGTGGAAATCTCGGTCCCAATTAACCACGGAAAGTGAGGGATCCCTGTATTATATTTTATAATTAAAACATTCTAAGAATCATAAAGAGGCTTAAGGATACAGGGAGGCTAACATAAGATCAACAACTCTTCTTCTGTCCTTGGAAACAAAAATACTACCGTTAAAGTGTAGAGAATGTTTTGTTGTTGTTTTTTTAATCAGTAACCAGTTTAAATCTTCAGGCAGAATTGCCTCATTTGAAGTTGAAACATGCTTTTGGTTGTGATTGGGTACTGAAACATGTATGGATTGACAGCAAGATGGATCGGTTGTTCAGAGGTGGCTCAGTGCTTAAGGACCGGGTTTACTGCTCTAAAGGTCAGAGGTTTTAAGTCCCAGTCTCATCAAGCTGCCACTGTTGAGCAGTTGAGCCAAAGCACTTAACCCTCAAAGGCCCATTCACATTTAAAGAAAACATGTACGTCATTCTGGATAAGGATGTCTCATATGTCTCACATAAAGAGAATAAAAGCATGTCGACAATTTTCGTTGGTGTTTTTTTTTTTTTTTATCTTCTAATCTGATCCTGTTGACAATATTAAACACTTTATATTCTCTCACAGCTGCTCCATCATGCTGTTGGTCAGCAGTTACTAATCCATGAAACAAGTTTAACCCAAACAGGTTGTAGTTTGAAATAAAAATATTAGGGTCACTAGGAGGCTGGAGCCTATCTCAGCCATCTCTGAGATGCAGGGCAACACATTCACAAACACTTACACTCACACCTAGGGACAACTTGGAAAAACCAATTAGCCCAATGTGCATGTCTTTGGACTGGAGGAGAAAATTGGAGTACCCAGAGAAAAAGTACACAGGAAGAACATGCAAACTCCACGCAGATATGCCCTCACCGAGCCCGGGGTTGGATCCCAGGATCCTTTTGCTGTGCGTAAAAATTAAAAGCTATTTTAATTTGCAGTGTTGTGAAATTTGCAGCTGGAGTTTGCACATTAGGGATTTTCTCTGGTTCAAGCGTGCACTTGTGGTAGTGTGGTAGACTTGTGGGGTGGTGCTGCTGTTTGCTTTGCACTCCCATTTCTCTGGTTAAATGATCAGACTTCAAATTCTTTTTAGTACATCTGTATCCAGAAAGCATAATAGGAATTGGAATCACCAAAGACTTCAGTATATGGTATTATCAAGATACTTAGGTGCCCATTGAATTTGCATTGCGATTCTGTAAGTATTGTGATTCGATAAGTATTCTGATTCAGTATTACAATTTTAAAGCCTTTTATCATGTAAAGGAATGTTAACTCATGCTACTAAATCTTTAAACCCAAGAGCTTTAATCAGGAGCTGTACAACATAATTGAGCATGAAGCCTGCTACTGTGTTTATGGATTAGAGTGCGCCACCTGTAGGGTTACAGAGGAACCGTAACGATTCAAATTCACTTTCATTTTCTGATCTGCTTTATCCTTTATTAGGAACAGGGGCAGGTAGGCACCCATGACTATAGTCAAAGGTAGAGTACACCTACAGCAGCTCACTAGTCCATTACAGGACCAAGACAGACACACAAACATTCACACTCAATTACGCACTTATGTGTATGTCTAAGACATGTTGGTGCAGGCAACAGAGGGGACAAGGAAGTGATGGGCAGGTTTGGTATGCAGGACAGGAGCACAGAAGGACAGATGTTGATAGATTTTGCAAAAAGGATGGAAATGGCTGTGGTGAATATTTTCTTCAAGAAGAAACAGGAGCATAGGGTGACTTATGAAAGTGGAGGTAGGAGCACACAGGTAGACTACATCTTGTGGAGGCGATGTAATTTGAAGGAAGTCAGTGACTGCAAAGTAGTAGTGGGTGAGAGTGTTGCCAAACAGCATAGGATGGTGGAGCGCCGGATGACGCTGATGGTGAAGAATGTGAAGAAGGCAAAGGCAGAGCAGAAGACAAAGTGGTGGAAGCTGAAAAAGGAAGAGGGTCATATTGTCTTCAAGGAGGAGTTGAAATAGGCTTTGGGTGGTCAGGAAGTGCTTCCAGATGACTGGACAACCACAGCAAATGTGATCAGGGAGACAGGTAGGAGAGTACTTGGTGTGTCCTCTGGAAGGAGAGTAGATAAGGAGACTTGGTGGTGGGATGAGGAAGTGCAGGAGTGTGTACAAAGGAAGAGGTTAGCTAAGAAGAAGTGGGACATTGAGAGGACCGAAGAGAGTAAGCAGAAGTACAGGGAGACACAGCATTAGGCGAAAGTAGCAGTGTCAAAGGCCAAACAGAGGGCGTATAATGACTTGTATGATAGGTTGGACAGTGAGGAATAAAATTATCTATACAGGTTGGCACAGCAGAGAGATAGAGATGGGAAGGATGTGCAGCAAAGTCAGAGAGGCTAGATTGAGATGGTTTGGACATGTACAGAGGAGGGATAGTGAGTATATTGGCAGTAGGATGCTGAGGTTGGAACTAGCAGGTAGAAGGCCGAGAGGAAGACCAAAGAAGAGATTTATGGATGTGGTGCAGGGAGACATGAAGGTCGTTGGAGTAAGAGAAGAACATGCAGAGGACAGGGTGACATGGAGGTGGATGATTTGCTGTGGCGACCCCTGAATGGAACAGCCGAAAGGAAAAGAAGAAGAAGTGTATGTCTAAGGCAGTGCTTCTGAGATAGTGGGGCCACCCCCACAGTATGATGCCGGGATGAGGGGGGGGGGCAGTGGGATGCCGGCGGAAGTGCTTATGACCCTGGGGAGCATGCTTTTCTGGAATAGTGTATGAGAATTAAGTGTAATTGCATCTCTACTCCAGTAGTTGGCAGTGGCGCTCTCATTGTCGCACTATGGTGTAGCGGTGTTTTGCATGAGCAAACGATATGAAGTGCAGTAAACAACCTCTCAAGAAACACGGAAAAATTTCTAACAGGAACGAAGAGAAGGGTGGAGAGAGACAGAGATATTAAGACATAAATAAGTAAAACAAGTTTAAATAAGGTTTTTTTTTTATTATTTCAGGCACATATGTGCACTTTAAATCTTTTCTATTAAAGATTAAAAAACGATGCTAATGAAGTTTTTCTTTATTGTAAGTTGAACTATATTTCTTTGGTGGTTCAAACCCCAGTACCACCAAGCCCCCACTGTTGGGTCACAGAGTAAGGCATTTTACCCTCAACTGCTCAGTTGTACAAATGGCATATAAATGTATGTTGCTCTGGATAAGGGACTCTGCCAAATGCTGTAAATTAAGTTGCTGTGTTGATAGCACAATTCTGACATTTTTAACAGTAATGACAATTTGTACTGGTCTAGAAAAAACTACATGTACATGATGTGTAGTTTGTAACCAAATGCAATGAACAGAGACTGCGAAGTCGAGCTACAGTCAGTCTCTTCTGATGTGTTCTGTCAGTCAGTTATAGTCATGCCTTTAAAGTCAGTAGTGAAATGAAGTTTAAATGTTCTGTTTGTTTGTGAGAAAATAAAAATATAGAGATCAACACAGAGGAGACACTGTATATGGAAATACAGGGATCCCTTACTTTCCGCAGTTAATAGGGACCAAGAACCCCCCCCCCCGACCGCAGATTTCTACGAAGTAGAATCGACCCCACCTGACTGATGTATACGTGCATGTATATGTGTATATAATATCAATAAATACATATTCAACACTATAAATGCTTATAATAACAAACATTCAAAAATAATGCACAAGATGTAAATAAAATATAAATACACACACACAGACGCACACCTCACATAAAAATGAAGTAGTTTTGTTGGGGGGGTTGACGATTGGTTTTTTTTTGTTTGTTTGTTTGTTTGTTTGTGGGGTTATTTGCATAATTGGCCTTGTTTTGTGTCATTTTCCTTAACCTTTTCCCTATTTCTCCTTAATTTCCTTATTTTTTTATTTAGATGAATATTTTTGAAAAACCCACAATGCACTGAAGCTGCAGAAACTGAAGCATGAGGGATCGCTGTATTGTTTCAATACTGGAAATGGATTGATTACTGGTTGAAATACTTGCCCTTCAAAGAACTAGCACGCTGTTCAGGGTGTTCAGCACCTTCACTCGGTGTCAGCTGAGATAGACAGCACTGTTCCTGCGACCCTTGTAAGAAAACGTTAAAAGGTTCAGTAAGTTGATGATACATAAGGATGGATAAAAATATACATAATACACACTGCAACCAGTCAGAAAGAGCACTAGATTTCCACAGGATTCAATTTAGAGACAAATAATTTGTCTACAATACGAATCTTTTCACCTTCCGGCTGTGCCAAAGCAAAGTGAAAGCAAAAAGAGAAATTAATTTTGGTAAGTTATTAGTATAACTTGCACCTTGGTGTTGAAGTGTAACTTTAATACATTACATTCATTCATCATTTTCTGTAACTACTTAATCCCATCCGTGCAACTTGGAAATTTTGAAAAAGTCAGTAGTCAGAAGTTTAAAAGGGGGCTGTCCCCTATATTTTTATATATATATATATATATATATATATATATATATATATATATATGTATATGTATATGTGTGTGTGTGCAAAATAAAGACTTTTTGATTTAAATTCAAGACATATTTTGTCAAACAATCTAACAATACTTCTTTCTGAACAACATTTTTTCTAAATGTATACGGTGTGCACCACTACATCTGAGTAAGGAGTCGGGTATTGGTTCCTATTCAATCTCACATATAGGTGAATTTTTCTTAGACCAAAAACATGCCTGATTATTTAATAAATATTGCTGTTTGTTTTGATCTATTACCAACTATAAATAACCAAACTGTAAAAATGAAAAAGACTACAATTTCTAAATTTCATTTTTTATTTGATAGGTAATCAAATCAATAAAAACATGATAAATTGCAACACTTGTGATGACTCTTAGTGAATTCTGCAAAGAATATATATTCAGTTATATCAACACACAAAAATGAACATGAAGACAATTTCATCTATGACATCATATCAGATAGCTGAATACTTCCATATAATATTCTAGTCAAAATATAAAACTTTGTGATGACAAGTTATAGTCTCACAAAATATCTGTCACAAAATTATTACAGCTGTCACTTTGTCTTGATGCTTTTCCACTGATGTGAATCACCAGCAGAGCGGCGAGTTATCTTTCTTTCTGGATTCAGTTTTTCATTAACTTTGCAACTCTCTTTGCTTTCTCTAATTTCATTAACTGTACAGAAGTCTGCAGTTTTTCTTCATGCTTTTTCTGTTTTTCTTCTTTTCGTTGCTTTATGTTTCTTGTATGTGGCGAAAGCACTGATGCATGCTTTCTTCATTGCTGTTTTCCTTAAAACAGTTTGGATGATGCCGCAGATTCAAAGTTGACACAGTAATTCTGGTCCTATCTTTCTTTATAATATCAAGTGTCACTTACCAAAACAACACGCTTTAAATAGCTGTGATTTCATTGGACATGAAGTTTGAGTGAGCCAATTAAAAACGCCTTTATAACCAGTATCAAAGAATTGGGGGGATACTGAGAACGACTGCTATTTTGTCTGCCGCGCAACGTGCTTACGTGTTTTCAGGGAATCAACAGCGATCGCACCGCTTAACTCCAGTGATTTGTCACAGCCATGCAGCCCGTGGAAGTATGCGTGGTAGATCGAATTACCGATGTTATGAGTTCTAGTGTGAAACTCACACCACAAGAACACACCGTCGCACATGCATGCAGTACCGCAAACTGAGACAGTAACATGGATTGCCTATGCGGCCGCCAATACACCCATACCAGAATAACCCCCCCCCAAAAAAAAAGGAAATCTCAACGGATTTACACGATTTGGAAAAATTGTTAAATTCAGTCCCGAAAAACCAGAGCTTCCGGCACATGCCAGAAAACTTACACCCATGCTTAATCCTAATTAGGATCACAAGGAGGCTGGTGGCCATCCCAGCCGACTCCGGGCAAGGGCAGAGTACATCCTGGACAGCTTGACAGACCATTGCAGACTGACAGCTATGCAGCCTACTCTCGTAGAAAGTCAGCAATGGTTCTTTTACATGAACCTCTCACCATAGACAGTGAGAGACATGGCTGGCCTTTGATAATCCAGTTAGTTAGTGGGGGGTGGGGGGCAGTGACAACCTGTTGAGAGTGGGGCTTGAACCCCCAACCTCAGGATCAGTGATCCAGCACCTTTACCACCAGGCCACCACTGAGCTAGATTACATTCCTGTTACATTCCAATTTAGGGTCACAGGAAGGCTGGAGCCAATCCCAGCTGACTCCTATGAAAAGGTGGGGTACACCCTGAACAGATCGCTAGACCATGAGGCAGAAGTGCTAACCATTATAGCATTGTGTTTACCAACAATACACTTGTGGAAAAAAAATCTATTTGCAGTACTGAGTAATCAGATATATCAGACCAGATTTACCTCCATCCATTGCTCCGTCAAGAAACCGAATCCAGTGCTGTTAGTTTGTATAGTCACAATATTTACCATATTTATGCTGCAGTTTTGCATGTATGTGTAAAATATCCAATCATTCAATTTCTGAACTATTTAATTATAATCAGGGTTGCGATAAGGCTGGCACGCATCTCGGCCTACTTTGGGCGAGGGCAGAGTCTGCTATGGACAGCTTGCCAGGCCATCGCAGGACAGAAACACACCGACAGTGTGACATCTCATCTTACTATTGATGAAAGTCAGCAATGGTTCTTCTACATGCCTCTCACCACGGACAGTGAGAGACATGGTTGTCCTTTGATATCCCAGGTAGCTGCACTGGAGGAGGAGACAGCAGTAACAACCTGTTGATAGTGGGGCTTGAACTCCTGACCTTGGGATCAGTAATCCAACACCCTGCCGCCCTGTGAATAAGATGCTAAACGTGTTACTTAAAGGGTAAATATTATTCATTCACTTAATCCTTTATTAAGGACAAGGGTAGGCGGGAGCCCATCCCAATTAACTATGGCTCAGGGCGGGGTTCACCCTGGACGGTTCGTGAGGCCATTGCAGGGACAAGACTCACACAACCATTCACATTCACACTCACACCTAGGGATGATTTGGAACAGCCAATTAATCTACTGTGCACGTTTTTGGACTGTGGGAGGAAACCAGAGTACCCTGAGGGAACTCATGCAAGCAGGGGGAGAACATGCAAACTCCACACAGAAACACCGGTGAAGGGAATCGAACCCTGTGCTTTGAGGCAGACATGCTAACCACTACGCCAATGTGCCGCCAATAAATAGTACAGTATATTAAGCTTTGTCCACTTATGATCAATAAATGTTGAGCAACATGACAGGACTTTACTATTTATTAGGATGAATGAGAATCCTGCAATAGTGTTGACGTTCATGATATTTTTATAATAAAATATACATTTTAGACCGAAATTCTTTACATTCTATATTGAAGGGTCTTAACTGGGACTAGAAACAGGGACCAGTATACAGATCCCAGGATTTACATATTAGGTCTCCATGTAAATATGACCAAACTTGCTAGATTGTACTGAAAGTGTGCTCCAGAGACCTTGTGGTTCATCATGTATAATAATCAGGACTATACATTGATAAATGTATAATCCATCTGTCTGACCATCTATGACAGGGGTGCTCAATCCTGCTCCTGGAGATCTACCTTCCAGAAGGCATTCGCTCCAACCCTAATCATGCCCAGCTAACCATCCAATCATCCAATCAAGGGACTTTGAAATGTCTTAAGACCTGATTGGATCTTACATGTCACATGAACCACATTAGGGTTGGAGATAAAGTCATCTGGAAGGTAGATCTCCAGGAGCAGGATTGAGCACCCCTGATCTATGACATGATGATAGAGATCTTATCCATTGTGACTGAGGAATAATTTTCGAATTTGCATCAACACTCTCAAGCAATAATTTAAACCAGTGAAACGAGCATAATTTATAATCAAAGTACTGTACAATGTGCATACTTATCTACATAATGATCTCATCAAATTAACAGTATGTTGATCCTGTATTACAATTAAGCCAGTGGTTCCTAACCTGGGTTCGATCGAACCCTAGGGGTTCGGTGAGTCAGTCTCAGGGGTTCGGCGGAGGTCAAGACACACACCTGACTCATATTCATGACGACACGCCCCGCTTGGCCATCACTGGTTGCAGGTGATCACGCTACATTACTTGGCCCATCTGTGCTGCAGGAAATTTGGTGCGCTCAGTAGTCAAATTGTGACTTGTGATGGTACGTCGTGTGATTTCTTTTTTAATGTTTTAATCCATACATGTGTGTGAATGAGAAGGACCCAGGAGGAACGGTGATGTTACAGGGAGCAGAGATAACGAAGGTGGAGGATTTTAAGTACTTAGGCTCAACAATCCAGAGCAATGGAGAGTGTGGAAAAGAGGTGAAGAAGCGTGTGCAGGCAGGCTGGAATGGTTGGAGAAAAGTATCCGGTGTGATGTGCGATAGGAGAGTGTCAGCAAGAATGAAGGGAAAAGTGTACAAGACCAGCGATGTTGTATGGCTTAGAAACAGTGGCGCTGAGGAAAAGGCAGGAGGCAGAGCTGGAGGTAGCGGAGATGAAAATGTTGAGGTTCTCTCTGGGAGTAACGAGGATGGATAGGATCAGAAATGAGTACATCAGAGGAACAGCACATGTAAGAGGTTTTGGAGACAAAGTCAGAGAGGCTAGATTGAGATGGTTTGGACATGTACAGAGGAGGGATAGTGAGTATATTGGCAGTAGGATGCTGAGGTTGGAACTACCAGGCAGAAGGCCTCGAGGAAGACCAAAGAAGAGATTTATGGATGTGGTGAAGGAAGACATGAAGGTCGTTGGAGTCAGAAAAGAAGGTGCAGAGGACAGGGTGAGGTGGAGGCGGATGATTTGCTGTGGCGACCCCTGAAGGGAACAGCCGAAAGTAAAAGAAGAAGAAATTGAGTTAAAAAAGAAAGCGGTCGGACGAATATGTACAACATGGATTCACATATATAACGGAACGTGATATTAGTCGGCGTCCTATCTGCATGATCTGCAAAGTAGGATCAACCCTGTGCTGACTGGCGTATACGTACATGTATATGTACATGTAATGTCAATAAATACATATTCAATACTATAAATGCTTATAATAACGATTAAATATTCAAAAATAATGCATAAGATATAAATAAAACAAATACACACATAGAGACGCACGCGTGCACGCACTCAGATGCGCACCTCACATAAAAATGTAAGTAGTTGTGATGGGGAAGTTCATATATTGTATTGGTTTTGTTCTTTGAACACAGTGATGTTAATACACGGTTCATTTTGGTGCCCCAATAAAAACATATACCGATGTCTTGAATTTGAAAAAAAAAAAAAAAAAAAAAAGAAGGGTTCGGTGAATAAACATATGAAACTGGTGGGGTTCAGTACCGCCAACAAGGTTAAGAACCACTGAATTAAACATTTTCGCACGTCATGTAAAATCACATTACAAAAAAGCAAAAGAAAAAATACAAAGTACAGGGATACCTCACTTTCCGCAGTTAACTGGGACCGAGATCCCCCACGATGGCTGAATTCCATGAAGTAGGATCAATCCCCCCCCTGCCTGACGTATACGTGCATGTATATGTGTATATAATATCAATAAATACATATTCAATACTATAAATGCTTATAATAACAAACATTCAAAAATAATGCATAAAATGTAAATAAAATATAAATACACACACATACAGACGTACGCACGTGCACACTCACAGATGCGCACCTCACATAAAAATGTAAGTAGTTTTGATGGGGGGTTTTGGGTTGTTCCTTTGTTTTTGTTTGTTTTGGGTTTTTTTCTTTTTTGGGTTTTTTTTTTTTTTTTTGCATAATTCGCCTTGTTTTGTGCCATTTTCCTCAAACCCCCTCTTCGTTAATTTCCCGATTTTTAAATTCAATGAATATTTTTTTTAAAAAACACCGCAATGCACTGCAGCCGTATGAGTTGAAGCGCAAAGTTGCGAGGGATTCCTGTATTTCATAATATCATTGATTCAGTAATAATGTAAAATACCAACTGATTTATTAAGCATCATATTGTATTGTGCCCTGCAATGGCCTGGCCAGCTGTCCAGGGTGTACCCCGTCCTCGCCTAGAGTGGCCTGAGATGGGCTCCAGCCTCCCTGTGACACTAATTAGGATTAAGCCATCCAGAAAATGAGGGCATTCATGAGTATTGTATTGTATGCCATGATAAATGCTTCTTTTTGAATGCAGTTTGTTTTTCTAATCTGAATCTCACCAATTTAAAACAGTCATAAATATATCAGGTGATAAGATTTAACTGCAATTTAATATTAAAGACTAGAAAATGTGTTACGGCTAATACGGTACATTTTTTGGTCTCTTTTTAGGAATTTCAAAGAATCTTTTATAACATGGTACATATTGTGTGGGCAGAGGTGGCCTGGTGGTACAGGGTGCTGGATTGCTGATCTGAAGGTTTGGGGTTTGAGTCCCATTCTCCACAAGGTTGTGACTGTCCCCCCCAGTGCAGCTAACTGGGTTATGAAAGGCGGGCCATGTCTCTCACTGTCTATGGTGAGAGGTTCATGTAAAAGAACCATTGCTGACTTTCGTAAAGAGTAGCTGCAAAGTCATCAGCGTGTTTCTGTCCCTTGCTAAAAGGATTGTGACAGGAAGGGCATCCGACGTAAAAACCTCTGCCAAATCAAACGTGCGAATCAGATGATTCACTGTGGCGACCCCTGATAAAGGGAGAAAGCCGAAAGGAAAAGAAGAAGATGGTACATATTGTTTAAAATATCTGCTTCATTCAATTTGCTGAGATCTGCTTAATACTGTTATGGTCAGAGGGTATTTCATCCGACTTCGGCAGGGGTAAGATTGGGTAAGACGGGGTATAGCCTGAACAGCTCACCAGACCACTGCAGGGCCAAAACACACACACACACACACACACACACACCTAGGGGCAATATGGAGCCGCCAATTACCCTAATAGGCCTGCTTTTGGAGTGTAGGAGACAAAATCTATGCAAGCACAAGAACATGCAAACCCCACACTGAGCCTGGGACTCGAACCCTGAACCCACCTGTGAGTAGGGAGGGCTAACCACTATCCCACCCAATTTATTAATTTAATAATATAACACTTTTTTATTCATTAAAAAACCTCTAATTTGATCATGATGTGGGTTGTGATTTTTTTTTTTTTTTTTTGTAACACTGAAGCTGGTGAATGTTCGAGACCCTTCAGGAAGGAAATGTCTCAAACTCCCAAATTTGTGATGGTCTGGTGTTGATTTAGGATTGATGGAGGTTCGGGTTTGTTTGTCTGTTTGTTTGTTTGTTTGTTGTTGTCATGTCCCTTCCTGTGAAATCTCCCTGATGTTATCAGAGCTCACATCACTCGGAGTAATAGAGGTGCCGAGGCTTTCTTACCACTGGGAGGTTCCGGTTCTGAAGAGCTCGGATGGAGCTCTGAGGTTCGAGAAGTGGGGGCGTGTGGAGCCCTCGCTGTCCCCTCACTGGTCGCTGTCCCCTCACTGGTCGCGGTCCCTGCTGCGGTCGGAAACTCGGTGGATCGCTCGGAATCGTCTGTGCCGACAGAGAAATAAGTCTCAGTCACTGAGTGGCTGTCCGTGAAAGCCCCGGGACTGGATCGCAACACGCACAAAACTACCGCCAGCACCAAGCCGTGAGTGCGTCCCGGAGCGCGCGCTTCCATAATAGAGAAAAAAATCGAGCGAGACACACCGAGGAGCGAATAATAAATAAAAGTGAGAGATGATCCGGGTCAGCATCGGAATGCGTTGCTTTCATCGGGTCTCCGCGTGCAAAAGGCTGAACGGCTGTTGAAAGTTCATGCTGAGGTTGAGAGAAAAGAGCGACAGTGGTTTTTATTTCTGCACAACACATCCCGGGCTGGGCGGCCGAGACTCCGCCCCTTCTACACTTCCACACCGGGCGCACGATGCAGCCGCCCGAGTATAACCGGTATTACTCGATACTTACTACCACGATATCTCCCAGCAACAGGGAGAGCTTTCTTTGAGTGATGGACTCATCCACCAGTAAGATTTCAGCAATTTTACACGTCGACTGCAAGCCACAGTGTGTGATGTCGTCCTTTCGGCTTTTTCCCTTTTACTCGGGAGTCGCCACAGCAAATCATCTGATTCGCACATTTTGATTTGGCAGAGGTTTTTACGTCGGATGCCCTTCCTGTCACGACCCTTTTTAGCAAGGGACAGAAACACGTTGACGACTTTGCAGCTACACAGTTATTAAGTCTCCCGATTCAATCGGGAGTCTCCCGATTTAAAAGCATAAATCCAATCTCCCGCCAGGAGATTAATTTCTCCCGATTTCCAGACAACCTCCCGAAAAAAAAAAGTCACACTTTGAAAAAAACGAAAATATGATTGCAAGTATCAGGCTTATTGGCAAAAAGACTTTCCTTTTATTCGAAGCAGTGAAAAAAGGTGACACGTTTGCGTTTTGCACACTTTGTTCCGTCAACATTGGGATTAAACACGGAGGAATCAACGATGTGAAGAAACATGTGAACACTTCGCAACACACGCAACAATCTACAAATCGGAGAATTACCTCTTTTATTACAAGTTCAAGAGATAACATCTCCACACAAGTGATGACAGTGAAAGGGTATTTTCTATTGTAAAGAAAATCTGGACACACTGATGCCAGGTCAGAATTGATCAATGAAACTGTTTGTGCCCTCTCGGCTACAAAATTGAACTCAGACTTTGTTTGTTACAAATGCCATCCAAGTCCTGAACTTTGTAAAATTGGAAAGCAAGCAACATACAAGTATGTGCAGGAACATACCTAAACATCTGGTGTCATTATTAAGCAAGCAGCATTAGTACATGTCACAATATTTTTAAACAGTTGTTACCTTTTTTATCAGCTGATTCATAAAACTGTATACATCCATGAATAAATAAAAAGAAAACTTGTTTATTGAGCAATGTTCCTTTATAAAAAAATATGCATCAATTCTTGGGGCCGCAGCCCGGCCGCGCAGGGGGTGCGGTGTCTCTGGTGAAAATTCTCCCTATTTCAAAATGTTGAAACTTAATAAGTTTGCAGCTACTCTTTACGGAAGTCAGCAATGGTTCTTTTACATGCCTCTCACCATAGACAGTGAGAGACATGGCCCGCCTTTGATAACCCAGTTAGCCGCACTGGGGCGGGGGACAGTGACAACCTTGTGGAGAGTGGGACTCGAACCCCCAACCTTTGGATTGGAGATCCAGTGCCCTATACCACTAGACCACCACTGCCCCTAGTGTGTGATGTGGATGTAATAATCATGGGGGCGCATAGGTTGCACAAGAATAACACCATAACCCGTGTTGAGTCAATGGCCTGGCGAGCCGTCCAGGGTGTACCAAGCCCACTCTCGCGGCTGAGTGGGCTTGGTACACCCTGGACGGCTCGCCAGGCCATTGACTCAACACGGGTGTACCAAGCCCACTCTCAGAGTCAGCTGAGATGGGCACCAGCCTCCTCATGATCCCGAATTAGGAACGGTATTGAATCATAGGCCATGACACAAGAGCAAAATATCATCAGCTGTGCCGTTAAACAGGAAGATCACCCCCCCAGGAAAAAATTTGTTGCTTTGCAGCATGAAATGAAATGATTTCTGTTTTCATACCTCTCGCCATGGACAGTGAGGGACATGGATGGCCTTTGATAGTCCAAGTGCCTGTGCTGGAGGGATGGGCAGTGACAGCCCATTTGGTGGTGGGGCTTGAACCCCCCCATCTTTGCAATCAGTAATCCACCTTACCACCAGGTCAGCACTGCCCCTTTGGGTTTCAGTTATAGTCCGGAAATCCTTGAACGAACGCCTGCCCAACCGCCCGTACAGCGTGATAAGTGATAACATTAAAAGTCCAGTTTTCAAACGTGTGTCTAAAAAGGTGGTGTGGTTAGATAAGACCAAAATGGAAGTGGGGCAGTGGTGATCTGGTGGTGCCGGATCACTGATCCTAAGGTTGGGGGTTCAAGCCCATTCTCCATGGGTTGTTACTGTCCCCCCAGTGCAACTTACTGGGTTATCAAAGGTTGGTCATGTCTCTCACTGTCTATGGTGAGAGGTTCATGTCAAAGAACCATTGTTGACTTTCCAAAAGAGTAGCTGCATAGCCGTCAGCGTGTTTCCGCCCTGCGAAGGCCTGGCAAGCTGTCCAGGGTGTATTCTTCCCTGGCCCAGAGTTGGCTGAGATGGGCGCCCTAATTAGGCACCTTAATTAGGATTAAGCGGTTACAGACAATGATTGAATGAAAACGGAAGTGGTTCACTTCAAAGCCAAACAGTCCATCTGTCAGATGGTCAACACAGCTTGCCATCCAAATAACACCATACCGACAGTAAAGCATGCATGTGGGAGAATCCTGCGGTAATTATGTTTCTTGAATGCCAATGAACACACAACACCCACAATAAGTTATATGTGTTTAGTATTTTGTCTTGAAATTTTCAATTTAAAATATTAAAATCAATCACACCTTATTTGAACAATATCAATCAATAACAACTGAAAATCCTTGTGTCCAAATATTGCAACGTTAAATAAATCTGAGGAACACCTTTCCAAAATCACAACAAAATGTCCATCTCGAAAACAAAGTTCGGTGTGGAATATAACCTCCATTTGAGTTAATGTGGGCCATAAGTTGTTGGCGCATGGGTCTGACGAGCCACTACATGTTGTCCTGTGGGATGTCACTCCACTGCTGGTACTCGGCCTGTTACTTGGCGTTCAAATCGATCCCAAAAGTGTTTGATGGGTGACACATCAGGTGAATTCACGGCCCAGGGAAGGGCATTAAATGCTACTGCTGCAGATATTCGATCGTTGATCATTACATGACAGTTGAGGCATGGTCAAAATTCCACGGCAGAATGCTAGACAGTTTTTCTGAGCTTGATGACAGCAAGATGACCACTCGTTAAATTTCTGATTATTGAGACCCCAAACAAACTTGGAGGTGTAAAAGAATTTAGATCCCGAGCTCAAGCTCAGTGAAGTGTGACGCCGAGTGCTACTACTGGAAATGAGTCATTGTGGTGTTTTGTGCCACTGCAATACCAGCACTCATGCTCAGATAGTACGACCCAATAATATTACAAATCAAATTGTGTTGTGTTTCCATTGGCAGTAAGTATAACCTTCCTGCAGGTTTTATCTTCACTCAAAATCTAGCAAACCTCTTTTAGCTGATCAGATAGTCCGACATGAGTATGGTTGGAGCCACTGGCTTTAGAAAGGTAGCTCTCCATGGACAGGTATGGAGACCCTTGTAGAAAACATTACTATTTTTTTTTCTCTTGAAATCATTTGTATTCTTGGGTTTTATTTCACTTTCTACAAATCAGTGTTGTGCTGCCAAGTTATTACATACGTGAAGGATTATTCCTTTAGTCTTGTGGTCTTGTAATTGGAAACAAACCCAGAACCAAAACAACACGTAAATTAGGTTGGTAAAACATATTGTTTCAACAAGAAACCTTTATATTCAACCAAAATAAGGTTTTCAACTTAAGACAGGGGGGCAGTGGTGGTCTAGTGGTCTAGTGGTATAGGGTGCTGGATCGCTGATCCAAAGGTTGGGGGTTCAAGTCCTACTCTCCACAAGGTTGCCACTGCCCCCCCCCCCCCCAGTGCAGCTAACTGGGTTATCAAAGGGCGGCCATGTCTGTCACTGTCTATGGTGAGAGGCATGTAAAAGAACCATTGCTGACTTTCGTAAAGAGTAGGCTGCAAAGCCGTCGGCGTGTTTTCGCCCTGCAATGGCCTGTCGAGCTGTCCAAGGTGGACTCTGCACTCGCCCGAAGTTGGCTGGGATGGGCACCAACCTCCCTGTGACCCAAATTAGGATTAAGCGGTTACAGAAAATGAACTGAACTTAAGACAGTGCTTCTCAATTATTTTCTGTGGCACCCCCTCTAGGAAGAAAAAAAATTCAACCCACCAATAAAATTGTTGTTAAGTACACGTCTGCATAAGATTGTATCTTTATTAACATTAAAAATGAAAAAGAAATATAGTTCAACTTACAATAAAGAAAAACTTCATTAACATTATTTTTTAACCTGCAACAGAAAAAATTTAAAGTGCACCAACGTGCCTGAAATAAAAAAACATCCTTATTTAAACTCATTCAACTTATTTCTGTCTTAATATCTCCATCTCGCTCCACCTTTCTCTTCGTTCCTGTTAGAAAATTTTCTGTGTTGTTTCTTGAGGTTGTTGTTTGCTCCACTTTTTATAGTTTGTTTGTGTGAAAAACTGCTACACCATAGCGTGACAATGAGAGTACCATTGCCAACTACTGGAGTGGTGGTGCAATTACACTTAATTCACGTATTCCAGAAAAGCATGCCACCCCCATCGCCCCTCCCCCCAGCATCACACCGCACCCCAAGGAGGGGGGGGCACACCCCACTATTTGAGAAGCACTTGACTGAAGATGAAGTGCACAGGTTATTCACTAGTGGATGGGTACATTTAAACTCGACTGAAAATCTATGGAAACAGTTGAAGATTGCAGTTCTCCAATAGTTTGGATGGACTGAGTTTAAACAGTTCTGTAAAGAGGAGTGAGCAGATATTTACCAGTCTAAGTCTGCAAAATTGGTAGAGATGTGTCCCAACAGACTCGTGGCTGTAATCAAAGTTATAGATGGTTCCACAAAGTACTGACACCTTAACCAACTCAGATTTTTTTTCTGAACTGCTGCTATAACATCTTTGTTTGGGCTGCAACGAGTTGCACTGCGTACAGATGGAAAATATGATTTGTTGCTATACACACTGTATATGTTTGGAGAAGAACAATGATCCAATCATCACTGGCACTAGCATCCTGTTGATCAGTGCATAATTACGTGCTGCCCTCCTATTTAGGAGATTTGGTGCACAGTGAGAAATGGCCATCTTGTATTTCCAACTCGATCAGAATTTTGTCTCTGTCTAACTTTGTGCAAGATATCATTCAAAGAACATGTGAGAATGTCGATCTCTGAACCTTTATCATTGTGCACTGCAAGAATTCTGTTTTGGAGACACAGCTACTGAGATCACCACTTTTATTTCATCATCTATCAATTAGGACAGCTCAAAATTGCAGTGTGAACCCGCCCTTTTTAGATGATTGGCCATAACATTAAATCCTCCTGTCTGATTTGTAGATAGCTACCCCATACACATTTTTGTGAAATCTAGAATTAACTATTACAGAATATAATACAGTGATTCCTCCGACTTCACACTTCAATTCATGTGGTCATGTGCATCGCTTTTTTTTTTTTTTTAATATTTATCGAATTAAAAAAAATTTAGGAAATTAAGGAAGAATAGGGGGAAAAGTTAAGGAAAATGCCACAAAAACAAGGCCAATTGTGCAAAAACACCCCAAAACCTCCCATCAAAACTACTGAACATTTTTGTGAGGTGCACATCTGAGTGCATGCACGTGTCTGTGTATTTATATTTTATTTACATCTTATGCATTATTTTTTTAATGGTTGTTATTCTAAGCATTTATACTCTTCAATATGTATTTATTAATATTATATATACATGTACATATACGTCAGTCAGGGGGGTTGATCCTACTTTGCGGAATTCGGTGGTCACATGGGGATCTCGGTCTAAATTAACCGCGGAAAATGAGGGATCCCTGTATATAAATGTGGGATCAGGCCAGACATACTAAACCTTGCTTCTCACATGAATTACTCAGCCTTAGGCTCCCACAAATCTTCTGCCAGTTCAATTATTGACCTTTTATGGTTCACTGTTGATAGTACTTACCCAGATGAAAACCAGTCAGGTGACATGAATGTTGTGTCTGATCAGTGTACAGTATATAGTTTCTATTTTAAATGTAAGGTTATATCTGATCAGCTTGTATTAGAAATAAAATATCTTGGTAATTTGACATATAGCTGGCAGCTCAGCAGGACTCAGTAATCAACGTTTGGTGTTATCATATCCCAAAAAATCAATTTAGCAAAGAACAAATTTAAACAGCCTACATTTAAACTTTACCTTCCATACAGTACAGCACCATTTAAATACCAAAATTATGTGTGTGTGTTGGGGGGTGTCACCATTAAAAATGATTTAAACCTATATAAACAAGCAAACATTTCACCTTTTTAAAGTAGAGTACATTAACAAAGGTGGTATACATTAGTTGAACATAAACCACAAGTAAAATTAGTATGTTTTTAATAAAATATCAACAAGAATAATATTCTTCTGTCGAGCGTTAGTACATCCTTGTCCTCAGAAACTACTACAGTATTACTTAATTGTCCAGAAGTTTCAATCAACTTGTCAAATTTTCTTTTTCTTTTGTAGGATGTTTGAAGGTTTTTTCACTTCCCATGGGATGCAGGTAAAACCCCCAACAACATGACTGTATAGCCTATAAAGAATTTTACATGTCAAGACCATAAAAAGGTGTATACTTAGGCCTACTGAAATTTTTTGAAATTATTTCATATCCTTTTGATTTCTAAGAGGAAAAAACCCACAGAATGATGTTATGTTGAAAAGAATGCAATGCCTCACAGTATCAGGGTCCCTGATTTTTCTTACCCTACTTATACTTGTATGTTTGCCACAGCTGTAACTGTACAATGTACTGAATAACTGTAAAATGAACGCTACTTCAAAGCTGCCTGGAGAGATAACACGCATTTCCACATCATATGCAGTATTCCCTGAATAGCTTCTGGATCTATCACAATCCAGGGCAAGATTTGCAGTGATTACCCAATTACTGAAAATCAATTAATCAAAATAATTCAAGTAAACAATTGTAACTTTGCTGATTGTCATACTTCTAATTAGTCACAAGTATCATCCACATTTACACATCATTGATCTCAGACTCCTCTCTGGGGACTGTAGCCATTAAAACATTGTGTTTTCACAGTTTTTAAACCCATAGGGCATAAGATGATTTATGAGGAGGCGTGCCAATCAGCATTTCACATTTATTTATTTTTTTTACAAAGACTGAAATTATTTAATTGTTTAAAAGCGTTTTGCATTTCCTGTTTTATAACTTCATATCGGGGTCAAGCTGAGCTAAAAGGAGTGAGGCTGCTTAGTGGGGTTGAAGATGAACCATTTCTTCTGAGGTGGTGATGATGGATGAGTGGTGGTAGCGATCTCGAAAGGCAAAGTCTGTATTTTCCTCCGTCAGCTGTCTAGTTTCCATGTCAACGGCTGATAAAGACGGAGTCATTACAATCTGGTCTTGAAACAGTTGGTTTGGCCTAAAAGAATAAAGTTATTCTTATCAAGGGTATCAAGGCAACCACAATCACTTAACCACGTATTAGGCTGTTCGATCGTTAAAGATTTTCTCCACCCTCATTTGCTAACTTCACCACAGGGGATCTCTTGCCATGCCTAGCCAAACGACAGTCATCAAAGAAAAGAGGGAACTTTAAGAGTTAAGGAACAAATTAATTATCTTGTACCTGCCCAGGCTACTCAGACTACTCTTTATCCATCGGAAAAAGCTGAAATGCGCTGCGGTACCTGTTAGCAAAAAGAATAAAAATACAAATGTCAAAAGAGCTAAAAGCAAAATATTCAAAATGACAAGACTTATTCAGTGTCATACTTTACTTGATTTTGAGTTGCAGCAATGACATATATACGTTGAGGAAAAGAACGTGATTTATTTTAATACGGTGATACATCAGCTAACGAATTTAATCCGTTCCCAGGGGGCGAGCTCATAAGATAAAAAGTTCTTTAGCTGAAACAATTATTCCCATAAGAAATAACAGAAAACCAATTAATCTGTTCTAACACCCTCCCCGACTCATATAACCTGACACAAACACGTATATTTGATGTAATATATTTAAGGTATACATGTAAAAACAATAAATATTTCATAATAACAATACATGTACATTAACATTAATAATAATTAATAATAAATAACAAAACATGAATAAACAATAAGTCAACTAACCGATCATCGACTGTGGCGAAGATGTCACGTGGGCAGGCATGAGGTGGCGCGTAACAGAGGAGGAGGAGGAGAATTTTGTGCATGTGCACATTACGAATACCGGCGAGGAAAGGATCATGGTGAGCTCCCACAAGGCCAGTGCTTCTAAAATAGTCGGGGGCACGGTGTGATGCCGGGGGGATGCACATATGACCCTGGGGAACTTGTTTTTTTTGCCATACTGTATTAGAATTAAGTGTAATTGCGCATCCACGCCAGTAGTTGGCAGTGGCGCTCTCATTGTCGCGCTATGGTGTCGAGCAAAGGCACCGAGCAAACGATATGAAGTGCAGTAAACATTAAAGACGCATGCAGGGTGCTGGGGGGAGGTGTGAAATGTTTTTTTTTTTTCTTCCGAGAGGGGGCATTACAGAAAATAATTGAGAAGTACTGCACAAGGCATTCTCGGAGTGCGACGGAATACACACGGATGAATATGAGACTAATCGGCCTGGAAAAGCCATTTCTGGGAGAGCTCATAAAGTGAAATTTTTCTCATTGGATGGAGCAGATTTTTGGCGAGTTCAAAGCTCATATCATGGAAAACCCGTTATAAGGGACACTCGTTACACGACTTACGACTGTATATGCATATTTTTAGCATGACATGGTGTTGGTTACTGTCCATATGCACTGCTTACTACCTACCTCCCATTATATTTGCTACCGTGTAAACAGTCCCAAAGTGAGACTACTCGTGTGAAAGAATGTGCATATGTGTCTGAGTGTAAGAATGAAGCTGCACTTCTGCCTGCATACTTGAAAAAAGTGTTCAAAATTTTGTTATTATTAATTTTGGTTTGGTCGTTTTTAAAATCATTGTGATGCATTTATGTCATTTGGCAGACAGCATTGTCCTGTGTGACTCACATTTACAATTTTTAATATAACTGAGCAATTGAGGGTTAAGCAGCACGTTGGTACTGGGGCTTGAACGCCCAACCAACAAATCACTCTCCCAGAGACTTAACCACTGAGCACAACTTCCAAGTGCCATAAATATCGAGAAACACCAATAAATATCGTATATTGTAATACTGTGATACTGTCAGTTCCAGAGACTGATAGTATTTCCATAATACATCGCAGATGATAAAACTTACTTTGAATGAACCGCTGTTCTCTTCAGCTCATACTAACTTTATCGGTTTGAAAGAAAGCGCTATGGTTTCAAAAACAGACATTTCCTGATCCTGCACTTGTTACCAACTTGTGTTCTCAAATGATTTTTATCTTTTTTTAAAAATGAGGACGTGTCCAAACATATGCTATTATGAGTATTGATCAAGTCAAAATGTCCTAATCTTGTGTCTCGTTTGCACACACTACACTGTCTGTCTTCCTTTCGGCTTTTTCTCTTTTACTCGGGATTCGCCACAGCTGATTCTGATTCGCACGTTTGATTTAGCAGAGGATTTTACGTCGGATGCCCTTCCTGTCACAATCCTTTTAGCAAGGGACAGAAACACGCTGATGACTTTGCAGCTACTCTTTACGAAAGTCAGCAATGGTTCTTTTACATGCCTCACACCATAGACAGCGAGAGACATGGCCCGCCTTTGATAACCCAGTTAGCCGCACTGGGGGTTGCACACACTACACTGATGGTCTAAGAATCAAAAATTTACATTTCAAAAATGCAATTAAACACAAAACATGTACATGCAATGTGCACTATGACATTAAGTAGTACGTCTGTGATTATTTTCTTTCAGTGAGACTCTTGTTCATTGTGTAAATCATTATAGTGGCAAATGTACTTACCTGGGACTGCACATAACTTCTTCAATGACAACCACAAATAACCACATCAGATATGATTAGTAATTAAAATAAAATCTTAAATAAGTCCTCGGTTGTTTCAAAAGGGGCTGTATGGGCTGTATGTAATGTAAAATTCTCCATGAAAAAGTTAGTGCACAGTGTACATTAAAAATATTTTTAGCTGTGTGGTTTGGATTTAAAAAATAATAATACTAATAACAAATCCTGCAAATGTAAAACATATACAACATCAGGTCAATATAACAAACTGACAACAGACTTTAAAGCACAGCTTAACAAACTGCACTGGAACACAGCCTGGCAACCTCCTTTAATAGCATGGCATTGGAAGGAGATTATATATCATAAAGTTGCAGAATTCAGCATTAAACTATTCCAGATATCCCGCCCAACAGCTGCACAGCAGGCCATGCTTTGCCTGGCAACAAATGTCTCTACATAACAGATGGTTATTCTTCTCCTATTAAGGTGAAACAAAAATAACCACCCGAGATCGAATGTTTTCAAAAATGTAAAAATGCTAAATATTTTTAATTTTTACTCAATTGAAGTTAAATGTACATTCATTTTGTGAACTGCTTAATCGTAGTTAGGGTCGTGGAGAGGCTGGTGCCCATCTCAGCCGACCCTGGGCTGCTTGCCAGGCCATCATAGGTTATGTATTATAGACGGCTATGCAGCCTACTCTTGGAGAAAGTCAGCAATGGTTCTTTTTACAGTCTCTCACCATAGTGACAGTGAGACATATGGCCGTCCTTTGATATCTCAAGCAGCCACACTGGGGGGGGGGACACAGCAGTGAGAACAGTTGACAGTGGGGCTTGAACCCCCACGGTTGGGATCGATAATCTAGTACCTGACCACTAGGCCACCACTGCCCCTTAAATCAAAGTTATAAAATCATTTTGCAAACGAGGCCATTTTCAGCCAGTGTGGCTCCTTATCTGATTCACATAATCACATATAAAATCTAGACAGTTACCTGTTGGCAAACCTGGACTCGTGTTTCCTATGTAGAGGTAAAGGACGAGGGCAACACTAATATTCAGCAAGGCATACATCCACTGGATGACAAACATTATTAAAATGGAGCACAAAGCCTACAGAAATAAAGATATTACAATTTTATTACTTCTCCATTTATCAAATAAACAATTTCTTGGTGAAACACATTTTTAGACCTATGTTACAGCCATCGACTTACGCCAATTAAGGAAACCCAGTGACTGAAAAACTTATTCCATGAATTCTGGATTGGCCGGAGATCTGATCCTTCCAGCTTCGGTCTTGATTCTATGAAGAAGAATGCATTGAACAATGTAATAACCTACCGCTAGGAAACCAGTGTGTGCTGATTCACAGACAGAACATTATCACTCACCATTCGTGTGTGAAGACTCCCCTGCTATCTGACTGAGTTCTGTAGAACTTGGAGTAAGCAAAGATGGTTTCCTCTTCCCATTTTGCTCAGCCTCGATGAGTCCTGTCTGACTGCTGACCTCATCATCTGGGCAAATAATTTGTTCAATCATTTTCTCATCCCTTTCCTTCTCTGATGGACTGTTGCTGTTCAAGTCCAAGCCAAAACTACTGCTCAGTGTTTCTTTAGCAGGAACCTTTGCCTTTCTGCCCCAGACCTTGGCTACATGACTGGAAGTTTTCTCTTCCTCTGCACTGTCTGCACTAGGCAATGTAAATATCTGGTCCATGTCTTTAGTGAATTCAAGCAGTGTGCCATTGCTGGGCTTGCTTAGAACATCACTGCTGCCATAACATGGGTGACTGGTTGCGATTGGTGGTTTTCTAGAGCAGAGTTTTTCAAGAAGAGGTCTTCTTTCCTTTACTTGTAACTTGTAGCTCATGGTCACGCTGAAATAGGAATAGTCAATGAAGCTGTAGGTCAGCATGAAGTTAATGGTAACAATAGGAGCCAGAACGTTGACCTGACCAGTGAAGATGAAGGCCATGGAGATTAAACTCGTTAGACAGATAGCTGCTACTGGGGTTTTATTAGGACCCTTCTATTAGATATAAAGAAGACAGAGAATAGACATGTAGTACAGAAGATAATTGGTGGACTAATTTAAACTCAAAGACAACGTTTATAAGTATAATGAAGATAGAAATAGAAGAAATAGTGCAACAGCCGACCCAGGAATAGGTCTTGTAGTAGTGCAATTATTTTGTTGTGGCACAGTCAAAAAAAAAACACTCAGTTGCGTTTTGCATTGTCTACTAAGGCATGCGTATACTTCTGACTATCCTTATTATTAAGTGTGAGGCACTTAAACTCTTCAATTGATCCTATGTTATTTAAACATTACATTACACCTTCTCTTCATTTTCATTCTTCAGATGCATGTTGCATAATAACGGAATAGAAGCCTCCACCTACGACAACCCAGAGAAAACATTGTTCCTGAACTCTGACAGGTTCCTCCAAAAGCCACATAATTTACACTATCCCTCTCTCACATGCACACTACTTTGTGATTCAGATTGAGAAACTGAGTGCCGACATGCTTGCACTCTTGCTCCTGCATGGCAGGGAGCCAGGCCAACCTGGGCTGGGCCTTTCTTTACTTCCTGCATTTGTTCTAGGGCTTTGATTTGAGGCAAGATGTCTCGAGCCTGCATTCAGTCCTACAGAAGACCCAGACAGTGTTGGGGCAAGGGAAAGGGTGTGTAATATTTTTTTAGCCACTTATGTGCCATACTGGTCTTTAAGAAATGTTCTTTCTTTTAAAGCATTCATTCGCTAATTAGGGGCTCCTTTTGTAGGTACCATCTGTTCTGCCTTCTCAGACACTCACGAAGTGGCAGTAATTATGCATCAAGGATTAACTCAGTACAGGTCATGAGAAAAACCACGACAAATAGTAAACAAAAGTATGTAATTGCTATAGTACTGTCCAACACAAAGCTCAATTTACTGAAGCATCTATTTGAGAAATTATATTAATCAACAACATATATAAAGCTTCAGCACATTAATTAATCACGCAACAGAGACTGTACCAGGGTTTGAAAAAGTTCATAAGGGGATAAAGGAAAGACTGCAATACATATTTACTGTATATGCTCCATCATTTTTTTTCATCAAAAAGAATGGTTCGAATCACAGCCTTAACAGAAACATGAAGCAGTATACATGTCAATCAGGTTCCTTGTTGTGTTGGTATCCAGGCCACAGCATAGACAACCGTTACAAAAACTTTGTCAGTTTCATCTACCTAGCACTGTACTGTAAATGATAAGCGTTCTCAAAGCGCCGTCAGAAAGCTGTGGAGCATTCAGTTATGAGCTCTCGTGTTTAACTTCTCAACACTGTGTGATTTTTGCATACACACCCCTTTTCCCAGGAAAGACAGAGCTGGGATGACTCTCTCTTGGGCAATGCACTGCAGGACCCTGGGTGCTCCATATAGGCCACCCATACAAGAAGCTAGTGAGGAGACATAGAGACCCAAGAGGAACAGGAATCCCACCAATGAAACCTAAAAGAAGAGGGAGATAGCATACTATGCTCAGCCTAGCTGCAGTAGGCAAAAAACCCCAAAAAAAAACAAAACAAACTTTTGCGAAGCTCCAAGTTAATTTTGTGCTGTGTACAAAATGTCGGTGCAAGTATGATGCAAGGTCAAATATTATGTGTGTTCCCTATTTTCCAGGCAGTTTTGGCTTTCTTTGTTGCTGATACATGAGAAGATTGAGGAGGGTGTTCACCCCTGTGTAAATCCCCCACTGAGCAGCTGTGGGTCTGCCAGTAAGTGTGAGGTCGGAGACAATCACACCCCAGCATTTAGTCTCGCACCATTTGCTCTCATGGCATCTGCAGTACTTGCAGCATGAACTTAGAAACCCTTCTGTTACCTCTCTTACAGAGTAATACGATTAACATCGTAGATTTTCATGTTACTAGAGCATGCACTCTAAGTATTTTTTTATTTATTTTATTTTTTTCAGGACACTTTGTCTCATCCAACACTACAATCCAGCACTGTGATCTTTACCTTTTTGCAGTTTTTCATCACTTCTGTTGTATTCTGATAATTATTTGCTAAAACAGTCAAAAACCTTTAAGTATGTCCAAATAATGAGTGCAGTTAACTGTTTTATCTCTTATGCCATTATTTTTATGTTCTTTCTTTGGTGGATTTCTAAAAACAAGACAAGACATTCATTCACTCATTTTCTCAACCGCTTAATCCTAATTAGGGTCGCGGGGAGGCTTGCGCCCATCTCAGCCGACACTGAGGGGTACACTCTGGAAAGCTAGCCAGGCCATCGTAGGGCAGACAGACAGGAAAAACTTTTAAGAAGATTTTCTTCAAGACAACAGAAATGATTATTAATACATATAGATTTATATATATAGTAGGCCCTTGACCATTTGCGGTTCAGCGCTCGTGCCTCTGCATACTTGCGGATTGGCGACAAACCCGGAAGTAACTGGCACGTGATTCAAATTTAGCCAATGGCGGAGAGCTTTGTTATCCCTCTTGCTGATTGGTTGCAGATGATGTTTACACCTCTTTTTTCTTCTTCACGCACAGGTTATCAATGTGATTGCCTTAATTTGAATAATTCATTTTTAGTGTGTTTTTATTTAAGCCCTATGATGTCACTCAAATGTTCTGCATCTTCTCTAGCTCCTGGTAAGGAGCCTAAGCGCTTTATTTATTAATAAATATTATCATAGTACAAAATTAAAAAGTTTTTACTGAATCATTACTACATTTTATGACATATTACTGTATTAATGACTAAGACTGTCTATAGAACGTGTTTAAGAAGCATATTTTAGTGCATATAATATCATATATAGGGTTTTAAAACCGCATTAATAATTCACGGATTTCAGGATCCAGGGGAAGGGCTGGAACCGAACCATCGTGTAAAACGCTCCCCGACTTAAGTTTTTAATTGGTTCCGGACGGCCGAACGTAAGTTGAAAGTGAACGTAAGTTGTTACAGAAAGTAGTGTACTTGCTGTGGGTTATCTGGACTTCCGGTCCTTCAAGTAAGCAAGGGCGCCGTTGAACTCCTTTAGAACTCAGCCTGCACTGATGTGAATCACCAGCAGAGCGGAGAGTTCTTTCTTTTCAGGATTCGGGTTTTCATATTTGACAACTCTCCTTGCTTAACTGAATATGCATAGTAGACTGCACTGATCCAAGCAGATAGTTAATTCATTTCTGTGTATGAGACTTGCACCCATGCTAGGAGGCTTACGCTTCTGACCAACCATATTTGCTTAGGGTTACAAAAGTCCACAAAAACAGTGTAAACACAAAGATCACAGAGACGATGTCCTAACACAAGGATAACACGCTATATATATAAATATATAAAAAAACAGAACTGGGAAGAAGGAGGGGCACATTCAGTCTGTCGTTTGTAAATAATGGACAAAGCATCATTACGTCATTGCATCATTACGTCAGCGTACTACGCAAGTATGTCTAAACTCAAAATTTGGCTTTTTTTAAAAAAAAAAACAAAAACGTAAAATCGAAAAAATGTAAAACGGATGACTCAAGTCGGGGAGCGTCTGTGTGTGTATATATATATGTATGTATATATATATATATATATATATATATATATATATATATATACACACATACATACATACCGTATTTGACGTGATAAGCGCCCAAGGCGTTTGTTTTTTTTTAATTGAAGTGGGTGGGCACTTATTAAAAATGTTACCAGTGGAGTGGAATGGTAGTGCTTATTACCATTGAGGTGGAAAACATGAATAATAACAGAACAATGAAAGAGTTTTACTGGTATTTTCGTTATTCATTTTGTGGTACCAACCAAACTACTTACATGTAAACTGAAAATAAATAGAAAACAGCATAATTAAAAAAAAAAAAAAAGACCCCTTACTTTTCCCTCCCAGGGCTGTTCCTTTTAAACATTTTCCCGAACATAAAATCGAGCCAATCAACACGAATGTCAACTTTAGCACATGGCATGTTGAACCAATCAACACAAGCATAAACAAAAGCACGTGGCCAGGAATGTCCTTAAATTTATGAAGTCAGTGAGCAGGAGAATCGGGTGAAAAATACTCATCACTTTCTGATATCTGGCTCATCGCTCCATTCATTCAGAGCATCAGTTTTGCTGTAGCAGTTTCGAAGGGTTCATTGGTTGTTGGACATTTACCAAGAGAACACAGAAAAATATTTTCCTGTTTTTTAAAGCACGGCAGAACAATCAAATGTGTTGTTACTGATGAACATTATAGACATTCCCCAGTGGCAGGGGGTCTTGAAATACCATGTAAACTCACTTTTACATGCAGTGAACGCCTCATTTTACCGTTACAGATACTGAATGAATAAAATTGGCAAGTTTGATATACGATTTTGCTCCCAGTACACATGGGCGGTCATGAGACATGAGAGCAAAAACATGGGAGGGGGGGCTGCTTATTGGAGCAGGGCGTTTATTATGTCGATTACGGTATACGTATACACACACAAACACACACACGTGTGTGTGTATATATATATATATATATATATATATAAAATATGTATGTATGTGTGTGTGTGTGTGTGTATATATAGACTAGTCCTTCTCAAAAAATTAGCATATTGTGATAAAGTTCATTATTTTATGTAATGTACTGATAAAAATTAAACTTTCATATATTCTAGATTCATTGCACACAAACTGAAATATTTCAGGTCTTTTATTGTTTTAATACTGATGATTTTAGTATAAAGCTCATGAAAACCCAAACTTCTTATCTCAAAAAATTAGCATATCATGAAAATGTACTCTAAACGAGCTATTAACCGAATCATCTGAATCAACCAATTAACTCTAAACACCTGCAAAAGATTCCTGAGGCTTTTAAAAACTCCCAGCCTGGTTCATTACTCAAAACCGCAATCATGGGTAAGACTGCCGACCTGACTGCTGTCCAGAAGGCCATCATTGACACCCTCAAGCAAGAGGGTAAGACACAAAGAAATCTCTGAGCAAATAGGCTGTTCCCAGAGTGCTGTATCAGGGCACCTCAGTGGGACGTCTGTGGGAAGGAAAAAGTGAAAGAAGGGCCGATTCCAGACCTTGGGGGACCTGTGGAAGAAGTGGACTGAGTCTGGAGTAGAAACACCTAGAGCCACCGTGCACAGGCATGTGCAGGAAATGGGCTACAGGTGCCGCATTCCCCAGGTCAAGCCACTTTTGAACCAGAAACAGCAGCAGAAGCGTCTGACCTGGGCTACAGAGAAGCAGCACTGGACTGTTGCTCAGTGGTCCAAAGTACCTTTTTCGGATGAAAGCAAATTTTGCATGTCATTCGGAAATCAAGGTGCCAGAGTCTGGAGGAAGACTGGGGAGAAGGAAATGCCAAAATGCCTGAAGTCCAGTGTCAAGTACCCACAGTCAGTTATGGTCTAGGGTGCCATGTCAGCTACTGGTGTAGGTCCACTGTGTTTTATCAAGGGTGGGGTCAATGCAACTAGCTATCAGGAGATTTTGGAGCACTTCATGCTTCCATCTGCTGAAAAGCTTTATGGAGATGAAGATTTCATTTTTCAACACGACCTGGCACCTGCTCAGTGCCAAAACCACTGCTAAATGGTTTACTGACCATGGTATTACTGTGCTCAATTGGCCTGCCACCTCTCCTGACCTGAACCCCATAGAGAATCTGTGGGATATTGTGAAGAGAAAGTTGAGAGACACCAGACCCAACACTGTGGATGAGCTTAAGGCCGCTATCGAAGCAGCCTGGGCCTCCATAACACCTCAGCAGTGCCACAGGCCGATTGCCTCCATGCCACACCGCATTGAAGCAGTCATTTCTGCAAAAGGATTCCCGACCAAGTATCGAGTGTATAACTGAAAATAAATTATTTGAAGGTTGACTTTTTTGTATTAAAAACACTTTATTGGTCGGATGAAATATGCAAATTTTTTGAGATGGGGATTTTTGTTTTTTCTTTACTTTTTTGCCAAAATTATCAATATTAAAACAATAAAAGGCTTGAACTACTTCAGTTGTGTGTAATGAATCTAAAATATATGAAAGTCTAATGTTTACATTACAGAATATAATGAACTTCATTACAATATGCTAATTTTTGAGGACTAGTAGATTACACATTTTATGTATTTTTTATATATATATATATATATATACAGTACACACACACACACACACACACACACACACAGAGGAATCCCTCACTTTCTGCTGTTAATTTGGCCCGAGATCCTCCCGCGACCACCGAATTTCGCGAAGTAGGATCAACCCCCCAACTGACGTATACGTACATATATATGTGTATATAATATCAATAAATACACACTCAATGATATAAATGGTTATAATAACAATTAAACATTTAAAAATAATGCATATGATGTAAATAAAATATAAAGACTGTTGAGGACCAGGAAGTAGCAAAGATTAGTATGGGTGAAGTGAGGAGGACATTGAAGAGGATGAAGAGTGCAAAGGCACTTGGTCCTGATGACATACCAGTAGAGGTATGGAAGTGTCTAGGAGAGGTAGCAGTAGATTTCCTGACAAGAACATTCAACAAGGTCTTAGAGAGTGAGAGGATGCTGGAGGAATGGAGGAGAAGTGTGCTTGTGCCCATTTTTAAGAACAAGGGAGACGTGCAGAGTTGTGGCAACTACAGAGGGATAAAGTTGATGAGCCATACCATGAAGTTATGGGAAAGAATAGTGGAAGCTAGACTAAGGGCAGAGGTCAGCATTTGCGAACAACAGTTTGGTTTCATGCCAAAAAAGAGCACCACAGATGCAGTGTTTGCTTTGAGGATGTTAATGGAGAAATACAGAGAAGGTCAGAAGGAGCTGCATTGTGCCTTTATGGATCTGGAGAAAGCATATGACAGGGTTCTGAGAGAGGAATTGTGGTATTGTATGAGGCAGTCTGGAGTGGCAGAGAAGTATGTTAGAGTGGTGCAGGACATGTATGAGAGATGTAAGACAGTGGTTAGGTGTGCTGTTGGTGTGACAGAAGAGTTCAAGGTGGAGGTGGGACTGCATCAAGGGTCAGCTCTGAGCCCCTTCTTGTTTGCTATGGTGATGGACAGGCTGACAGATGAGGTTAGACAAGAATCTCCATGAACTATGATGTTTGCAGATGACATTGTGATCTGTAGTGAGAACAAGTGCAGGAAAATCTAGAGAGGTGGGGGTATGCCCTGGAAAGGAGAAGAATGAAGGTTAGCCTCAGTAAGACAGAATACATGTGTGTGAACGACAAGAACCCAAGAGGAACGGTGAGGTTACAAGGAGCAGAGATAAATAAGGTGGAGGATTTTAAGTACTTGGGCTCAACAATCCTGAGCAATGGAGAGTGTGGAAAAGAGGTGAAGAAGCGTGTGCAGGCAGGTTGGAATGGTTGGAGAAAAGTGTCCGGTGTGATGTGTGATAGGAGGGTATCGGCAAGAATGAAAGGAAAAGTGTACAAGACTGTGTTGAGGCCAGCGATGTTGTATGGTTTAGAAACAGTGGCCCTGGGGAAAGACAGGAGGCAGAGCTGGAGGTAGCAGAGATGAAAATGTTGAGGCTCTCTTTGGGAGAAATGAGGATGGATAGAATCAGGAATGAGTACATCAGAGGGACAGCACATGTAAGAGGTTTTGGATACAAAGTCAGAGAGGGTAGATTGAGATGGTTTGGACATGTACAGAGGAGGAATAGTGAGTATATTGATAGTCAGATGCTGAGGTTGGAACTACCAGGCAGAAGGCTGAGAGGAAGACCAAAGAGAAGATTTATGGATGTGGTGAAGGAGGACATGAAGGTAGTTGGAGTAAGAGTAGAACATACAGAGGATAGGGTGAGATGGAGGCGGATGATTTGCTGTGGCGACACCTGAAGGGAAAAGCCGAAAGGAAAAGAAGAAAAAAATACACACACATATACAGATGCGTGCGTGCAAGTACTCAGATGCGCACTTCACAAAAATGTAAGTACAGTCGGCCCTCTTCTTACGAAAACCTCAGAGTACGAAAAATCCAGGTTACGAAAAACATTTTCCAAAATTTTTGTCCCCTTTTTACGAAAACAACCTCTTTTTACGAAAAGCGCCAAATGTGGCATTCAAAAATTTAAATGCACCATTCAAAATTCAAAAAATGTGCGAGTTGCTCTCTCATTGGTTGTCTCCCAACATCCTGCCCCACTGGCCTCCCATACTTCCTGTCCCCATATTTCCTGTTTGTCACACGCGTGAAGGAGAGTTGAACAGGACTGTTGGCTTGTTTTGAGATTGATCATGCAGTGTTATATTTCGTTATCGCCGAAACCCCTCCACATTTGGGACGATATTGAAGCAGGAGACCTTAAAGCGGAAATAGTGACGGAGGCGATTATTTCGGCACGATATTGAAGCAGAAGGAGCATGAAAACAGAGTGCACCGCTTTACATACAACATCCCGTCCATTTAAATATTTAAATAGAATTGGTCAGTCAGCTGCGCGTTGCATGTGGCCTGCATTCGGCAAAACACACCAGAGAGGCAGAGTTTTGTGTGTGTGTGTGTGAGAGAGAGAGAGAGAGAGAGAGTGATAGAGATAGAGACAGTGTGTGTGTGTGTGTGTGTGTATGAGAGAGAGAGAGACAGAGATAGAGATAGAGCGAGAGACAGTATTGTGTGTGTGTGTGTGTGTGTGTGTATGTGCATTAATAAAAAATGTTTAATCATGGTTTAATTGATAAATGTTAATAAAATGGCTTAATATGTTAATAAAATGTTTAAATGGTTTGATAAATAATTTTCTTTTACTTTTAACCCATATTTCACACAAAATTGGTGTACTTTTATAATTTTTAAAGGGTTTATGGGGTAGTCTTTGGAGCCTTGGAACGAATCACGCGTTTTACATGTAAAATGCGCCTCTACTTACGAAAACTCCAGGCCACGAAAAAGGCTCTGGAACAGATTAATTTTGTAAGAAGAGGGCCGACTGTAGTTTTAATGGGAGGCTTTGGGTTGTTTTTCGTTATGTGTTTGTCTCGGGGTTTTTTGCATAATTGGCCTTGTTTTTGTGGCATTTTCCTTAACTTTTTCCCCTATTCTTCTTCAATTTCCATATTTTTTAATTCGATGAATATTTTAAAAAAAACAAAAAAAAAACGCAATGCACTGAAGCCGCATGAATTGAACTGCGAAGTAGTGAGGGATCCCTGGGTGTGTGTGTATACATGTATACACACTTTATTATTATTATTTTTCATTTTTGTATTATTAACAAAATTAGACCAGTGATACCTACTGTCAAAACAGAGATAGACTTAAAACTAAAAAAATAATAATAATTAAAAAAAAAACAAAAAACACCTTTTGTATCTGGTTTTAAAATTCATTGCTTACTTGGCAAGTTCAGACTGCACAGAATTAATTTCCCCCCACAGTTTTATTATTTAGAAATTGCAAATATTAAAATCGGAAGATCTGCCAAACAAGGAATAAAAAGAATGGAATTCCAATTAGTGTATTGTATAGTAAATGGTAGAAAAATATAGTTTAGTGGATAAAGTTCAATGTAAAAACATGAGGAATTGTTCAGTTACTGACAACTGCACTGGCAATATTAACTAGCAGTTCACAGTTCCTATTCCAAGTACACACTGATGTTTCTGTATGTACTTTTGTGTTCCATTGCTTTAACGCAACCCAAAAAACACAACAATATAATAGAATAGGTTTAAAGGGGGTGTACAGCCAAAAAAAAAAAAAAAAAAAAAAAAAAAAAAAAACAAAATCAAACCTCCAGCAGTCAGATTTAATTTTAGAGAGCAGATTAAAAATAACCATTTGATGTTATTTGATACAAAAGTCCATAAAGATTTCCACAATCAACCCTTTTCCCCCCTGCAAATCCCTTCAGTGTATTAAAAAAACAAGCAAACAAAAACACCTTTCCTCTCTCTAGCAGTGCTGTGAAAGCTGGCTTCTGATTGGCCTATTTACTTTCTGCTTATTTTGTACTCTTTCATATAAACATAAGTAATCTGCTGTATCTAAAAGCATAGCTTCTGACGAGTTTGGTGCTGGAGGGTCACAGATTATTTACAGCATGCACAAGGACTGCAAGAGACTATTCAACTCATTTGTATATTTGCATCAGTTGTGTGGGTAGTGCTGTAATTATCTTTTATTGATACCACATACAGTATAATAAGCGTAGACCTCTGGAGATAAAAGCAGCAACACTAATATTATTACCTTTTCTGCTATTAAGAAATCATTGCGCAGGGCGTCTCTGGTACAGATGGCTCCCAGCAAGAATACAAAAACAAGGTACAAGAACCACCTGGAAAAATCAACAGTATCACACGTCTACAACAATATACATACACACCCACTAAAACTTCTATGAATAACAACTGAAATAGTCCGTGAGGTTATTCTATAGATGAATACTGTAATTCAGGTACCATGTGTACCACAAGTAACAGAATTTGGACTCAGAATTACAAAGCTATGGGTTAAGTGTACAAGACGGTGGTGAGGCCAGTAATGTTGTATGGTTTAGAAACAGTGGTGCTGAGGAAAAGACAGGAGGCAGAGCTGGAGGTAGCAGAGATGAAAATGTTGAGGTTCTCTTTCGGAGTAACGAGGATGGATAGGATCAGGAATGAGTGCTAGATTGAGAGGGTTTGGACATGTACAGAGAAGGGATAGTGAATATATTGGTAGTAGGATGCTGAGGTTGGAACTACCAGGCAGAAGGCCCAGAGGAAGACCAAAGAGAAGATTTATGGATGTGGTGAAGGAGGACATGAAGGTCGTTGGAGTAAGAGTAGAAGATGCAGAGGATAGAGTGAGATGGAGGCAGATGATTCGCTGTGGCGACCCCTGAAGGGAACAGCCGAAAGGAAAAGAAGAAGAAGAAGAAGAATTACAAAGCTTAGGGCTCTGTAAATATTGCACATACGAGGTGAGGATAGCTGCCAGGGTCCCCACAGGAATGTTGTGTTCAGGCTTATGAAGATCTGAACTCATGTTGAACCCCGCCATCACACCTACACACAACATATAATTACTGTATTACTCACAGATGAAGAACAGGGAGAAAACAAACAAACAAACAAACAAACAACTGCTCATTTATACACATCACATTGCAAAGTAAATAATCTCTGAGAATTTAGGATCATTTTCGAAATCGAATAGAATTTCTTGTTCAAAGTCTCACCCTCTGGTAGAAGGTAAAGTCAGGTGGGCTTTTACACTCATGCCTACTGGCTCATCAGGCTGGAGCTTATACGCAGTTTCCATAGCATAAAGCAAGAGTTGAACTCCTCCTGGATGAGAGGCTAGTGAATTAGTTAACTTCCCAATATTTCATTTTTTCACTGGTATCTATTTATACTTCTGGGTGGACTGAAGTAGACTTGTGGTTAAGGCCTTGTCCAGGGGTCAGCAGGGTTGGGGTCTAATGATAAACAGTCTAATGAGATTTGAACCCACAACTTCTCAGTCATGACCCCAACACCCAAACCACTACACTACTGAACTCAGTAACTCTAGTAGAAGTTTCATGAAAATTCACACCAGCAAACAAATATATGTGGTGGTCTAGTGGTATAGGGCGCTGGATCGCTGATCCAAAGGTTGGGGGTTCGAGTCCCACTCTCCACAAGGTTGTCACTGTCCCCCCCAGTGCAGCTAACTGGGTTATCAAAGGCGGGCCATGTCTGTCACTGTCTATGGTGAGAGGCATGTAAAAGAACCATTGCTGACTTTCGTAAAGAGTAGCTGCAAAGCCGTCAGCGTGTTTCTGTCCCTTGCTAAAAGGGTTGTGACAGGAAGGGCATCCGACGTAAAAACCTCTGCCAAATCAAATGTGCGAATCAGATGATTCGCTGTGGCGACTCCCGAGTGAAAGGGAAAAAGCCGAAAGGAAGACAGACAGACAGATATACCACAACCTCCTCGTCAGAGGTGATTAAGGTGATAAAAGAATATTTCAGTGGGGCTGTGGTGGTAGGGTGCCTGGATTTCCGATTCGAAGGTCGAGAGATCAAGCACCACTGTCACCAGGTTGTCACTACTGTGCCCCAATGCAGCCAACTGGGTTATCAAAGGCCCGCCATGTCTCACTGTCTATGGTGTGAAGCATGTAAAAGAACCATTTCTGGCATTCGTCAAAAGGAGGTTGCATAACCATCAGCTTGTTTTTGCCCTGCGATGGCCTGGCAAGTTGTCCAGCAAGTACTCTGCACTTGCATAGAGTTGCCCGAGATGGGCATCAGCCTCCCCATGACCCTAATAAGGATTAAGCAGTTGAGAAAATGAATGAATACTTTCAGCATATGCACTTCTGTACAACGGGACGTTCTATGACCGTATATGTTGTTTTATTTATTTATTTTTTTACAAAAAGACAGCATGTGTTTTAAATCAGTTAATGTTGTGGATTTCCCACAAATGTTTCACAGTAATTTCTCCACCAGCCTCCAAGTTCTCCCTCGTGACCGCGCTTGTAATGTTACAGAGAAATTAAATCCTGAAAGTCCTTATGACTCTCCCATGAAATAAACTTGCTGACTCTAATAAAGTACTGATAATCTTTCTATAAATGATAAATAAGCATCTCCTTACAAAAAAGCTTGACCACAATTATAAGCATTGGGAGGTTGTCACCAGCATGCCATCTGATGAGATCATTTTTGTATTATTTATTAGTGTGAAACAGTTAAAAGATGATCACCTGTAGCAGCAGGAAAGAAAACTCCAAACACAGTGAAGAAAGTTTCTCCAGCCGTGTAGTCAGGCAGAGTGTTCGTCCATAACAGCTCTTCTGAATATCCAACAAACCCCCGATCTGAAAGTATAAATCAGGCCAGAGCTTGTCAGCATGAAACGATCATCATAAATATTTTTAATAATTACATCCTGGAACATTAATGAGTGCTCCATGGCAAAATCTTACACAAGGGTACGAAATATGCTTGAGAATAATGCTGGTGTTTGAAAGGCATGCTCTCGTGCATTAAATCATCGGCTAAGAAAACCAGGGAGTGGTAATTCAGTTTTATTTATATAATCTGGCTTAAAATCAATAAAAGACTACACTTGATTTCCCACATAAGCAGTTTACAGTAATTGCTGAGTTAATCATAAAATATCTTTGCACAAGATGTAAAAGGACTTTAATGGGAACAGGACAGCAACTAGATGCTAAAAATAAATAAGCATTCCTTAGGATGCAATAAAACTTGTGGTAAATTTTCATTCAGTGGTGTGAAATATGTCTGGCCAGCTGAAGCTGGACTCTTTTGTCAGTATGGACAGGGCTCTAAATGCCAGTGAGCGAGAGAAGGGGGCGTGTGGTGTGGTGTGTGCGTATGTGTGTGTCTGAGAGAGAGACAACACCAGGACTTTATGTAAGTGTCAGGGGGAGGACAGAGGCTGCCGGCAGGACACGTGCAAAAGCAGTGTTTAAAAGGCCTTTGCTACAAACATGATTGGGTAAACGTTGGACTGAAGTCTGGGTGTGTTCACAGGCTAACCAAACAAGCCACAAGCAGGCAGGATACGAAAATGTGTATAAACTATGGTTTGAAAAATTGTTGTTGTTTTTTTTTTTCCTGAGCAGATGAGGCAACACTGAGATGCCTGTAAGCGTGCGATACCATGCTGCACATAACACATTACAGAGTTAACTAGAAGGTTAACAGGAACACAACTTTATCTAATTTTATGATGTTTAAAGTGATTTTCTGTTAAAGGTCTGGTGTTGCTGAATGAAAAAAGAACGGCTGCAATGTGCGCTAACAAAACGTCCAGCTTTCTTAATGATGCTCCTATAGACTGTGAGAAGCCTCACCTGGACAGGCTGTTTACACACAGAGTGAGGGAAATTTTTAGCACTTGGCTATGAAAGAGAACGGACCATTTCCCTCTTGGTTATCTTGTGATGGGAAAGAATGTGTTCTCTCGGATTAATGACATGTTTTTCAAAAAGGAAGTCACCACCCTTTCGAAAGCCCTGCCTGTTCCTAGCCTTCCAAGGCACAGCTCTTAGGAGAGAGCAAGTAGCAGAGCGACATGGTGGTGGTGGGGTTTTCAAAAATAAAAATAATTGTTCCAACACTTTTCTTGGTGCTGCAGTAATTCTGCACTCTCTCATAGATTATGTAAGAAAATAGCACTCGTGCATTTTTTGGGTCTAGTTATACAATTCACATCAGATTTTCATCATGTGCTGTTGATTTTACTTTCCTAATTTCATTCAAATTTTCCCCTTCAACTGCAAGAAACAATACAAAATATAACAAATATAGATGAGTAAGAGAACAAATCTAACCATCTGTTTAATTTCTTAACCAGAAAAAGATGTTTTAACCCCCCCAAAAGGGGAGGTGCTAAAAAGTAAACTCCCTCATTGTCCTTTACTGCAATACATCATGCAAATATTATAAATTTAAAATTTATTTATACAACCAATCAATTTAAATCGTATCTTAATGCTTGCTTTATATTGGCCTCCAAGTGTTTCATAAAATATTCACTATATTTTCTGGATATAATTACTCTGCTTTTATATACTGCTAGAAATAGAAATTACTTATGTTTCCAGGCTGTTCAGCATAAAGACTGCACTTATTTCTTTCACACATCTAATATTAAAATATATATAATTTTAAAATCATGATACAATACACGCTGATCAGCCAAAGCATTAAAAACATTATGAGTACTGATAGGTGAAGTAAGTAACATCGCAACACAAGGAGTGAGACGCATTAAGCAGAAAACAAATGCTCAGGTCTCAGAGTTGATGTGTTAGAAGCAGGGAAAAATGAGCGACCTTGAAGATCTATCTAAGACACACCACACAATTGGGTCTATTCATCTCCGAGACAGAAGGTCTTGTTGGGTTCTCCTGGCATGAAGTGGTAAGAACCAATGAACTGACAAGAGTAGCATGAGTTCCAAAGACCCACCAGTAAGCCAAAGACAGTCTTAAGGAACAGCTACAAATTAGTTGGAACATTATACAGACGCTCCCCAACTTACTTTTTAATTGGTTCAAGGACAGCCGAACGCAAGTTGAAAGTGAACGTAAGTTGTTACAGTGACGTTTGACGCTCATACTGTACTATACATCCATAAATACCATTACCGTATCTCATAAAACACCCCTAAATCAATTATTATAAACATAACATTGTAAAATAATATCAAATATATCAAATAACATCAACATTAATGTCAAATAAATTATAATCAAGCAAAATAATTTTGGGGGCAGTGGTGGTCTAGTGGTATAGGGCGCTGGATCGCCAATCCAAAGGTTGGGAGTTTGAGTCCCACTCTCCACAAGGTTGTCACTGTGCCTCCCAGTGCAGCTAACTGGGTTATCAAAGGCCGGCCATGTCTCCCACTGTCTATGGTGTGAGGCATGTAAAAGAACCATTGCTGACTTTCGTAAAGAGTAGGCTGCAAAGCCGTCGGCGTGTTTCCGCCCTGCGTTGGCCTGGTGAGCTCTCCAGGGTGTACTCTGACCTCACCCGAAGTTGGCTGGGATTGGCAACAGCCGCCCCACGACCCAAATTAGGATTAAGCGGTTACAGAAAATGATGAACTGAACAAAATAATTTAAAATTGGTAAATTTTAATCAAATTCACTCATCAAATATCAAATACTGTATCAAATATAACCTTTTAAATTCTCTATGATGCGATTTTTCTGCTTGTAAATGGTTCCGATGGTCGACGGATGGTCACATGACATGAAGCTGAGCCGACTCATTTTACATGAAGCTTAAAACAGCCAATCAACGCTTAGAATATATGAGGCCCTCAATACCAAAAGTAGTACACTTGCTGAAAGTAGTTTACTTGCTTCAAACAAAGCGTGGGTTATACAGACTTCTGGTCTTTTAAGTGCGCAAGGGTGCCATTGAATTCGATTAGTACTCAGCCTGCACTAATGTGACTCACTGATGTGAATCAGCAGAGCAGAGAGTTCTCTTTCTTGGGTTTTCATTCATTTTACAACTCTCTTTGCTGAGCTGAGTATGCATGGTAGATTGCGCCGATCTGAGCAGATAGTTAATTCATCTGTGTGTGTGTGTATATATATATATATATATATATGTATATAAAAAAAAACTGAACCGGGAACAAGGAGGGGCACGTTTGTAAACAATGGACGCAGCGTCATTACATCATTACGTCAGCGTACTACGTAGGTACGTCTAAACTCAAAATTTGACTTTTTGTTGGGGGGGGACAAAAACAAACAAAAAAAAAAACCACATAAAAGCGAAAAAACCTAAAATGGATGAACGTAAGTCGGGGAGCGTCTGTACTATAATTATACTTTGTGAATTTACTTTAGATGTTTAATTTTTTTTTTTTTACTACGCGTGGCACAGTGCTGTAATGGTTAGTATATCAGCCTCACAGAAAGAAGGTTCAGGTTTCAAGTCCATAGCATAGGATGGTTTACAAGTTTACAAGTTCTCCTCGTGCAATTGTGGGTTTCCTCCAGGTCTTTTTCCTGCCACAGTCCAAAGACAAGCCACATTACATTAATGGTTCCAGATTTCCTCTTGGCATGTGTGAGACTGGTTGTGTGTGTGTTGGCCCTGCAATAAACTGGGGAGCTGGGAAGCTGTTCAGGGCATAAATTAATAAACAGTTCCTCCATATAACAGACACAAATGTTAAATGTCATAGGCTTTTTAAAAATATTTCATATACAAGGATCCCTCACTACTTCGCGCTTCAATTCACGCGGCTTCAATGCATGCCTTTTTTTTTTTATAAATATTCATCGAATTAAAAAAATAAGGAAATTAAGGAAGAATAGGGGGAAAAGTTAAGGAAAATGCCGCAAAAACAAGGCCAATTATGAAAAAAAAAAAAAAAAAAAAAAAAAAAAAAACAACCCCAAACCTCCCATCAAAACTAGTTAGATTGTTGTGAGGTGCGCACCTGCGTATGTGTGTCCTCTTCTTCTCATGCAATACCGTCTGTATGTGTGTATTTATATTTTATTTACATCTTATGTATTAAGTTTTAATGTTTAATTGTTATTATAAGCATTTATAGCATTGAATGTGCATTTATTGATATTATATACACATATACGTCAGTCGGTGGGGTGGTGATCCTACTTCGCAGATTTCGATGGTCGAGTGGTGATCCCAATTAACCGGGAAAGGGAGGGATCCCTGTGTGTGTGTGTATGTATGTGTAATACACACACACACACACACACACGCACGCACGCGCGATCTTGGCTCTAGCGTCACTGGAAGGCTAAGCCCTTATCAGATGACATTGGGCAAAGGGTACACCCTTAACAGCTCACCAGACCATTATAGGGCATCTAACATACAACCCCTCACACTCACATCCACACCTATGGGCATTTTGGAACCACCAATTAAATGAAATGCCTGAACCCAGGACTCAACCCCTGGACTTTTCTTGTTGTGAGACACATGCAGTAACTATTGTGTATACATACATGTGTACATGTATACCAAACTCTGTTAAATCATAGTCTTACTGAAAGGGATCAACATTACCTCCTGATGGCCATGACATTCTTAGTACAGATACTCAAACATATGGACACACCCACACACCAAAAATTCAGACTTCCACTCATGCACAAACAAATCAAAAACAGCACACAAAAAAATGATAACGGAACTGTGAGTGAAACCTTCCCTGTAATATTTTTAAGTCAGACTGCATACAGCTATTTATAGTTGTAGTTTTTCTCATCAGAAGTTGTGGACCAGGAAGTAATGATTTGGGGTCTTTCAGCAGAAAGCTCAGATCTCCTTCCTGTCTGTTCTTTTGTCCCAGGCCAAATATGTGGGTGAGCCCGGTTAACACCCTAAACTAAAAACCATGAGCACATATGTGTTTCCTGTCCAAACTAGGGCGTTGCAGTAGTCATGCACGTTTCATCGCAGGAGCACATTCTACATACCGAAGAGGAGAATCACAAATAAAATACAACCAAAACATAACTCTGGCCAAAACTGAAATCACTGAAACTAGGATGGAATGGGTAAAAGTCATGAAACGTGTTAGAATACTCAAAATTATATTTTAAATAAATAAATACGTAAATAAATAAAATCCTGCTTCAAGTCAAGATCATCCAATGGAATCAATAAGCTGAACTGGGTTTCTGTATCAGTTTATGGTTTAATTTCTGATTCAGTAACTTAAACTAATTTGATGATAAATACTAAAAAGAAATATTGGCAAAAAAAGCAATAACGCATTAAAGTCCTTGGACATGATCCCATTAAATCAGTTAAAATAGACTTTCTCCTCAGACTGGCCTCTAGAGTTGCGTGTGCTCAGTGCAGTTTGAGAATGAGAAAAAAATTTGCAGGATGCCGTAACATTATAAACATTATTACTAGTGTGACAATAAGATGATGAGAGCAAGAAGCAGAATTAGTGGTAATGAAAAGACTTAAGGTTACAGACCATTTTATAGACTAAACACTATCTACTTGGTTTAAGGATGACTCATTAAGTTTTCATACCAACTGCTTAGTCTTAGGTGTGGCTGTGTTGGCCTTGAATATCTGATTAAAACTGCTATCGAATTGTAAACACACATGCGCAGCAGCTCCCTTTTCCTGATTCTGGCAGGTAGGCCGCCCATGTGGCGCCCAGCATAGGCCACAGAACAAATTGGCACCCAGCCAGCAGTGAGATCACGCCGTTACCATAAAGCCTAATTGAAAAAACTTGTACAAACTAGGAAATTTGTATTCCCCTTACCAATCCAAAATATGCTCTGGTCTCTGGCCCAGCTGCTAAAAGAGTTCAACTAAAAGAGTGGCGCATGTGCAAGTGGGCAACAGAAGCAACAGTAGCCACAGACAGCATGTCTCAAACTCACAGGATTTCAGCACTGCTTTAAATCCAACTTCTATTTTTTTTTTCTTTTGCTGCACAGCTTTCACTGCAGACCAAATGATCAAACCACACACACACACACACACACACACACACACACACACACAGAGAGAGAGAGAGAGAGAGAGAGAGAGCGAGAGAGAGATATCACATGTATGGAAGTCTTTTCTTCATTCTGGCCAGGAAGTTAGTAATCAAGAGAACAGGAAGAGCTGGGATGGACTTCCTGAAGAGTCAGTGTGAAAGTACATACTGGCCCCATCCTTTTGGGCTCAGGCCCTTCCTGCACACAGGACTTCAGAGTAAACATCAAGGACACATAATGCCCACAAATTGTGACAATTTTAAACTGGATAAAATGGTCTTAAAATAATTCAAAATTGATTTACGTCTTCATTTAATTTGAACTAATGTAAAATATTCCACTGCAAAAAAAAAAAAAATCCTTCATCCAAATGAAAATTAAGTAACTGATTACAATAACATTTTGGACTTACCCAAACATTTTTGTAATAAGTATTAATTTAGTTATTATGCAGTCCACAGAATAATTTACCTCCAGTTACACTCTAATGTAAAGTCTGAACACTATCTCTGATATTGATCATAATTTAAAGGCTGTAGTGCCGGGAGATCACAAACGAGTGTGAACACAAACGAATGCAGCAGGTCATCCTGGACACTGTGATGTCAAAAATCACACTCTTCATGAACACCCTATCCTGCCTGAAGATCTAGTAACCTTGAGTCCAAGACTAACACACTGAAGGTTAGCAAATCACAGGAGCAAAATCAGTGGCCCCAGAGGCACTGCTTGGAAATAGGCAAGGCATATAACTGCTTGGGGCCCAATGCCAGTTAGGGGTCCCTGATAGCTTTCAAACTTTAAACTACAGCAGTGGTAATGAGCACATTTTTATTAGTATTTCATTATTTAGAACATAATGGTGATGAACACTGGTTGAAGGGACCTCTAGTGAAATCTCAAACAGGGCCAAACAGACTCCAGTATCACCACTGAGTGGCCCTGCTGTGCTGGTGGGGCATTTCTTCGTATGCTGTGTACGAAAGGTGTTTCCACCTTAGTGAAAAGCTATTTTAAGGGAATATTATGTTTCTGTATTGTTATATTGATGTAACGACACATTGCTCCCCCATAGGATACCAATTGGCCTCTTTTAAGCGGACTTCTTCCCATTGAATGATTTGAACAGAATGACAAATATGTAAATAATATTGTACGACCTTTACATTTCTACACCTATTAGAGATTTTTTCGAGCCAGCATGCTACATATCTTAAAATATTTTAAATAATGTGCTTATACCTGCAGCTTAAGAAATGTGCAAAATCTTCATCATGACACAATGATACCACTGTGAAGCTTATAATGGCTAAAACCCTACTAACACATGTTATTATATTACATGTTTGCCTTTTTCTTTAATTTAAATCCCAATTCTCACCAGTCTGTTTCATGCTCTGCAACAGTAAAATAAAATGGACATTTCTGGAATTTACACCCCTCACCTAATGTTTAGTAAATGTAATTTTACATGTGACCGCTTGGCGTGCATGCTAAAAGACAAAGTTTTAAGAACTTAAGCGCTTACACAACCAGACCCAAAACCTCATCCCTACAATGAAACGACCAGATTGGAATGCTGGGGGAAATTTTACTGTATTACCACATTTAAGAAAAATCTTAGATGGAAAATGGAACACTGAGTCACTCACTCATTTGTTGAACTTCTTATTCCTATCAGTGGAGGCTGAAGTGTATCTTAGCCGACTCTGGGTGGGGGTGATACACCATGAACAACTCGCCAGAAAAATGCAGAGCCAACACACACACACACACACACACACACACACACACATATATCCAGGGGCAATTTGGAACAGCCAATTATTAAGCCACATTAACCTAATGTGTGTGTCTTTGGACTGTAGGAGGAAACCAGTGCAAGTACAGGAAGAACATCAAAGCTCCATCAACAAGCCCAGGACTTGAACTGAGGACCTTCTTGCTGCGAGGCGGATGTGTTAACCACTGTGCAGACCAAAATTTAATTGTGAAACCTGAAAAAAAATACTGAGCAGCTTTAAACTGTTTTGTTTTTAATTTTGTTTTTATAATGATGAGGTTGCACTGCTCTGTGCTTAAAACATTCAAAGGCTGAACCAGGGGTGAAAAAGTTTTGGTTTTTTTTGGGTTTTTAAATAAAAAACAAATATAAGATGTCTCGTTTACGAGCAAACACATCATTACAAAGAGAAACAAGAACTAGAAATGCAATGTAAATAAAAGACAAAAACGAGAAGGCTCAATCAGCTTAAAAAGTACAGAGCATTTTAATTCAGGTGGAAACTCTCATCCAATAGATGTACTGGGCAAGAATATCTCCTTGATTTTGCCTGAAAAAATTTGTAAGAAATAAATATTCCTTCAAGACAAAGATCCAGCAGAAAGGAAAAACTCACCCATTATTTTTTTATAAGAAGTCAGAAAAACAGAAAAATAATTGAGCAAAACATTTAACTTCTAAAAAGACATTTATATGAACATTATTGTGTGATTAATGTATTCTCATCTCTCAGCCTCATGATGTGCTGCTTTACTTCACTAAGGACTCTTTGCTTTGAGGAATAACAGCAGCAGGTGAAACGTCACTAATCAAAACTTACTCTTTGTGCACAATACAACAAATAAAATCCACTTTCAGCCTATTAAGTTTGAGCTTGTTTGATTTCAAATCGAATAGAACTGGAAGCGGTGAACTTCCTAGCATCTCATTACTGACATCTATTGGACAACTGGGTGAGGGTAGCAGAACAAAGAGAATTTAAAAGTTAAAAGGTGATGGCATGGAGTCAAGGTTTATATTTTCCTCCTGAAAAGCAAAGTCGTCAGCTCTTTGCTACATTAGGTTATTGTTGTTCTAGTGAGTCTGTCTTTTAATCTTCTTCTTCTTCTTTTCCTTTCGGCTGTTCCCTTCAGGGGTCGCCACAGCAAATGATCTGCCTCCATCTCTCCCTATCCTCTGCATCTTCTACTCCTACTCCAACGACTTTCATGTCCGCCTTCACTGCATCCATAAATCTTCTCTTTGGTCTTCCTCTGGGCCTTTTGCCTGGTAGTTCCAACCTCAGCATCCTACGACCAATATACTCACTATCCCTCCTCTGTACATGTCCAAACCATCTCAATCTAGCCTCTCTGACTTTGTCTCCAAAACATCTAACATGTGCTGTCCCTCTGATGTACTCATTTCTGATCCTATCCATCCTCGTTACTCCCAAAGAGAACCTCAACATTTTCATCTCTGCTACCTCCAACTCTGACTCCTGTCTTTTCCCCAGGGCCACTGTCTCTAAACCATACAACATTGCTGGCCTCATCACCGTCTTGTACACTTTTCCCTTCATTCTTGCCGATACTCTCCTATCACACATCACACCGGACACTTTTCTCCATCCATTCCAACCTGCCTGCACGCGCTTCTTCACCTCTTTTCCACACTCTCCATTGCTCTGGATTGTTGAGCCTAAGTACTTAAAATCCTCCACCTTCTTTATCTCTGCCCCTGTAACCTCAAAGTTCCTCTTGGGTCCTTGTCGTTCACACACATGTATTCTGTCTTACTAAGACTAACCTTCAATCCCCTCCTTTCCAGGGCATACCTCCACCTCTCTAGATTTTCCTCCACTTGGTCTCTGCTCTCACTACAGATCACAATGTCATCTGCAAACATCATAGTCCATGGAGATTCTTGTCTAACCTCATCTGTTAGCCTGTCCATCACCATAGCAAACAAGAAGGGGCTGAGAGCTGACCCTTGATGTAGTCCCACCTCCACCTTGAACTCTTCTGTCACACCGACAGCACACCTCACCACTGTCTTACATCTCTCATACATGTCCTGCACCACTCTAACATACTTCTCTGTCACTCCAGACTTCCTCATACAATACCACAGTTCTTCTCTCGGCACCCTGTCATATGCTTTCTCCAGATCCACAAAGGCACAATGCAGCTCCTTCTGACCTTCTCTGTACTTCTCTATTAACATCCTCAAAGCAAACACTGCATCTGTGGTGCTCTTTCTTGGCATGAAACCAAACTGTTGTTCACAAATGCTGACCTCTGCCCTTAGTCTTGCTTCCACTATTCTTTCCCATAGCTTCATTGTATGGCTCATCAACTTTATCCCTCTGTAGTTGCCACAACTCTGTACATCGCCCTTGTTCTTAAAAATGGGCACAAGCACACTTCTCCTCCATTCCTCTGGCATCTGCTCACTTTCTAAGACCTTGTTGAATATTCTTGTCAGAAAATCTACTGCTACCTCCCTAGACACTTCCATACCTCAACTGGTATGTCATCAGGGCCAACTGCCTTTCCACTCTTCATCCTCTTCAATGCCCTCCTCACTTCTCCCTTACTAATCTTTGCTACTTCCTGCTCCTCAACGGTCACCCCTTCTACTCTTTTTTCTCTCTCATTTTCCTCATTCATCAGCTCTTAAAAGTACTCTTTCCATCTTCCCAGCACACTTCTGTCATCAGTCAATACATTTCCCTCTCTGTCCTTTATCACTCTAACTTGCTGCACGTCTTTCCCATCTCTATTTCTCTGCTGTGCTAACCTGTATAGATCATTTTCTCCCTCCTTACTGTTCAACCTATCATACAAGTCATCATACGCCCTCTGTTTGGCCTTTGACACTGCTACCTTCGCCTTACGCTGTGTCTCCCTGTACTCCTGTTTACTCTCTTCGGTCCTCTCAATGTCCCACTTCTTCTTGGCTAACCTCTTCTTTTGTACACACTCCTGCACTTCCTCATTCCACCACCAAGTTTCCTTATCTACTTTCCTTCCAGAGGACACACCAAATACTCTCCTACCGGTCTCCCTGATCACATTGGCTGTGGTTGTCCAGTCCTCTGGAAGCACTTCCTGACTACCCAAAGCCTGTTTCAACTCCTCCTCGAAGACAACACGACACTCTTCCTCATCCAGCTTCCACCACTTTGTCTTCTGCTCTACCTTTGCCTTTTTCACCTTTCTCACCATCAGTGTCATCCTGCACACCACCATCCTATGCTGTTTGGCAACACTCTCACCCACTACTACTTTGCAGTCACTGACTTCCTTCAAATTACATCGCCTACACAAGATGTAGTCTACCTGTGTGCTCTTACCTCCGCTTTCATAAGTCACCCTATGCTTCTGTTTCTTCTGGAAGAAAGTATTCACCACAGCCATTTCCATCCTTTTTGCAAAATCGATCAACATCTGTCCTTCTGTGTTCCTGTCCTGGATACCAAACCTGCCCATCACTTCCTCGTCCCCTCTGTTGCCTGCACCAACATGTCCATTGAAGTCTGCTCCAATGACCACTCTTTCACCTCTGGGGGTACTCTGCATCACTTCATCTAACTCACTCCAGAATCTCTCCTTCTCTTCTAGCTTACATCCTGCCTGTGGGGCATAAGCACTAACAACATTGACTATCACGCCTTCAATTTCTAACTTGAGACTCATCACTCTGTCTGACACTCTTTTCACTTCTAGAACATTCCTGACAAACCCCTCCTTCAAGATGACTCCTACTCCATTTCTCTTCCCATCCACACCATTATAAAACAGTTTAAACCCTGCTCCTAAGCTTTTAGCCTTTCTACCTTTCCACCTTGTCTCCTGAACACACAGTATGTCCACCTTCCTCCTCTGCATCATGTCAGCCAGCTCCCTATCTTTTCCTTGCATAGTTCCAACATTCAAAGTCCCTACTCTCAGTCCGAGGCTCACGCATTTCCTCTTCTCTCTCTCCCTACGGACACGCCTCCCGCCTCTCCTTCTTCGACGTCTTCGACCAACAGTAGTCCAATTTCCATCAGCACCCTGTTGGTTGACAGCACTGATGGCGGTCGTTGTTAACCCGGGCCTCGACCGATCCGGTATGAATTTTGTTTTGATCATTTGCATTTTTAAATGTGGCAGAAGTTTTACGCCGGATGCCCTTCCTGTCGCAACCCTCTGCATTTATCCGGGCTTGGGACCGGCATAAGGGGGAGAGACACTGGTTAGTGCCCCCCCCGCCTCATGGCTGCATTGAGTCTGTCTTTTAATATGATTAAATTATGCCAACAAAATCAATAATAAATCAAGAAATGTTAGTCTTACTATTTATAACCAGACAGCTGTAAATGACTGGCCAAAGAGTCAAGACAATTTCCACAAAAAAATTCTGGGAAAGACCTCTTTTAATGCAGTGATTCCCAATCCCCGGACCGGTACCGATCCGAGGATCAATTGCTACCGCGGCTGCACAAGAAATAATTAATTATTTCCGATTTATTTATTATCTGAGTCCGAACAACCTTTTATTTTTGAAAAATCTTTTATTTTGAAAAATGACCAGATTCATGTCGGTCATTTGTGCTCTAAAATGTAACCCACAAGGGGATGGCATATGAACAGAGGCGAGTTGGACATGTTTCAAACATTAGCAAGGATTTTGGGTGAGACTGAGCCTGAGCCTTCATTCTCCCAGCTGGTGCATGATCATCTGTCTTTTCTTTACATAATAAATAAATAAAAAGAGTACGAGCTCTACTTCCAAACCAACTTTACTACAGCTGTTGAAAAATAACATTCATGGAGTGTTCATTACTATTATTATTAATAATAATAATAATAATAATAATAATAATAATAATAATAATAATAATAAATAATTAAATAAATAAATCATGTTGTGTGGGTATATTTATATAATATTCATTCATTTTCTGAACTGCTTAATCCTAATTCAGGTCGCAGGGAGGCTGGCACACATCTCAGCTGACTCCGGGCGAAGGCGGGGTATTGTATTGTATTGTATTAGATTTATATAGCGCTCCATCCACATTGAATAGCATTCTCCCCGGCGCGACCTGTACTCCGGGCACCCGTCGCCACTGTACAGCGCCAGTTATTGCTTTGTTCTATCCTTTTGATGCTGAGCGCCAAGCAGGAAGCAACAACTCCCAAACGTTTTTTTAACGTCTTATGGTATGACGCGACCGGATTCGAACTCCGACCTAACGGAGGATAAAGCGGACGCTCTACCAACTGAACCAACTGAGCTAAATCCCCGGGGTACACCCTGTACAGCTCGCCGGGCCATCGCAGTATTTACATAATAGAGAACGAGATGTGGAATTGCAGGTTGTTGTCATTTATTTATTTTTCCCACGTGAAATGTTTTTTATAAATTTCTTTTTTGGAACAGAGAGAGAATTACCAGAAACTTTGATGTTATACTCATGTCATGTTGGCACAATATTACAAGGAAGCTGCTAATAAAGTTACATACAAGCACACTGTGGATTCACGTTTATTATTATATTTACAATATAAACAAGCTATGCCTGACACACCCCTCGGTCCACGGTAAAATTGTCAAGCGTTAACCAGTCTGTGGTGATAAAACGGTTGGGGAGCACTGTTTTGATGCACATTAGTGCAAGATTCCCCCAAATTAAAGCTGGGGTTGGTCACTTTTAAGCTGTATACAAAAACTGCTATATTGGTTGACATGGTCTTCACACCCAAATAGCAATCAATAACTCATGGCAACTTAAAAACGTCAGAAGAATAAATGGGGGGAAATCTGCCATCAAAAACACCAACAATTAATGGCTTGCAGTTCTCTACGAAACATCCAATGTGTGCCTGCTTGTGTGTGACCCTACCACGCATGAACCTGCAGTCAGAGAAGAATTTGTGTGTGGAGAATTGTGTGGCTCTTGAAGGACCTCCAAAGTCAGAGAGGGTTTAGCCGGAGCCCTGAAGAGATATCACTTATAGATTTCGCTAGCTTTACAGATTGCAAAACCCTGTTTTTACCAAGTGATAGCAATTTGAAGTTACTACTCACATACCAGGATCCAAATGGCTGAAGGTTCCAATTATAAAATCCAGAGTAGATACAGCAAGGATAGCCAGCAGGACAAGCTGCAGCCGAACAATCCACTTCACTCCAGCCAGGTTAATCCCAAGAAGGGCCAGGAGAACAGCCACAGAGATTCCCCTTACAGCCCACACACTCTGTATTGTAAGAACCTCAGCTATGGACTCCGCAAAGCCAGTGATATACATGGCTCCAGCCACACACTAAGAAAGGAAAAATAAGCCTTTATTAATAACACTGCTAGTTTTACTCATTACTTGTACCAACAAGATCCTCTCACCTGCCCAAATACATAGAGCAGTCCTACAGTGCCTCCAACTCTTCCTCCAAGAACCATGGAGATCATGGAATAAACACCCCCATTGCCCACAGTGCACTGCTCACATACTCCTATACCTGACATAACTGTCACCAGAGCAACCAGCACGACCAGTGACACAAGAAGCATGCCCAGCAACACGCCAGTGTTACCCTGGGGGGAAAAATGATTTGATTGATAGTCTGATTTATCACCACTGAACTATGCACTATGGTCAGTCCTTACTGTTTAACCCACAATCACCCCTAAAGTGAAGGTAACCTGATATTTTAAGCACTTTCTGGTACCACAGCAATTTCTGACACCTTAAAAACTATTTCCAATAAGCATTTGTCAAAACATAGTTGACCAGACATGCTGAGATTTTGTTAATAGGCAATTTTCACTCAAATATTGACATTTATTTGATCCCTAAATATATTTCTCTCAGTGGTATATTCTTTACATCTACAGTGTTTATGATGATGATGACAATGATTTATTATGTAATTGAAGCTGCTCTGGAAAAAAAATACAAACCAATACAAATTAATAAACTAAAGGAAAGATGTTTAACACAATTTAAAAGTTGTCAAACTTAGACAGCAAACACAGAGTAGATAAAGTGGATTTAAAATAGATCAGTGTTTTTCAGCAATTGTTCGACAACATCCAAATTTCACTCACAACGAGCCATCCAGTGCGAAGAAAAAGCACGACTCCAAAAATGTTGATCATGCATGTAGTGAAGACTCCATCCCAGGTGCCGAAAAGTACAGGCTCCCATACAAACAGATTGACCTTCCACCATGGCTGAGCATTGCCCTGAGGGCCCTGCATTAAAAATACAAAACTACACCTTATCAGAAATAGAATTAGGAAAGAAAATCTGGACCTTTCCTTGTTACAGATATTATCAACATCACTGCACTGTAATTACCACTGATTGTGGACTGAAGGTGCAGCATTTCCACCATCCCAAGTAAAACAGAGGTAGAAAAGTTGGCTCTTCGCCCAATTACAAGAAAGCGTACAGGTTCATATCTTAACTTCTGAGCATTAGGGATATAAAACCTATATGCAGAGAGCAACCTGAACCGATTCCCATTTGTTATCAAATAACATGAGGCTTCTTCATCCTTTTTATACTGTCTTTCTATAAAGAGACATTACTAAACATTCCAACTGTCTTTCTTCATAAAAACAAACACTGAAGACCTGGCTCTTCACCAAACACTTGAATTAACATTAGCATACATTTACTTAAACAAATACTGACTTCTGTGCTTTCTTTTCTTGCTGAAGCTAAATTAAATCCCAAGTCCCCTCCAACATGCTTTTAAGGTTTTCACATCCTGAAGTAATAGCTAAATAGTACAAAACACAAGAATATATGAGTAAAGGTGTCTGATAATTTAAATTGATGTTACAAATAAACACTGTACCTTGGCATTTTCATGGAATAACTCTTGAATGTGTGAGCTCATGTTTCCTCTTCTCTTAACAATGTACAGTAGTATTTTTCTCACAAATATCACTAGACCTGGTTACTTGGCATCTGCAAACACACAAGGTGATTGATTGATTTAAATAAATAAATAAATGTCTCGAAGTGAACCAAGTGAAAATTATAAACATTTTATTGTGGCCAGGTTATCAGTCTGTTTGGGGAGGAAGTCACATGACCCTGAGGCAGTGCTTCTCAATTATTTTCTGTGGCGCCCCCTCAGGAAGAAAAAAACACACACCCACGAGCGACTATAAAAACTGTAGTATTATTGGTCTATAAAATTGTTCTTTCGTATACCTCTGCATAACATTGTATCTTTATTCACATTAAAAACAAAAAAGAAAGAAATATAGTTCAACTTAAAATAAAGAAAAACTTCATTAACATTTTTAAATCTGTAACAGCAAAATAGTTAAAGTGCACCAATGTGCCTGAAATGTGAAAATACATCCTTATTTAAACTCATTTAACTTATTTATGTCTTAATATCTCCGTCTCTCTCCACCTTTCTCTTCGTTTCTGTTAGACGTTTTTCCGTGTTGTTTCGTGGGTTGTTTACTATCGTTTGCTCTTGCGAAAAACTGCTACACCATAGTGCGACAATGAGAGGGCAACTGCCAACTACTGGAGTGGAAGTGCAATTACACTTGATTGTCGTACACGATTCCAGAAAAGTATGCTCCCCAGGGTCATACGCCCCCCCAGCATAAACACCCCACTATTTGATAAGCACCGCCCTGAGGTAAACTTTTAAGAGAATTTATTAATGACACGGGAGTATTTTACCTGCTCACAGCTCATTACCAATTTAATGCAAAAACGTTGCTATATTTTCTCCGACATGGTTTCCCTTAAAGTTAAAACGACTAAAGCTATTGCAAGCTTTCCCTGAGTATTTAAACACATGGTATTATACCTTGCTGACAGGTCCCGGATGCAGCAGGTGTGTAACTGTCCACGTTCTGTTGTATATCAGAGGCGCGTGCGTGTGTTTGTGCGCGCGCGCGCTCGACGTCAGATTCGCAGTGGAACCTGATGAAGTGTAAGTTTTCGTGAAGAACTTAGCTTACCGAAACCACAAAGGAAAAATAAATATCCGTTCTCCCAGCCATCATAACACGAGTCCAGTTCTAGTTTCATTTAAAACAGAACCAATTCCAATTCCGAAATCTACACTGTACAGCCCAGCAAATTTATGATAAGAATACATTTTTACTTACACATCTTGATGTTAAGGCGTTAATCCATCAGCTATCTATTTTATAACACCGGAAGTATTCCAATCGTACTATAAATAGGCACTAGTTTTAGTCTGAAGTGCGCACTAGTGTCAGGAGTAAGAGCGCATGGCATGGCCTTCAGTCCTCAGATATCTTAATGCTACGTGTGCGGTAGTGGCAGCACGTCATTAAACAAATGCTGGAGGTGGGCATGCGATAGGTGTGCACCCAAACACAGCAGGAAAGACCTCAACACTTCCCCAAACACCATGAACAACCTTAATACAGAAAAAAAAAAAAAAAAAAAAAAAAAAAAAAAATATATATATATATATATATAGATATATATATATATATATATATATATATATATATCATCATCATCTTCTTCCGCTTAGTCCAGGGTCGGGTCGCGGGGGCAGAAACCTAAGCAAAGAGGTCCAGACGTCCCTCTCCCGAGCCACTTCCTCCAACTCTCCCGGGGGGACACCGAGGCGGTCCCAGACAAGCCGAGAGACATAGTCCCTCCAGCGTGTTCTAGGTCGACCCCGGGGTCTCTTCCTGGTTGGACATGCCCGAAACACCAACCAGGGAGGCGTCCGGGGGGCATTCTGACCAGATGCCCGAGCCATCTCAACTGGCCCCTCTCAATGCGGAGGAGCAGCGGATCTACTTCGAGCTCTCCCCGGATGGTGGAGCTTCTCACCTTATCTCTGGCATAGGGGTCTTCTGAATCACACTTTGTCTTGACCTTCACCCAGGACCTGTTTGCCTTGGGTGACCCTACCAGGGGCATTATGCCCCCGACAACATAGCTCCTAGGACCAAGGATCATTAGGTCACACAAACCCCTCCACCACGATAAGGTGGCGATTCAGGGAGGGATATATATATATATATATATATAAAATAACAGAGGATTATTCTAAACTATGTAACAAGGTACTCATTCATTCATTTTCTGAATTGCTTAATCATAATTTGGCTGGCACCCATCTCAGGCAAAGTACACCCTGGACAGCTTGCCAGGCCATCGCAGGGCAGAAACATGCTGACGGCTATGCAGCCTACTCTTGAAGAATGTCAGCAATGGTTCTTTTACATGAACCTCTCACCACAGACAGTGAGAGACATCTTCAGCCTTTGATAACCCAGTTAGCTGCACTCGCTGGACAGCAGTGATAACCACTGACAGAGGGGCTTGATACCCTGACCTTGGGATCTGT
>CM045729.1:44588579-44593579 GCA_024760905.1 Plotosus lineatus | reverse complement strand
CTCAAACTAGATTGTGCAGTGGTCATCTAACAGCTTATTGAATGGCAATCTATCTGAGACGGTGTCGAAAAAGTGAGAGTTCTTGAAATCAAGTTACTTTCATTGTTCTGTGTTGATTTGCTGAAAATAATAAATAAAAATGTAGTCAACAGAAAATACTTCCCCCTTACTTATCCACCCACCTGCTGAATTACTTAATTCTTCAGGGTCATATTTCATCTGACTGAGTAAAGGGGATGGACACACTCACTCACAAAAATCTAAGCAACATGAAACCGTGAATCCTTATTACACCACCCCTGCACAACACACCCACAATTACACCAAGCGAACCAGTGACCATTATCCAACATAGACCATTAGTCAGACATTAAAAATCATGCCACTCTCTAAAATCACTGATAAACCCCCTAATCCATTCTGAGGGTTGGCATGAATTACCCAAATCCATGCATGGTGGCTGAATAAATACTGTAGTTGTGTGAACAAGTAGATGTACAGGTGCTTATAATGAAGTGGTCAGTGACAGTAAATTAAATAATACTGTATCTCAGAAATCACTTAGGCATAAGCAGCGCCTGTTCCAACAAACACAAACGGGGATGGTTTTATTTAAAACAAAAATTATGTGGAGGGTGGATAGACATTAGGTATACAGAGAGGTACTTTCTAAAAAGGTCTGAGGGAGTGATCTCTATCTTGATAAAGGACTGAAACGTGGATTTAGTCATCAAAAAAAAAACAAAAAAAAACTTGGTGATCACCACATGATATGTGCAGATCATTGGTATTCATCCAGGTATGTTGACAAAAGGAAAGACTGTGTTGACTCTGTCTATTGACACATGCCAGCCAGAATATGAATCTAAGACAATACACAGTATAACAATAGTAAAGATAATGACCCAGAAAATGAGGTAAGGAGGGCAAATGTAGACAAAAAAAGGTAAAAATACATACACATTATATACTAGTATACACACATACACACTCAATCACTACAACCACAAATGTGAATGCATTTCATTTGAAATGATGGACCAAAACACAATGGTTTATTGCAGGACAACAGCCCTATACATACAGTGAGCGCAACAAAAAGGAGTGGTTTAGATCAATGTATACTCATGCGTTGAATGCTGCAGTGAAATTTAAGATCTAAACCCAATTCAGAATCTGTGGCAAGACTTAAAAATTTATCTTCACAGAAATTCTATTCAGTGTGGCTGAGCAAGAGCGAAAGGTGGTTCTATAAAAAGTACTGACTCTAGGGTTTGGGAATCATGCACATAATTTTCCTTCCACTTCACAATTACATGCCACTGGACTTGGTGTTGGTCAATCACAAAATGTAAACTCTATATTATATATATATACACACACACACACACTGGTCCTTCTCAAAAAATTAGCATATTGTGATAAAGTTCATTATTTTCTGTAATGTACTGATAAACATTAGACTTTCATACATTTTAGATTCATTACACACAACTGAAGTAGTTCAAGCCCTTGATTGTTTTAATATTGATAATTTTCGCAAAAAAAGTAAAGAAAAACCAAAAATTCTTATCTCAAAAAATGAGCATATTTCATCCGACCAATTAAAAAAAATAAATAAAAAAAAGTGTTTTTAATACAAAAAAAAAGTCAACCTTCAAATAATTATGTTCAGTTATGCACTCAATACTTGGTCAGGAATCCTTTTGCAGAAATGACTGCTTCAATGCGGCGTGGCATGGAGACAATCAGCCTGTGGCACTGCTGAGGTGTTATGGAGGCCCAGGATGCTTCGATAGCGGCCTTAAGCTCATCCACAGTGTTGGGTCTGGTGTCTCTCAACTTTCTCTTCACAATATCCCACAGATTCTCTATGGGCTTCAGGTCAGGAGAGTTGGCAGGCCAATTGAGCACAGTAATACCATGGTCAGTAAACCATGTACCAGTGGTTTTGGCACTGTGAGCAGGTGCCAGGTCGTGATGAAAAATGAAATCTTCATCTCTATAAAGCTTTTCAGCAGATGGAAGCATGAAGTGCTCCAAAATCTCCTGATAGCTAGTTGCATTCACCCTTGTCTTGATAAAACACAGTGGACCAACACCAGAAGCTGACATGGCACCCCAGACCATCACTGACTGTGGGTACTTGACACTGGACTTCAGGCATTTTGGCATTTCCTTCTCCCCAGTCTTCCTCCAGACTGCAAATGCAAAATTTGCTTTCATACGAAAAAAGTACTTTGGACCACTGAGCAACAGTCCAGTGCTGCTTCTCCGTAGCCCAGGTCAGGCGCTTCTGCCGCCTTTTCTGGTTCAAAAGTGGCTTGACCTGGGGAATGCGGCACCTGTAGCCCAGTCCACTGCTTCCACAGGTCCCTCAAGGTCTGGACTCGGCCCTTCTCCACAATCTTCCTCAGGGTCTGGTCACCTCTTCTGGTTGTGCAGTGTTTTCTGCCAAACCTTTTCCTTCCCACAGACGTCCCACTGAGGTGGCTTGATAGAGCACTCTGGGAACAGCCTATTCGCTCAGAGATTTCTTTCTGTGTCTTACCCTCTTGCTTGAGGGTGTCAATGATGGCCTTCTGGACAGCAGTCAGGTCGGCAGTCTTACCCATGATTGTGGTTTTGAGTAATGAACCAGGCTGGGAGTTTTTAAAAGCCTCAGGAATCTTTTGCAGATGTTTAGAGTTAATTGGTTGATTCAGATGATTAGGTTAATAGCTCGTTTAGACTACCTTTTCATGATATGCTAATTTTTTGAGATAGGAATTCTGGGTTTTCATGAGCTGTATGCCAAAATCATCAGTATTACAACAATAAAAGACCTGAAATATTTCAGTTGGTGTGCAATGAATCTAAAATATATGAAAGTTAATTTTTATCAGTACATTACAGAAAATAATGAACTTTATCACAATATGCTAATTTTTTGAGAAGGACCTGTATATATCATGTTTGTTGCATGACAAATTGGGAAACTTTTGAGGGGTATGAATACTTTTCCTATTCCCTGTGTATGTGTGTAAATAATAAAATAAACCACACATTTGAATTCTTCAGTTGTATTTTAAAAAGGACATACACAAGAGATGCAACAAAAAAAAATCCCTCCAGGTTATGTACATCATATTGCATAAAATGATGTCCTATGGAAATAATTTGGCTATAACAAAATGCAAACATTATACAAATAAACACTAGTGTATAATATACAGTGGACATGCATCCTGCATCAAGCTGATAATACCTATCATTAAGAGGTCCAAAAAACAAGCAACTGAATCAAAACAAGGGTAAAAAAGACCCAAATCCATCTAGAAATTAATGATCCTATAATTTTTTTTAGACAAATTAAGATTAATCAAGCCAGGTGTTAGCTTCAGCATTTTGTTCTTGGTGACAGAAATGGAACTCAATGTGGTTTTATATTGCTGTAACATATGCTCTCCAATGTTTGACGTCTTGATTCAAATATATGGGATGGGTGTAATTATTAAATTTTACAGAATTGATGCAATTGCCTGCAGAGAAAAGAGAAAACAACAATGCCATAAAAGAGTTCTGTTATTTTGACTTGAAGAATGTCATTGTTGATGTGAAACCTGAAGGACTTTAATCTTGATCCAGCTAAATTATCTGGAAGGGAAAAAAAAAATCCTAAACATAATTATGCTCAAGATATTCATGATACGAGTGACTTGAGCACGTGAAGGAAAAAAAAACATTTGCGAAAATAATGCATCTTGTAGAAAATTAAACAATTATTATTAAAAGAGCAATAAAGTTATGAGTTTTAGAGGTAACAATGAGATCATCTACTGTGGTATTAACAACTTCAGGAACAGAGAAAGAATATAAAAACTGTAGTCACAATGAATCAACAGTAACATGAGCAGTGTTCACCGAGGCCAGAACCAACAGGATTATGTAGACTGAGTTAAGAGCATACATTCATTTAATAACCCACGGACATTCCAAAAATCTCCAACTTCCCATTGTACTCAGCATACATGATATAGAACGTGCAGTTATAAATGCACAACTCATTTATACAAAAATACACAGACAAAAAAGACACACGTCTGACAGACAAAACCAAAAGAGGGAACAGTTCCATTTGAAACTTGAGAAGAAATAAAACTTTTACAATATGGTTCCAATTTGGTGTGTAGTTTAACATGGCACAACTGCAGGCTTCATAAAGCACCATCCATGAAATACAGCTTATGGGGTTATGGGCTTAGTTAGGTTAACCCCCCCCCCCTCAAAAAAAAAAGAAAAGATGACAAAAAGGCAGTAGGTTTCATTGTTGGTATAAAATGAACTATAAATGATAACTGTGTATAAATGCCAAGTAAATGTACCCATGATTAAAGTTCCCACTTGTTTCATCAATAAAGTTATATGATGCAGCTGTCAATTCCAAATGTCATATCATATCCTGATAACTAACAAAAACACACAATATTCACATGACAGCATAGAAAATAAACCTCTCCAGTCTCTGAAACCTATCAAATATCTCCATAATTTTAGTGATGAAATTACAAAAAGTGCTTGAAAAACAGACGAATAACACCAACCTCAAACAGAGTTTCTCCAGATTGGATTGAAAGTTCCGAGCATAAAGAGCACTGATTTTGTACAAATGTAATAGTTTACCTGATATCATGACCCTCTGACACCAAAACCAATCAATTCCTTAAAAAAAAAGAAAAGATAAAGAAAGATTTTGTGCTTATATGAAAGAGCATACTTTTCTTTTTTAATTTTTCCATAGCCACTCTCAGTCAAATTTCCCAGTACAGATATTTTCAAAATAAACTTTTATCAAGTTATTAACATGAAACAAATTGAAGCAAATATTTAATCATCTGAAATCGTCATTCACACAAACATTAGCAACATAATGTATGTTGTCAGGTAAAGCCTGTGGGCTTTTTACACCCAAGCCATAGCTGCGCATCAGGCCAGTGCTCATCACCGGTTTCTGTAGCATG
>CM045729.1:44556079-44586079 GCA_024760905.1 Plotosus lineatus | reverse complement strand
AAATGACTAAAATTTTAAATATCCATTATTTTTTAGCCAAACGTGTGACTGCTTGTAGCATCTGGAGAGGAGCTCATTTGAGTTCTGGTTTCAGTAACATTAACCATAGAGAATTCTGGAAAGTCTGTTCCTCCTTGACTTCTTATGCTGACCTGTCCATTGGAAACATTAAATTGTGACATCAATCCAGATCGAGACGCCTGGAACTGAGATCGGAAATTCTGATCAAAAGTGGTGATCTGAAACGTTTGAGTGATGCTCTGAGCATCTGTCTTTTTGGGAGCCACCTGCTCCAGGAAGTCCTCAGTCGGTGACACTGAAGAGGGGTTGGTTTCATCACCAGAAAATGAAAACGAGTGTTGAGAATCCACTAAAAGACCAAAGTGAGGTTTGTCCAGTCGCAGAGGGGAGTTCATACCCGATCTAAACCGACCCGGAGAACCAAACTGTTTCTCTGTAGAAAATAAGGGCTGTCCACTGAGACTTGGACCATCATTCACAAACGCGAGGCTCTGGCTGTTTAGGTAGCTGTCGTTCTGACTGGTTCTCTCCAACGCTTGCTGGAGGAACTTTGAGTACTCTTGCAGAAGACTTGCCTTTTCCGCAGTAGGTGCATGGGAGCTAGTGCCCAAGGTCTCAGAGGGGCTACTCTCAGAAACATCAGATGAATTAATAGAGATGCTGGAAGTTACTTCTGTGTCTGCAACACTGAAGCCAATTTCTGGCTGTCCATTGATTTTGTTGGAGTAGTGATCCAAAAGTGACTGCAGGACTTCATCAGGGAGCACATTCTTTTCATGGCTCGCCTTGATCTCCACGTTCAGAGTTTGGGTCTCAGACAGGATCGTGGCAGGAACTGTTTCATCTATGACAGTGGTCACAGCTGTCTGAGTAACTGAGGGCTGTGAGGAGATGTTACTCACATTCAGAGCGTATTCCCGACTGTTGCTGTTACTGGTCATGGCTGCCTGGAGGTAACGCCTTTTCTTGAGAAACTGCATGGCATCATCATAGTTTGTGCTGCTGCCAGATGGCTTTGTGGGCCCAACCTGGAGCGGATCGACGGTCTCCAAGTCAGGGCTTGGTTCTACATCTAACAGATCCTTATTATCAACGATTTCAAACGTATATCTCGTGACTTTTGCGTCCTCATATGATGACAGCAGTGACAAAGGCTGCGAGTGTTCCAAAGGCTGCTGCTTTATATTCTTTTTGCTAGCAATCTTCTTCAGCACTATCTTTGGAGGAGTGATCTCATCAGATGACACCTCTTCAGGAAGTTGCCTGTTTCCTGGAGAACAATCTGGAAGTTCAACAGAATAGTCTGTAACCACATACTCATCCTTTACCTTGGTGGCAACATCATATAGTGGCAGGCATTCGTTTTTGCCAAGTCTGTCCCCCTCTTTCTTCTCTTCAGCCTCCGTGGCTTTGTCCAAGTTAACAGTGCTTCGGACTGAGGTGCTGCTCTTGTCCGAGGACTTCTGCCGCTTTTTCTTAGGTAAAGTGCTTTCCTTGGATGAAAAGGGAAATGTCAGTGTTTCTGTGCTGTGCAGAAGACCATCACTGACAGCTGCCTTATGGACTTTTCTCTCCTTATTTTCATGGCACATACGTCTATGCTTCAAGACTCGATCAGTCCTGGAAAAGTACTAGAGAGTGGGAGGGGGGGATTTTTTGAGTAGAAGTGACATTATTAAACAATTTTACTGCAAAATATACTTAAAGGAAGCTTGTGACCAAAATAAGGAAGGACTTGTATTCAGGTGCAGAAGCAGAGTTAATATATATTACACATAAACAGAATAAAGTTAACCATCCCATATCAGTATCAGAACCCTTTATTGATCCCGAAAGAAAACTGTAAATATACTATATAAGATATAGATATAAGAATAAAAAATAATACATTCAAGGCTCAAAGTATTCTTGTTATGGCATCATTGTCATGAGATAGCTGAATTATTTCATCATCACCATCGAATAAGTTTAATCATTATTGCATGACTGACACGTACAAAAAAGTACTCAGAGTGTTAATTATAAAAATATTTGGAATGAATAACAAAACAATTAGAACTGAGCCTTCGTATAATATGTATAAAGTACTAGGATTTGAGAGGTGAGAACCTCCTCAGCCTTAAGTCGGAGTAGATATCAACCAGTCAACCGAATAAGTTGGATTTTAAATTCATTCATTAATTAATTCTCGGAACCAGAAGTGTGTCCATCTTATCCAATTCTGGGAAAGGGCAGAGTACACCCTGGACAGCACCCCAGGCCATCACAAGGCAGAAACATACTGACAGCTATGTAGCCTACTCTTGTCGAAAGTCAGCAATGGTTCTTTTACATGCCTCCCACCATAGACAGTGAGAGACATGGCCAGCCTTTTATTTTTAATTATTTTAATAATTATTTTAAAAATTTTATCCATTTTCCAATACTTTGCCTCATTCAATAATCGCTTATTATTCCAAGCAGATAATTAGTGGTTCAAAATGGTAGACACTCAGAATTTGTGACTGTCAAATTATCATCCGACTTTAAAATGAAGAATAGGAAAAGTTTCTGCAATGGTAACCAGTTGGGTTCGAAGGGAGTCTGAAGTACTAGCCAACATAATTCCCAAAGGACAGTTTCACAGAGCAGGCTAATAAAGTCACATAAAGTGGCACGCCATTCTTGAAAGTAAAACTTAAAATGATTATATATATACACACACACACACACACACACACACACACACACACACACACACACACACACAGTCGGCCCCCTACTTACGAAACTCCCCGGATACGAAAATTCCGGGTTACGAAAAACATTTTCCGAAACTTTCGTTCCCAGGATACGAAAACAACCATCTCTTATGAAAAGCGCCAGATGCGCCATTCCAAATTCAAACGTGCCAATCAAAATTTTGTACGATGTGCGAGTTGCTCTCTCATTGGCTCTCTCCCAACATCCTGCCCCGCTGGCCTCCCATTGGCTAGGAGGGATGACACAGCAAACGTGACCCATAATTCCTGTTTGTCACAAGCATGAAGGATAGTTGACTGTTGGCTTGTTTTGAGATTGATCATGCAGCGTTATATTTCGTTATCGCCGAAATCCCTCTACAATCGGGACAATATTGAACCAGGAGAACTTAAAGTGGAAATACAGTGACAGAGGCGATTATTTCAGCACGATATTAAAACAGAGTGCTCTGTGGGAGAAGAACTCCAATCTCGCAAGGAAGCAAGTTAACATTGAATCAAGACCTCTGACCTTTCAAACAGGTACTGTACTAGTAATTCCACTTTAAATAAAACATCCCGTCCATTTAAACATTTAAATAGAATTGTTCCATCAGGTGCGCGTCGAGTGTGGGCGTGGGCCGAGTTTTGTGCCTGTGTGTGTGTGTGTGTGTGTTCGAGAGAGAGACAGAGACAGAAGGAGGCTTAACTCTTTAGTTTAACTTTTTAAGTTGTTAAATTCAGTAAATGTTTAATAAATGTGGACCTCTGATCCCTCAAGGAATCAAGTTAAAGTTGAGTTTGGACCTCCGATCTGTCAAGCAGGGAATGCACTTCCACGTCTTAAAATACTTTGGCATCCTGCTTGTGGGCGTAGCCCGCAGCGCCACAATAGACATTTAATGTGTATACAATACACATTTAATGCGTACTGTATTGTGTTGTGTGTGTGTGAGAGAGAGAGAGAGAGAGAGAGAGAGACACAGGTGTGTTTGTTAATAAAAAACGTTTAATTAATAAATATATTAATAAAATGGTTTAATATGTTAATAAAATGTTTAAATGGTTTAATAAATAATTTTCTTTTACTTTTATTACATATTTCATACAAAATGGATGTACTTTTATCATTTTTAAAGGGTTTATGGGGTAGTCTTAGGAGCCTTGAACGAATCAGACATTTAACATGTAAAATGCGCCCCCAACTTACGAGACAGGCTCTGGAACGGATTAATTTCGTATGTCCGGGGCCGACTGAACATGTGTATATATATATATATATATGTATACACACACACACACACACACACACACACACAGGTACCCCACTTTATGAAATTATTCTGTTCCAGAGCCTTTTTTGTAACATGCATTTTTCGTAAATTGAACTGCATTTTACATGTGAAATGCGTGATTCGTTCCAAGGCTCCCAATACTACCCCATAAACCCTTTAAAATTATAAAAGTACACCAATTTTGTATGAAATGTGTTAAAAGTAAAAGAAAATTATTTACCTTTTTTAAAATCTCTTGGACCACCCATGCAAAACTTTAAAGTTGCTGGTCTGAAGAACCCTTACCCCCACCCTTCTTCACGAGGTCCTTAAATATGGCAGTTGCTTTTCCGAAATAATCGCCTCCGTCACTGTATCTCCGCTTTTAATGCCTCCTTCTTCAATAATCGCCTCTGTCACTGTATCTCCGCTTTTAAGGTCTCCTTCTGCTTCAATATCGTCCCGATTGTAGAGGGGTTTCGGCCATACTCCTTTGTGATTTCACACTCAAAAAAAACACACGAAACTCACGAACCAACAATACAACTGTCCTTCACGCATGTGTGTCGAACAATGGGTCGAAGGCACACGCAAAGCAATATGGGTACAGTACTGTATTATGGAGATTCAGCTCCCTCCTAGGCAATGGGAGGCCAGCAGGGTGGAGTGTTGGGAGAAAACCAATGGGAAAGCAACTCACGCATTGCTTGAATGTTTGAATGGCGCGTTTGAATTTTTAAGACGAAGCTTTCGTAACGTGAGCTCGTTTCTTATCCAGAGACAAAAAATTTAGGAAAATGCGTTTCGTGACCTGCATTTTTCGTTTAGTGAGACTTTCATAAAGTGAGGTACCACTGTGTACAGTATATATCATTCATGGACTACCACCTTTCCGGGGTGAAAGAGCTTGCGTGCTTCAATGACCCCAAGAGCTATGTTGGCTGGAGCTTAAGCTCCTGGTAGGGCCACCCATGCCAAACAGGTCGACGAGTAGGAGCCACACAAAGAGTGGTCCGCTGGGCCTCCAGGTTGGGGGTTGGGCACAGGGCTAACAACCTTGTCCCTTAAAAAAATTTTGTTACAGAAACCTACACTAGAGTATCCAACATTGATGGCAACAGTAATGAGGCACACCATGTGACTGGACTGATGACGGACGACAGCCAAACTCGAGAGAAAGCTGGCGCCCCGATTGTGGTTTTACTGAAGCCAAAACAGAAGATGAGTGTAGGATGCTGGATGGTCCAAACCCTGTACCAGACCGGCAAGATGCCCCAGCTAGTCAAAGAGTTTGACAACTACAACTTGGACATCTTGAGGATCAGCGAGATCAGATGGACCGGCACTGGAAACAGGAGACTGGCGTCCAGACACATCATGATCTTCTTGGGAAGATCAGATGACCAGCACTCAGAGGGAGTATGACTACTTCTCAAAAGAAAGACCAAAAAAAACATTGACAGAATATACGAAATATAACGGGATACGAAAACAACTTCCTCTGATGAAAAGCGCCAAATGCACCATTCAAACGCACCAATCAAAATTGGCTGTCTCCTAACATCCCACCCCACTGGCCTCCCATTGGCCAGGAGGCAGCTGTTACCCATACTTCCTATACCCATACTTCCTGTTTGTCACACGCGTGAAGGAGAGTTGACTGTTGGCTTGTTTTTTGAGATTGATCATGCAGCGTTATATTTCGTTATTGCCAAAACCCCTCTACAATCGGGACGACATTGAAACAGAAGGAGACCTTAAAATGGAAATACAGTGACGGCGGCGATTATTTCGGCACGACATTAAAACAGAGTGCTCCGTGGGACAAGACCTCCGATCTCACAAGGAAGCAAGTTAATATTGAATGAGGACTGCTGATCTTTCAAACAGGTACTGTAATTCCACTTTAAATAAAATATCCCGTCCATTTAAACATTTAAAAAGAATTGTTCCGTCAGCTGCGCGTTGCGTGTGGGCGCGCGTGCACGTGTGTGTGTGAGAGAGAGAGAGAGACAGAAGGAGGCTTAACTCTTAGTTTTTAGTTCAGGTTTTTAAGTTGTTTAATTCAGTAAATGTTTAATAAATCTGGCGCATGTGAGCAAAACGCGGCTCATCTGGACCTTCGATCCCTCAAGGAATCAAGTTAGAGTCGAGTTTGGACCTCTGAGCTGTCAAGCAGGGAATGCGGTTTGAATTCCACGTCTTAAAATGTTTCAGCGTCCTGCTTGTGGGCGTGGCCCACAGTGCCACAATTAATATTTAATGTGTATACAATACACATTTAATGCGTACTGTATTGTGTGTTTGTGAGAGAGGTGTGTGTATGTCAATAAAAAATGTTTATTAATTAAACATGTTAATAAAATGTTTAAATGGTTTCATAAATATTTTGACTTTTAATACATATTTCATACAAAATTGGCGTACTTTTATAATTTTTAAAGGGTTTATGGGGTAGTCTTGGGAGCCTTGGAACAAATCACACGTTTTACATGTAATATGCACCCCTACTTACAAAAAAAACCCACGTTACAAAAAAGGCACTGGAACAGATTAATTTCGTATGTAGGGGGCCGACAGTGTGTGTATATATATATATATATATATATATATAAAAATAAAAAGAATGTAAAAGTGTGACACAATGACAATTAACTTTCAGCCAGACCCAGAATGCAGGAGGCAGCGTGAGATGGCACAGAGTGGATTTAGAAGTCAAAGGGGAAACACTTAAGCAGACCACTTTAACTACAATAGTGATGAGAATCCTCTGGCGCAGAAGTGAGCGTGCAGTTTGTGTTTATTGGGAGTAAATGAGAGGTGTGAATTCAGGTGTGAGCTGCATTCAGCCCGAGCAGTTCAGCCACGCCCATCAGCCAGAGTGGGGAGAAAACAGAGTTAGAGAATACAAAGAAGCAGGGACGTGATGGGAGTTAATCCTCTGATGCAGAGGTGAGCATGCTTGTGTTTATTGGGAGCAGATGAGAGGAGTGAATTCAGGTGTGAACTACTTCCACCTGAGCAGCTCAGCCACGCCCCTCAGCCGGAGCGGAGAGAAAATAGTTAGAACACAGCAGCCAAAGTAAAAGTCCCCCAAAAACACAGACCATAACAAAAAGAATATAAAAGAACAAAGTGTAATAAATTGGATAAACAAAGTAAAACGCTAAGCATGCTGCCCCACAGTACACAAAATCTCACGCAAACATTAACTTAGGTACTGTACTGGAATAATCATTGAAAAAAATTTTAATACGACAGTGCTTTACAACATTTCAGATGATTATTCCTATTCAGGCACTTCAGAGGAAACTTGTTTCTTCAGGAGAAAGTCTTCTTTCTTCAGAAGAGACATCCAACGTCATTACCTTTTTCTGGTGCTTAGTTGGCGTTTGAGTGGCATCATAGAGCTTAACTGGTGATTAAAACACACTAAAAGAAAAGGCTCATTAACTTGTGCATGAATGAGAAAAAAGGGGCGTATACATCAACCAATCAGCAGGAGGGAGAACAGCCATTGGCTGAATTTGACTCACGTGACAGTTACTCGGCACTCCGAATAACGAGTACTCAAGGGCCTACTGTATATATATGATATTTGCTAGCTTCTTGGCATGGATCTTTTTCTGACTGCACAAAGTTCAGTAACTCAAAATGTTTGAAAATGTTGACCAAGGAAGTACGACAAAAGAATCATACAGTAGGCCCTCGACATTCGCGGGGGTTCGGTTCCGAGCCCTCCCGCGAATCGAGATAATCCGCGACTTCTGTACCCAGAAGTAAAACCCAATGTAACACGTCACATGTGTGAATGAGCAGCCGGAAGTAAAATACTATGCATCTATTACATGCGTTAAAATATGCTTCTTAAACACATTCTATCGACAGTCTTACTCATTAATACAGTATTAATGTAGTAAGATAGAGTAATGATTAAGAAAAACTTCAATTTTTACTCTTATTTTTATTGATGATAAAATGTAAACATTATACAGCATACTGTTGTAAAGCACTCGTTTTAAAGTCTTTCAATTATTCCAACAGTACCGAAGTTAATTCTGAGAATGTTTGTGTGTGAGATTTTATGTTCTGTAGCATGTTTAACAAATGATACTAAAAGGATAAACTTTATTACGCTTCATGTTCTTTTATATTGAACTTGGAGTGACGTGTCCAAGTTGGCGCTGCCTAGAGGGCAACATCGCGGAGTTCTCAGAGTCAAATTGTTTTTGTTTGTTCATGTTTTGCACTATGCTCGTCTATGATCGATCGACCCTACTACAGCTATGGACAGCTTCGGGCAACTAAGCATGCAACAACTATCTTGAGCTTACTGTATATGCTATGGCAGCTCAATGCTAGCGGTTACCGGCTAAGCCCAGGCGGAGTTCTCCGAGGCTTGGTTAGCACTTCCAGCCATACTACTTGAAAAATGTTCAGTCCCTGTGAAACAAGATGGACGAGATTCATGCTCAGATTACAGCATAGAGGGATCGACAGGACTGTGTTTCTGTGAAACATGGCTCGAGGAGAGTACACCCGATGAGGTGATTGCTCCAGCCGGCTACACGGCCTTCAGCCCCTGCAATCACAAGCACTGGAGTCGTCGTTCGGCCCCTTCCCGCCTGGGCTTCTTGTCTGCGACTTGCATTGAGCTGCCTACCATAGCATATTAGCTCTGCTAGCCGCATCCCTGCTAACAAGCCCAGTTGAGCGTGCTTAGTTACAGTGTTCATTTTTGCTCAAGAAAGTTATGAGTCCCAGGGACTCGCAGGTTGGGAAAGTACGAGTCCAAATGCAATAGTAATGAGTCCTGTCAAATAACGGAAAAGATTCGCCCGAAAATGTATAGAACTTCAAATAGATCATTGCCAACACAAAGTTCATTCAATCATTTTATGAAAAGTTTATTAGGTTCACAGATAAAAACAAAATCTTGCTTTCCTTCACACTTACTTACGTAATTTTTCCGATCCTGCTGTAACTTCGGTATATCCATTGCTAATTTGTGAGCACTGAGATCCGCATGTCTCGATAAGGTTGTGTTCTGAAAATTGCGATTTTTAGTCACTTTGTTCATGCCATTAACTTTGTTGTGTTCCGTGCATACACTACAGTACATAAAATCCTCGTCGTTGTCGTTCTCTACATATCGCAACCACGTGTAAAGTTTGAGCCAGTGTTGCTGAAACGATCGCTTTTTTCGTGGCTTGTCTTCGCAATTTTCCTCTTCATCAAAGACATTCTCTTTATCCCTGTTTGAATCTTTGTTCATTGAGAAAAAATTGCTTAATCTACGCTGATTTTCGTCAACTTTGAATACTTTTTTCGGAGGCATGTTGCACGTTAAACACTCGAGAACTAGCGGAAATGAATGAACACTCGCGAGCAGACGAAATCACGTGAGCAGACGAAATCTCGCGAGAGGATCCCGATTCGATATCTCGAAAGCGCCAGAAGGCAAAACTTCGCACTTTCGGAAAGGTAAACAAATATGGCGGTATTGTCAAAGCATCGACCGATTTCGCAAGATATTTTGGCAAATATTTCTGTTTTGGGACAATGTTACATAAATTGATGAAAAATATTAATGAGTCCGGCGGACGCACATTGGTTTGACACCATGCGTCCCTACGGATTTTCATGCGTCAGGGACGCAAGGACGCACGCAAACGTGAACACTGTAGTTATACACACCCGAAGATACTCCGATCTTATAGCTGTAGTAGAGTCGACCGGTCGTAGACAAGCATAGAACAAAACATGAACAAACAAAACAACTTAAAACGAACAAAGAAACAATTTGACTCTGAGAACTTCTGTCGTGAGCTGCTATGCTATGCGAGCTCCATGCTAACCGCCCAGGTGGAGCTCTCGGAGGCTTGGTTAGCACTTCCGGCCATACTGCTTGAAAATGTTCAGTCCCTGTGAAACAAGATGGATGAACTTCATGCTCAGATTGCAGGGCAGAGGGATCGACAGGACTGTTTCTGTGAAACGGCTCCAGGAGAGTACACCTGATAAGGCGATTATACCAGCCGACTATACGGCCTTCATCCTCTGCAATCCCAAGCGCCGGAGTCGTCATTCGGCCCCTTCCTGCCTGGGCTTATTGCTAGCTGGGATGTGGCTCGCATTGAGCTGCCTACCATAGCATGTTAGTTCTGCTAATAGCATGTTAGCTCTGCTAAGTTATATACGCCCAAAGATACTCCAATCTTATAGCTGTAGTAGAGTCGACCGGTCGCAAACAAGCATAGTGCAAAACATGAACAAATAAAACAAATTAAAACAAACAAAGAAACAAACAATTAGACTCTGGGAACTCCGTGACATCATCCTCTGGGCAGTGCCATCTTGCAGACGTCACTCCAACTTCAATGTAAAAGGACATGAAGAGTACTGTAATAAAGTTTATCCTTTTGGTATCGTTTGTTAAACATGCTACAGAACATAAAATTTCACACTTAAGCATGAACTTCGGTACCGTACTGGAATAATCATTGAAAAAGATTTTCATACAACAGTTCAGAGAAAGTCTTATTTCTTCAGAAGAGACATCCAGCGTTTTCTATCGCTTAGCCAGAGAAGACGCATAGTGTTTGAGTGGTGTAGAGCTTAACTGGTAATTAAAACACACAAAAAAAGAGGCTCATTGACAACAGTGCGAATGAGGAAAAAGGGGCGGGACATCAGCTCAACTAATCAGGAGAAAGGAGGACAGCCATTGGCTGAATTTGAATCACGTGCTGGTTGCTCAGCAGTCAGTGAATACTCAAACCGCGGGTGCAAAACCGCGAATCATCAAGGGCATACTGTACAACACTCAACACAAATACTCACAGAACATTTTTTGATCTTGTGCTGTTACCTGAAAAACTAACTAGACCAAAGTGCAAAGTACCCCAGGGTTCAAAAGAATATGAATCAAACACTGCATACATCATTAACTGATATTTATTCTGACCTGGTGACAGTAATCACATTGATAGGGCTTCTCTCCACTATGCGTCCTCTTGTGTCTCTCCATATGATACTTCTGGATGAATCTCATTCCGCACTCATCACATCGAAATGGCTTTTCTCCTACAGGATCAGAACGTATTACAGTATGGAAAGTAAAACCATTATACAATCAAATAAATATGAAGGGGCAGCATGGTGGTGCAGTGGTTGGCACATCTGCCTCACAGCAAGAAGGCCCTGGGTTTGAGTCCGAGCTCGGGCATTTCTGCGTAATGTTTGGATGTTCTCCCCATGCTTGCGTGGGTTTCTTCCGGGTACTCCAGTTTCCTCCCACAGTCCAAAAGCATGTACAATAAGTTAACTGTCTGTTCCAAATCACCCTGAGTGAATGGTTGTACGAGTGTTGGCCCTGCGGTAACCTGGCAAGCTGTCCAGGGCTGTCCTAGGTGTACCCCGCCCTCACACAGAGTGAGCGGAGATGGACGCCAGCCTATCCATGACCCGAATTAAGAGGTTCATAAAATGAATAAATACGAAGTATTCCAAAGTAAAATGACTATATTCAAGACATGAATAGTACTTCAACAACATACACAAATAAATAGAACGAGACACTGATGATGATTTTGATTTCTTACCCGTGTGAATTTTCTCATGTCTCTGCAACAGGTACTTTTGGATGAAACGCATATCACACTGATTGCACTGAAAAGGCTTTTCACCTATCAAGAGATTTAGAGTTATAAATAAAAAGTTATAAATCACGAGGCAAAGAATACCAGCAGGTTCGTAAGTGTGCATGTGTTTGCATTACCTGTGTGGATGAAGACGTGTCTCTGTAGATGGTAATTTGTTCGGAAAGCAGCACTGCAGTGCTCACAGATGTGTGACTTTGGGTTCTGATGTTCCAGTGAGCCATCTTCATTTATGGTAAGTATCTAATAGAATACACACATCTCTGAATTCAAAGGTGACATTTTGGCAACATACGACTTCCACAGTTCTAAAAAGCAGATAAAAAATAAGATTCTCTTGTAAATAAAGCTACCTTTGCAGGAGATCGCTGCTTTCTCTTCTTCTTTTTGACACATTCGGTTAGGTCCCTTTCCTTATTCTTGTCCTTTTTATGGAGAATAAGCGAATCTGACAGTTTCATCTCCTGTTTAATATTCACCTGACAAGGTACATGCAAATTTAAATTTCATCACACTACACAAAAGAAAGCAGATGGTTCCTCAGAACAAATTAAAGAGAACACTAAACTAAAATACCTCCTGACTTTTTGTACTTCAACACAAATGTTAATCTTACTCAATAAAACTAAAAAGGGAAGGACAAGTAAAAGCTTTTAATACAGAAGGTATACCGCTTTAAAAAAAGACTTTTATAAAGCTGGAATATTTATGGGGCGGCATGCTGGGTAGCACGTCCGCCTCACCAAAAGGTGGTGCTGGATTCGATTACTGGACTGAACGAAAGCATTTCTGTGTGGAGTTGCATATTCCCTCCTGTTCTTGTGTGGATTTTCTCCGGATACTCCAGTTTCCTTCCACAGTTCAAAGACATGCACTGGCTCTTCCAAATCACCCCTTATTGTTGGAAATAATTGTGAATAATCGTGAGTGTGTGTGTGTGTGGGGGGGGGGGTGGGGGGGGGGTCTGCAATGATCTGTCGAGCTGTTTGGGCCCTGCCTTCACATTGGCTAAGATAGACACCAGTCTCCCCATGACCCTAGCAAGATTAAGTTTGGCAAATGAGTGAGTAGAACATTCATACATAGGCAATATATATTCACATTTGTGATGTAGCACAAACTCACAGGCATGTGTAAAGAGTATGGCAGCTTGTGAGCAAGCCGCTGAGAAAACTCTTGTTCTCCGGCAGCATTGTTCTTTACACTCTCCTCGTGAACCATAAGTTCGTCATGTGAGATAAGGGTGTGTGATGTCAGTGTTCTACCACCGAGGGTTTCATCCTCATCCTCCTCCTCTTCATCAGCAAGCAAGGGCTGATTGGCCAAGCTCTTTTCTCCAAGAGACATATCCAATCTTCCTCCTCCCCCCGTTTTGTCCACCCCAGAGGGTACCAAGCTTTGTGCTGAGTGGTGGATATTCACAGTGCCACATCGAAGCAAAATCCCATCCAACTTGTCATCGATGTTCATCTTTCCGAGTTACTGGGGTGCAGCTGTGAGGTTCCAGAGATGCAGTTGATGGTCATCGACCTGTGCTAGATCTTCTGACGACTGAATATTAGTCCTCTGCTCACCTGGTTGGAGATTGAAGGACAAGTACAGACAATATATAACCAAGATGTGTGATGTCTGGTAATTATCCTCAGTTAGAAACAACAGCAGCAACAAAAACAACAACAACAATAGAATCACGCAGCTGTGTGTAGTAAATGTGCATTCATCAGTCAGTATGAAATGTATAACAACGTTTACAATAATAAAACTAGACAACTATAAATATAGATGTCCTTTACTGTCTCAATGCTAACAAGTAACAGATAAGCAGTATTGTGGTTTTGTTATGGCTTCACTCCGCTAAACTCTACAAATCTGTAGCCTCCAGGTAATTAATGTGGGAAAGATAAATGAAATTATTTTAATTAGAAGAGGCAATCAGCTCACAATAGAATAGAGGTGTGTTGTGACTGCAGGTCCAATATATTCTGAGAAAATAAACGGCTGCATTCAGGCCTTGTAAACAACAGAATAATTACAGTATTACTCCTTGGTTTTGATTTTAAAATGGCTTTGCATGGTCGGGTAACAAGTTGAACTGTTAGCCAACAGAAACTTAGCATACTTAATGTTCAGTGAAAAGATCAACATTGATTGGAATTCTTGCAGCATTCGACTACAAAACTATAAATAATCTACAGGAGCAACAGCACTGAAGAAACGCACAGCACGCTAATTACTCAGCTCAAATCGGCTGGATTAGAAAATCGACAATAACATTTCGTGATGATATGAAGGGATGTGAGGCTTTACTCCAAAGCTGTATGTCTGAAACCCAAAACAACACACTCCAATAAACAGAAAACTATCCAATAACACTCACACGTCGCTGTCTCAGCGGCCTTACAAATGACAAATCTCCCGGTCGTAGATTGGCGGTTATTGGATGTTCAAGGCCGGTAGACCGATTGATACCCAGCGAACATGGGTTAGTTAGCTGTCCGGCTAGTAATCTGAACTCGGTTCCTCTGAGGCCTGAGAGATCAAACGAGTGACCGGCTTTGCTACCTAAAATACCCAAGTTCGTGCACTTTAAAGGCTAGCATGCTAACGATGCGAACATTTCCTTTAATTAAAAAAACAAACAAACCACGAAAGGACAAGAAATTACCCACACGGTTTCGCTGGTAAGTTTCTACAAATACCTCTGCTATTTAATTGTTATTTCTCACAGAACCAGTATTATATTCGTATCCGAACAGCATACTCAATCTCCGTGTGAAAGTTTTCGTTGCTGCTGATTGATTAGCAACTGGCTAGTTGTTGGGCTAGCAGCGACATTCAACGGCTGCATCTTAAACCATCCTCCGTTGCTTATCAAGTGCACTATCTAGGGCGTGGATGTCATGGTGACGGCATGCGTAGGGATCGCACTTACGTGGTGAAAGGGACGCTGATTGACAGACGACTCCTTTTCATCCCTTTTCCTATTGCACATGGATTTGCCCTCCATTGTGGGGTTTTATCATCATTTCTATTATAGGTAATCTGTCAGATTCAAGTTCTCCAGGTGCAGAGGACTCGGTTCTGTCATTTATTTACACAGTGACTAGAGACAGAGAGCTGGCATGACAGCTCAGTTTAAACAGAGCCTTTTATTTAGTTATCGCCATACATGAACACAAACCGCATGCAAATAGTATCTGAAGCCTCTTCCGACCCCTTGAAGGAGTTATCCAAGGACCCAGAAGGTTTTATTCAGTCATTTATTTGCCCAATCATTTTAATCCCACTGGGGTCGCAATGTTCTGTGCATCGAGGAGTCAATAGAACTTTTTGATAACCATGGATCCTGACACATCTGGCGTAAAACTAATGCAATGAGAACATCATACTGACAGTTAAGGCCAACATGGAGATGGCTGGGGTTGCCAACTTGTATGAAGAGAAATAAAAGACAGGGCTGACCGGACAACTGATATCTCATGTCTTTTCTGGGCAGCACCCTTTGTTCCACTGATAGTCCTGCAATTTTTTCTTTTTTTTTAATTTTGAGAAATGAAGATGCTACTGCTTATATATATATATATATATATATATATATATACACACACACACACACACACACACACACACACTAGTCCTTAAAAATTAGCATATTGTGAAAAAGTTCATTATTTTCTGTAATGTACTGATAAAAATTAAACTTTCATATATTTTAGATTCATTGCACACCAACTGAAATATTTCAGCTCTTTTATTGTTTTAATAATTATTGTCCAAAAGGCCATCATTGACACCCTCAAGCAAGAGGGTAAGACACAGAAAGAAATCTCTGAACGAATAGGCTGTTCCCAGCGTGCTATATAAAGGCACCTCAGTGGGATGTCTGTGGGAAGGAAAAAGTGTGGCAGAAAATGCTGCACAACCAGAAGAGGTGACCGGACCCTGAGGAAGATTGTGGAGAAGGGCCGATTCCAGACCTTGTGGGACCTGTGGAAGCAGTGGACTGGGCTACAGGTGCCGCATTCCCCAGGTCAAGCCACTTTTGAACCAGAAACGGCGGCAGAAGCGCCTGACCTGGGCTACAGAGAAGCAGCACTGGACTGTTGCTCAGTGGTCCAAAGTACTTTTTTCGGTTGAAAGTAAATTTTGCATGTCATTCGGAAATCAAGGTGCCAGAGTCTGGAGGAAGACTGGGGAGAAGGAAATGCCAAAATGCCTGAAGTCCAGTGTCAAGTACCCACAGTCAGTGATGGTCTGGGGTGCCATGTCAGCTGCTGGTGTTGGTCCACTGTGGTTTTTTTTTTATCAAGGGCAGGGTCAATGCAGCTAGCTATCAGGAGATTTTGGAGCACTTCATGCTTCCATCTGCTGAAAAGCTTTCTGGAGATGACGATTTCATTTTTCAGCACGACCTGGCACCTGCTCACAGTGCCAAAACCACTGGTAAATGGTTTACTGACCATGCTATTACAGTGCTCAATTGGCCTGCCAACTCTCCTGACCTGAAGCCCATAGAGAATCTGTGGGATATTGTGAAGAGAAAGTTGAGAGACACCAGACCCAACACTGGATGAGCTTAAGGCCGCTATCGAAGCATCCTGGGCCTCCATAACACCTCAGCAGTACCACGCCGCATTGAAGCAGTCATTTCTGCAAAAGGATTCCCAACCAAGTATTGAGTGCATAACTGAACATGGTTATTTGAAGGTTGACTTTTTTTTTTTTTTATTATTATTAAAAGCACTTTTTTTATTGGTCGGATGAAATATGCTAATTTTTTTGAGAGGGATTTTTGTTTTTTTACTTTTTTGCCAAAATTATCAATATTAAAACAATATAAAGCTTGAACTACTTCAGTTGTGTGTAATGAATCTAAAATATATGAAAGTCTATTATTTATCAGCACATTACAGAAAAAAATGAACTTTATCACAATATGCTAATTTTTTGAGGAGTAATGCGTGTGTATATATATATCTCTATATATACACACGCACACGGTGTGTGTTTTATTTCTGTATAAGTATTTTCTTTACAGTATGACTAAACTAAGTTTTAAATCGGTAAAAAGTAAATACTTTGACTATAAGCAGAGCTGCTGAGAGACACACTGGAACAGAAAACTCAAGAAGGCTGCCCTGCTGATACAAGTTCTTCTTCTTTTCCTTTCAGGGGTCGCCACAGTAAACCATCGACCTCCATCTCACCCTATTCTCTGCATCTTCTACTCTTAACTCCAACTACCTTCATGTCCTCCTTCACCACATCCATAAATCTTCTCTTTGGTCTTCCTCTCGGCCTTCTGCCTGGTAGTTCCAACCTCAGCATCCTACTACCAATATACTCACTATCCCTCCTCTGTACATGTCCAAACCATCTCAATCTAGCCTCTCTGACTTTGTCTCCAAAACCTCTAACATGTGCTGTCCCTCTGATGTACTGTACTCATTCCTGATCTTATCCATCCTCGTTACTCCCAAAGAGAACCTCAACATTTTCATCTCTGCTCCCTCCAGCTCTGCCTCCGGTCTTTTCCCCAGGGCCACTGTTTCTAAACCATCAACACCGTCTTGTACACTTTTCCTTTCATTCTTGCCGGTACCTTCCTATCACACATCACACCGGATACTTTTCTCTAACCATTCCAACCTGCCAATGGAAACCTCCATTGCTCTGGATTGTTGAGTCCAAGTACTTGAAATCCTCCACCTTCTTTATCTCTGCTCCCTGTAACCTCACCATTTCTCTTGGGTCCTTGTCGTTCACACACATGTATTCTGTTTTACTGAGGTTAACCTTCATTTCTCTACTTTCCAGGGCATACCTCCACCTCTCTTGGTTTTCCTGCACTTGTTCTCTGCTCTCACTACAAATCACAATGTCATCTGCAAACATCATAGTCCATGGAGATTCTTGTCTAACCTTGTCTGTCAGCCTTGCCCATCACCATAGCAAACAAGAAGGGGCTCAGAGCTGACCCTTGATGCAGTCACACTGACAGCACACCTCACCACTGTCTGACATCTCTCATACACGTCCTGCACCACTCTAACATACTTCTCTGCCACTCCAGACTTTCTCATGCAATACCACAGTTCCTCTCTCGGCACCCTGTCATATGCTTTCTCCAGATCCATAAAGGCACAATGCAGCTCCTTCTGACCTTCTCTGTACTTCTCCATTAACATCCTCAAAGCAAGCACTGCATCTGTGGTGCTCTTTGTTGGCATGAAACCAAACTGTTGTTGACAAATGCTGACCTCTGCCCTTAGTCTAGCTTCCACTATTCTTTCCCATAAATTCATCATATGGCTCATCAACTTTATCCCTCTGTAGTTGCCACAACTCAGCATATCTCCCTTGTTCTTAAAAATGGGCACAAGCACACTTCTCCATTCCTCCGGCATCCTCTCACTCCCTAAGACCTTGTTAAATGTTCTTGGCAGAAAATCTACTGCTACCTCCCCTAGACGCTTCCATACCTCCACCGGTATGTCATCAGGACCAACTGCCTTTCCATTCTTCATCCTCTTCAATGCCCTCCTCACTTCTCCCTTATTAATCTTGGTTACTTCCTGGTCCTCAACAGTCACCTCTTCTATTCTTTTTTCTCTCTCATTTTCCTCAATCATCAGCTCTTCAAAGTACTCTTGCCATCTTCCCAGCACACTTCTGTCATCAGTCAATACATTTCCCACCCTGTCCTGAATCACTCTAACTTGCTGCACATCCTTCCCATTTCTATTTCTCTACTGTGCCAACCTGTACAAGTCATTTTCTCCCTCCTTACTGTCCAACCTATCATACAAGTCATCATACGCCCTCTGTTTGGCCTTTGACACCACTACTTTCGCTTTACGCGGTGTGTCCCTGTACTCCTGTTTACTCTCTTCGGTCCTCTCTATGTCCCATTTCTTCTTAGCTAACCTTTTGTATACAATCCTGCACTTCCTCATTGCACCACCAAGTCTCCTTATCTACTGTCCTTCCAGAGGACACACCAAGTACTCTCCTACCAGTCTCCCTGATCACATTAGCTGTAGTTGTCCAGTCATCTGGAAGCACTTCCTGGCCACCCAAAACCTGTTTCAACTCCTCCCTGAAGACAACACGACACTCTTCCTTTTTCAGCTTTCACCACTTCGTCTTCTGCTCTGCCTTTGCCTTCTTCACCTTTCTTACCAACAGCATCATCCTGCACACCATCATGCTATGCTGTTTGGTAACACTCTCATCCACTATTACTTTGCAGTCACTGACTTCCTTCAAATTACATCGTCTAACAAGATGTAGTCTACCTGTGTGTTCCTACCTCCGCTTTCATAAGTCACCCTATGCTCCTGTCTCTTCTGGAAGAAAGTTTTCACCACAGCCATTTCCATCCTTTTTGCAAAATCTATCAACATCTGTCCTTGTGTGTTCCTGTCCTGGATACCAAACCTGCCCACCTAACCTCTGGGGGTATTCTGCATCACTTCATCTAACTCACTCCAGAATCTCTCCTTCTCTTCTAGCTCACATCCTGCCTGTGGAGCAGAAGCACTAACAACATTGACCATCACCAATTTCTAACTTGCGACTTATCACTCTGCCTGATAGTCTTTTCACTTCTAGAACATTCCTGACAAACTCCTCCTTCAAGATGACTCCTACTCCATTTCTCTTCCCATCCACACCATGAAAAAACAGCTTAAACCCTGCTCCTAAGCTTCTCGCCTTGCTACCTTTCCACCTGGTCTCCTGAACGCACAGTATGTCCACCTTCCTCCTCTGCATCATGTCAGCAAGCTCTATACCTTTTCCTGTCATAGTTCCAACATTCAAAGCCCCTACTCTCAATCCTAGACTCATGCCTCTCCTTCTTTGACCTCTCCTTCTTTTACCAACCGTAGTCCAATTTCCACCAGCACCGTTGGTTAACGGCACTGATGGCAGTCGTTGTTAACCCGGGCGTCGACTGATCCGGTCTGAAATTTGTCTTTACAGTTTGCATTTTGTATTCTGGCAAAAGTTTTACGCCGGATGCCCTTCCTGTCACAACCCCCTGCATTTATCCGGGCTTGGGACCAGCGAGAGGGTGGACACTCGTTTGTGCCCCTCCCTCACAGCTGCATTCTGCTGCTACAAGTTGATTCTGATTATTCTGTTATGAGAACACTAGCTGACATGAAAATGTGAAACAATAAAAAAAAAGAAAAAAAAAGTGAATAATAATTCTAACGACCCCCCCTCACAAAAAAGCTAACAGACTCACTTAGACCATGCACAATGTATATTTATTTTATATATATATATATATATATATATATATATATATATATAAACCCCACCACACACACATTCTTTATCAATAAAGTAAATAAATGTTCATGGTGAAAACAATGAAATAATATTGATGAAACATGCACTTATTAAACAGATAATTAAACTAACATTACAGGGGATGCAAATGATGCGTAATAACACTGTTTTCTCACAAAATTCCAGTCACCAGTCTAAACCTGTTTAATCTTAAATGTGAAATATAAATAATATTCTGGGAAAGTAGTTATTGTAATACCATACTGATAAGGTGCAATTTTATGTTGTGTTCATCCTGACAAATGGTGGCAGCATTTTATCCAATGTACAGTATTCCTTTACAGGTGAAACTTGCAAACTAAGAAATGGAAAAAAAAAAAAAAATGTTTTTCTAGTTTCTGACAAACCTTGTGCACTCTGCCTTGTGAAAATACTGTAGTTTGATATGAATTTTAAAAAGCAGCTCAGGCAAGACAAAACTTACAAATACAATGAAAGATAAATCTGAATATTGAGAAACAGGGTAGGATGGATTCCTTCTAACGTCTTCTCCCAAAGCAGGTCGATCATCTTCTGTCACCCAGAATTGGTCATTGCCCACAGGGGTCCAGATGCTCCTGGCGAAAGAACCCATTTCATAATATGGTACATTTCATAGATGTGTCTGATCACGAAACTGGCACAGTTACAACTACCTCATGACTTATTGTTCATTCACTTTGGAGTGTGGGAGGAAACCGAAATACCCGGAAGAAACCCACACAAGCAGAGGGAGAACATGCAAATTCCTCATGAAACACCCAGGCAGGGAAAGCGAACCTGGGCCTTATTATTCTTGTTATTCAGGGCAAAATATTTTGTTCATGCCAGGGAGATAACATGACATCAAAATATGTACATATGGTGAACACAGCTTTGGAAATAGGTATGTCATGCTCTATTTTGTGACACATAAAACACCTCATTATTTTCAGGTCCTACTGAGTGATATGTAAATGTGATGGATCAGTGTCACACATTTCAGTAGCAATTTCATGCTCAGACCCAAATATTTAGCCTGATGTAAACTAATAAGCCCAACATGAACCCTAACCTTTTACTTTTTCTGAAGGGGTCGTCCACTTTACTTCTTAATGCAATTACACAGCATGAGAAGAATATGAAGTCAGAGTCTGAGCGATTTAAGTATTTCTGTTGAAATTATATAGCCCTTCTGCCCGATAAGTGCATGCTGAAGATAACCCCGTTCAACCTTCGATAACTGTTACCCTGACTAGGACTCCAACAGCCAAGCAAAAAAGGGAGACAAAAAAAAAAAATACAAGATGTGATAGGAAACAAATACATGGGAAAGTTGAACAACTTCCTAAATTACCAGCACTATATTTCATTTGCACATTATGCTTTATTGGCAATTCAATTTTGGATTTTTCTCAGCAAGATACAGATGATGTTACGAAGATTTACTGTTAAACAAGCAAGTATTCAGTAATTTGTAAGACTGTGGTACAGCAGGGTTTCAATTTTAACTCCAAAAAAATCCAACTCCAGGCACATCTGATAAATACAAGTCTTAATCAGATGGATGGTGAGGTGAGCAAAAGTAGGGTTGGAGTGAACGTCTTCAGCAAGGTAGAGCAAAAGAAACAGGATTAGGCACCCCCGGTATAGAGCAATATCCAAAAAGGCCAGAAGAGGGCAGCCTTTATTCAAATTTCTCTTTTTACCAAGCACACACAAAGTTTAAATTTTTTTCAAAGTACGATAAATTTTTTACGAACATACATACAGTATTAAATGTAAATTATTTATAATCTGGTTTAATTAAGTTAACTAAACACATAGTTGTGTTAAAAATAATAGAAGTGTTTTAAAAAAGTGAATAAAACTGAAAATCCTAATCATAGCTTTTATTTCCATACACACAAATGCATTGGGAACACTACACATTCTATTCCATATTCAAAACATGAATATAAAATTTGACTAACTCCTTTAAAGAAATTGAAGGAATTTATATTTTCCTTTGAATGACTGAACTAATATTTAGTTATATATCCACTGTTTCTGAGAACCGCTGTACAGCTGTGTTGCATGGAGTCAACCAACTTCCAGCACCTGTGAACAGGTGTTCCAGCCCAGGATGATTGGACTACATTCCACTTCTGTATTTCGTGGTTTTGCCTCAGGAACTACACGTTTTTACGTCACCCCTCAAGTTTTATATTGGATTAAGGTCCGCGGATTGAGTCGGGAGCTTCATAACGTCAATCTTTTGGTGTGGAACCAAGATGTTGCCCATTTACAGGTGTGTTTTGGATCATTGTGTTGTTGGAACACCCATCGAAAGGGCATTTCCTCTTCAGCATGAGGCAGCACGACCTCTTCCAAGTATTCTGATGGATGTTAACTGAGCCATAATCCCTGGTATGCGATAAACAGGCCCAACACAACGTTCCCATATAGTGATGCTTGCGCCACCATGTTTCACTGTCTTCACAGTGTACCGTGGCATGAATTCAGTTTTTGGGGTTGTCTGTCAAACTGTCTCTGGCCACTAGATCCAGAAAGAACAATCTCACTTTCATCAGTCCACAAAAATGTTGCACCTTTTCCTTTTAGGCCAGTCAATGTGCTCTTTGAGAAATTGTAACCCCCCCCCCCCCAGTGGGACTTTGCAGGGGCTTCTTGCTGATAGCTTGACTTCACATCGGCATCTTCGAATTGCAACAGGACTCACAAGTCACTTTAGATCTTCTTTGATCTTCCTGGAGCCAACTGGAGTCCTTGCCATTATGACTCTTCTTCGATTCATTCGAATGGTGGCTTTTCACTTTCTTCCATGTGTTTCAGGTTTGGTGGCCATTTTCTAGCTTTGGTCATCATTAACTGAGCAGCTATAATTTTCTGCAGCTCTTTAAATGTTTGCCCGTCTCAAATCAGCTGTTTAATCGAAGCGCGCTGGAACGAGCCATTCTCCTCAGAATTTCAGAGAAAAATGTTCTATAACCAACATCTACAACATTTGCTGCCTTCTTTCCTTAAATAAGGACAATTACTGACACCTGCTTTTCAAAGAATGACTATGTCACTAATGGAGCTCCACATTGCTATTATTTTAAACACAATTATATATACACACAACACATGTCTGGATAATTTCTAAAGTGATGTGTAACTGTGCTGCTTCAAGCTTGTTGTCTTTTCCATCTGAAGATCTGCCAGAAGCCATACGAAGTCATAATTATTGTGATGAAACTGAAATCATGTTTTGTTTTTGTGGTATTCACACTACAGCGATCCCTCACTACGTCTTGCTTCGATTAATGCGGCTTCAGTGCATCGCGTTTTTTTTTTTTTTTTTAAAGAAATGAATTAATCGAATTACAAAATAAGGAAATTAAGGAAGAACAGGTGCAAAAGTTAAGGAAAATGTCACAAAAGCAAGGACAATTATGAAAAAAAAAAAACAAAAAAAAAAACAACCCACCACAAAACAACTCCCAAATCTCCCATCAAAACTGGATACATCTGCATCTGTATGCGCGCGCATCTGCGCAGCCACGCCCCCTCTTGTCGGAGCCGAGTATTAAGTGGACCTCAGGATAATGTTTAATCATATTTCATACTTATATTTATGATCTATCTTTCTAAAGATTTTATTCCATTTGTATTTCTATTTGTTCTTCACTTTCACACTTGGACATCTTTGTTGGTATCTCCGGATGTTTGCAAAACGAATGTTGGCAAGTTAGAGAGCGTCTGTATTTATATTTTTATTTACATCTTATGTTATTTTTTTCAATGTTTAATTGTTATGATAAGCAATTATAGCATTGGTTATGTATTTATTGATATTATATAGACATATACGTCAGTTGTGGGTGGGGTGATCCGACTTCGCGGATTTCAATGGTCGAGTGGGGATCTCGGTCCCAATTAACCGTGGAAAGTGAGGGATCCCTGTATATTTGGAATATAACATTTTCAAAATGCAGAATACAAGATGAACAGTATCAGCATCACTTTTGTGAAGGCAAGTTTAGAATAAATAAAAAGGTGTAATGCATAAATTCATGATCATCAAACATTAAATATTAGAAAACTCCAGGTTTATTAATTAGATATACAATACAATTTGAAAAAGAAATTTATGTTATAATTACCTCCCATACGTGTTGTGAAAAAATTAGCATCTCATGGGCCTAAGAGTTGGAGCTGGCCAAGCTCAGATACACACACAACTGTTACATGAGGACATTATTATATCCCTGCCTTCATGCAGGAGCTTTCTGTTCCCATATCAAAACACTGACCACCCCACACCTCAGCGCAAATGACAAATCTGACATTCAGTGAAAGTTACTGCCCCCCCCCCACACACACACACAAAGAGGCAACATAAGGTGTAGGATATGGCATAAACAGCACACATATATACATACATACACATTTCCTCCTAACTGAAGCTTTAAAAGAATGTGAATGAGCAGAAAGAAAGAGGATAAACATCAAGGCTGAGATTTCAGCTGGAGGCCACGTGAGCACACAGAGAACAAATATCAATATTCCTCAATACTTGACTTCCAGAGAGGAATTTAACTTCTGTTTGTCCTCGAGACATGTAATAAATGTTAGGCTTCAATGTTTTAAGGTAATGGATGTTATAATGGAATGCTACTGTATCTTGTCACTTAAGCTTTTAGGTTTTGTTTGATAACTTTCCAGTGTCTACTGTCACAAGCCCATCTCTTATTATAAATACTGCTATCATATTCATATATATCTTGTCCTTTCGGCTGTTCCCTTCAGGGGTCGCCACAGCGAATCATCTGCCTCCATCTCACTATATACACACACACATATATATATATATATATACACACACACACACACACACACATACATACAGTGGTGGTCTAGTGGTATAGGACGCTGGATCGCTGATCCAAAGGTTGGGGGTTCGAGTCCCACTCTCCACAGGGTTGTAACTGTCCCCCCCAGTGCAGCTAACTGGGTTATCAAAGGCGGGCCATGTCTCTCACTGTCTATGGTGAGAGGCATGTAAAAGAACCATTGCTGACTTTCGTAACGAGTAGGCTGCAAGTCGTCAGCGTGTTTCTGTCCCTTGCTAAAAAGGGTTGTGACAGGAAGGGCATCCGACGTAAAAAAAAAAAATCTCTGCCAAATCAAACGGCGACTCCCGAGTAAAAGGGAAAAAGCCAAAAAGGAAGACAGATATACACATATACATCAGTCAGGGGGGTTGATCTGACTTCGTGGAATTCGGCGGTCGCGAGGGGATCTCGGTCCCACATTAACCACAGAAAGTGAGGGATCCCTCTGTGTGTATGTATGTATGTATGTATGCATGTAATATACAGTGGTACCTCACTTTACAAAATTAATCCGTTCCAGAGCCTTTTTCGTAACCTGCATTTTTCGTAAGTTGAACCGCATTTTACATGCAAAACGTGTGATTCATTCCAAGGCTCCCAATACTACGCCCTAAACCCTTTAAAAATGATAAAAGCATACCTTTTAAGACCTCCTTCTGCTTCAATATCGTACCGATGGTAGCCAGGTTTGGCCATATTCCTTTGTGCCATCAGTTAAGCTTCTTATTTCTTTCTTAATTCTTTCTTATTCTCACTCGCACTGGAAATCGCATGCGCATGCATGTATGCGTTGACCATGTCTTCTTAGCAGAGTTATAATCTTACAAATGTTTTTGGAAGGTTAAAAGCCTGAGTCAAGAAATAAACCATAAAACAACAGTAACTCTGTCCTTTACACGAAAAGCATCATGGTGGATTCAGCTCCATAATAGGCAATGGGAGGTAGCTGCGTCATCCCTCCGAGCCAATGGCTCCTTGTCCAAGATAGCGTCAGGTGGACCTGTCCAAGATGGTGCTCAAGTGAAGGGAACATGAACGACAGCTCAGTTGTTAGCCAATGGGAGGCCAGCAGGGCAGGATGTCTGAACGTCATTGATGGGAGAGCAGCCCGTGCATTGTTTGAAATGGTGCATTTTAATGTTTGAATGGTGCGTTTGCATTTTTAAGATGGCACTTTCGTAATGTGAACTTGTTTCGTATACAGAGACAAAAATTTTAGGAAAATGCGTTTCGTAACCTGCATTTTTCATTTGGTGACTTTCATAACGTGAGGTACCACTGTGCATATGTATATGTATACACACACATACATACGGGGGGGGGGTTAACATGCAGAGAAAAGAAAAAAAAAAAAAAGAACTTAATTAGTACAAAAAGTTACATTACTATACTTTCATCAGTTCATTTTCTATCTATGGTCATAAAATCATCTACAGCCATCTCATGTTTACTTTTTATATATATATATATATATATATATATATATATATATATATATATATATATATGTGTGTGTGTAAAAAATTTTCGGCACAAAAATTTTGAATATTTTCAAGAATAGATATTCACTATAGAAATAAGGAATATTCAGGACCAGGAAACATTTTTTTTTTAAAATAAATATAATAATTTCTCCCCCTCTGCATTTTTAAAAGATTTTCTAAATATAAGGAAAAAGTTGGCATTCAATTGATGTGGCACAAGAAGAATCTCAAATTCAAACGTTTCTGTGCCTTCAACACCTAGGATTGTGCTTACTGCTCATCCATACCGAGCGCCTCTGCAAGAATGCTGATCTTGGATCAGTTTGGTCCATCCAGTTGTATTCATTGGAAGATAAAAGATTAAAAACTGATCCGATATCAACACCCTTACCCTGAGAAGTTTGCACAGCTGCGTGGCTGAACGCTGGAACTTGGCTTGAGGGACAAATCACATCTTACCGAAGCACTCTTTAGCGTTATTCCACACTTGAATTCCCTACAAAAGGGTTTAAAAAAAAACACCTCAGTGGTTTGGAAGCACACACACACGCACACACACACAGTAGTGTATTGCAACTATTATAATCCAAAAGCAATGAAAATGTTAATAAGAGTTAATGAATTGATTTATATCACTTGCATTCTGCTTACATTTTAATTTTACAGCTGACTTAAAAATATATAATCATTGATATCCGTACTTACTTTTTTACACATGCTGATTTGCATGATGGCGTAACTGATAAGAGCTTCTTTGAGGTCATGGTCCTTCTGCTCTTTGAACCTCTCAATGTCCACCCATGCATTCTTCACAAACTCTCTGTGAATAAAATGCACACTGACTGCATACCATGCGCAGATTTATGAAATGAAGACTAAAACTTATTATTTATTGCTGAGAAACTGAATCGTGTAGATACTTTCCCCAGCTCTTACAAGTGAAGGAATTGAAATACTTATAAAAAAATTTATATATATATATATATATATAAAAAACTCGACAGGGCTTTTAACAAAATGAGTTCCTGAAGATAAGAACATGGGAGGGCTGGTACAATAATCCGACTCATAGTTCTGTTACAAAGACAAACGTGGGAAAAGAATAGAAAGCTCACTCGCACTCAGTATTCCTCTCATTGACAATCTCCTCTCCCTCCTCAATCTGGGTCTCCAGAGCCTTCACCTTCACCTCCCTTTGCTCGGGAGTCTCCTGGCCAAACAACTTACTGGTCATCCCTTTCAGAGAGAAGGTCCGTATTGTCTGCAGCAGGATTGAGGACAACACACACACACACACACATTTTATTTTATATATATATATATATATATATATATATATATAAAAAGTCAAGTTTTAAGTTTTGACGTACCTACGTAGTACGCTGACGTAATGACGCTGCATTCACTGTTTACAAACTACTGACTGAATTGTGTGTATGTATGTATATATATATATATATATATACACATACACACACATACATACATACATACATACACACACACACACACACACACACACACACACTAGTCCTTCTCAAAAAATTAGCATATTGTGATAAAGTTAATAATTTTCGGGAATTTACTGATAAAAATTAAATTTTCGTATATTTTACATTCATTTCACACCAACTGAAATATTTCAGGTCTTTTGGCATACAGCTCATGAAAACCCAAAATTCCTATCTCAAAAAATTAGCATATCATGAAAAGGTACTCTAAACGAGCTATTAACCTAATCATCTGAATCAACCAATTAACTCTAAATGCCTGCATAAGATTTCTGAGGCTTTTAAAAACTCCCAGCCTGGTTCATTACTCAAAACCGCAATCATGGGTGAGACTGCCGACCTGACTGCTGTCCAGAAGGCCATCATTGACACCCTCAAGCAAGAGGGTAAGACAGAAAAATCTCTGAGCGAATAGGCTGTTCCCAGAGTTCTCCATCAAGGCACCTCAGTGGGACATCTGTGGGAAGGAAAAAGTGTGGCAGAAAATGCTGCACAACCAGAGGAGGTGACCGGACCCTGAGGAAGATTGTGGAGAAGGGCCGAATCCAGACCTTGGGGGACCTGTGGAAGCAGTGGACTGGGCTACAGGTGCCGCATTCCCCAGGTCAAGCCACTTTTGAACCAGAAAGAGCGGCAGAAGCGTCTGACCTGAGCTACAGAGAAGCAACACTGGACTGTTGCTCAGTGGTCCAAAGTACTTTTTTCGGATGAAAGCAAATTTTGCATGTCATTCGGAAATCAAGGTGCCAGAGTCTGGAGGAAGACTGGGGAGAAGGAAATGCCAAAATGCCTGAAGTCCAGTGTCAAGTACCCACAGTCAGTCATGGTCTGGGGTGTCATGCCAGCTGCTGGTGTTGGTCCACTGTGTTTTATCAAGGGCAGGGTCAATGCAGCTAGCTATCAGGAGATTTTGGAGCACTTCATGCTTCCATCTGCTGAAAAGCTTTATGGAGATGAAGACTTCATTTTCAGCACGACCTGGCACCTGTTCACAGTGCCAAAACCACTGCTAAATGGTTTACTGACCATGGTATTACTGTGCTCAATTAGCCTGCCAACTCTCCTGACCTGAAGCCCATAGAGAATCTGTGAGATATTGTGAAGAGAAAGTTGAGAGACACCAGACCCAACACTGTGGATGAGCTTAAGGCCGCTATCGAAGCATCCTGGGCCTCCATAACACCTCAGCAGTGCCACAGGCTGATTGCCTCCATGCCACGCCGCATTGAAGCAGTCATTTCTGCAAAAGGATTCCCGACCAAGTATTGAGAGCATAACTGAACATAATTGTTTTTAATACAAAAAAGTCAACCTTCAAATACTTTTTTTAATGGTCGGATGAAATATGCTAATTTTTTGAGATATGGATTCTTGGTTTTCTTTCCTTGTTTGTCAAAATTATAAATATTAAAACAATAAAAGTCCTGAAATATTTCAGTTGGTGTGCAATGAATATAAAATAGATGAAAGTTTAATTTTTATCAGTACATTACAGAAAATAATGAACTTTACCACAATATGCTAATTTTTTTGAGAAGGACTAGTATGTGTGTGTGTGTGTGTGTATATATATATATATATATATATATATACACACACACACACACACACACACACACACACACACACACACATACATATACACTCTCTACGACCCTGTAGAATGTTCTTGTCAGGAAATCAACTGCTACTTCTCCGAGACACTTCCATACCTCCACCAGTATGTCATCAGGACCAACTGCCTTACCATTCTTCATCCTCTTCAATGCCCTCCTCACTTCACCCGTACTCATCTTTGCTACTTCCTGGTCCTCAACAGTCACTTCTTCTACTTTTTTTTTCTCTCATTTTCCTCATTCATCAGCTCTTCAAAGTACTCATTCCATCTTCCCAGCACACTTCTGTCATCAGTCGATACATTTCCCTCTCTGCCCTTAAATCACTCGAACTTGCTGCACGTCCTTCCTATCTCTATTTCTCTGCTGTGCCAATCTGTATAGATCATTTTCTCCCTCTTTGCTTTCCAACCTATCATACAAGTCATCATACGCCGTCTGTTTGGCCTTTGACACCGCTACCTTCGCTTTACGCCGTGTCTCCCTGTACTCCTGTTTACTCTCTTCGGTCCTC
>CM045729.1:44548579-44551079 GCA_024760905.1 Plotosus lineatus | reverse complement strand
CTCCCCCACTTTGGCAGCAATAACTTCAACCAGACGCTTCCTGTAGCTGCAGAGCAATCTGGCACATCGATGAGGACTAATCTTGGCCCATTCTTCTTTACAAAACTGCTGTAGTTCAGTCAGATTCCTGGGATGTCTGGCATGAATCGCTGTCTTGAGGTCATGCCACAGCATCTCAATGGGGTTCAAGTCTGGACTTTGACTTGGACACTCCAGAACGTGTATTTTGTTTTTCTGAAACCATTCTGAAGTTGATTTACTTCTGTGTTTTGGATCATTGTCTTGTTGCAGCATCCATCCTCTTTTAGCTTCAACTGTCTGACAGACGACCTCAGATTTTCCTGAAAATCATCCCGATAAACTTTTGAATTAATTTTTCCATTCATGATTGCAAGTTGTCCAAGCCCCGAGGCAGCAAAACAGCCCCAAACCAAGATGCACCCTCCACCATGCTTCACAGTGGGGATGAGGTGTTGATGTTGGTGAGCTGTTCCATTTTTTCTCCACACATGACGTTGTGTGTGTCTCCCAAACAATTCAACTTTGGTTTCATCAGTCCACAAAATATTTTGCCAAAACTTCTGTGGAGTGTCCAAGTGCCTTTTTGCGAACATTAAACGAGCAACAATGTTTTTTTTTCGACAGCAGTGGCTTCCTCCTTGAAGTCCTCCCATGCACACCATTCTTGGCCATTGTTTTACATATAGTTGATGTGTGCACAGAGATATTGGACTGTGCCAGTGATTTCTGTAAGTCTTTAGCAGACACTTTAGGGTTTTTTTTTTTTTTTACCTCTCCAAGTATTCTGCATTGAACTCTTGGCGTCATCTTTGGTGGACGGCCACTCCTTGGGAGAGAAGCAACGGTGCCAAACTCTCTCCATTTGTAGACAACTTCTCTGACTGTCAATTGATGAACATCCAGACTTTTAGAGATGGTTTTGTATCCTTTCCCAGCTTTATACAAATCAACAATGCTTGATCGCAGGTCTTCAGACAGCTGTTTTGAGCGAGCCATGGTGCACATCAGACAATGCTTCTCATCAAGACAATTCTTACCAGGTGCATGTTTTATAGTGGCCAGGGCAGCTTTAAGCCACTCATCAGTGATTGGGCACACACCTGACTTAAATTGTTTGGTAAAAATTGGTTTCAATTGCTCTTTAAGTCTCCTTAGGGAGAGGGTTCAGTTACTTATTCCTCCCCCTTCTGTCATTGTTTGCATGCTATCCTCATTAAAATATGAAAACCTATAAATTATTTGGGTGGTTTTCGTTAAAGCAGACACTTTTTTCATCTGTGTGATTTTGACAAATATCACATCACATTTGATAGTGATTTTATGCACAAATGTGAGAAGTTCCAAAAGGTTCAGATACTTTTTCATACCACTGTATAATATATTACCCAGTTAAGCTCTATGATGCTACTCAAACGCCGAATAAGCGCACAAACCGTGCTTCTTAAGTCCTTTCCCTTTGAATGTGAGGCATTTGTTGCAGGTGACAAACGGTGCTTGTGAGACGAAGCGTGGCTTATTTGGACTTATATCTTTGAAGTTAGCAAGTGCACTTGCGCATTTAAAAGATTAAGCTCCGTGTGTCACCCGTACCAAATGCCTCACATTCAGAGGGGAAGGACTTAAGAAGCGCATCAATTTTATTTGCGGTTTGTGTTTATAGGGAGTAAATGAGATTACTTAATTCAAGTATGAACTGCATTCAGTCCGAGCAGCTCAGCCACGCCCCTCAGCCGGAGCGGGAGAAAGCAGACACACACACTAAACATTAACTTAGGCACTGTACTGGAATAATAATTGAAAAATACTTTAATACTCTAGCTTTACAACAGTTCAGATGAATCCTCTTCAGGCACTTCAGAGGAAACTGTCGTTTCTTCAGGAGAAAGTCTTATTTCATCAGAAGAGACATCCAACGTCATTACCTTTTCTATCGCTTAGCCAGAGAAGATACACAGCGTTTAAGTGGCATCATAGAGGTTAACTGGTAATTAAACACTAAAAAAATGCACATTGACAACTTGTGCGCAAATGAGGAAAAAGGGGCGTTACATCATCTCAACCAATCAGCAGGAAGGAGGACACCCATTGGCTGAAATTGAATGACCTGACAGTTGATCGGTGACCTGCGAATATACAAACCATGAGTGCAAAACCACAAATAGTCAAGGGCCTACTGTGCATCGCTGTCTTGAATTCTACATAAACTTCCAATTTAAAGGCAAGTTTTGTTTATTCCTAATACTAAATGGTGGAAAATATTTAGAAAAAAACCTTTCCATTCAGACACGTGATAGGAATTTGCCGATTCAGTTCCTTCACATTTTCAAGTCGTTTATAAAAACACAAATTACTAAAATCTACATCTTCACTGGTTCCAAAAAGTCATGCTGTGGACAGTTCCCTGGTCGGAGACAGGAAAGAAAAGAGGAAAGAAAAAAACAGCTTTCGGCCCAGCAGGGGAATCCCTATGCTACATCTC
>CM045729.1:44468579-44541079 GCA_024760905.1 Plotosus lineatus | reverse complement strand
TCAAGTTCCCTCCAGATCATCATGTTTGGTCCCGCGACCCTCCATGCTAATCACGATTCTCTCAAATCGTAGAAATTGTGGACATCATGCCCCAGTGTAAACTCAGGGTTACAATAACTTCCATTTTTCCGTGAAGGTGTTTCATTAGATTTAAGAAAAAGTCCACAGGATTACTGGCACGTTCAGCCATGAGTGCATTACATGGGTTAGTCAGTGAGGTGTAAAAAAAAAGAGTTCAGAAGTACTGTCAGCATTATGGTTCATCCTAAAGATGTTCAGTGGGGTTCAGGTCAAAGTTCTGTGCATGACACTTGGGACGTTCTACTTCAAACTTGACCATGTCTTCATAGGCCACTTTATGCATAGGGACACTGTCATGTTGGAAAAAACGTTTTGGCCTCTTAGTTTCAATGAAGAGAAATTGTAGTGCACCACCACATAAAGACCTACTGTAAAAGATGTCCTGTGTGCTTCCAACAGGTTACAAAAGGCCTCCATATGGGTGTGATAGGTTGGTATCAGTACACCTCTGTCCTTCATCACAGGGTGATGACATCATTGCTTTTTCAAACAATTACCACCAGGAACAACAACAACAGTTGTGAACTTTCATTATGCATTTGGTTTTCTGCAAATGGAACAGTGCACTGGCTTTGTGTTACTGATCAAGCCTGGGGTTCAAATCCCAGTACCACCACGCTGCCACTGCTGGGCCCTTAAGCAACACCATTAACTGTCAATTGCTCCGTTGGATAAATGAGATTAAGTCTCTGCAGATACAAGTACAGTAGACCCCCGTTCGGTTCCGGCCCCTCCAGCGAATAAAGATAATCCACGAGTAAAACCAAACCCTATGTATCATATTACATGGGCGAATGATCAACCGCAAGCAAAATCCTATGTATATATTACATGCCTAAATTATGCTTCTCAAACACATTCCATAGACAGTCTTACCCATTAATACAGTATTAATGTAGTAAAATGTAATAATTAAGTAAAAACTTTTTAATTTTGTACTGTGATATTTATTGATTTATATATATATATAAAAAATGTATATATATATATATAAATGTATATATATATATATATATATATATACACACACACACACACACATATAGTATGTATATATATATATATATATATATATATACATACTATATATATATATATATATATATATATATATATATATATATATATATATATATATATATATATATATATATATATATATATATATATATATATATATATATATATATATATATATATATATATATATATATATATACATATACATATATATACACACACATGTGTATAGAATATATATATATATGCACAGACACACACACTATTATATATATATATATATATATATATATATATATATATACACACATATATATTTACATACATACATACTATATATACATATACATACATACATACTATATATACATATATATACATACATACTATATATACATATATACATACATACTATATATATATATATATATATACACATATATATACATATATATATATACACACACATATGTGTATAGAATATATATATATATATATATGCACACACACACACACACACAGTGAGTCATCGACTTCCGACCACTTTTGGTTCCGGCAGACCGGTCGTATGTCGACTTTCCATCCAAGTACACTCACGCCAAACAAAAACAGATGAATAAATCTCACTCATTTAAATCTATACATCTATTTTCAATTCCACATCACTGTGAGACGCAGCAGAGAGCCAATCCTTTCTGTACTCCACTGTGTGGGCAGGTCCGATACCTTCAAACTTCAATTTTATCGGATTATAACAACAGCCACAGACTGCGCGTGTTGTTTGAGTAAAGAGATAGATTTCCCTCGTTTTGATCAGCTCATTTCCACAAAGCCAAACACAGCTGGCAAGCAAACACAAATGAACAGACATGGAAAAACTTCAACCCGCAGAGCAGCTGATTGCCAAAAATTGGGACGCGCTTCCTGTCACAAACACTGCAGCGTGCGAGTCCAATAAAATTAGAGTTTCAAGGTATCGGACCCGCCCACACAGAAATGATTGGCTCTCCGCTTCGCGCCACAGTGACGTAGCATTGAAAGTAGATGAATAGATTTGCTCTGAGCTCTGAGCAGTTAGAAAGTGAAGCTGCATAACTCCTGCTTGGCCTTTTAAGATGCTGGAGTTGCCGGCAGCGCAAACAACTGTCGTACACAACACTTGCACTGCACTTCCATGAATCATGCTTCACGACTTTTAAGTAAAGTCGATCAGACGCAACTCGCATAGGTCCCAAGTCGACGACTCACTGTGTGTGTATATATATATGTATGTATATATACACATACATACACACACACACACACACACGAATCCCTCGCGACTTCGCGCTTCAATTAATGCAGCTTCAGTGCATCGCAGTTTTTTCAAAATAAATATTCATCGAATTATAAAATAAGGAAATTAAGGCAGAATCGGTGGAAACGTTAAGGAAAATGTCATAAAAACAATGCCAATTATGCAAAAAAAAAAAAGAAAAAAAGTGTACCTCAGGATAATGTTTAATCATATTTCATACTTATATTTATGATCTATCTTTCTGTAGATTTTATTCCATTTCTATTACTACTTGTTCTTTAATTTCGTTTCACTTTCAACCTTGGACATGTTGGTGTCTCTGGATGTTTGCAAAACAAATATTGGTAAGTTGGAGAGCGTCTGTATTGTTTTATTCTTGTTATTTTTTTCAATGTTTGTTATTATAAGCATTTATAGCATTGGATATGTATTTATTGATATACACAAACCTATACGTCAGTCGGGTTGGGGGGGGGGTGATGCTACTTTGCGGATTTCGATGGTTGCATGGGGATCTCGGTCCCAGTTAACCGCAGAAAGTGAGGGATCCCTTTTTTATATATATATATATATATATATATATATATATATATATATATAAAGAACATAAAGTGTGTGTAATGACGTAATTAACTTTCACCCAGAATGCAGGAGGCAGTGTGAGATGGCACAGAGTGGATTTACTATTCAAAGGGAAGTACTTAAGCAGAGCGCACACACTTTAAATACTGTACTGATGACGAAGAAAAACACAAACAACATTAAACACTAGAACCAGGAGCCAGGAAAAACACAAGGAAGCAGGGATGTGAGACAATCTTCTCGTGCAGAGGTGAGCCTGCAGTTTGTGTTTATAGAGAGTAATAAATTGGATTAAAAAAAACCCCAAAAGGATAAACATGCGACAGAACAGTACATAAAATCTCACACACAAACATTCTGAACATTAACTTAGGTACTGTACTGGAATAATCATTGAAAAAGACTTTAATACTACAGTGCTTTACAACAGTTCAGATAATTATTCCTCTTCAGGTACTTCAGAGGAAACTGTCGTTTCTTCAGGAGAAAGTCTTCTTTCTTCAGAAGAGACATCCAACATCATTACCTTTTTCAGGCGCATAGCCAGAGAAGAGACACGGCATTTGAGTGACATCATAGAGATTAACTGGTAATTAAAACATACTAAAAAAATGCACATTGACAACTTGTGCGCAAATGAGAAAAAAAGGGGCGTATACATCTCAAACAATCAGCAGGAGGGAGAACAGCCATTGGCTGAATTTGAATCACGTGACAATTACTCGGCAATCCGCAAATATGGGGCGCGCAAGTACAAAACCGCGAATAGTCAAGGGCATACTGTATCTGCAAATTTCTAATTACCAAACCAATCGTTTGGATTATCCATTGCAGCCTAATCTCGTCGTTCAACAGTTATAAAGAGTGGGCCACGATAAGAAAATATAAATGGTGCTTATTCAACATGAGTGAGACTTTATGACAGTTATGTGATAAATATGTTTAACCAATCTGTGAGCTGCACTAGTTCTAGCTCCTTGGACATGACCCTGTTCCTTTCCCAGAAAGATGGCCAGATTCATCTAAAGTATACAGTGTTAGCATGGGTCACCTAACAGTTGAAAGAAAGACAAATGTAAAGTAACCTATTTATTATTGTAATGCGATGCACTCTCCAGTGGAAAGTTTCTATAAAATCATTATGAGCCCCATGTCTGAGGTTAGTGAAAGACTTCTGCCTCCACATGTGAGCAAACCTTCTCCGTATATCTGTGGATAAAAGTTCTTGCAGTACTGGCATCTCAGCCTTATCCTATCAAACCTGTCAAGTATTTCCTTGAAGGATCTTTGCTCACGGTGTCAAAACTAACCATTTCCTGTGCAATAACTGATAATAGGTTTTTCTTCATTCAAATTTAGAAACATTTATTTTTTTGCTCAAATGCTGTGAATCTATCAAGTTAATGTTGCAAATGAGGCAACAGATTTGTCACACCGGCACCTTCATCTCTTTACGTCAGTAAAATTGCACATCTGATTTCATTTTCATTCATACTTGGATAAAATCAAGCAGCATCTCAAGACTGCCATCACCACGACTGCAGAATCAAATCCAGCATGCAGAGCACTGGCGGTGTTTAATGTGCAGTGCTTTTCTTGTATGTGTGTGTGGCAGCTGTTAGTACTCACTGCTCGCACACGCAACAGCTGTGAGATAACAGACTGGAGCTCATCTCCATAGTGCTTCATTTCTGCAAACCTCCTGAGAGAGAAAAGGGAGGAGAATGCGGGAAAGAGAATAAGAGAGACTTTACATATAACACAATGTGACACACCTAGGTCATCTTTTAGCTTTTACCAAAGAATTTATTGGGATGGCCACTTAGCATAAAGTTGGAAAAAAAAAAAATCTTTGCACATCACTTACTTGTCGGGATTCTTCACCCTGAATGTAGCATTTAAAGCCTTCAACCTTGAATCTGCCTGGGAACGTAGAAAGAATTACAGTGCTTGCGCTGTATTTGGTTGGACAACTGTTTGTAAAAGGCTACAATGCTCCCATAAATGGAATGCTACCAATAGCCACACGCTCAAAAATATATGTAATTACATAAAAAATAAAAATGTCCCCAACAACTACTGCTGCTCTCACTGACTTGATCCTTGATAGCTCCAATAGATTTATCTGCATTTGTTTATAGAGGGTAAACCTGCTCATAAATTATTAAAATATTTTCAGTTTGAAGCGCTTTAATTGCCTGGGGGTCATTAGACTTTATATTTCCATCCGTGCACAGATAGATTACGGTGTAACGATGCACTTTCAGCCAACTCTACATAACCTCTGCATATCGAATTATGATGAGAAACACATGGGGAATAGTTACATGGTCAAATAATGACGCTAGAAAGATTACAAAGGTTCTCAGTAAGGGCAGAAGAAAAAACAGACATAAATCACGAGAATACCTTTGCCTGAAATCCAGTCTCAAATACAACTTCCTTCCAACCTTGCTCCTGTGGGGCAGAGAGGATATAGTTTTGACAATGACAAAAACCATACTGGTCATAAGCCGACAGTAATACAGTGTGAGAACATATCACATGCTGCTGTAGAAACAAAGCAAGTTTAAAACACTGACACACACACAACCTTATTTTTATGATTACATCATCGCAATCCATGAGTGTGTAGATGGGCTGAAATTTACATTACCACAGCTGCTTTAACAAGGGCAACGGGAAGTTAAGTTCACTTCATATGTGTTGACATGCAAGCAAACAATGATAGAACAACGGTACATTGGTCATGAACCTCCATAAAATTACCTGATCACAACTACTGCACAAGCATAAACCTTCCTACATGACAGAAATTGTTTCGGCAGAAAGTTGTTCCCAGAATAAAGTGTTTTGGAAAGATGCACCCAACCTCAAAAAGTGGAACAAAATTGTGCCCACCAGAGTCAAGTTGTTCAAAAAAATATAGCTTTTGAACTGGCAGATTTATTGGGGGGGGGGGGGGGGGGGGGGGCTTATTCTGGGTTGGTTGCATATTTGGGGAGATTAAATGGGCTGTAAAAGTGATGCTACAACTGAATGTAAGGATCATTCAAAGAATTATTCTATTGCGGATTTCACTGGCAATTCCAGTACAGTCGGCCCCCTACTTACGAAATTTATCTGTTCCAGAGCCTTTTTTGTAACGCAGGAGTTTCGTAAGTTGGAGGCGCATTTTACATGTAAAATGCGTGATTCATTCCAAGGCTCCCAAGACTACCCCCATACCCCTTTAAAAATGATAAAAGTACACCAATTTTGTATGAAATGTGTTAAAAGTAAAAGAAAATTATTTATTAAACCATTTAAACATTTTATTCACATATTAAACCATTTTATTAATCAAACCGTTATTAAACATTTTTTATTAACACACACACACCTGTCTCTCCCTCTCTCTCACACACACACAATACAGTACACATTAAATGTCTGTGGCGCTGCGGGCTCCGCCTACAAGCAGGACACCGAAGCATTTTAAGACGCGGAATTCAAAGCGCATTCCCTGCTTGACAGATCGGAGGTCCAAACTCAATTTTAACTTGATTCCTTGAGGGATCGGAGGTCCAGATGAGCCGCGTTTTGCTCACATGCACCACATTTATTAAACATTTACTGAATTAAACAACTTAAAAAACTAAACTAAAAACTAAAGAGTTAAGCCTCCATTCATCTCTGACTCTGTAGGCAGTCTGTCTCTCTCTCTCTCTCTCACACACACACACACACACACACACACACACACACACAAAACTCGGGCCCCACCCACACGCAACGCGCAGCTGACGGAACAATTCTATTTAAATGGACGAGATAATCCTCATTCAATATTAACTCGCTTCCTTGCGAGATCGGAGGTCTTCTCCCATGGAGCACTCAGTTTTAATATCGTGCCAAAATAATCACCTCAGTCACTGTATTTCTGCTTTGAGGTCTCCTTCTGGTTCAATATCATCCCTATTGTAGAGGGGTTTCGGCGTTAACGAAATATAATGCTGCATGATCAATCTCAAAACAAGCCAACAGTCAACTCTCCTTCACACGTGTGACAAACAGGAAGTATGGGTAACAGTTGCCTCCTGGCCAATGGGAGGCCAGCTGTGCGGGATGTTAAGAGACAGCCAATGAGAGAGCAACTCATGCACCATGTGAAATTTTGATTGGTGTGTCTGAATTTTGAATGGCGCATTTCACGCTTTTTGTAAGAAATTTTATAATTAAAAGTCAAAATATGTCAAACAAATTTCAATTGAAATGAAGTGATTACTTTCTTTGCTGCAACACTTTTTTTTTTTACAATGTATATGCACTGTATAACCTGGAAGAACCTAACAAAAAATGATTTACATGCAGACTTGTACAGGAAATATTTATTAATCAGTGTTTCATAGTGATGAAATAAGATACTACAAATCTTGATCTCAGACATGGGCAACTAAATCGTGGGCCAAAGAATTTGAGCATAATCTCCCCTTACGTTGCCCTAACCTGGGCACTCCAGGAGGCATGTGCCCAGTTTTATACCCCCCCCCCCACACACACACACACACTTCCCTCACGGCTGCATTATTGGCATCATAGTACACAATATTAGCTAATGGTACAATCTGACATTAAAAGTTAGACTGGGTATAAATACCCGATTTCTCTGAATGGTCTTTTTGTTTTTCAAGTGATTAGACTCATTAGCATGATTTTCAGTCCCTTCTTTCTGCTGGACCCATACTTTATCCTCTTGGAACAACAATCACAAAAAGCAACTCCAGAGATGTCCGGTTGTCGAAGCCATATCCCCCCCCATTTGTCACCATTTTTGTCACACTTGTTTAGCCATTCCCACCGCCATATATAATTTCAAGATGTCTTTTCCAATTCTTTTGTATTGTAGCCTTCCGATAAAAACTTCATATCGACAGTATTTCTTGTGGATCTTGCTAGCGGCAATGCAGTATTTTAGGCAGCATGTGCATGTGAGGCTCACAGAAACAACAGGTTTTATAATAGCTGCATTTTCATAGAATGGGCAGTTACGATGAGCCAATCAAAAGTATCGTTATAACTTGGCCCGAAGAATGAGGAATACTGGGAAAGACTGTTGCTGCATTCGATTGAGCTTTTTTCGTGCTTGAGGGAAATGTGCGCATCCGAATGGAAAAAATGCTTGACGAACATGTCCAATCTATGTAATCCCTATATGCTATGTAATCCCGTGATTCAATGCACGGTCACAGCCACACGGCAGTGTGCATGGTAGATTACGCCGATCCGAGCAGACGAACACCTCCAACACCCCCACCCCAGAGAAAAATTTCAACAGATCGCTACGAATTTGAAAAATAGTTAGTTAATTCTTGGGAAAACAGGAATTTCCGGCATATGCCGGAAAACTGGCGCCTCTGCAGTTCAGGCATGAAAAGAATGTATACAATTTAAAAATCTGCAGACAAATACACATTTTCATGTATTAGCAGCCCTGTACATGTATGAACATTTATTCCAAATATGTAAAAAAGAAAGTTAAACATAAATCATGAAAACTTACATAAAACTGAATGTGCAGACATTTGCTTAATTATTCAGTACAGTAGGCCCTCGACATTCGCAGGGGTTCGGTTTCGGGCCCTCCCGCGAATCGAGATAATCCGCGAAGTAAAACCCCATGTATCACGTCACATGCACGAATGAGCAGCCGGAAGTAAAATACTATGTATCTATGTATACATGCGCTAAAATATGCTTCTAAACACATTCTATAAACAGTCTTACTCATTAATACAGTATTAATGTAGTAAAATATAGTAATGATTCAGAAAAATGTAATTTTTACTCTTATTTTTTTTTTGATGATAAAATAAACATTATACAGCATATACTGTTGTAAAGCACTCATTTTAAAGTCTTTTTGAATTATTATTCCAGTACAGTACCTAAATTAATTCTGAGAATGTTTGTGCGTGAGATTTTATGTTCTGTAGCATGTTTAACAAACGATACCAAAAGGATAAACTTTAATATGCTTCATGGCCTTTTACACTGAACTTGGGAGTGAGGTCTCCAAGATGGCGCTGCCTAGAGGGCAATGTCGCGGAGTTCTCGGAGTCAAATTGTTTCTTTGTTCGTTTTATTTGTTTGTTCATGTTTTGTACTATGCTCGTCTATGATCGTCTATGATCGGTCGACCCTACTACAGCTATGAGCAGCTTCAGCTTTGGGCAACTAAGCAAGCAAAAACTTATATCGTGAGCTGTTATGGGAGCTCAATGCTAACCGCACCCCAGCTAGCATAAGCCCAGGCGGAGTTCTCAGAGGCTTGGTTAGCACTTCCGGCCATACTGCTTGAAAATGTTCAGTCCCTGCGAAACAAGATGGACGAGCTTCATGCTCAGATTGCAGCGCAGTGGGATCTACAGAACTGTGTTTCTGTGAAACATGGCTCGAGGCGATTGCACCAGCCGGCTACATGGCCTTCATCCCCTGCAATCCCAAGCGCCAGAGTCGTCGTTCGGCCCCTTCCCACCTGGGCTTATTGCTAGCTGGGGTGCAGCTCGCATCGAGCTGCCTACCATAACATATTAGCTCTGCTAATAGCATATTAGCTCTGCTTAGTTATACATGCCCAAAGATACGCCGATCTTATAGCTGTCGTAGAGTCGACCGGTCGTAGACGAGCATAGTGCAAAACATGAACAAACAAAACAAATAAAACAAATTAAAACGAACAAAGAAACAATTTGACTGTGAGAACTCCGCAACGTCGCCATCTGGGCAGCGCCATCTTGGAGACGTCACTCCAACTTCAATGTAAAAGGACATGAAGAGTACTGTAATAAAGTTTATCCTTTTGGTATCATTTGTTAAACATGCTACAGAACATAAAATCTCACACATAAACATGAGTACTTTACTGGAATAATCATTGAAAAAGGTTTTAATACAACAGTTCAGAGAAAACCATCGTTTCTCAGGAGAAAGTCTTATTTCTTCAGGAGAGACATTCATCCAGCGTTTTCTATCACTTAGCCAGAGAAGACGCACAGCGTCTTGAGGCCGTTGAGGCTCATTGACAACTTGTGCACGAATGAGGAAAAGGGGGTGGGACATGAGCTCAACCAATCAGGAGAAAGGAGCACAGCCATTGGCTGAATTTGAATCACGTGCCGGTTGCTCGGCAGTCAGCGAATACTCAAACCGTGGGTGCAAAACCGCGAATAGTCAGGGGCATACTGTACAAGTTTTAGACGTCACATTGTTCATGTGAATTTTTTCCCATGCACTTGAAAAAAATCAACATTTAAACTGAACTGGAGGGGGGTTGCCTTGAAAAACACTCTGTACACTTCTGAAAATGTTGAAAATGTGACCCTTTTTTCCAATCAGAGACTGTGTCTTTTTACTCCATCCATATTTGGAAGGGACCACCTCCAAAATCTGCAGCAATGGCCACAGTAGTTCTCAATCACCGACCAGCTATACGTCTGGACTGTGTCATCTTCTAAAAATAATTGTTTGAACGTTATTTGAATAATATAAATGTTTAGGCACTGCCTAAACGTGCAGCTTCGAAAATGTCTGCAGTTCATTTTAAGTAACAAAAAGCCATAGCAGAACTTGCTGTCTTTTCAATGGTATTCAAAAATTTATGACTCCTTGAGGAGAAAAACCACTGACCAAACAAGAACATATTCTGTTGCCTGTGTGGAGACGAGAGCACGAATGTGACAACAAAACCGAGCTCAAGGGTTTATGTAAGCATCGAGCTCCACTTTGAACTGCGGACAGCATTTCAATCTTGTACAGTTATGCAAAAATACTGTTTCGTTCTTCCAAGAAATGTTAGTTCTGGTGAAATCTTAATTTTATGAGAAACTAGTAATTTCCTTGCAATAAAATATACACTTTGGATTTCTTGAGCACTTCTCTGCCTTTTTTTTGCTGTCTAATGACTTTTCTAAGCTGAATCTGCACCGGAAAGCAATTTTTAATTTAATAACTAATTAATTAAAGTTATATATAGCTCTGAGGTGATAATACACCTAAAGTTTGATTGATCTAATCGGCATGCTCCAGTACCATGAGATAAACTAGATCTTCGATTAGCATTTTTCAGTGTTACCTCAGTGAGGAAGGAGTGGAACATTTTGTCATGGGACAGAACGGGGTGGGAGGCAACCCGAAGCAGGAAGTTCTCAAGTCCCACCCTTCTCCTTTCCACAAAGTCCGGATCCATGTTGTCAGCAGATAGTTTGTGCCACACAAATTCTGCCTGCAAAAAGAGTAAATACACCTCAGCCTCAATGCTACAAACAACTGCATGCATGTATTGCAAGTATGAAGACACACTCACTCGTTTCTCAGGCAAAGGTGGGACGACGATGAATGGATAGGTGACTAACAAGTAGTTTCGGAGAAGCTCAAACTCGCTATAGCGCCTCCACAAAGAGTCAGGGACAGGAGTGGTTCCCTCTGACGCAGCATCCACTGGCCTTCACAGAAAAAACATACAGGACGACTATGACTGTGTACTTTCTAAGCACATGAAATCAGAAGTAAAACATGTATAGAATTATTTATTATGATACAACTGAACCAAACTGCATTCTTCAAGCAGACAATTGTACAGGAATCATGCCAGCAACTGGGTTCAAACCTTCTTATGAAGTTTATATTCGTGACCCATCACAGCAAGGTGGGCATGAAGTTACAAATTATTCCATACTTAATACTCACTTTGCTGTGATGGTTGACATTTCTGCACGACAGCATAATTTAAAGCTAAAAATCAAGGTCCACTAAAAGGAAGTCCACGAAAGTACTGTATTTGACGTAATAAACACCCTGCTCCAATAAGGCCCCCCCAATGTTTATCTTATACCCATGTGCCCATGTGTACTGGGAGCAAAATCATAGATCAAATTTACCAAATTTTATTCGACCAGAATAAAAAAATGAAGCGTTCACTGCCTGTAAAAGTGAGTTTACACGGTATTTCAAGACCCCCTGCCACTGGGGAATGTTAATCATGTTAATCAGTAACACATTTGATTGTTCCGCCGTGCTTTCACAAACAGGAAAATATGTTGCTGTGTTCTCTTGGTAAATGTCCAACAACCGATCAACCATTAGAAACTGCTACAACAAAACTATGGGATGCTCTGAATAAATGAAGCAATGAGCCAGACATGGATCTATCAGAAAGTGATAACGAGTATTTTTCACCCGATTCTCCTGCTCACTAACTTCATAAATTTAAGGACGTTCCTGGACATGTGCTTTTGTTTATGTTGATTGGTTCAACGTGGCATGTGCTAAAATTGACATTCGTGTTGATTGGCTCGATTTTACTTCCTGGAAATTGTTTCAGGGAGCAGCCGAAAGGAAAAGAAGAAGACCGGGAGGGAAAAGTAAGGGGTCTTTTTTTTATTATTATTATTATTATGCTGTTTATTTTCAGCTTTCATGTAAGTAATTTGGTTGATGATACAAAATGAATAACAAATACCAGTAAAATTATTTTATTGTTCTGTTATTATTCATGTTTTCCACCTCCATGGTAATAAGCACTTACCGTTCCACTCTGCTGGTAACATTTTAATAAGCACCCACCCACTCCAATTTTTTTTAAGCGCCCTGCGTGCTGAGCATGTCGAATACGGTATTACTAATATAAATGTTGTGGAAAATTGCAAACTGGGTTGTAATGGTAAGTAATTCATCTTTCTGTGGAAACTGAGCACAGCTGTGTTAACCACAAATATACATTTAATTTATTGAGTGTACAGTGACAATATTTATTCATTTATTTATTAACTGTTTCTCATTCATTATTGACCAATTAAACGAATGGTAAATTAAGTTCAGCAAAAGACTGCTTGATTTTTCTTTGAAAATCAGGTCTGTCGCACTCTTACTGCAATGCCCAATATATTCAAGTACCGAAAAACAATATGGGGGATAGTTTAACGATATTAAATGAGTAAATATCCACAAAAAAACAAAAATATGAAATTATTAGTATGAATAAATAATTTTTAATAATTACCAAATAAGAAGAAAGAGAAATTACATTTGTTATCTTCAGATAATGAGTAATTCTGTTTATCTCATGAAAACAGCATTAAAAACGACAAAGGCTGTTTTCAGCTTACAGCAGCATACAATATTTATGTTCACATAACTGGTAAAGTACACAATGTATTTGTACAATAATATAATTTTAGTGCAGCTCCAGATGGCTATCCTGTGTCCGTGCCTTTAAACTCAGGTATGCAGGCAAAAGTTTCGCAGAGAAAAACAGCATGAACAGTAACACAAAACATGAACTCGTTAAATGGATAATCAAACTAAAAAGACCGGAGATACAACGGAGATGGATATCAGGTAGCGAAGTGAGGTGTTGAAAGTAAAACTTAAAAATGTTAACCTTTCTTACTTTTACTACATGCATTAGTTTGGAAACACAGTAGAGATTCATTTGCTTTCTCCCAAGCTGAAGCTGGTTCATCCCTTACAGGAGCAACGCTACTCTTAACATCATCCTCGAACACTTAGTGATAGCTACCAGGAGGTCCAATTTTATGCAGTACCTAGAGCTAGATAATGGCACATTTGGCAAAGAGACAGCGAGAGAGAAAGAGAAAGATATTTACATGATATAATACAAAAACAACTCAGGATTGAAAGCGGGAAATGAGAGCAAATAATGGGTGCTTGGCTGGAATAGAAATGCAAATAGTGCACATTTGCTGGGAGACTTTCTCCACCAAAACCCACTCCCTTAAAGTCACCCCAGTCAGAAGATATAGGCTGTGTGTAAGCATGTGTGTATTTGCATAACATGTGTTTCATTTCATAGACCTCTGAAACAATACAGCTCTCTGTACTGAAGCCACGACAGATTTTTTTTCCCCCGAGTTGTAATGTTTTGTTTCATACAAAAGTAACGATACAGCCTGCATTTCAACTCGGTACAGAAACTAAAGCAGAATCATTCTTTAACCTCTGATACAATTATGTCTGTTCCAGATAAGACATCAGCTGAGATACAAAATATGTTCAAGCAAACAATAGAAACACCAGTGTGATCATCAGCATGCATCATGTGACAGGCAAGGATGTGTCATCGTGCAACTAACCAAACTGCTGACTTGGCAGCCATGTCAAGTGGCACGTCTTGGTTTTCAGCAAAGAGCATTCTGACAAGTAAGAAAAGAAAATAGAGGAATTTTTGAACAGCAGCACATGCCTATATGATGAGAGCTGTAGAGCACTGCTGAGTCTGACCAGAAGCAACACACACATTCTGAGACACACAGACAAGATGATAAGCATCTAAACAATAAAGCAGCGTGTGACATTGGGACGCCTCTTTAGGCCAAAGTCATTGTTCATACTTCAGCTTTATATCCAATTTGGCCTTGCTGTTTTCCTGTTGTTTTTGAAAGCGATCACAGAGACGCTTCTAGCTGAGAATGAAAACAAGGCTAAAAAGATGTAGAAAAAGGTAAACAGATATTATCCAATATATTTCTTAAATGATAAACCCCCAGTGCAGCTAACTGGGTTATCAAAGGCGGGCCATGTCTCTCACTGTCTATGGTGAGAGGCATGTAAAAGAACCATAGCTGACTTTCGTAAAGAGTAGGCTGCAAAGCCATCAGCGTGTTTCATATCCCTTGCTGAAAGGGTTGTGACAGGAAGGGCATCCGACGTAAAAACCTATGCCAAATCAAATGTGCGAATCAGATGATTCGCTGTGGCGACTCCCGAGAAAAAGCCGAAAGGAAGAAAGAATTTCTTTAATGATAAAATAAACAAACACATTTAATCTTCCTGCAAGTACATAAAAGCTCGATGCCAGGCACATTACCAGACTAAAACATTGTACATGGCAAAATTCATGCAGTATACAGTTAACAATATTCAAGTTATTTCAATTACTCTCTTTTTTAGTAGAGGAAGTTCAGTGAATATCTTTGCCATTTTATTTTTCTGTACTCATGGTACACGAGCAGATACTCTGGCACAATCAGAATGTTCACCAGATAAAGCTTAACATGAATTTAATTAATTTGTCAATTTTTCAACACAATTGTGTCTAAATGCTTGTAGAAATTAAATTTAAAAAAATAAAAAAAACCTTTTCACCTAATTTACATGCTTCAGAAATATGGGTTTCCTTCTTACTCATGTACATACACTCCCCAGACGAAAGAAATCCCCCACTGTAATATTTGGTGGACCATCTTCAGCCTTGATTACAGCATACAATCTCTGATATTGTTTCAACAAACTGAAACAACATCACAACAGTTAAAGGAATTAATGCCATCACCTGGCAAGTCTCAAATTTGTGATCTTGAGAACACCACAAACAGTATTATTAAGTCATTCTAATCACATGATTGGGGATTTAAGATGCAAAGAAGCTGCAATTGTCCACTTTGGCATGACTTTCAGAATATGGGGAGAGACAACAATTAGAAGAATATGATGAGTCTCAAGTGAGAAATTGAAAGCATGATGTTCAATGTTGTTAGTGCTTATGCCCCACAGGCAGGATGTGAGCTAGAAGAGAAGGAGAGATTCTGGAGTGAGTTAGATGAAGTGATGCAGAATACCCCCAGAGGTGAAAGAGTGGTTATTGGTGCACACATCAATAGACATGTTGGTGCAGGCAACAAAGGGGACGAGGAAGTGATGGGTAGGTTTGGTATCCAGGACAGGAACACAAGACAGATGCTGATAGATTCTGCAAAAAGTACGGAAATGGCTGTGGTGAATACTTTCTTCCAGAAAAGAGAGGAGCATAGGGTGACTTATAAAAGCGGAGAGAGGAGCACACAAGTAAACTACATCTCGTGTAGGCGATGTAATTTGAAGGAAGTCAGTGACTGCAAAGTAGTAGTGGGTGAGAGTGTTGCCAAACAGCATAGAATGGTGGTGTGCAGGATGATGCTGATGGTGAGGAAGGTGAAGAAGGAAAAGGCAGAACAGAAGACAAAGTGGTGAAAGCTGAAAAAGGAAGAGTGTCGGTTGTCTTCAAGGAGGAGTTGAAACAGGTTTTGGGTGGTCACGAAGTGCTTCCAGCTGACTGGACAACCACAGCAAATGTGATCAGGGACACAGGTAGGAGAGTACTTGGTGTGTTATCTGGAAGGAGAGTAGATAAGGAGACTTGGTGGTGGAATGAGGAAGTGCAGGAGTGTGTACAAAGGAAGAGGTTAGCTAAGAAGAAGTGGGACATTGAGAGGACTGAAGAGAGTAAACAGGAGTACAGGGAGACACAGCGTAAGGCGAAGGTAGCGGTGTCAAAGGCCAAACAGAGGGCGTATGATGACTTGTATGATAGGTTAGACAGTAAGGAGGGAGAAAAATGATCTATACAGGTTGGCACAGCAGAGAGATAGAGATGGGAAGGATGTGCAGCAAGTTAGAGTGATTAAGGACAGAGAGGGAAATGTATTGACTGATGACAGAAGTGTGCTGGGAAGATGGAAAGAGTACTTTGAAGAGCTGATGAATGAGGAAAATGACAAAAAAAAAAAAAAAAAAAAAAAAAAAAAAAGAGTAGAGAGGGGACCGTTGAGGACCAGGAAGTAGCAAAGATTAGTAAAAGTGAAGTGAGGAGGGCACTGAAGAGCATGAAGAGTGGAAAGGCAGTTGGTCCTGATGACATACCTGTGGAGGTATGGAAGTGTCTAGGAGAGGTAGCAGTAGATTTTCTGACAAGAACATTCAACAAGGTCATAGAGAGTGAGCAGATGCCAGAGGAATGGAGGAGAAGAGTGGTGGTGCCCACATTTAAGAACAAGTGAGACGTGCAGAGTTGTGGCAACTACAGAGGGATAAAATTGATGAGCCATCCGATGAAGTCATGGGAAAGAATAGTGGAAGCTAGACTAAGGACAGAGGTCAGCATTTTTGAACAACAGTTTGGTTTCATGCCAAGAAAGAGCACCACAGATGCATTGTTTGCTTTGAGGATGTTAATAGAGAAGTACAGAGAAGGTCTGAGGGGGCTGCACTGTGCCTTTGTGGATCTGGAGAAAGCATATGACAGGGTGCCAAGAGAAGAACTGTGGTATTGCATGAGGAAGTCTGGAGTGGCAGAGAAGTATGTTAGAGTGGTGCAGGACATGTATGAGAGATGTAAGACAGTGGTGAGGTGTGCTGTAGGCGTGACTGCATCAAGGATCAGTTCTGAGCTGCTTCTTGTTTGCTATGGTGATGGACAGGCTGACAGACGAGGTTAGGCAAGAATCTCCATGGACTATGATGTTTGCAGATGACATCGTGATCTGTAGTGAGAGCAGAGAACAAGTGCATGAAAATCTAGAGAGGTGGAGGTATGCCCTGGAAAGGACAGGAATGAAGGTTAGCCTCAGTAAGTCAGAATACATGTGTGTGAATGAGAAGGACCCAAGAGGAGCGGTGAGGTTACAAGGAGCAGAGTTAAGGAAGGTGGAGGATTTTAAGAACCTAGGCTCAACAATCCAGAGCAATGGAGAGTGTGGAAAAGAGGTGAAGAAGCGTGTGCAGGCAGATTGGAATGGTTGAAGAAAAGTGTCCGGTGTGATGTGTGATAGGAGGGTACCGGCAGGAATGAAAGAAAAAGTATACAAGACGGTGTTGAGGCCAGCGATGTTGTATGGTTTAGAAACAATGGCACTGAGGAAAAGACAGGAGGGAGAGCTGGAGGTAGCAGAGATGAAAAATGTTGAGGTTCTCTTTGGGAGTAACGAGGATGGATAGGCTCAGAAAGGAGTACATCAGAGGGACAGCCCATGTAAGATGCTTTGGAGACAAAGTCAGAGAGGCTAGATTGAGATGGTTTGGACATGTACAGAGGAGGGACAGTGAGTATAGTGGTAGTAGGATGCTGAGGTTGGAACTACCAAGCAGAAGGCCTAGAGAAAGACCAAAGAAGAGATTTATGGATGTGGTGAAGGAAGACATGAAGGTCGTTGGCATAAGAGAAGAAGATGCAGAAAACAGGGTGAGATGGAGGTAGATGATTCGCTGTGGCGACCATCGTTTTTTTTAATCATCATCTGTGGACTTAATAGTTTATGACATTGAGGTCAGTTGTTTATTTCCATCCAGAAGTGGATTCATTTTTTTTTTTTAACCAGAATCCTGAACGGAGAAATTAAACCACTCCATAAAGTCTTCTCTCGCATTTTCCAACGATTTTCAGAAGGGTCAGCTCTGTGGTGCCAGTTCATGAGTGAAAATTATTTATCATGATCCCGAAACCACTCGCTCACTACTTGAGACCCAATTTAATATCCGTGCCATCAGGAAAGAAAAAAACTGCATTGATGTGATAACCTGGTAGTTCAGTACATTCAAGTTGTCAACCGACTGAAGCAATAATGCCATGGCAATAACACACTGTATTCAAGGCTGAAGATGGTCGCATCCATATGATTGATTACCCTCCCCCCCCAAACTATGTTTGGGTCAGCTTATCATTGAAACATGTTGCGATTGGTGTGTCCTCTGGTGGACAAACTGTGCAACACCACCACTTACAATAAATAATTATTCAATGGGGGAAGTAATGACCTGAATAATTATTCAGATTGAGATGGATAGCACAGGCTGACTTCTGAATACTGTTTTATTTTTCATTCAAAATATAATCATCTTATCTGATGTCAGTCATGGATAATTCAGCTCACAGAAGAATATGGGAATTATTTGATGGTTTTCCACCAAATAAGAAAATATTTTGAATGAATCAAGAATGTTAAACCATGTTCTATTTCTCTATCTTATACTGTGAAGCCAGATGTAGATTAACCTGCTAAATTACTGATTCAGGCTGGTATATGGTCAGAATATGTAAGGATGATAAGTGGGTGAATGAAGTAACGCACCTTGTTTCAATGAGGTACACTGTGTAAGTTTCCTGCATGCTGACTGCATTCTTTCCTGTTCTTTTCTCTGCCTCAGCTACACTGATTTCCATCCTCTTGAGAAGGTTTGCCCCCTTCTCCAACATCTGTGGAAAAAGAAAGTCAAAATGAACATTGTAAGCAGTATGCTACTTAAAAATGAGAACGGAGCAAATGCACAACTTACATTTGCAGCATTTGACAAACACCTTTATCCAGAGTGACTTACATCACCTTATTTAACCTGCACTTCAGTTAGTGTACTATACTTTTTAGTAATGTAGTTGTTACTTCTACATGTAGCCGGTTTCCATCCATCATGACAAATCAAATGTCATTCAAATGTATAAACTAAATGAACAGCCAGGTGAAATGGTAAATTGCTCAATATTTCATATTTATATGACATTCTGCAGACAAAGATACACCAGTTGTTAAAATAACATGAAATACACATATAGCAACATAAACACCAACGAAGAACCACAACAGAAAATATAGGTTTTATTTTCCATTTTTGTTGTGGGCATTTTCCACATACCAACTTTATTGATTTAATTCAATGTCAAGGTTATCAACCTGTTTACAAGAAACCAATACAACTGTCTGTCTTCCTTTCAGCTTTTCCCCTTTTACTCAGGAGTCGCCACAGTGAATCATCTGATTTGCACGTTTGGCAGAGGTTTTTACGTAGGATGCCCTTCCTGTCACAATCCTTTTTAGCAAGGGACAGACTTTGCAGCTACTCTTGTCGAAAGTCAGCAATGGTTCTTTTACATGCCTCTCACCATAGACAGTGACAGACATGGCCCGCCTTTGATAACCCAGTTAGCTGCACTGGGGACAAGAAGCCAAAATAACAACATTACCATTTCATACTCACTCACTCACCAAAACGTTTAATCCTATTCAGGTTGCAGGGAGTCTGAAACCTCTCATAGCCGTGTAGGTGGTCAAGGCAGGACACACCCTGAACAGCTAATCAGAAAATGGCCAACACAAACACGCAACAAATCACACTTGGGGGCAGTTTGGAAAGTGGTGGCTCTAATAATTATATAGCTCACTTACTGATGCAAACGTCAGGGTTCAAGCCCTAGTCCCATCAAGCTCCCACTTTTTGGTCCTGGAGCATGGCCCATATCCCTAATCTGCTCAGCCAAAAATGATAAAATGTATGTTACTTGGGATAAGTGCATCTGCCAAATGCCATAAATGTAAAACCCAGTCGACTTAATGTGCAAGTTCCTGAAGTTCTTAGGAGGAAACCCACGAAAGTATGATGAGAACATGGGAACTCCAGGTAGAAACACACGAGCCTCGGATCTTGCCTCACCTTGAAACACTCGAACCTAGGATCTTCCCTCACCTTCCTGTGAGGATGACGAGCATCATCGTACGCCCCGCCCCTTATTATTTTATAAATAAACCTCAAGCTGTTAAATGAACTACTATGCCTGCTATGGCAAAACAAACCAGACCCAAGTGCATGCATGGCTATTATTTTTCTGTTTAATTCTATGATTGGAGTGCATGCTGTATGGTGTGGTAAAAGAACTCTTGCTGACTTTCGTAAAGAGACGCAAAGCCGTCAGCGTGTTTCTGTCCCTTGCTCAAGGGTTGTGTCAGGAAGGGCATCCGACGTAAAGCCTAAGCCAAATCAAACGTGTGGATCAGATGATTCGCTGTGGCGAGCCGAAAGGAAAAGAAGAAGATTAGGATGAACGTAAAAGTTGTCCAACAGGCGTTACACGCATTGCATCACGTGACACCCAAACGCACCTTTTAACCAAAAATACAACTCATCCGAAACATTTAGTTACAGTCTTGTACTTTTAAGACAACAAACAGTTGTTTTTAAGTAATAATCAATAGTGAGGTGTATATTCAGGTTACCATTAGTTAGAGTTCAGTGTGAAGGCTCTGAAGCTAAGTAAGCCAGCTAGTCAAGCTAAGTCGCGAGCTAACTGCTATGTTGTGACAGGACAGGTGATGACTCAGCTGTTTATCAAAACATAATATAATAATACAAATAGTAAAAAAAGGACACACCGCCACATCATGCATTTCATTCATAAATGAATGTCATGGTTGAGGTAGACAGAAAGAGAGAGAGAGAGAGAGAGAGATCCTCCAACTGCAAGTCAGGGATCAGGCAACTCCGAGGACTCTGACATGGCCTGCTCCCTTCACTCACCATACCCGTCCACATTCTCCTGGCAAAATAACACGACTCCAGACAGAAATATCAGCTTTTTACCGTGTTTTTAATGTTGTTTTCTAATGCTGACGGCGTCGAGTCGGTGTTTCGCACCACAGCTATATCTTCACTTCCAGAATCCGCCATCATCCTCCCAACTTGTGGTGTTTGTGGTTGGTCACCCGCGCATGCGCAGTTCACTTCTCAGAGACTGCACTGTCAGTTAATTCCAGCGGGTTTTGTAACAAACAAACAAAAAAAAAACAATACGAAGAAACAAGTACAATCATAGATAATCATCCTGGCTTTATTTCGATTATTATTATTATTATTATTATTATTAATAACAGTAGTAGTCGTATTATTTGTCAAGTTGGTAGTGATCTAGATATAAAGCAAGAACAATGACAACAAGAAAAAAATATGTAAAAAGATAAGATATAATTTTATATGATATCGTAATAGCATAATAATCCCTCAACCAACACTGAGCGGAGATGGGATACACCCTGAAAAGCTCTCCAGACGACAGCAGATCAACACACCCACGGGGGGGGGTGTCAACAGCCAATTATCCAAATATGTATTTCCTAGGAGGAACTCGGAGTACACGGAGAACACCCCTACAAACATGGGGAGAACATCTTAACTCCACACAGAAACACCCATGAGTCGAACCTCCGACCAATTTGCTGTGCGGCGGAAGTGCCACCGTCAAGCCACTAATAATAATAAATAATAGATAAATAAATGTATACATTATAAATAAAGTAATAAATTATTATTATTATTATTATTATTATTATTATTATTATTATTATTGTTGTTGTTGTTGTTGTTTTTATGATTAATAATTATAATATTGAAGTAATTTAACGCTCGGTGATTTAAAACCTACAATAAACAATTTAAATTAATCTCGAGAAACAGCAGTTTATTTGTACAATGAAATGTACGATTGTGTTTTTAAACGCTATCTGAAAAGGTGTCACTTGTGACCTGAGCACTATCAGTGTGACAATGATCAACCTGAATTAACCATGATTTATTTTATTTATGTGATCCAATAGTAGTGTGTTGGAAGAACGTGCTCTCCCCTGTGTTTGAAGAGTACTGTTGTATTTTGTGCGTTTTTAAACTTGACGATATTTTTGTTTGTTCAGAGGGAAGGGAGGAACCTGTGAAATCTCACAGTCCCCATGCTGGACTGATGAATCCACAGCTGGAACATGAAGCCTATACAAATCGGAATTCTTGGTAAATAGTATTTAATCTTTTAAGCTTGTATCTTTTGCTGATAAGGCTTATTAGGAGATTGATAGGCTCTTGAGCAGAGCACGGGGCTTGCAGGAATAAACTGCAGTTCCTGGGCGGGCCGTTTGCCACAGCTGGATTGAAAACATCTGGATCCGCCTCCGAGGCCAAAAACGCATTGGTCCGAGCGGCTGAGCTCTTCCAGCGCACAGGACAGCCCCTAAAAACTTCTATAGATGCGAACTTTCCTTTGTCCGACAGCGAGAAAAGTCAAAGAAGAGTTTTCCTGACCGCATCGTGTGTTGGGGAGAACGATGGAGTCCTTGGGCTGGAGATTCACGCCTTTCTTATGGGTCCTCCTGTCGCTCCGTAAGTAGAAAAACAGAATTCCTGATAGCCATCTCTGCTTTCCTTTGTGTTTATATTATTTGCAGCCAAAGACATACAAGTGGAGAAACTATATATACACCACATCATACACCACAGCACAGAGACTAGAAGTAAGACATAAACACAAGAGTTTGAGGAATAAGTTTTGATTTGGTTTTATTTGGCTGCAAGTAATTAACATGGCGGAATAGTATTCTGATGTTCTGCTTAGAATGATCTTGAATAGTTTACTATTTATTAAAGTGCTGCACTTCTCATTGAAGTCGATAAGAAAAACAAACACCGACTATAGTATTTAAGTTTGAGCCTGAACTGGACTGGGAGAACTTCAGAAGTGAATAACAAATATCTCTTCTCTTCGAGACAGAAAATGTGTCAGTGTGATCATACATTCAAAATACTGCAACTGGATCTCAAAATGTTTGGAAATAATTTATGGTATTACTGGGGTCGTGGAGAGGCTGAATTCTATCTCAGCCAAATCAGAGTACCCCAGAAGAAACCCACACCAGCTCCACCTAGAAATGCTCAAACCCAGAACCTTCTTGCTATGAGGTGGATGTGCAACCCATTACATCACCAGGTCTCCCTTTTTTAAGTCCTGTTGATTCAGATTGATCATGTTATAATAACCCGCATATAATAAAAACATAAGTGGCATCATCAATTTCATTTTTCCTGTTCACATGCTCACAGTACAGTATGTCACAATGTGATGTATGTACTCTTTTAAACAGACAGTTATTAATAAACAAACAAATCATATCACATATTACAATGGTACAATAATAATTTGCATCTTTCCAAATATGCTATGATAATATATTTCCTGGGAAAGGATTTCTTGCTGAGGTTCTGGGAGATCAGGATGTAATCAGGAATATATCTCTACAGATCTTTATAGTCTGTTTTTACAGGCTCAGTGGTGTAGTGGGTAGCACATGGGTTCGAGTACTGAGCATTTCTAGGTGGAGCTTGTGTGGGTTTCTTCTGGGTACTCTGATTTGACTGAGATAGAATTCAGCCTCTCCATGACCTCAGTCAGATGAAGTGGTTCAGCAAGTGAATGAATGATTTAATATCAATTCTTCTATTATTTTCATCTGTCAATCACATGTCGGATGTGTTTCTATAAGATGTATCCTGATTGATTGATCCTACAAGGGTCGCAGGGAGGCTGTAACCTATCTCAGCCGACACATTGGCAAAGGCAGGGTACACTGTAAACAGTTCAAAAGACCACACACACACACACACACACACACACACACACACACACACACACACACAGGCTCTCTCAAACACACACAGCCAATTAGCTGAATCTGCTTGTCTTTGGCCTGTGGGAGGATACCAGAGTACCTGGTGGAAACCTACATAGGCACAAAGAACACTTGCAAACTCCACACATAAACACCCATCTCTCTCTCTCTCTCTCTCTCTCTCTCTCTCTCTCTCTGTGTCTACATCCAATCATGAGGAATGGAGGTAGATCCCTGAAGCTTGAATGAAGCTCACACAGGGTTTGTCATGGCTGTAATCACACTGAGCCACCATATGCTTTGCTAGGCCACATATGGAGTCACTCACACTTATGGGCAATTTTGGACCAGACAAATTAACCTACTGTGCATGTTTTTGGACTGTGGGAGGAAACCTGAGTACCCGGAGGAAACCCACACAAGCACAGGGACAACATTGAACGGAATTGAACCCAGGCCTTCTTGCAGTGAAGTGGACATGCTAAACCGCCTATAAACACCCTTGCTAGCCCAGGGCTTGAACCTAAGACCTTCTTGCTGTGAGGTAAACGTGCTAATAACTAGACCACCACACTGTCCTGTTGTAACAACTGTATATGCCAAATATAGATAGAGAAGAAACTCATAAGCTCTTCATTTTGTTTTATTCACATGTCCATACAGTCATTGAAAATGGTGCTTCATGAAGATAAATTAGGTAATTATGAAGGAAGACAGAAGGTGCATTAGATAAACTGGTCTAAGTCGAACAAATTTATTCAACACAGATACAAGACCCAGAGAGTGTGATGTGACTGTCTCTTCTCAGCCCTGCCATCATCATTTCACACAATGGTCAGATTGTCCCAGTTACTGAAAAGAATTAGATGCTGAAGAGCTGTAAGTCATGCTGGTCTCAAAAGAACTGAGATGGCAGAGAAAAAGAGACTGTAACCGTTCTTTCATCCCCAACCAGAAAGTGCCTTTATTTTGTGGTATCTGAGTGCCGAGAATCCAACTGATCCTCAGCACATGCATCATAAATAGATATTTATTGTTTGGCTTGCGATAACACATATTGAATATGCAGTTGTAAGAATGATGCCTAAATTAATTTAATAATTAATTCCTTTCTCTCAAGATCTTGGAACAGCTCATCAGTTCAAAAGTTCACATTTTCTTCCAAAATACATTGGATCATTTTTGGCTTGTGAACTTTGGAGGAAATCTTGAAGACATCTGTATATCATATGCATGTGACAGGCCAGGAAGTGATGCTTTGATTATGCTGTTATTTATTTATTCACAAAATACTTTCAAGACAATTGAATGGAGACCATTGTGCCACATGGTGGCAGGATTTGATTACTACATCTACTTTGAGGAGATTGAGCTTAAGTAGTTCCCCACAGCTTAGTGTGTTTCATTTTCAAGCACACATCCTGTTCATCTGATAAGATAAGCATCAGACATCCAATCTGTTGAATCAGGTGCAACGAGGGATTGTGCAATAGTGCGAAAAAGGCTGTAAACTGATAAATCTCTTCAGTCTTTCAGTGCTTAACACATTATGGTTACGTGACCCATTTGCAGATCTGCGTTGTTTTGCTTCGATGTTCAATAAAAAGACTATAACGCAAATAAAATCTTTAAAGGAGTGGCATTGTGCTATTCTCAATATTAATATACTGGAGAAGGTTGTGAACTATAAGTATGGAATAAAAAATAAAAGTAGGTTATAATAAGTAATATACGGGCCAACATCTCTGGGCCTCCTGTGAGCATGTGGCCTTTGGATTTCCCATAAGTACAGAGGGGTTGTTCTTCAAACTTGGCCAGAGTGAACACTTATGGCTTTAATTTCTTTTTGGAGCAGTCAACTGCTGATTTTAATTACTTGAAAGTTTGGAGAAGGGACCTTTTTTTTTTTTTTTTTTTTTTGCTTAACCAGTTTCTTAGTCCCCCGTTCCCTCCCCCCGTATATTTTGATAGTTGGCATCAGTGAACATCTGGAAGCCTTTGTGAAATATCAGCACTGCTTCTTTTCATGTTTACTCAGTACTATTAGATCACCGTGCTCTCTGAGTCAAACAATCTCACCCATCATCTGGTTTCAATCAACAATTAATATTGTTGTGATGTGGCAGCATAAGGATAGCGGAAGGAAGATGCGTGGGAAGGAATGCTCCTCACGCCCGACATAACCCAGGCACTCAGAACTCCTCCACCCTCAACACACACACTGACAGGTCAACCAAACCTTTTTCAATAAACAATATACACTGTATATCATCCTAATTCACTTCACTCTCTCTCTCTCTAGTTTCCAGATGGGGTGGGAGACATTCCAGTAAGGGATGGATCTTATGAATAGCAACTGCTCATTATTATCCACTGTTATCATTTTGATTGTGTAAGAGAATGTAATAGTACAAAATGTACTGCACAAGAATACAAAAAAGGCATTGGACGCCTGGTGATAAAGGTGCTGGATCACTGATACTAAGATTGGGGGTTCAAGCCCCACTCTCCACGGGTTGTCACTGACCCCAGTGCATGGCCGGCCATGTCTCTCACTGTCTATGGTGAGAGACATGTAAAAGAACCCTTGCTGACTTTCCACAAGAGTAGCTGCAAAGCTATCAGCGTGTTTCCGCCCTGCGATGGCCTGGCGAGCTGTCCAGGGTGTAACCCTTGCCCAGAGTCAGCTGGAATAGGCCCCAGCCTGCCCGCGAGCCTAATTAGGATTAAGTGGTTACAGAAAATGAATGATGAAGAATACCAATAAAGGTAATTGGTTTTAAGGGGAATTACATGTGTTGATTATTTACAGTCCGATTAATATTGACCAGATTTTATTGAATATAATCGTTATATTATTTATAATATAGAGTAATTTAAAAACTGTGTTTGTGGTGCTGGGTTAGTGTTGGCAAGGTGGTGGGGTGCTGGATTATTGATCCCAAGCCCCACTATCAATGAATAGGTTGTCAATGCTGTCTCCCATGTACAGCTAACTGGGTTATCACAGGCCGGCCTTTGAAGAAGAGTGTTTCTGCCCTGCAATGGCCTGGTGAGCCGTTCAGGATGTATGCTGCCCTCGCCCAGAGATGGCTGAGATGAGTTTTAGCCTCCCCATGACCCTAATCAGGATTAAGTGGTTCAGAAAATGAATGAATGTTCAGGTAACAGATGTGCATAAGCAAAATGAAGTAATTAATAGCACTCTATGAAAAAGTAGCATATATATATATATATAGAGACCTAATAGACCCCCCCCCCCAACAACCGGCTTCCACGAAGTACGATCGATCAATAAATACATATACACTGCTATAAATGCTTGTAATAACAATTTAAGCATTCAAAAATAAAGCATAAGATGTAAATAAAATATAAATACATATACACAAATGCGCACATCACATAAAAATATAAGTAGTTGTGTTGGGGGGTTTTGGGTAGTTTTTTGTTTTTGTTTGTTTGGGGTTTTTATTTGACTAATCGGCCTTGTTTTGCGGCATTTTGCTTAACTTTTCTCCTTAATTTCCTTATTTTTTATTTTTCTATGAATATTTTTGAAAAACCCGTGATGTGCTGAAGCCGCAGAAACTGAAGATCGAAGTCGCGAGGTATTACTGTATATATAAATAGCAATTATTCACTAAACGCAAGACAGATAGATTTTGCTGAAAAATCTGTTCAAGGACTATTCAGCGACATCCACCAGGTCTGACTCAAATAATTTGTATTAGTATATATTACAATGGAACATAAGTTAAGGAAACTGAAAACATGTTTAATTGTTTATTTTTACTTTTTTTTATGAATGACATGTGAGTTCTGTATGCACATGTGTTATGTCAGCCTTCAACCAATGTGAGAAGAGCAGAGCAACATACCGCTGCCCCAAAGCTAAAAGAATAACTTGAAGAGTTTACATGAAAACATACAATTATTTAATATTCATATTTTAAACTGAATCAAATATTTTGTTGTGTAATACACAGAAACATAAGAAAAGTGTGCTATGTAACTGCCATTGTAAACTCATTCAAAGTTTATTATGTACCATGCACACACATAAGAAAAGCAAACTTAAACCAGATTTATGTGGTTTGTTTTTCCATCTTAAAGTATGACAATGATCACACCGCCTACTCCACAATGGTCACATGTGCTTCATGACGGCATTGTTTGAAACTCATTCAAGGTCTTTCAAAGACCAGATTGCATGTTTTATTTATTTATTTTTAAATTTTTGTATTATGTTATGTTAAATTATTACAACTATTATATTTTTGGGTATTATTTCATCATCAGTGACCATGAAAAACTGATTTTTTTTTTGTCCACCATTTTGATTCAGTCGTTATCCATTCAGGATAATGTTTATTATTCATTTAAAATATTTTAGTGTGTTTCTGATTGGTGGAAAGGCAACGAACAATTCCATGAGTTGACCTATCCATCATTGACATCAGATAAGTTAAATAATGATTCATAAAATAATCATACTATTCAGCTTTTGGATGAGATGAAGAATTATTCAGATCTTGAAGGGTTTTATCCACCTCAACCTTTGCAGATGAAACACTCAATCTGAATAATTCTCCATATCATATGAAAGAAGATCCCCAGATCAAAGTATGTGAGTTGAGCCTAGAACCTACTCGCTGTAATGGCAGTATTGAGCCCTGCTTCATTATGCTGCTCATACGAGTTATCAGTACCCCACAATTAAAATTTGGTGAAAGTATTTGGAAAGAATACTAGCACTGGGCAACTTTCTCTAATGTCCAATAGTGAGTAGAGTATTACAGACTCATTCATTTTCTGAACTGTTTAATCCTAATTAGGGTTGCGGGCAGGCTGGTGCCCATCTCAGCTGACTCGGGACGAGGGCAGGGTACACCTTGGACAGCTCGCCAGGCCATCGCAGGGTAGAAACACGCTGACGGCTATGCAGCTTCTCTTGATGAAAGTCAGCAATGGTTCTTTTATATGCCTCACACCATAGACAGTGAGAGACATGGCCGGCCTTTGATAACCCAGTTAGCTGCACTGGGGGAACAGCAGTGACAACCACTGACAGTGGGGCTTGAAGCCCCAACCTTGGGATCAGTCAACAAGCAACATACCACCCTGCCACCACTGCCCCAATTCAGATTTAGTGGTTTAATTTAAGGTTCAATATATTTATATAATTTATATAATTTATATTACAGTATTGTTTTTAAAAATATTTACTTCCCCATAAATTAATATATGTTGTACATAGCTTTTTTCTATTGCAAACAAACACAATCCATTTTAGTGCTGCCAATATGTTTTTTTTAAAAAATAGCATGAAATGATTACGTACTTGATGCTAACTCTTGATTTTGCATATTTCAGTATTTCAGGTGAGTGCTTTCACTCATATAACTACTAACTTTTGTAAGTGGTGTGACCAGTCCAGTCCTGTGTGTCAGGACAACACCTGCATGAGCAACTGCAACTTCAGCTCCTTTTGTTACCATGCTGAGGAGGTCTGCGTGGCTATATGGTAAGTCTAGCCTATGCCATTTATTATTTATAGATTACAGTGTCACTAAGCCAAGCCACTACTGGTTCCCTGCTGTGTTGGGTTTGAGTGGGCCACGACTGAGTCTGGAGACGCGGTTGAGTTCTCGGACGTTGTATGATTCATGTTATCCCACAGCCACAGCCCACAAGGCTTAGTTCTAACTTTTTTGTCTTACGCAAAATGTACAGCCTCAGTTTGAAATCAGCTTATACATTTTGACGTCTTAAATCTTCAAATTGTAATAAGAATATATAATTTGAAACATATATATATATATATATATATATATATATATATATATATATATATATATATATATATATAATTAGAAATATATTTAAATAAATATTAGAAAATTGTTTTATTAAAGTAGTAACAATATGCGGAACGGTGGTGTAGTGGTTAACATGTCCGCCTCACAGCAAGAAGGCCTGGGTTCGAATCCCGGCCTGGGCGTTTCTGTGTGGAGTTTGCATGTTCTCCCCGTGCTTGCATGGATTTCCTCCAGGTGCTCCGGTTTCCTCCCACAATCCAAAGATATGCACAGTATGTTAATTGCCTGTTCTAAATTGCCCGTAGGTTCGCATTGTGCAGAAGGCAATGGCAAGCCGCTGCACTAATCCTGCCAAGAAAATCTCCATGAAGATGATAACCAGGGCGTTATCCTTCATGGCGGGTCGCCAATGGTCGTCCTATGACTAAGGCACTAGATATATAGTAACAATATAAGCTCCAATAGGACAGTTCTTGGTTGACAAATGAGTCTTTACACCATTACTATGATGAGGTGTTTTTTTTGTTGTTTTTATAAAAATAAAGATTTCTGCTAAACTAGTTCATCCCTGTTTGGCGCTGTTGGAGATTTTTCTTTAAAGTTTATAGAACTGACCTCTGACGGATCATAGTAGAATCTGGCTGTTTAAGTGGAGATAGCCAACACTTAGGGGAGTACAAAAAAACATGGCTCAAAGAAAAGGGTCAGATTAAAAACTCTTCACAAACAGGATGAATAACAAACACATTTATAAACTTCAGAAAAGAGCTGACTTTGGCAGCAAGTACAAAGAAAGCTCCTGAGCAGGATTCCCTGATCACTTGTTATTCCTTTTTTTTAAGCTGTCAAAGAGCATTCCTATGTTTAATAAAAGGTTTATTTCACAATGTTTTATGTACATTAAGCCGAGAGGAACCTTGGACTCTCAGACTTTCAGCGGTGTCTTATAGTCTTTTACTTATGTCTCTGTGCATGCTTTCTACAAAATGAAGGTCAACACATTTTACAAATCCTACACATTTTATATTTTAATCCTACATGCAGGTGGCACAGTGGCATAGTGGTTAGCATGTCCGCCTCAGCAAGAAGATCTGGGTTTGATTCCTGGGCTTGGATCTTATTTTGTGGAATTTGCATGTTCTTCCCATACTTGTGTGAGTTTCCTCGCACAAAAACAAAAACATGCATATTGGATGTTCCAAAATTGCCCCTAGGTGTGAGTGTGAATGGTCGTGTGTGTTTGCCCTGCAATGGCCTGGTGAGATGTTCAGGATGTCTGTCCTTGCCTACAGTCGGCTGAGTTAGGTGCAGACTCACTGCAACCCTACTTATGCTTAAAGCCAGCTTCGAAAATGAATAAATTCAACATTCATACCAGCAATAAAATTAATTTCTCTGACATAAACAATTATCACAAACGCACACCTAAACAGAAATTATGGTTTAAATTTGCAAGAGCAGGTACTCATTAACTTATTTTATATATATTGCATGTATGTATGTATGTGTGTGTATATATATATATATATATATATATATATATATATATATATACACACACACACACACACACACACACACACACACACACAGTATGCTCCCCCACTTACGAACATTCGTTTTACAACCATCCAGAGATAAGAACATCCGGTCTGAGGTCGAGAGTGAAAGTGAAAGTGAAATGAAATTGAACAACAAGTAGTAATAGAAATGGAATAAAATCTATAGAAAGATGTAGACTGCAAAGCCATCAGTGTGTTTCTGTCCCTTGATAAAGGTTTGTGTCAGGAAGGGCTGTCTGTCTTCCTTTCGGCTTTTTCCCTTTCACTCGGGAGTCGCCACAGCGAATCATCTGATTCGCACGTTTGATTTGGCAGAGGTTTTTACGTCGGATGCCCTTCCTGTCACAACCCTTTTAGCAAGGGACAGAAACACGCTGACGACTTTGCAGCTACTCTTTACGAAAGTCAACAATGGTTCTTTTACATGCCTCTCACCATAGACAGTGACAGACATGGCTCGCCTTTGATAACCCAATTAGCTGCACTGGGGGGGACAGTGACAACCTTGTGGAGAGTGGGACTCGAACCCCCAACCTTTGGCGCAGCGATCCAGTGCCCTATACCACTAGACCACCACTGCCCCTCATATATATATATATATATATATATCAAGAGAGATTTACTTTTGGCCTTTTCCATTTATCAGGGGTCGCCACAGCGAATGATTACTGTATCCATAATTGTTTTTATGATTATGTACTGTATTATAATATAATAAAATGATGCATAAATTATGCATCAAAGGGGACATGGCAACTGTGTCATATTTTATGTTTTTTCTTTCATATTTTTTTAATCATTCAGTTTAGCACAGAGCGCTTGCATGGACTGGTGCATAAACTAAAAGCTGTGTAACTGTGTCTTTTTAAAAGTTTTAGTATATATTACATGAAAAAATGATAGTAAAGATTTTTATAGTTTATATTTTCATTTTTACCCATGACAGAGTTAGGTGAGGTGAGCTCTACTTCAAGCCGAGCAAAGTTTTGTATTGTGAATTGCATCTGTTTTGCCTATTCAATAAGATTTTTGTTGAATCCTATACAGAACTGTTTTAATATACACGATACGTAAAAAATATTTTTCCATCTTAATGAGTGATGATGATGCCATCTGTTCTAAGTAATCATGATATACTGTATGTTTGTCGTTTTGATTCAAGCATCATCCACTTGGAGTAATGTTTTTTTTAATTAAGAGATAGTGGACCAGTCAGATTGTACTATTCCTGTGTAGTATATACTAATACAATTTTTTATACATTTGAATCCAACATCTAGAAATACACTTTGGATTCTGTAATGTGCAGTGGTGCATAGCCTCTGTACTTATGTGTGTATATATGCATATGTTGTTTACAGGAAGAAGGAGAATGATAGTGTGAGCGTGCAGACTCTGTGCCACAATCCTCAACATGCCCTCGAGAACATTGTACTGTCCAACACCAGCTCGAGAGAGTGTGTCATGACTTCAGTTCCCTCTGAGACCAGCATGCTGTTTCTCTGCAGCTGTGTCACTGAACATGACTGCAATGACAGGCTTGTCTTTGATAAGGGAGCAAATTGTAATAATAATAATAATAATAATGATAATAATAATAAATATTTAAGTGTGCTTTTCCTATAAAATTTCAACCACACAATGAAAGAAAAATAAGTGCCAACATTCTGTGAACATTTCTCTCTAGTGTATGCAAGGCTAAGAAGTAAAGATCTGATTCCTGTAGTGATGATAAGCCTGGTTCCTCCACTCCTTGTAGCTGTGATTGCTACAGTGGCAGTTTACCTCTACCGCACACGCCACCTCAGCAAGCAACCCAAAGATTGGGCACCAAAGCGCACACAATACCAGTCACTGGACCCACCAGAGGTGTGTGCTGGTGAAGCCAACACCAGTGACTACCACGGCAAGCTTTTATCCCTCGGCGAAGATGCCAATTCAGACATATCATCAAGCTGTGCCAACAGTCTAAACCACAATACGGAGCATCTACCTATCCAGTTGGAGGCCCTGGTTGGTAAGGGACGATTTGCTGAGGTCTGGCGAGCGAGGCTTAACCACAGTGAATGTGGCCAGTATGAAACAGTGGCTGTAAAAATCTTCCCAGCTGTAGAATATGCTTCCTGGCGCAATGAAAGAGCTATCTTTTCTGACCCCAACCTGAAACATGAGAATATTGTGCAGTTCTTGACTGCGGAGCAGCGTGGAGGTACAACTAGCACCCCCCAGAGGCAGTACTGGCTAATCATGGCTTACCATGTCCTGGGAAATCTACAGGACTTCCTAGCGAGCCATGTTCTGAGCTGGAGTCAGCTGTGTTCAATGGCTTCCTCGGTGGCACGAGGCCTTGCACATCTACATAATGACACAACACCGTGTGGGACACCCAAGGTGCCAACCGCGCACAGGGACTTGAAGAGCAGCAACATTGTGATGAAGAGCAACAACGAGTGCGCGCTATGTGATTTCGGCCTGGCATTGAGACTGGACATCTCTCTCACTGTGGACGACTTTGCGAACAGTGGGCAGGTAAGGCAGAACAACATGATCCTATGAGTGAAACGTTATAATGTCATGAATGGTACAGTAGTGTAGTGGATAGCAGTCACCTCACAGCAAGGATTTGAATCTCACAGCTGACTGGATCCTTTGTGTGTGTAGTTTGCATATTTATTCTGTGCTTGTGCTGGTTTCCTCGGGGTCCTTCAGTTTCTTCCCACAGTCCAAAGATTAATGAATTGCCTCTACAATTGTCCATACATCTGAATGTTTGTTTGTGTTAGTCTTAGCAATAAACTGGAGATCTGTTCAGGATGTACCCCGCCTCTTACCCAAGTCAGCTGAGATTGGCTCCAGCTTCACTCATTACCCTGAGAGAGGAGTGGTATAGATATTTAAAAGCTGGATGGTTGCTTTTTATAGTACAAATAGGTATAAATAGTTTGGCATGTTTAACACTATGGGTTTTGAGATATAGTTTCATACACTTCCTAAATCTAAACAAACCAAAACTTGTTGCACACAAAGATGTTCTTGGACTGACTATATCCTTGATTACAGTGTGTAATCACCATCATGTTGTTGCTTTAGTTGGGCAGGTCAAGGCTCAGCAACATTATGTGGCAATAAAATGAAGTCAGCTGATAAACAGTAATGGACATTTTCTTCTTTCTGTGTACAGTAATCCCTCACTACTTTGAGCTTCAGTTTCTGCGGCTTCAGTGCATCGTGCGTTTTTGAAAAATATTAATTGAAAAATAAAAAAAATAAGGAAAAATAGGGGAAAAGTTAAGGAAATGCCGCAAAACAAGGCCATTTATGCAAAAAAAAAAAAAAACCAAACAAAACAAAACAAACCCCCCCAAAAACCCTAAACAAACTAAAAAAAAAAAAAACAAACCCAAAACCCCCTAACAAAACTACTTACATTTTTATGTGAGGTTCACATCTGAGTGTGTGTGTCTGTATGTGTGTGTATTTATATTTTATTTACATCTTATGCATTATTTTTGAATGTTTAATTGTTATTATAAGCATTTACAGCGTTGAATATGTATTTATTGATATTATATACCCATATACATGTACGTATACGTCTGTCAGGGTGGTCGATCCTACTTTGCGGAAATCGGCAGTTGCGGGGGGTCTCCGTCCCCATTAACCGCGGAAAGTGAGGGATCCCTGTATTCAGATTGTTCTGGGATATCTACCTGGGGCTCAAATATTGAAAAAGTGGTTCAGGGAGACTGATGAATCATTTTCAAACATGGCCGAGTCCTGACCTTAACCCTATTGAAAGTCTTTAAGATGTGCTGGAAAAAACTTTATAGTGTGGTTCGATTTTCTCATCATCAATTCAAGATGTTGGTGAAAAATGAATCCAACTCTGGATACAAATAAATATTGTGATGTTGCTCAAGTTTGTCGAAACAACGTCATGACAATTACATGCTGTAATCAAGCCAAAAGACGATCCAAAATATTATTAGACTTATTTTGGTCGGGCAGTGTATTTTTCCTGCTGCACCTTTTATGAGAAACACAGGAAACTGAACATTATAAATTGTTCCACATGCGGAGAATACTTACCATTGTTGCTGTTAGTTCTATTCAGAGTTTCATCATCCCTAATCCTTTTAGGACTGATTTCAATCTGGAAGGCAAATATTCTGCTCTCTCAGAAAGTTGCTATTTTACAGCAGGAGTCAGGAAACATATCCAGATCAATATTAAGGAACAAGTCTAGTTGATATAAAACTCAAGTTAATTTAAATTTATTATCTTTAATGGATCACCTTCTACAAGGTGGAGAGCAAAGTCAGCAGCATATCTTATCTGCACCGTATTGTTCATCATGACTGTAGTTTTCCACACACACAAAAAAACCCTCTTGATGACATCACATGACTCCTCTGAGCCACAGGTTTAGTGTGCTACTAATTAAGTGCAACCACAAAATATTAGATTAACTCACTAACCACTCTGCTAATGGATGACTGTGTGCCATAATACGGGTGGTTTAAAAAAGAAACAAACAAACAAAAAAACCACAAATCAAGTGTAAATCCAGCCACCTTCTGTAAACCACAGGAACATCCGCACATATGCTTCAACATTTTGTATTATGCATTACCTAAAAACATATAAGAGCATTGTGGTTAGCATGTCCACCTCAGAGCAAGAAACATTTGTGTTCTGGGCTCGGCTACAGCATTTCTGGGTGGGCTTTTCATGTTCTTCCTGTGCTTGTATGGGTTACATTCGGGTACTCCAGGTTTCTCCAACTGTTCAAAAACATGCACATGAATCAAACTGGCTATTCCAAATTGTCACTAGGTGGGAGAGTGAGTGTGAATGATTGTGTGTGTTGCCCTGTGATGGCCTGGTGAGCTGTGAAGGGTGCACCCTGCATTCGCCCACTGTCGGTTGAGATAGGTTCCAAGTTTCGCAGTACATTAGTAACAGGATTAAGTGGTTTGGCAAATGAGTGAGAGAGTAAAAATACATATCCTAAAAGAAGTACTGTAATAATAAGACACACATTACTCAAAATCGATCCATTAACTTATAGCGCTCATCTATCAGAGTCCCGGTGGAAACTGGCCCGAAGTTATTCACATTTACCCCACATTTCAATGGGCAATGTAGAATAGTCAGTTGATCTACTGTACATATCTTTGGACTAAAAGAGGAAACTGGAGAACCCAGAGGGATGCCACAGGAGCTCATGGAGGACTTGACAAGTCCACAATAATTGCCCTTGGTTATGATTTGACACCTGAGCCTTCATGCTGTGAGGTGCAGGTTCTAACCCCTGAGCCATATTTTGGCATGCTGCCATATTCCTATATTTTACTTCTTCTATACTGTGTATCATGGCCATGTTTTTTTGTTCCACCCACTCTTGTCTTCTCTCAGTCCAAGCCTTTATTTCATTTTGTTTCCATGAACTGAATGTTTCCATGCAGTTGCTTTTACTTTTAAAATTGCTCTTAAATGGGGAAGTGGGGTTGCATAGCTGTAGAGCCAGGGCAGTGGGGTTGCATAGCTGTAGAGCCATTAGAGTTTTTCTGCCCTGCGGTAGCCTGGCATGCTGTCCAGGGTGTACTCTGCCCTCACCCAAGTGGGCGCCAGCCTCCATGTGACACTAATTAGGATTAAATGGTTCAGAAAATGAATGAATGAATGAAAGTTGCTCTTCAAGTCCTAAATAAATTAAAACTGTATTGTATTTTTTTTAAAAGTAGGTATTATTTGAAATCTTTTTGTTTACGTAAGATGATAAAAAGAATTTCTTACACTCCTGCAGATACCTCATGTAACAGAGGCTTTCTTTACTTTTCAGGTTGGAACAGCACGCTACATGGCCCCTGAGGTCCTAGAATCACGAGTGAATTTGGAGGATTTGGAGTCCTTCAAACAAATGGATGTGTACTCCATGTCTCTGGTGTTGTGGGAAATGGCCTCTCGCTGTGATGCTATAGGAGGTAAGAAGCATAAGACCTTGAAAGTCTCTTAAAACATAACCAAAACAGGGCTGCAGAATGTAAAGTCATTTGTAAGACATTAATCATGGCTTCTGCTCTATTATATTACAAAAGCTACTGTGTAACAGACCTTTTGGTTTGAAAAGCACACTCGAATCGCTCTTGCACATCAGAATTTTCCATTATGAGCCTAATAACCGTTGTTCAAAGACAATGTTCAGCAAGAAGACAAATATACATGTTTTGCTTTTTATTGAGATGGTTTGGACATGTACAGAGGCAGGATTGTGAGTATATTGGTAGTAGGATGCTGAGGTTGGAACGACCAGGCAGAAGGTCTAGAGGAAGACCAAAGAGAAGATTTATAGATGTGGTGAAGGAGGACATGAAGGTAGTTGGAGTAAGAGTAGAAAATGCAGAGAATAGGGTGAGATGGAGGCAGATGATTCGCTGTGGCGACCCCTAAAGGGAACAGCCGAAAGGAAAAGAAGAAGATTTTTGGGTAGATTTTACAGTCCATGGAAGCATTAAAGTATTGATTTGCTGAGACAAGCAGTTTAAGTATAAGCGATGTTGAAGTAGATTAAATTAATTTTTGTTGCTTGGGCAGAGGTGAAGAGCTATGAGCCTCCATTCGGTTCAAAGGTGTGTGATCAGCCATGTGTGGACAGCATGAGGGATCTGGTTCTGAGGGACAGAGGACGTCCTGATATACCACTCAGCTGGACAATACATCCGGTACGTGCTAAAAAAATTGCACAAAGAAAAACTTTTTTTTTTTAACACATTATAATCATACTGCCACTGATACCACAAAAGAACAGAAATAAATACATGAAAATGTGCATATTGTTTTAGAATTATACTCACTTTATTAAAAATAAAAACTAGACTCAGTGTGTGAAGTTATGTTGGTCAAATTTCACAAGGTGATGAAAAAAAGAATCAGAATTTTGCTCACCTTTGGCTTTCCAGTCACGTATCTCTGGACAGAGCACCGGCTACCAAGTGTACCTCTGAGTACATGGTACATCCCACAATAAAAGTTACATGTTCACACACTAATTGTATACAAGTATATCACTAGCCCAAAGTAAATGCTTTGAACAGAGCTTATAATTCCTGAAAAAGTTTCCCAACATGAGCTCTCACTTGCAAAATTGTAATTACTGATTAACACTGCTCAGCCAAAAAAGTCGTACACACAAATATGTTCCACTTTTAACCTTGCTTATAGCATCTAATTGCCCATGCCATTGTTTCAACAAAAAAACTGAACCACTCTATAAAGTCTTCTCCAGCACATCACAAAAAAAATTCCAATAGGGTAAAGGTCATCTTCGTTTCTTCAAAACAATGCTCGTTTGTTGTTATATTTCCTTTACAATCGGTGTTATCAAAAGAAGGAGATTGTAAATTGCGCAAGATTTTTTTTTTACAAGAAGGGTCAGAATAGTCTCTTTTTTTGAGGAGGCTAAGATCACTTAGCATCTGTCGGACACTGCTCAAGATGTTCCATGAGTCTGTTGTGAACAATTTCAGGAAAGACCCATTTCTTAGAATTTCAGAGAGACATTCTCTATAATCATGTATTTATCATGTACAACATTTTCTGCCTTCCTTTCTTAAATAAGGACAATAATTGGCACCCGTTTTTCAAAGAATGAATGACATCATTGGGTCTGCTGGATTCTATCACTCTACAACACCTGATAGCAAATTATTTGCCATGTAGAAATATCATTTCTAACGAAAACAGAGATCGATCAGGTTAGTGATATCTTCTTCTTCTTTTCCTTTCGGCTTTTCCCTTCAGGGGTCGCCGCAGAAAATCATCTGCCTCCATCTCACCCTATCCTTTGCATCTTCTTCTCTTACACCAACGACCTTCATGTCCTCCTTCACCACATCCATGAATCGTCTCTTTGGTCTTCCTCTAGGCCTTCTGCCTGGTAGTTCCAACCTCAGCATCCTACTACCAATATATTCACTATCCCTCCTCTGTACATGTCCAAACCATCTCAATCTAGCCTCTCTGACTTTGTCTCCAAAACCTCTAACATGTGCTGTCCCTCTGATGTGCTCATTCCTGATCCTATCCATCCTCGTTACTCCCAAAAAGAACCTCAACATTTTCATCTCTGCTACCTCAAGCTCTGCCTCCTGTCTTTTCCCCAGGGCCACTGTTTCTAACCCATACAACATCGATGGCCTCAACACCGTCTTGTACACTTTTCCTTTCATTCTTGCCGATACCTTCCCATCACACCGGACACTTTTCTCCAACCATTCCAACCTGCACCTGTACACGTTTCTTCACCTCTTTTCCACACTCTCCATTGCTCTGGATTGTTGAGCCTAAGTACTTAAAATCCTCCACCTTCCTTATCTCTGCTCCCTGTAACCTCACCGTTCCTCTTGGGTCCTTGTCATTCATGCACATGTATTCTGTCTTACTGCAGCTAACCTTCATTCCTCTCCTTTCCAGGGCATACCTCCACCTCTCTAGATTTTCCTGCACTTGTTCTCTGCTCTCACTACAGATCACAATGTCCTCTGCAAACATCATAGTCCATGGGGAATCTTGTCTAACCTCGTCGGTCAGCCTGTCCATCACCATAGCAAACAAGAAGGGGCTCAGAGCTGACCCTTGATGCAGTCCCACCTCCACCTTGAACTCTTCTGTCACACCGACAGCACACCGCACCACTGTCTTACATCTCTTATACATGTCCTGCACCAGTCTAACATACTTCTCTGCCAGTCCAGACTTCCTCATGCAATACCACAGTTCCTCTCTCGGCACCCTGTCATATGCTTTCTCCAGATCCACAAAGGCACAATGCAGCTCCGTCTGACCTTCTCTGTACTTCTCCATTAACATCCTCAAGGCAAACACTGCATCTGTGGTGCTCTTTCTTGGCATGAAATCAAACTGTTGTCTGACTGCTATTATTTTGAACACAACTGTAGATACACAGGTAGAATTGCAGACAATGATGGGCTGTTCAACTAAAAGGATCAAAAAAGAGCCAAAATGGCAAGGACTCAGCCAGCAATCAGCTCCAGGAAGAAAAAAGAAGGTCTAAAGTTACCTGTCAGCACTATTTCAATCAGAAGGTGCCTTTGTGAAGCCGAGCTCTGGGCAAGAAGCTCCTGCAAAGTCCCGCTGTTGAAAAAAGACATGTGCTGTAGAGATTACAATTTGCCAAAGAGCATAGTGACTGGCCTAAAGAGAAATGGCACAACACTTTGTGGACTGATGAAAGTAAAATTGTTCTTTTGGGTCTCGTGGCCGGAGACAGTTTGTCAGACGACCCCAATAGAAAATTTGTGGGGTGACATCAAAAATGCAGTTTCTAAGGCAAAAACCAAGAAATATAGAAGAGCTGTGGAATATTAGTCATATCATCCTGGGCTGGACATACATGTTCAAAGGTACCAGAAGTTAGTTGACTCCATGCAGCACAGATGTGCAGCAGTTCTTCAGGATCAATGAAGCATTTTGATGATTTTGAATCTGTGGGCTTACAAGCGCCCTCTGCCATGAGTCAGGGGTACTGTTCGCCTCACTGAGTAACTTTTATTTACTGGATTTTATGATTAATTGGCAGCTTAAACACGTTACAGAAATACATTCCATACATTATCCAGATTCTGAAACGGCAGAGCATATAATCTGAGTGTTTGAAAGCATTTATTTTGCGATATATGGAGGGACAGCAACACACTATTTGCATCACATACCAGCACAGTTCATGAGGGACACAATCCAACAAGCGGCACAGCATCTCCTCCCTGTATCTGAATAGGACATGTGGAAATTCTGCATTCATCATTGAAAAAAATTACTTTAATATTGGCTTCGAACCATAAACGGGTCTGTAATACATACCAGCTGACAAATATTACATTTATTATACTGTGGATCTGGGAACTTTGTTACAGAAGGCAACCAATGAACAGTGTATTGTATGCAAGAAGTTCTAAGAAAGGCAGAGAACTGAAAATCCACCAGAAGAGTGATCATGTGGTCTGGTGGCAATAGCTGCTGGCGGGGCCAGGCCGGGGGGGGGGGGGGGGGGTGCACCGCCGGAAGTTGCGAAAACCCATACTCTTTGAAGTAACCCAGGCTGGTCGGTGGCTGACGAGGACCAGAATCACAATCAGTCCATATCTGCCTTTGAAGAAACTGGGCCACCATGAGAGCATTAGGCTGGCCCAGGTCGGTTAGTTCAACTAACTTTATTATTCCTATGATAAACGTTTTTCTTTTCAAGATTGACCGGGGACACTTTGCCTCACCTGATTGCAGGTCACTGGGTGCCAATGTATATGTGAAAATCATTCCTCATGCTCCCTGAACCACCGCTTCATTATTTGAGTCCCCATGTTATATCTGTGCCATCAGAGAATAAAAAGTCCATTGATGCGATAACCTGCCCGTTTCGTACATTCAGGCCATCAGTGGGATTCATTTTATTGCCAAATTAATGTTACTGAGCCTCGACCAAACCAACTGGAGCAACAATACCAGAATTACATGCTGTGATGTGATCAAGGCTAAATATACACCATGTAAATATTAGTGTGTGTGACCTTTTTTTGGCCAGGCAGTGTGTGTTATTGGTTACTTTTTTAAATAATAAGAGATATGGAAATGAAAATATAAATGAAATGTAAATTTAAAAAACCCAAAAATGAAAGTAAATTGTATAAGAAAACTAAGACCTGCTGAAACGTACAGCTAATCCATGCATAGCAATAATTAGATATGATCTAAAACATGCACGTTAAGCAAACTGGCTGTTCCCAATTGCCCCAGCGGCGAGTGTGAATGCTTGTGTGTTGGCCATGCGATGGTTTAAGTGAGCTGTTCAAGGTGTACCCCACCCTCGCCCCATGACCCTAGTAATAGAATTAAGTGGTTTATTAGACTGGTGAGTGAATAAGAACATTTTCACACAGCACCTTTACAGAAATCTGGATGTAGTTTGAAGTCCCTATTGAGCCGGAGGAGACACAGGCCAAGATAAACCCCACTAAGATGACATGAGGAAGAAACCATGAGATAAACCAGGCTTGAAAGGGAACCATACTGTTCTGAGTGATTCTGGCTGGGGAGATGATAAATCGTTAGTCTTGTGCAGTTGTATACTATAACATCAAACAGGAACATCAGAATGTTTATGATTTCACCAGCTGTTCGCCAACAGAAATGAGTGCATCTGATAAATGGTCGCAGGGGAAAAACCCCACAATGGTTAATACACCACAGAGTTTGGAAATTTGTGTCCTATTCTGTTTAATTTGTATTCCTTTTTCTTACTGAGATGAGTGTATCTTATGACAATGACTCTTGATGCTCCGTCATTACAGGGAATGCAGGTGCTTAGTGCCACTATTACAGAATGCTGGGACCATGACCCCGAGGCTCGTCTAACTGCACACTGTGTACTGGAGCGCTTTAATACAATGGCGCAAGAAGAACAGGAGCGCAGCACTGCCTTTGTCTCCGTCCCCTGCTCTGAACATCAAGGCTCCCCTCTCCCCTCTAACTGTACAGAACAGGACACTGGCATGTCGCCAGCATGCCCTCCACAGCCACAAGCCACAGTCAATGCTCAAGCTTCATCACCCTTAAGGCCGCTGAGTGAAGTGTGACGACTCCTCCCCTGGGCCCGGCAAACCAGACTTGTTTTTGTAATCTCTATTGGTTCAATATGTGGAGCTGGTCTCCGTCATCGGGATCATATTATTTTTAAATATTAACTTTTTGTTTTTGGAATTAATGAACCTAATGCACCACTGAAGGAGGACTAAAGGATGAGCACGATAATAAAAGCACTGGCGTCTGAGTTCACAGTGTTCCCATAACCTCTTCTTGCCCATGCACGAGTTATTTGCCCCAAAGCAGTCTCTTTGAAGTACCTTTATGAGGATCACTTTAAGGACTCAATATTTAGTTTGCAGTGTAAATACAAAATCCTGCTCATGCTGTATAAGAGATTCCTGAGAATCAGAGTCAACACAGCATCAAGAAAAGCATCCTTGCTGTGCTGGCAGTGTGTGTGTGTGTGTGAGTGCGCCATTTTTACTGGCAAAAATGTTTTCCAAATAATGTTTACCACACATCATTTTCTCATTTGCGTTTTTTCCATTGCCCTCCGAGTCGCTTTCTTTTAACAACAATGTGGTCATCCCACGAGCTTGGCTTTGGGAGGGGCTACAATTCGATTAACCACAAGCCCTGAGGCAAACAGACGCTTTAAAGACCCAACACGCAAGCGAGTGGGAAGAACTTTTTTTCAGCTGAAGGAAAATCAGAAAGCGTTTTATTGTTGCTCTAAATTGATCCATGTGCAATCGGTCTGTCTTCATGGAAACAATTCATAGCTGCTTTGAAATCTGCCACAGACTTGAGGTTTAAGTTCCTTTCGGTTAGGATCATTGTTATACTGCACATTTAATTACTGCTTGCCTGCTTCACTCTTGCTATCCATATTGTCTAACTCACTTAAAGTGGTCCCGCATTCATCTGCCAAGAGGTTATGGGAAGAGCTTGAACCAGACTTTCATGAATTTACCAATTCTACACTTTTATAAATTCAACCATTGCCAAGAAGGCCAACAGCTGAAGATAGGCACAAGCTCTAGAGTCAGATGAGCAGGAAATTGGGCATACGCTCATTTTCACATAATCTGGCACAAATATGAGTAAATTCTATGATCATATCTCATCAGATCTCACATCATCTACGCAAATTACTTAAATATTTTGCACGACCAGTTGTTTAATAAATTGATTCAGTATTTTCTCTCACACACCTCCAGAGTGCAGGCACATTAAATCACTTAATTTTTTTTTTTTTTTTTTTTTTTAATTGATAAGTATATATAAAGTATAGTAAATTTTGTAAAGGCCTATATCAATTATATGACACACAGTCAATCATTCTCACTCTTTTGACAAACCGCTTAATCCTATTAGCCCCATGGAGAGGCTGAAGCCCGTCTCAGCCAGCTCTGGGCCAACACAAACCCTAGGGGAAATTTGGAATAGCCAACTGGCCTAATGTTCAAGTCTTTGGACTGTGGGAGGAAACCACAGTACCTTGAAGTAATGTATGCTAGTACGGGGAGAACATGCAAACTTCACACATCCATGACAAGCATAGGACTCGAACCCACAACTTTCTTGCTGTGAAATGGTGGTGCTTACCACTACACCATCGTGCCACCCTATGTGACACACTATACATCCCTAACATCAATAAATATTTACAAATTAATAATTAACTGGGCTTGAGGTCAATAAAATCACTTTCATTTTAAAATAGTCTTCTTGTTAAACTACTGGGGACACAATTACAAGCAATTAAATGTAAATAATTGAAAGCAGTGAGTAGAATAAGTACTTCAACAGTCATCAAATCCCCACAGTGGAACTTCTGGCTCTGCAAAAATAGTCCAGTGTTCAGAATACTCGAGGATTTTTCTTTCTTTCTTTTTTTTTTTTTAATGGAGAGTGATGAGTAAGTTTCATCTACCAAAGTGTCTGGGGTAATGGTGTACTAACACTGGGCACTTTCTCTCCATCTCTCACAGTTCCCTGGGTCTATACAAGAAAACCTCGGTTTCCGACCACAATTAGTTCCAGAAGGCTGTTCGAATTGCAATTTGTTTGAATTACGGATCTACTTTCCATTACAAATAATGTAAATGGTCTTAATCCATTCAGTCATCTTTTGAACAGAAGTTTACGGTACCGTAACTCGTACCATAGGTCTGCAAATTAAGTGAAAAATTATTGAATACAGTATACTAAAATAAAAACCACAGTACAGTTAAAGCCTAAGAACAATAAAGATAAAGAATTTTTACCTTTGTGATAGTGAGCAGTTAGCATACGTAAATGTTGGAGAGGGAGAGAGGAGGAGGATCCCTTTCCATAACAGCTTCAGGTGAATCAGCCAAAGGTGTTTGTTCTCTTGCTACTCGCTTTGGCGTGGATGACTCTTATTCAGGATGTCCCTTTCTTTTCTTGAAGAACATTTCTAACGTGGCTTGTTTCTGCCTTCTTTTCAATACCTTACGGAAGTGGCTCATGACCTAATCGTTAAAAAGTGTTCACAGCTATGCTAGTTTTAGCTTTAATCGGGGTGATACATCTCAACAACTTCCGAAAATTCCGGAAAGCGTGCATTTCCCCTCCCTCTTGTTTTTTCTCGACTTTACTCGTGCTTTTTTCGCGTTCAGCTTTCAGATTATGTTCGACTTCTGGGAGAAAAAAAATTTCGACTTTTTTGGTCGAATACCGATTTCTTCGACGTCTAAAGCGTTCGAGAACTGAGGTTTACTTGTAGTTTTAACTCCTGGCTTAGTTTTGGTGGTGAATTTGAAATCTGACCATTTTCCCCTATTGACCAACATGTTAAGATTTATAATAAGCTATTATACAATTATACACAGTAAAGTGCATTCTATATATCAAGGACGTACAGTACAAGTGAACTATTCAAGTAGCCACTGAAGTTCAACGGTCCTCGCATACAGCCTTTTCTGACCTAAGATACCATTTCTCAGGCTGTCACATAGAGATAAAACTTTTAATAGGAATAGTACATTTATATCAAAGACAAAGTTGTTTCTGTTCCAGCTCTTGGCCATTTTACAGCTTTTCATTTTATAAAGCATAGGTAAAACTCCTTAATTGAGTATATTTAGGGGTATTTAGGACTTGGAAATTATGCTGGGTCTCAGCCATTGCATGTACACTGAGTGGTGAGATAAAATTTCACACATCATGCGTGAATGCTGTTGTACTATGATTTCTGTGCGCAGATTGGTGATAGTTTCAACATTTGATTTATAAATGTGGCGCTCTATCTTGTCTTAAATTGTGTGAAGTTAAATGCGTATTCTTAGTCAGAACAACAAAATCTTTAAAGGCCTTTCAAAAGAAGATGGCATCAAACATCTGCAATAGAGCAACAACTCAGACAACACAAACATTTATTTTATAAAGCTAATTGTAAAGCTATTTTTCCTTGAAGCTAGAACCAAGATCAATGAATTTCATGTGAGCAGTATGGTACATTCTGAACAGAACGACAGTCTACTGCAGGGCTAACAAAAACAATTCACAAATCACATTTCACACCTATGGCCAATTTTGAGTAGCGAACGAGAGCTCATGTGCCTGTCTTCAGACTGTTGGAAAAAACCAGAGAACCCGCAGGAAACCAACTCAAGCGATGGAAAAATGCAGACACCACACAGGTGCCTTGTTGCTGTGAGGAGACAGTGCTTACCACTGAGCCACTGTATGGCCTATTTGTACACATAGTTGAATTATTATATCTGTGGTCTTGTAGCATAACACAGACCTTGCACTGAATAAAGTGGCAGTTAGAATAAGGTTTGTGAAATGATAAACCAAAAGGGAAAAAACAAAACAAACGACATTTATTGAGCCATTATGTCCTTTGCTTACTGTGAACTGGTGTCACAATTGTACATATTATACACTCAATGTTTTTATATACTGTATATCACTGTCTCCAACAATTTAATTGTTTTTTTTTTTTTTTTTAATCAACTGCTAGATAAAGAAAGAAACCAGAAACTTTCTCCTAATACATTATTCATTTTATTAGTTCATTCATGTCTTTTTTCAGGCTACCAGGAGAATAATTAAAACATCAGTGCAGTTCACAGCTCAGCACAATACACACTTGTGGCCTGTTTGCAGACACAGATTCCCTCTTGGTTGAGACATCTGCAGTGGAGATTCTGCACCGAAAATGTCATGTGTCTTCAGTTCAATTAAATCTGTGTTCTGACATTCAGACCCCTGAGTGGAAAGCCAAGTATGTGAATTAAAAACACAAACCTTACAGAGCAGAGAACAAACATTCTGAGTGTCCTTGCCAAGATGCTGGGAAATGGGAGCTGGATATGTACATACTCAATGTGTCTCATAATGAATGTGTTTGCAGGCATGAACAGAAGAAAGACAAACACAAATAAGGCACCACAAATTTCTCAACAAGACCAACCAGGATTAAAGTAGTGCTTTCATCATATGAGAGGCTCTTTACTTGCACTCTGTCCAACACACGCTCACAAACTGCCATCAACTAGAAGCAAAAACACAACATTTTAAGTAAACGAGCTTTGTTTCAGTCAAACAGCAACTCTCTACACACTGTTGTTATTTCTGCTGGCTTCTTATGGCTCAAAAACTAGACATCAACCACATCTTTCGTGTGACGCTATATGTGGTTTATATCCGATTGCCTTTCAGACCGAACAGATTCAGTCGAGAGGTAGAGAAAGGAAAACTACGAAGCATTCACAGCATATGATTTGACATTTCTGATCAGACTGCAATAATACTGTACGATAGTGTCACATTCACAGATATCAGTAAAGAAGACCAATGGAGTCTGGACCCGGCACATTTGTTTTAGCTGTTGGAAATTTTATAATTGAAGCCAGTAAAATTGCTGTGGTTTCAAAAAACAGTGCTGTTTCGAAATCAGAGCAAAGCCCCCCCCACCCGAGCAGTGATGAAACAGACAGAGAGGAAAGGTCGAGCAAGAGAGAGAAAGAAGCCTTCCCAAAACTAATATAGCTCTCAGCACCTCTCTCCAAACACTTGGCTAACCACTCTAGCACAAAAAGGCCAAAACAGCAAATTTACTTTCATCATAGCTCCAGATGTTTCATGAAATTGAGCTCTAAGAGGGGGAGAAGAGAAAAAAAAAAAAAAAAAAAAAAAAGAGCTACTGCTCATCACTGAGCCAAACATCCTGCTCAAAACTTAAGAGCTCAATAATAATAATAATATCATAATGCATCAAATAAACTGCGCAGATATTGGAAAAGGTTCGGCTAATAACAGAATTCTCCAATCAGATCAAGAGACGTTAATAAAGTATCCTCAAACACAATCCTCACGTAAACACCTCGGAGACATCAACACGTTCTCATGCTATTTCACAACTCCCGTTAAGGCAACATCAACAAGCAAGACCTGTGCACACTTGGATCTCATGTGGATCCGAATGATTTACTGAAAATATTATAGTAAAATGAGATCAAGGGATGATGAATATAATCTGAGTCAGGCAGTAAACTACTCTCCATTGAGCATAATATCCATAATAAGTAATAATAAGGAAGGGAGATTCATATGTGTGCATATATGTGTGTGTCTCTTCAAATGTTTAAAAAAAAAAAAAAAAAAAAAGAGAGCACAGACCCCATGAACAACCCTTGGGAGGGGGTCAAGCTCCCACAGGTGAAGGCTCAGGGCTGGAGTTGTGGTCAGGGGTTAGATGGAAACGTTGCAGAAGAATCACTTTGTGCTGGAACACCTTTCCACAGTGTTTTGTGATACATCCAACCTTCACCCTGGGTAACAGAAGGGGCAGTAAATAAACAATCCAATCCATCGTAAACCAACAATTATCTCATGGTAAAGACTCCAATCTTCCACCATTTTCATAATGCTCAGATTAAACATCGAGGGGAAGCAAAACCACCAATGTCGATCTATTTATAAAAGGAACACTGATCAAATTACTTCCACCGTCTTGAATGGAAAACTGCATTCAGCCTTTATGATTCATGTAATTACAGACACTGCACACCCCACCAAACTCTTTGGTTTAGAAATTGACAGATGGGGTGACTAACAGGTTCGATGGCATGTTGATGTAAACATGCTTACTTTTCTTTCAAAGTATTTGGTCCTCCATGCCGTCTCGGTCTCAGTGCGCTGTCTTTCCTCTTTCCTCTGTCTCTCCTCCAGAAAGCGCTTGTGTTCTGTTGCCTTTTCCATGTCTTTCTGTAGTAAGGACTCGGTCACGTGCTGCCACAGACGCCTGCAGGTACAGCAAACATGGAATGGTGAAACAAAAGTAATTTCTGCTTTATTGGTTTGCGATAATACAATCCCCTCCAAAAGGCACAGCAACTCTGATTCATTTGGTTTTTGACCTGCACTAACGACGTTTAACAGAAGATACCTTTAACTTGTCCTGTTAGAATACATAAGCTCACATGAACAAAAGCGTGAGCACGGTGGCCACAGCTGAACCAGTATGTCCAATGAAATGGGATCATAATACTGATATTACGTTGGATTTTGGTTCAAGAGCTGAAGCCATTTTCGAAAATTTGACAATGCGATGATGGGAAATTTAAATAGACATCCATAGCAGCAATAACTGCCGGCCTATCTTAGTTCGGATCATTACTGCTATGTAATGATATACTTTTGAAGTTATATGTACAAATATCTGATTAAAAAAAAAAAAAAAAAAAATCACTTTCTCACCTTTATGATATGTTTTGTATTGTTTAATCATCATCATCTCCTTTCAGCTGTTCCCTTCAGGGGTCACCACAGCAAACCATCCACCTCCTTGTCACCCTGTCCTCTGCATCTTCTACTCTTACTCCAACTACCTTCATGTCCTCCTTCACCACATCCATACATCTCCTCTTTGGTCTTCCTCCTCTAGGCCTTCTGCCTGGTAGTTCCAACCTCAGCCTACTACTACAAATATACTCACTATCCCTCCTCTGTACATGTCAAAACCATCTCAATCTAGCCTCTCTGACTTTGTCTCCAAAACGTCTTACATGTGCTGTCCCCTCTGATGTGCTCATTCCTGATCCTATCCATCCTCGTTAGTCCCAAAGAGAACAGAAAAGTTAAATTCTGTTGGGCTTATACACCCGAACCTACTGGCTTATCAAATCAGAGCTTATTCCAGGTGGTGCGAGCTACATTCCTGATATTTTAATTGGTACTGCAAACTTGTGGTCATGACCTTGACCAGGAGTCTTGGTATGGTTGGGGGCGGGCATATCAACAGGGGTGTGTGTTATGTGTAACATATTTAGATATAAATACCACAAAATAAAAGCTGAAACCCTGCAAAAAATAAATTGGCCTTGCTGTTCCTGTGTGTTTTGAAGGGGGCTGTATGATAATATTCACTTTGTAACCCAAGTCATTTTTTATATAATGCTGTATTATATATAAAGCTGATATATAATTAAACTAAAACATTTGTTTCCCCAGACCATGACACAACACACCAAATGACTAAGACGAATGTGCAGCAAGTACATAATTATCAGTTATGCACCAAAGATGAGCTGGAAGTCCCTGAGCCAATTCAATCCGGTGACTTCCATCAAGCCTGAGACGCACAACTATTTTAGAATACACAGTAAAAAACAAAACAAACAAAACAAAACAAACCACACAGTACAGTAAGATTTTTTGAATCATAATGGACACAGGTGAGCGTCAAGCAGACACGTGAGCATGAAGCAAGTTAGAGACTCCGTTACAAAGCTTTTGAACGCATTTCACTGAACACTACGCAAAAACAAAAAAAAAGTTATATTTTTATGCACTTGAACCAAGACTGATGCGGATCAGGTGAGCTTTACTGTTCGAGCTGAGCTGAGCACTAAGCAGCGAATAGTCCTCCTTTTAGCCTGCATCATACACGACACTGAAATTAATATAAACAATGTGCCGTAAAAGGTGTTTTAGGACATAACGCGCGCGCACACACACGCACACACAGACACACACCTTAAATTTTAGAGACTGAAAGAATAAGATCGTACATTATGAAAAGAGTACAAGAGGCTGAAATTAGTTTGCATGAACCACTGTGCGAAAAGAAAACCTCATGAGAATAATCCTCACCTTGACTCGTACGGTCCCTGCTGTTCTTTGGGCCGCACTCGTTTCCTGGTGATGGGTAGCTTGAGGACATCTATGACACGTGTCTCACCGCTGCTGTAGGCAAACTCGAGCACACCGTTCCACTCTCCCTGCACGCGACACACTACAGAGTTGGTGGGGTTGTGCTTCACCTCTGCGTTCACTCTGCATAACAAAAACACAAGATCTTATTACAATCCACATGCTCAACTTTCACAATGGAAACAAGTACCATTCAAAAATAAGGCACAGGCAGCGTATAGCAGCAAGAATAAAAAAATCACTATGAAGACAAACAACCCAGGTCCATCTTGTGAAGCACAAACGTAACAAATAATGAGGTACTTAAATTTCCAGTGTGTGTTCTGGGATCATATAATTTATTGTGCTGCAATACTGCACAACAAGTCTTTAATGCAGAACAAACCATAAGAGTCAAAGATGTATTACAAAAACAAGGCATCAAATGTACAAGTAAAAACAATGTCTAATCCACAGCTTACAGGACATCACACTATTATCTCTTCACAAGATCAGACAGAGTTTTTGCTCATGAAGATCTGTCTCTTGGCTCTCTGCAGACAGCACACTGTAATGCAGACTGTCCATGGAGTCAATTAATGTGTAATGCGATCTCATGTCACTGACCTATGCAGCTTGCCCCCATAGAAAGGTTTGGTCTGGAAGGTGATGGCTGCACTGTAGCCCGTCTTGGCGCAGTTCACGTTAACCTTTCCGCCCAGTTCCACCCAGGGCACAGTGAGGATTGACCGGGCATAGGCTGAAGGCAGAGTGAATGTGTAATCTTCGCCGTGCTCCAACAGGTGCAGATTACCTGAGAAAACCCCAAACCCAACACACACAATGGATACCAGTACACCCCAAAAATAAATAAACAATTTAGATACACACACATACATATATATATATATATATATATATATATATATATATATATATATATATATATATATATATGTGTGTGTGTGTGTGTGTGTGTGTATATATATATACACACACATATACATACACATACATATATATATATATATATATATATATATATATATATATACATATGTATGTGTGTATATATATATGTATGTGTGTATATATATATATATATATATATATATATATACACACACACACACACACACATATATATATATATATATATATATACACACACACACACATATACATACACATACATAAACACACACACATATAAAATACAGAAATATATATAATTACACATACAGAGGCTAACACACCATAGCCATCTCACTGTATTTAAGTACACATAAATAGATACGAAGGTAGAACAAAATTTCAATTTGAATCTGAAAGTGAATAGCCACTCAGTCTGTCAGAGATCAAAGAAAAGGATGAGGGTGGCGGTTAAAATATTTTAGCAATTTTAATGGGAAATCTTCGTCATATTATGAAATAAAAACCACCAGAAAAAATTCTTACAAAAGGAAAAATATACTGAAAAGAGACACAAAATGGATATTATTTATCATTGGTATAATTTGAAAAATTATTTAATAAATTTAAAAGCAGATCTCTCAATTTGTGCTTCTTGTCTGCTAATTATTAGTTAATTAATTATTCTGTTGATGTTTTCATGAGTTTAAAGGTGCCACTTCACTTGTGAATAGTTTGTGATTTATTTTACATCATAAATTTGTTTTGGCAAAATACAGTAGCTTTCCCAGGTGAAACCACCACAGTTCATGGGCACAGTATCACCTATTCATTTGTTTCATATCTTGTTTTTCGGTTCAGTGTTAGTTTTCAGTGACAATAACAGCAGGACTGTGTGAGTAGAGGAACAATCTTGCACATGCAAAATAACTTGGCAGGACAACGCCGATTCGTACAAAGTGAAAGGGTCAGAAATCAAGAAGGGATACGATTTCAAAAGAAATAGAAAATGATGTTTTCTAATCCTGTATCATCATGCAAGTTGCAGGTGTTACTGGAATAGGAGTAAGCAAATGGTTTCATTTTATTTCCAAGAGATAACACTGTATTCCATGTTTAATTTAATATGCCCGTGATGTGAATGGGGATTCTTTAAGTCACACTCTCTCTGGAAATATCAGATCTGCCCAAAAAAAAAAAACAACATTATAAAATACCATATTTGACGTAATAAGAGCCCTGCTCCAATAAGCCCCCCCATTGTTTTTATCTTACGTCTAATAACCGCCTATGTGTACAGTCAACCCTTGAATTTCGCGGATAATATAGACTAGACCTGGCCGCAATAATTGAAAAACCGCAAAGTAGGATCACCCCTCTCATTTCTACCATATGTATATGTTTTCGCGTCTATTCAATATCAAGAAGTGTATATTAAACGTTACAGAGTTATATGTATATGTAAATACTGTAATGTATTCATATTTAAATATAATTTATATATAATACTTTAATTACTGTACTCACCGCTGACAGTAGCTCTTCTCCGTTTGATCTTAATCTTTTTTGATGTAATACACGGGAGATTCTTTTATGCCGTAATGGCGTGCTACATGGGCATACGTATTTGCCCGCCGTCAGCATATCCAGCAACTTCACTTTTTGCGTCACTGTCATCATATTTCGCTTTTTCTTGGGCTCATTGGCTGCCTTAGATGGTGCAGGACGTTCACAAACACTATAAGACCACAAAATCACAAAAATCCCTGCGGGAATGTTCGAGGCTACGGCGTCACGCGTCTAAGCCAATCAGCTTGCGAGATTGAGTTGAGTGGGCGGTCCCTGCCTGAACTGGGACTGGAGGAGGGGCACTTCAGTCTGTCGTTTGTAAACAATGGACGCAGCCTGCCTTGGGTCCCTGCCTTCCGCTTGTGTACATGGGAGTTTCAGCACGAATTTTGCATGAATATCTTTTGATTTTGGATACTTATGGAAAATACCGCGATGCACCGAGGCCGTAAAATTCAAGTCGAAGTGGAAAGGGATGACTGTACTGGGAGCAAAATCGTAGCTCAAACTTAGCAATTTTATTCAATCAGTCTCTGTAACGGTAAAATGAGGCGTTCACTGCCTGTAAAAGTGAGTTTACACGGTATTTCAAGACCCCTGCTACTGGGGAATGTCGATAATGTTTATCAGTAACAACATTTGATTGTTTCGCCATGCACACACATACACAGAAATATTTTGCTGTGTTCTCTTGGTACATGTCCAACAACCGATGAACCATTAGAAACTGCTATAGCAAAACTATGGGATGCTCTGAGTGAATGGAATGATAAGCCAGATATGGCTCTATCAGAAAGTGACGAGTATTTTTCACCCGATTCTTCTGCTCACTAACTTCATAAATTTAAAGGCATTCCTGGCCATGTTCTTTGTGCTAAAGTTGACATTCATGTTGATTGGTTCGACTTTACATCTGGGGGAAAATATTTAAAGGAACAGCACTGGGAGGGAAAATTAAAGGGTCTTTTTTTTTTTTTTTTTTTAAATTATGCTGTTTTCTGTTTATTTTCAGCTTTCATCTAAGTAATTTGGTTGATACCACAAAATGAGTAACAAAAATACCATTAAAACTCTTATTGTGCTGTTATTATTCATGTTTTGCACCTCGATGCGAATAAGCACTTACTGTTCCACTCCACTGGTAACATTTTAATAAGAGCACACCCACTCCAATTTTTTTTAAGCGCCCTGGGTGCTTGTCACGTCAGACACAGTAATTATAATTTGTTAAAAATAAACAAAAACAATGTAATGCAGTGCGTGATACTGCGCACTGCGGAAAACGGGTCGTATGTCAAACAAAAAGGGCCAACACGGCATAGGTACACGCCAAAGCGTTCAGAAAATACTTATATAGACGACTTCGAAATACTAATCATGAATGATGGCAATGTTACCAAAATAAGATGCAAGATTTGCTACAAGTATATTGTAAAAATTAGGGAAGAGGCTGATATACATTTATTAATTAATACCTTCTGAATTATCAAAACGATGTAGCAACGAAATGGAGTTACATGTATTAATGTTAGCTATTAGTGAACATTCCGGTTAAAACAGTTAAAGGTTCAAGTTGGTGCTACTGTTGTTTGACATTATGCTGATTGATGACACTTTGCATGTTCAGGTATTAAAAGTATTCCAGCAGTTTTATGAGAACAGTGATGATTTATATTAAAATTCAATGTTACAAAATAATTGTGTTGTCAATAACTTAATCCTTCAATATTAGAAAATCCAACAATACATGAGATATGATACACACATCTACTGAACGTAAAAGCACAAATCTAATTGATTCAAGAACAGGTCTGTTTAATAATTTACTTTTACTTCAGGTAAACATTTTGCGCAGCCTATGGGTTACACAACTTATTTTCAGCTGACCGAACTTTGGGTTATCAGAGTCATTGACCTGTGAACCATAAAGTGGTTCCCCAAATTTTTTAAATGTCGAGGCCTGCATGTATGTATACATATTTACACATACACACACACACACAGATATACAGACAGCAGATACATACAGATTTAAATAGATACACATTCACTGTTGCTATGATTTTGCAACAACCGCTGCTCAGAATTTACTGATTTCAACATGCTTTATTTGTGGCCAAATATGTGAGAGGATATATTTATATCATATGCGAAGCAACACCCCTTTGTTAATATACGGTTTAAAGAGATGCTATTGGATAATTGCCTTCAAATTAGCACCATTAACTTCAACTTAGACGCAAGCTAACTTACAAACGATACACATTCCGGACAGCTGTTCATTAGATGAATTTGTTCGCAAGTCGTTACAGGGCGTTCTTTAGAGGAGAATGTATGTTTTAAACTCCTAAGTAACCTCTATGAGTTTGTACTGTATACAATCTCTCTCTCTCTCTCTCTACATAATCATATTTCATTCTATTGAATTTATATCATTTATTGGTACAAGGTGCAAACCTAAATGCACCATAAATTATCAAGCTAACAAACATGTACATAATACCTCTCTCACACACACACACACACACACACACACACACACACACACACACACGAATCCCTTGCTACTTCGCACTTCAATGCATGCAGCTTCAGTGCATCGCAGTTTTTTTTTGTTTTGTTTTTTAAATATGTATCAAATTTAAAAATAAGGAAATTAAGCAAGAAAGGGGGGTAGTTAAAGAAAATGTCGCAAAACAAGCCAATTATGCAACAAAAATGAAATAAATAAAACAAACCTAAACCAGTGCTTCTCAATTATTTTTTGTGACCCCCAAACAAAAAACAATTCACGCCCTCCCACGGCCCCACGAGCGACTATAAATAGTATTATTTGTCTATCAAATTATTACTGCACTGCTGCATAACATTGTATCTTTATTGCATTAAAACCAAAAAACTTCATCAACATTGTTTTTAATCTGCAATTGAAAAGATTTAAAGTGCACCAATGTGCCTGAAAAAAAAAAAAAAATACATCGTTATTTAAACTCATTCAACTTATTCATGTCTTAATATCTCCGTCTCTCTCCACCTTTCTCTTTGTGAAAATTTTCCATGTTGTTTCTTGAGGGGTTGTTTACTGCAGTGGTCCCCAACCCTCGGGCCGCAGACCGGAACTGGTCCCTGGATCAATTGGTACCGGGCCGCACAAGAAATAATTATTTATTTCGGTTTTATTTATTATCCGAGTCTGAACGATCTTTTATCTTTGAAAAAAACTTATTTTGAAAATGATCAGATTCTCTCTGTTACATGTCGGTAATTTGAGCGCTAAAATGTAACCCAAAGTCACGGCACATGAACAGAGGCGAGTTGGACATGTTTCAAACAATAGCGGGGATTTTGGGTGAGACTGAGCCTACATTCTCCCAGCTGGTGCACCATCACCTGTGGGTTTTTTATTTATTTATTTATTTTGAAGAATAGTTTGAGCTCGATTAAAAATGTAACGCTTAATCCTGATTTGGGAGGTCGGCGCACATCTCAGCGGACTCTGGACAAGGGCGGGGCATTATATTTACAATATAAACAAGCTACACCCCTTCACGGTAAAATTGTCAAAAGCATTGACTGGCCCACGGTGATAAAAAGGTTGGGGGACCACTGGTTTACTGCACTTCATATTGTTTGCTCGTGTAAAAAAAAAAAAAAAAAAAATCCCTACACCGTAGTGCGATGATGAGAGTGCCACTGCCAACTAGTGGAGTGGAGGTGCATTTACACTTAATTCTCATACACTATTCCAGAAAAGCACGTTCTCCAGGGCCACGCACCACTATTTGAGAAGCACTGTCCTACACAAATAAAAAAATAAAACGACCAAAAACCTCCCATCATAACTAGTTACATTTTTATGAGGTGCGCATCCGAGTGCGTGCGCATTTATATTTTATTTACATCTTATGCATTACTTTTTAATGTTTGTTATTATAAGTACTTATATCATTGAATGTATATTTATTGATATTATATACACATATACGTCAGCCAGGGGAGTGATTCTACTTCGCGGAATTCGGTGGTCGCAGGGGGATCTCAGTCCCAATTAACCGCGGAAAGTGTGGGATCCCTGTGTGTGTGGTGTGTATATATCTTCTCCTTTCGGATATATATATATATATATATATATATATATATATATATATATATATATATATACACATACATATATATATATATATATATATATACACACATATATATATACATACACATATATATATATATACATACACACATACACACACACACACACACACACACACACACACAAGTCCTTCTCAAAAAATTAGCATATTGTGAAAGTTCATTATTTTCTGTAATGTACTGATAAAAATTAAACTTTCATATATTTTAGATTCATTGCACACCGACTGAAATATTTCAGGTCTTTTATTGTTTTAATACTGATGATTTTGGCATACGGCTCATGAAAACCCAAAATCCCCATCTCAAAAAATTAGCATCCGACCAATAAAAAAAATGCTTTCAATACAAAAAAGTCAACCTTCAAATAATTATGTTCAGTTATATGCACTCAATACTTGGTCGGGAATCCTTTTGCAGAAATGTCTGCTTCAATGCGGCGTGGCATGGAGGCAATCAGCCTGTGGCACTGCTGAGGTGTTATGGAGGCCCAGGATGCTTCGATAGCGGCCTTAAGCTCATCCACAGTGTTGGGTCTGGTGTCTCTCAACTTTCTCTTCACAATATCCCACAGATTCTCTATGGGCTTCAGGTCAGGAGAGTTGGCAGGCCAATTGAGCACAATAATACCATGGTCAGTAAACCATTTACCAGTGGTTTTGGCACTGTGAGCAGGTGCCAGGTCATGCTGACGAATGAAATCTTCATCTCCATAAAGCTTTTCAGCAGATGGAAGCATGAAGTGCTCAAGATTAGTAAGGGTGAAATAAGGAGGGCATTGAAGAGGATGAAGAGTGGAAAGGCAGTTGGTCCTGATGACATACCAGTTGAGGTATGGAAGTGTCTAGGGGAGGTAGCAGTAGATTTTCTGACAATATTATTCAACAAGGTCTTAGAAAGTGAGCAGATGCCAGAGGAAGTGAGTAACGAGGATAGATAGGATCAGGAATGAGTATATCAGAGGGACAGCACATGTTAGATGTTTTGGAGACAAAGTCAAAGAGGCTAGATTGAGATGGTTTGGACATGTACAGAGGAGGGACAGTGAGAGTATTGGTAGTAGGATGCTGAGGTTGGAACTACCAGGCAGAAGGCCCAGAGGAAGACCAAAGAAGATTTATGATGTGGTGAAGGGGGACATGAAGGTCGTTGGAGTAAGAGTAGAAGATACAGAGGATCAGGTGAGATGGAGGCGGATGGTTTGCTGTGGCGACCCCTGAAGGGAACAGCCGAAAGGAAAAGAAGAAGAGGAAGCATGAAGTGCTCCAAAATCTCCTGATAGCCAGCTGCATTGACCCTGCCCTTGCTAAAACACAGTGGACCAACACCAGCAGCTGGCATGGCACCCCAGACCATCACTGACTGTGGGTACTTGACACTGGACTTCAGGCATTTCCTTCTCCCCAGTCTTCCTCCAGACTCTGGCACCTTGATTTACCCATGCAAAATTTGCTTTCATCCGAAAAAAGTACTTTGGACCACTGAGCAACAATCCAGTGCTGCTTCTCTGTAGCCCAGGTCAGGTGATTCAGCCGCTGTTTCTGGTTCAAAAGTGGCTTGACCTGGGGAATGTGGTGCCTCTAGCCCAGTCCACTGCTTCCACAGGTCCCCCAAGGTCTGGAATCAGCCCTTCTCCACAATCTTCCTCAGGGTCCGGTCACCTCTTCTGGTTGTGCAGCGTTTTCTGCCACATTTTTTCCTTCCCACAGACGTCCCACTGAGGTGCCTTGATACAGCACTCTGGGAACAGCCTATTCTCTCAGAAATTTCTTTCTGTGTCTTACCCTCTTGCTTGAGGGTGTCAATGATGGCCTTCTGGACAGCAGTCAGGTCGACAGTCTTACCCATGATTGCGGTTTTGTGTTTAAAAGCCTCAGGAATCTTTTGCAGGTGTTTAGAGTTAATTGGTTGATTCAGATGATTAGGTTAATAGCTCATTTAGAATACCTTTTCATGATATGCTAATTTTTTGAGATAGGAATTTTGGGTTTTCATGAGCTGTATGCTAAAATCATCAGTATTAAAACAATAAAAGTCCTGAAATATTTCAGTTGATGTGCAATGAATCTAAAATATATGAAAGTGTAATTTTTATCAATATATTACAGAAAATAAATCACAATATGCTAATTTTTTGAAAAGGACAAGTGTATGTGTGTATATATATATATATATATATATATATATATATATATATATATATATATATATATATATATATATATATATGAGAGAGAGAGAGAGTTTCTATAACAAATGACGGAGTGGGCAAAGGAGAGTGATGAATAATAGGCTCGCAATGCAAAATCTAACTTACTGCCACTCTGTTTATTGATTGCACGAACACTTTTGACCTCTAGACAGCGCTGTCCGTATGTCAGATAGCCTCTGTACTTAAAATTAATACAAATGCCGAGAAACATAAGACTTCATTTCTCATTTTATTTTGGGGACTGCTAGGTAGATTTAATTATATTTTAAATATTTATTCTGTCACCAAGATGCCTTTTGTTTCTTTAAATGTCACCATAAATCATAAGATTTATAGACTCTAATCCTTTTGTGAAAAATATAAAAACAAAACAAAAAAACCTGAAGAGTACATAAAACAAGTTGCCTTACCCTCTCCAACCATGGAAACACCAATTGACATGCCCATGAACTTGCTTTTGGTCCACACATGCGTGTTTACACACATCTGCCTTTCCTGGCATTCTGCATAGAAGCCCGAGACAGGTGGATGGTGGGACACCTGCTCGGCCACGAATCTCACATGATAGCAGTCTGATGCACTGGAGCCCTCCTTCTGAACGTTTCCTTGGGACACTGCCGTCGTTGGCACTCTCCAGGAGCAGTGGAATGTTTCGCCAATTATTGGGTTGTAGGGCTTCTTGGCAATCGCGCCCTTGCGGCCCTCGTGAAAGGAAGTGAGGTAATACTCCACAAATCTGATCATGCGGTCCATAGGACTGGTGCCATCTGTGATGGCCACAAAAAGGTCTGGGTGAGACATGAAGTCTGCATACATCTCCAGCAGAGAGCGTTTCTCCAGGATAAACGTCGGAAGGACCACCTACATAAAGGGCATGCAATACCTCAATATTTAAATATGAACAATGAAAACAGATGGCGATACAATGCCGAGATAATTTTAGAATCATGTCACTGCTCTACACACCGACACATGCACCCCACCACCAGCCAGGTCACTCGCCCTCTGTTTACCATCCAATGACTTGAAAATGATGCGTTCTCTCGAGTAGCACCATGTGTTCAGAATGCAGTCAATCAACCTCTTACATCAAAACTCAACCTCTACTTTTCTCGTTCTACAGCCCCCGCCCACTTACCGTTCATTCATGTCTTATATATCGGCACACCGTACATCAGTGTAAACTTCGTTACTTGTTGATAATAACTATGTATGATGCACATTATTAAAAAACTGAATTCTGCTCATGACAGTATGCCTTCACATTAAAAAAGTACAGTTGGACAGAATTTGTTGATCCTTGAAACAGTTAGTGCAGAGGGTTTGATCAGGTAGCTCACCCTGGTAAGGTCCATGCCTAGTTTGAGTTGAGAGAGAAGATGCAGGATGACACTGCGTTCTTCTTCCACTGCTCCCAGGTCCTCTTCCTCAGTTGGAAAGGAGTCTTCCTCCTCTTCTTCTGCATCAATGTCTTCCTGCTCCTGGAATATACATTAACTCGTATTATATTAAAAAGTGTGTGCCAGCCAGTGCATTAACACAAACTGATTTTATAACGCTTTCTTTTTCTTGTAATTTCACCACCATCCTTATGCCCATTTTATGAAATATCAAGAAACAGTCATTAAACTAGTTACTGCAAGCAGTGTACACCAGCCGCAACATTAGCACCACCTCAACTGTGTGTCACGAGGCAGCCCCATACACTGCAAGCTGCAATGCACAATGTGGTCTGACTCATTTCGTGCATAGCTAGAGTCAGTAGTTTCAGCAGTTTGTGCTTCAGCAGCTCTTGTGTGGAATCAGACCAGACTTACTAGTCTTCGCTCTCCACATGCATCAATGATCCTTGGACTCTGACACGCTAAACCAGTTGACTAGTTGTCCTCCTTTGGAGCAGCTTTTGTAAGTACTTACCACTGCACACCAGAACACCTCACAAGACCTGCCCTTTGAAAGATGAACAGACAGTCATGATAAGATGGCCCTTTTTAAAGCCACTCAGATTCTTACGCTTTATCATTTTTCCCGCTTCCAACTCATCAACTTTAGGAATTGGTTGTTCACTTTCTGTCTAATGTATCACTCTCTTTGACAGGTGCCACTATAAAAATATATTTGGTGTTATTCACTGTACTTGTCAGTGGCCTTAATGTGTTTAATGTGAAGTTGATTGATGTGTAACCCCAGTTTACTGTAAACTTTTGGGTGTAAACAGCCTTTTTTTTTTCAATCACCAAACTATGATTCAATTTCTGACCCAATCCATTTTAATTCATTATACAGCTAAGCCTACTTTCCTCTCTTCCCCTCTCTAACCCTCTGTTGATTCAGATCCTTGTAAAATATCAAGTTGCAATCACAAAATCCCTCTTCATTTACATGAAAGGCCAAAGATTTCCACATTCATTGAAATTTCAAGCTCGTCCTTTCTCATGTTCTGGCTTTCCGCACTCTATGGATTGGTTTGCTCAATTCATTATACCTCATGACGGTTTTTCCCTTTTTACTTCTGCAGAATTTAACCCAAAATCATTCCAATTCGCATACAGATAATCCACTTATAGACATTTAATTATGCGGCAGTTGCACACATGATTTTTATTAGTTTTTCTGAGTAAATGTGACAGATCCTAATAGAAATGACTCAGGCAGTGACTTGGCCCAAGGCTAGTATACTGACTCCATTTCCTGCAACATAAAAATGACTGCAGGAAACATTCCAAATACAGCACTTGCTCACACCCACGACTCCAGATGTTCCTGACACTTCAAGACAAAACCAAATTCCACTGGTGTCCTTTGCTTAGAAAGAAACAGGTGCAACTACATTTTTTTTAGATGAGGTATGCGATGGCACTCGGCTCAGTAAACCTGTAAAAACATTGCACTAATGACAAATGGCAACAGAATACGGATGAATAGAAATCTAATGACACACACACACAACAATCTAATTGTGTGTTGATGAAGCCTGTTTACTCCACAAAAACATGTGCTTACTTCTTGGAAGTCCTTTCATATTAAACTCACTTTTATTTGAGAAAGTCTGCTGTAAGAGGATAATGGTGTCCATACCTAGAATAACCAGATCCTGTGTTTGTGACTAAACAGTAGAAACAACTGATCATACCCTAAATATTTAAGCCCAAGTGGCCATTCTTAAAAATAATTCTAAAAGCTCAGAAGATAATTGCACAGTTCTGGACTTGATTAAGAGACCAACTTCAAAACTATAAATGTAAAGACCAACAGAATTTCATTTCTTTGTATGTAGATTGTTAACACTGCCACAGAAGTGGACCAAAAAAAGAATTCCTGCAGCTCCAGTCATCGCTTTAAAAATAAAACCTAGACAGATATATATATATATGCCTGCTCAACTTGGATAGCTGATTTAAGAAGGATGCTGGAGCTGTGTCTGCATCGATTGTGCTCCTTTTCCAGTAAGGGGCTGCTCCGCTTAACCGCAACCCTCTCCACCCAAGTTTCGTCTTTCTCACAAGACGAATGTAAGTTTAATTCCAAGACAAACTCATTCAAAGAACAGCTGCAAAAAAAAAAAAAGAAAGAAAAAAAGAAAGGAAAAAAAAAAACTCAAATAGTAGTAGGCGGTTTCATCTTGTCCTTGACGGTGATCCAAATTGTACCACTGTAACATTAAATCTTACATAACACACAGATGCTGCAAGAGAATTAACTAACAGGAAATATGTTGTAAATGGTTTAATATGCAAAGCGTTTTTTTACCCCAGTAATGTCACACGAGTCCATTTCCACAGGATCTACAGCCGTCCCCTGCATTTTGCTGTCTTCTTTAGTGATGGTAGCCAATGTGCCACCATTCTTCAGACTCTCCGGCAGTTTGGGCTCCAGCCATTCAATGGTCGGCCCTGCGGGGCAAACAGAGCGTTGTTCAAAGCTGCTCATGTCACTAGACCCTACATGAAGTGGCACCGGGCCAACGGCAGCCTCAGTCATGGCTAGAACCGCAGGTGTCTGATCCCCTCCCAACTGTCCCGAGGTTCCCATTTGCAACCCGAGCCAACGGGTCAGCGTCTGCAACACAGAACTGCACAAATGCAGAGCTGTTGCTTTTCTGCCAAGACGACAATGCTCACAACTTCTGCTTTATTTCAATCAGGAAAGTCTTATGAGGGAATCCTGACCTCTTAATCTTACTGAATCTACACAGTGACCAAAATACTGATACACACCACTGACTGCTGGCCAGCTCACATGTTCCTTTTCTTTCAGAGAGCTATAAAATATGTATGCTTGGCAAGTGGATCAAATTTATTTCAGTATAGGAAGCATGCAGAAGTACAACACCAACTAAATCCATCACATAACACCTGTGGTCAATTATACACAATATTATTTGGTGGAAATCTGGAGCAAGAAAAGCAAGAAAAGCTGCCCACTCGTTTCAGTTGAAGAAAAACGTCTACTTTGACAGACCATCGCTTTATGCATTAGTAACACGGATTCATGACAGCAGTACAGGAGTACAGTTTGTGGAAGCTGGCAGATGGTGCATATGGGTGACGCCCCCAAAGCTCCAGTTACCTGCACTGGCCTATCAGAAGGAGATACTGTTCCTCATCTATTATGGAACTTTATTCCACTCTCTGGTCAGGGACACAGGTCATAAATACTACAAGAACATGACCTTGGATTAACTGATTTGCTACCAGTCGCACGTGATACCATGGACTGTAAAAATGGAAATCAGTCATGTTTCTTTAATACAGGTCACACACACACACACACACACACACCAAAAAACCCCCCTAAAAAAATCTACCTGTACATGGATGGCTTTCTGGTGCCATTTCAGATATTTCAACATACAATAAATGCCTTGATTAAGTACTGGAGTCAACAGAGACATTTGGGGGACACAAAGTTCTGTTGATTTTCTGGACACACCCGATCAGTTAATGTTCAAACTCCTGAATCAGACGTGCTGTGGTAGCTTCAATCACTGCAGAGCACTCGAGTTCACATTGTAAACTCCTAATATGACTGCTGCTTGGTTCTAAAATAGCATTAAATTAATTGAGGAAAAAATTAACTAACAAACATCAGGGAATAAAATACAGAAGGAGAGAGTGTGCGTGTGTGTGAGGGAGGGCCCCGGAGCAAAATTATTCAAATCTGAATCCACATGAAAAAATCCAGTGCTATTCAAAGCACTGGTTGTCTGTTCTAAACGAATCAAAAGAAACACTACCGGTAATGGAAGGTAAATGTAGACCTTTTACAACATTCATCCAATTTCTAAGTCACTTAATCCTAATCAGTCTCATTGGCAGGACGGAGCCTATCTCAGCCGCCTCTGAGAATGCAGGATACACTCTGAACAGCTTGCCAGACCACGACAGGGACAAAGCTAACACATTCATTCACACTCGTACCAAGGGGCAATTTGGAAGAGCCAATTAGCCTACCACGCATGTTTCTAAAATCGTACCCGGGATGATCCCGCTGTGAGGTAGATGTGCTAATCACAGCACCACCGTGCTGATGTTTGTGTGTGTATGTGTGTGTGTATATATATATATATATATATATATATATATATATATATATATACACACACACACACACACACACACACAAACACACACAGACAGATACATATTTCTTTTTTTCTCACAAATGAGAGGATACACATGCATTTCACATATCCTTTGTATAATTCATGATCCTTGAGCGATTAGACATTTTGATGTAGTTCATGCTAACATGAGTTACAGAATGGATGGCAGTTTCTCAGTTTGCTTACTTGTTTGTTTTGTGTTCATGTGAAATGCCATTATTCACAGCCCAGATACTGTTCAGATTCAAAATTTTCATTTAGCCAAGGACAGACCAAATACTTGGATACGTTCTTGCTCCTTGCTTCAGTGGACTTAGGTCTGTCTAGTATCCCAGAATGCATTTCGCATTAAACCACATAACTGTAATAAATGCTGTGTCATTTGTCAAACACAACTGCTCCCATTCATAACAACAATTCCCAACAACTTTTTCCCCTCCACTGGATTTATATATGAATTTATAAATGAAATTGCATACTGCACCAAGTACCCTACTCTTCTGAACACCAAATGACCATAAACTGCCGTCCTCTCGGCTCGATTGTTACAAGTCCATTTTACAAAGTATGGGAGTACAAACTCAGTAAACTGGGTATTGAGAAACAACCTATGTGTAGTGTTGATGTACCGCTGAGTGGAGCTCTGTGCCGGGCCACTTGCTGAAGCTGTAGGATGTGCAGGCAGTCATTAAGGCAGGTCATTGTGGCAAGGGATGTGGCTTTGAGCAGCAGCAGGTCCTGGTCCAATGGAGAGGGATTGTGGCTTGCCGGCAGGCCCTCAATACACTGTACCAAGTTTCTGTGCTGGTCCTGTGCCTGGGTCATCATCTGCTTAACAACAGAGATTTACAGACAACTTTAAACCAGGCCCAGTGTTTCTCTGGAAATTTGGAATTACAAATATATTATCATAAGCATTGTCACTCAGTCCTTATACATAGTTCCGCCAATAATATAGTAAAGCCTCACCTCACGAGCTTCGATGAGGTGATCCCGCAGCATGGAACGCTTGCTAGAGTAGCTAGAGGAGCCCCGATGGAACTGAGACAGACCCAACAGAGTGCCGGTGTTATGGCTGATTTTTCGCTGGGACGCAGGGGAACTGGAACTGCCCTGAGAGGCCGTGGACAGACTGCGAGTCTTTAGTAGTGGGTTAGTCTTCAGGATAAAAGCAAAATGCATAAAACTAGCCATCACAAACACACACATACATGCAAATAGGGCAACAAACACGTTGACCTTGTACAGACTTGAACAAAAATCTGCACATATTGCTGTTATTAACTTGCTTTTTATAGCTCGTGAATTAGCCAAGCTGTAGTGCATTTTTGGAAAATACACGTTTTCTCACCTTGCCCATGGCTTCAGTGTGGTGCTGTGTGCAAATCTGCAGCCTGCTCACCCAATGCTGTCTTTCTTTAGCATCGGTAGCTGAAAAGAGCATCAATAAAAATAAAAGGGAAGATAATCCTTTGTTACATAGCTTTTACAGCATAGTTAAATTTTTTTCTTTGCATTTCTTTCCTCGTTAGAAAGTAACGGTCAGATTGTAGAATCAGCCATAACACGGCAGCTTTGGAGTAAAGAATTAGGGGCCTTACTCAAAGGCCCAATAATAACGGCTTAAAAATATTTGGGCTTGATACCTTCAAGCCTCTGTTCAGTAATCCGGAGCTGTAATCATTGCGCCACCACGGCCTCATTATACACTGAATCTATACAGGCTAAAAGAACAACTGGGGGTAAAAAGCTGGGAGTGATATGGTTGTTAGAAAGAAGTCCATTACTGTACAAGAATCTGAAGAGGACCAGTTGCCAATGCTACTCTAATATGGAGGGAATCTATTGAATTTTTCCACATTGCTTCACTCACGTCTGCTGCCTACCACTTATGGGGCTGTGTAAACTCTCTTGAATACGCAGTAATACTGCTGACATAAGCTGTAAGGCACAGCCTTCAGTACACGGAGGCAATGCAATTAAGCTTTGAAACCAAACATTTCCATGTCTGGAATTGAAAACAAAATCCTCCCTCTACTCTTTGCTTATTCTTTCTCAACTGAATGTCATGACAAGGTCTCAGCTCCTTGTGAACACCTTCCTGTGGGAAAGATGCCCACAATGGTTGTGTTTTAATTTAGTCCTTTAAGGGATAATTGAAATGAGAAAGTACATAAAAATGTAGAGGCACCTCTGAGTTTGTATTGCTCCCCGCTGATGGCGTTGACAGTGAAAGTATGCGAGTCTTCATCACTGGGCGAAATGACTGCGCCTGCCAAAGGCAACGTACCCCTGGGCTTCTGGTGCCGGGATTGCTCATTCACAAAATACTCCAGCAACCCTGCCTCATTGTTCAGTACAAAGAATCTAGACAAAACACAAAAAGCCAAACACCTGCTATTAAAACACGACGCCTCGCACACAACAATCTGGCTCAAAACGCCTCAAATCAGTCAATTCCACAAGTTCCTAATTGTGTAGCCTTCAAATATTCCTTGTGCCACACATTTTACTTTTGGGTCTTTGTGTCAACACAGCGCAATTAGAGAAAATCAGTTACTTGGCCACCTCAGAATCTCTTGAAACTTTGTCGGAATAATTTTTGGCACCTGAAACGAACATCTGTCAATTTTTTTTTTTAGTTGAAATTCCAATAGTTTCATGATTTTTTGCCAAGTGGAAAATTTCAAAATCACTTGCATTTTGGAAATTGAACAAGCACCAACTTTCAGATGCCCATCTGTCTTGGAATACTTGTCCTACTGTCTTCCAATTTTCAGCAGACCTTCAGATGTTTGTAGTGAATGGAGAAAATTCAGCAAATGTTGGCAGACAAGCCATAGGTTTTCCATACATTTTATATTCATAATTTAATAAGAAAAATTTCAGCGACATCACCAATGCTAAAAAAGATGCAGTCCTAGATTATAAAATGGAAGTTATTGGCCAATCAAAATTGATACAAGCAAAAAATAAAAATAAATTATTATTTTTCAAATGGCCAGATGGGCATCTTAAATCATAGGCAAGTTGGTGAAATTTGGGAAAGTAAAATATGAAAGTATTGTGTGCCAACTTTCAATATCCTTGCAGACATTGTCAAATGCTAAGGTCAGATGCCAAACAATCATTCCTAGAGATTTTCAAAAGATTCTGAGATGGTCAAACAACCACACTGGTTAAGTTGACACAGAATGGCCCTTTTATTTTCACTGCTCAAAAACACCCAGTTAAACTGAGGAAAGCCTGATAATGAATTGATTATTTGGAAAAGGTGTACAAGAACACAGAAAACACTAAAAGTGGAGAATATGGGAATAATATAGAACTGAGTCTGGGAATATTTTTGAGGTGCAACACCGAAAGTAGGCGCTTGTCGCACAGACTACTTTTGAGATAAAGGCCAGAAAAGTAAAAATGGCCCATTCTTATCAAAATTCTGATTTTTGCATAAACTATTAAAACAAGTATTCAACTATCCTTGCTCATGTGAAATCGACTAAAACTCTGTAAAAAGGTCTTTGTTTTCCATTTTTCTGGTGAGTCCCCTCATAAAATAGATAAAAACGGTAGCAAACTTACTGGTTTTCATTGCAATTATTCACCAAGTTCGGTACAAAAGACACACTATAATCCATACACCAGAAGAACAGCCGTGAAAGTCTTTCCATTTTGGATACCGTTTTGATATTAAAATGCCATTTCAGCGAATAAAATAAAGGTTATGAAGACGATATGCTTATAAACAATGCAGGCTAGTTGCTAAGCAAGATCTGAAACGAGCACACTGATTGGTCAGCTCGGGCTTGCACATGCGCAGTGCCCATCACATGTTAACTTCCGGTTTACTTCCCGACGCTAGTCAAGCAGAACTTATCTCCGATTTTCTCTTCAATAACCATCATAAAGTTTATTTCTATGATTGCGAATACACATAATAGTGAAATGTCATCTGTGATGTCTAGCAGCATTAGTATAGATGCTAAATTCGACGCGAGAATTCGGCTTTGAAGATTCCAGAATGCTTGGCGTTCTTGAAGATTATTTCACTGGTGAGTATTTTTCTCTGCATGAAAAATTTTATGGAATTTTTTTGATTATTTGATTTGTGTGTAATCTTGTCTGGACTGGACATGCTGGATTGTGGGTTGTTTAGTTTTGTACAAAAGTTCGTCAAGACCTGACAAATAATTAACTGTTTCATTCCTTTTACATATGAACAAACTGATCATGATGCCAGCTGTAATGAAGATTTTGATTTTGATGTTGACGAAGAAGAGGCATCTGTTAATAAAAGTGTGATGAGTGGTGTTTGTGAAGATGTGATCCTTTCTGCTGAGCAGAACATAGACGAAGATGACAATGCTGATGGCAGAGTTGATAAAGCTTACGTGTATAAAGAGATCAGAGAGTTTTTTATATGGTTATCTAATATATAGTTTTCTTAATTTCAGTGTGATTGTTTGAACCTGACAGTGTTTTTTTTCAATCAGTATCATTTGAAGGCATTTGAACCTTTATATAATGGTCGAAAAGATACATACAGACGCTCCCTGACTTGCGCTCATCTGTTTTACGATTTTTTTTTTTTTTTCAAAAAAAACAAAAAAAAACAAAAAGTCAAATTTTGAGTTTAGACGTACCTATGTAGTACTCTGACGTAATGACGCTGCGTCCATTGTTTACAAACAGACTAAGTGCCCCTCCTTCCCAGTTCAGTTTTATTATATATATATATATATACACACACAATAATATATAAATAAATAAATAAAACGTGTTACTCTTGTGTTAAGACGTTGTTTCTGTGATCTTTGTGTTTACGCTGTTTTTGTGGACTTTTGTAACCTTAAGCAAATATGGTTGTTCAGAAGCATTAGCCTTCTTGCATGGGTACAAGTCTCATACACAGAGATGAATTAACTATCTGCTCAGATCAGTGCGATCTACCATGCATACTCAGTTAAGTAAAGACAGTTGTAAAATGAATGAAAACCTGAATCCAGGAAAGATAACTCACCGCTCCATGATTCACATCAATGCAGGCTGTGTGCTAAACGAGTTCAACTTGTGCACTTGAAAGACCGGAAGTCCGTATAACCCACAGCAAGTACACTACTTTTGCAAGTACACTACTTTCAGAATTGAGCGCCTCACATATTGCAAGTGACTCGGTATAAATAAGTGACTTATTTGAAATTAGTGTTGATATTATTTGATATATTTGACGTTATTTTACAATGTTATGTTTATAATTGATTTAGGGGCGTTTGATGAGATACAGTAATGGTATTTATGGATGTATAGTACAGTATGAACGTCACAGGGCAGTGGTGGTCTAGTGGTATAGGGTGCTGGATCGCTGATCCAAAAGGTTGGGGGTTCAAGTCCCACTCTCCACAAGGTTGTCACTGTCCCTCCCAGTGCGGCTAACTGGGTAATCAAAGGCGGGCCATGTCTCTCACGGTCTATGGCAGTGCTTCTCAAATAGTGGGGCGCGCGATGGGATGCTGAGGGGGGCGCGTGTGACCCAGGAGAACATGCTTTTTTTCCACCGTACTACAAGAAAGTGCAATTGCACATCCACTCCAGTAGTTGGCAGTGGCGCCCTCATTGCCCATTGTGCGCAGCGAGTATTAACTCTACGGTGTAGGTTTGTTTTGCTACGAGCTGGCAATGTGTAGTGCAGTACACACACCCTCACAACATGTAGAAAGGCAGTATCCATTGTTAGGGAAGAGGGCAATGGGCATTCTGCTTCCTTTTGCAACATCCTACCTTTGTGAGACTGGTTTCTCTGCTGTTGCTGCACTGAAGACCAAGTACAGGTCCCAGCTAAACATTGAGCAGGAGCTGAGAGTTGCAGTGTCATGCTTCAAACCTCGCTTTGAGAAGCTGTGCGCTGCAAAACGTGCTCATTGTAGCCATTAATCTTGGCTTCCTCATTTTGAGAAAAAAAAATCAGCACAAATTGTTCTATTTGTTCTTGTTTTGTAGGTTAAAGTGTTTATATATTGTGCTCCTGAGTTCATGTTTCTGAAGTCAATTTGAATTAATTATTTATTGATTTTATTTTCAGCAGCAAATGGTGTGGTAAGTTTGTCAAAAATGTAACAAGGATATTATTATTTTTAAATTTAAGGCAAATTGATGCACTTTCTTTTACAGACTAATAAAAATGTTAAAAAGTTATTCTTGTAAGTTGAACTATATCTCTTTTTTTGTTTTATTTATGTTAACAAGGATACGATATAATGAAGAGATATACCTGTAACTATATTATAGAAAAAGTTATAATTTATAGTTATGCGGAAAGTGGGTGGTGGGGGCGCGAATTGTTTTCTTCTTGCTAGGGGGGGCGTAACAGAAAATAATTGAGAAGCACTGGTCTATGGTGAGAGGCATGTAAAAGTACCATTGCTGACTTTCGTAAAGAGTAGCTGCAAAGTCGTCAGCGTGTTTCTGTCCCTTGCTAAAGGGTTGTGACAGGAAGGTCATCCGACGTAAAAACCTCTGCCAAATCAAACGTGCGAATCAGATGATTCGCTGTGGCGACTCCTGAGTAAAAGGGAAAAAGCCGAAAGGAAGACCGACAGTACAGTATGAACGTCACATGTCACTGTAACAACTTTCACTTTCAACTTGCGTTCGGCCGTCCGGAACCAATTAAAAATGTAAGTCAGGAAGCGTCTGTACTGATCTTTTTGGAATAAACAGAAGTGAGGGGGAAAAAAAAAAAAAGTTGTTTTTTCGTTCATTTTTTGGGGGTTACTTCGTGACTGATGGGTTTAAAAAGTGCCTGTCAGATGAAAATGAGAATGATTTTTATCATCTTTTCCTAAAACTCATCCTAGAAATGTTTTCTAAAGGTTTATATGGCTGAAATGCATAAAAATGTTTGGTTGCTAAGGACT